>CM070732.1:4899853-6099853 GCA_036346275.1 Otatea glauca
GTGATCTTTCCACTCGGGCACTTCCTTCTTCCGCGAAGTGCTACTTAGCAACCATAGCCGGGCGAGGCCGCAACACTTGGGTTGAGAGGGTTACTGCCGGGATGGACCTCATGACCGGTCGGGTCACGTGCCTCATAAACGCGTGGGATAGCCGAGTTCGTATGGGGAGGAGTGTTCCTGCCGACCCAAAGGTCCTCCACTCTCGTACTTCCTTCTTCCATGAAGTGTTAGCAACCATACGCCGGGCGTAGTTTGAACACTTAGGTCAAAGGAGTTACCGCGGGAAGGACCTTGTGGTCGGTTGGGTCATCAACCCGCAGCAAGCGCCGACCGGGAGTACTGAGCAGGCGCCGAAGGCAGTTCAGAGTCGTCGCACGCGACCGTGTGCTCGGAAGGAAGAAAGTAAAGAGCATGCTAGGAAGAGGAAAAGAGTTTAGGATAGAATCGCCTTAACTTTTCTATATTCCATGCATTTGGAAGGATGCGCCGCTTGTGTCCTTGAGCCGAAAGGTGCCAGCCGGAGGATCGCGCGACGGTGAAGGGGCCTTCCGTGAGGCGACGACTTGTGCTTATCCTGCTGATGCCGACCGACGCAGACCGTCGTCGCCAAGATCAAAGACCGCCCTCGAACTCGGCCGTGGTAACGCCGCGAGCTTGTTGATATCGGCCGATCGCGGGGCGGCCACGTCATGCGCTCGTCGATCTGGTCGACGGAGTCTTGCAGCGACGAGCCCCGAGCCTCCTCGAAGGCTTGCGGTCTTGGGCGCCATACTCCGTTCCATCGGCAAGACGGCCTCAAGACCGTATACCATAAAGAACGGTGTGAACCCGATCGCCCGGTCGGCGTGGTCCGCAGACTCAGAGGACGGAGGGTAGCTCGGTCGCCTACGCTGCGGTGCTTGAGCCGATCAAGATCCGCGGCAGGCCCTTGAAGGATCATGCCATTTGGCGCTCGACACGGCCGTTGGTCCGCGGATGGGCCATGGCTGCCAATCGACAGCGGATGTTGAAGTCATCGCAGAACTCGAGGAATTCCTTCCCCGTGAAGCTGCGTTCGTTGTCGGTGATGATGGAGTTTGGGACTCAGATCGAAAGACTATGTCGCTGAAGAAGATGGCCGCTTGTGCCGACGTGGCGCTCTACGACCGCGCAGGCTCTATCCACTTGGTGAACTTGTCCACCGCGACGAGCAATGGGTAAAGCCCCGGGCGCTTTCTTGAAAGGCCCGACCGGATCGAGCCCCCAAACCGCAAAAGGCCACGTGATGGGGATTGTCGCAAGGCTCGAGCTGGCGAGATGTGTCGCTGGCAAAGAATTGGCATCCTTAGCAGTACGCGCGATCGCGCTCTGCGTCGGACACGGCGGTCGGCCAATAGAAACCTTGCCAAAGGCCTTTCCCACCAGAGATCGGGCGCAGCGTGGTGACCGCAAATCCCGCTGTGTATGTCGCGTCGAAGAGTTGTTTTCCTTGGTCGGCCGAATGCACTTTTGGAGGACCCGAGGCTCCTTTGTAAAGGTCTGGACCGATCAGACGAAAGACTTTGCTCGCCGGGCGGCGGGCCGGCCGGTCGGGAGGAAGCGACCGTTCACAAATGATCTATGAATGGCTTTCTCCAATGGATTCGGTTGCTAGCACGCCGTGGTTCGACCAGCTAAGTCGCCGGCCGCTAGCGGCGGTCGGGCGACTGCGTGCTAGGTAGGTCGGGGACCGTTCGCCACCGGCCCGGTGGATGGAAGGTCAGAGGAGGTCGCAGACGAAGATTCCGGCGGACCGCTCTCTGTGGAGGCCGATTGGCGGTAGTCGGCGTCGCTATTGTAGCGTCGGTAGCTATGGTGAAGCTCGAAGCCCTTGAATCAAGACTTCGAGCCCGCGCGACTTCTCGGCGATCTGCCGCCATACTGAGCGTCTCGGGGCTCGCGGCCTTCATGACTTGGTCGACGACAAGCTTGGAGTCCCCGTGGACGAGTCGGCGAGCACCGAGGTCGGCAATGATCCGAGACCGTTGACGAGGGCCTCGTGATTCGGCAACGTTGTTGGTGGCGAAAAGCGACCGATGGCGTCTCGGAGCTTGTTCCCAAGTGGGAGATGATGATAACCCAGCGCCGCGCCATTCTTGTTGTAAGACCCATCGGGTACATTGTCCAAGACGGGTCTTCGATCAGCCGTGGTGCCCGGTTTGGTCCACTCGACGAAAGTCGGCTAGGGCTCGCGACTTGATCGCCGTCCGAGGACGATGTGATGTCGCGGCCGCCGAGCTCGAGTGCCCACTTGGCTATCCTTCCCGAGGCGTCGCGGTTGCGGACGATCTCGCCTAACGGGACGTGGTCACCACGGTGATGTTGTGCCGATCGGGTAATGGGACGAGCTTCCTCTTCGCAATGAGCACCGCATAGAGTAGCTTCGCACTGCTGGTACCGAGTCTTGGACTCCTGGAAGGACCTCGCTAATGAAGTAAACCGCCGTTGTACCTTAAGCTCGCGGCCTTCTTCCGCTCGCTTCCACCACGAGGGCCGCCGACGACTTGGGTAGTGGCGCGACGAGGAACAGCGGCTCCTCGTGCCGGGGCGATCAGGATCGAGGCGAGGGATGTGAAGGCCTTCAAAGTGTGAGGGCCTCCCGAGCTTCGGGTCCAACTAAAGCGGCCTGATCTCTTGAGTAGCTCAGAGTGGCATTCCGCCACGAGGCGGCAGACACGAAACGCTCAAAGCCGCTAGGCATCCGGTCGACCCTCTGGACCCCTTGAGGTTGCCGATTGGGCCCATCCTTGCGATTGCTAATATCTTCTCCCGTTGGCCTCGATGCCTCGCCGAGACAATGAAGCCAAGGAGCTTCCTTGGGGGACCCCAAAACGCATTTCGTGATTGAGCTTTATGCGGAATCGTCGAAGGTTCGCAAAGGTCTCTTCCGTGTCGAGGGACGAGGTCGTCGGCCTTCTTGGTTTTGCACGACAATATCGTCGACGACACCTCAACGTTACGACCGATCCGTTATTGAAGCACGCTTGCATACATATTGGTATGTAGCGCCCGCGTTCTTTAGGCGAACGGCATCGTAACGTAGCGTAATGAGCCGAACGGGGTGATGAAGGAAGTCGCGAGTGGTCGGACTCCTTAGCGCAATCTGGCGGTAGCCGAGTAGGCATCCAGAAAGAGAGGGACTCGCACCGCGGTGGAGTCGATGACTTGGTCGATGCGGGCAAAGGAACGGATCTTTGGGACATGCTTTGTTGAGACTCGTATAGTCAACGACATCCTCCATTGCCCATTTTTCTTTTTACAAGTACAGTGGTTGGCTAGCCACTCGGGGTGGCGCACTCTTTTACGAACCCCGCAACGTAAGTTTGGCGATCTCCTCCCTATGATCCTGCGCTTCTCCTCGTCGAAGCCGGCGCGGCGTTAGTACGGCGGCTTTGAGCACGGCCTGATGCTCAAGGAGTGCTCGGCGACTTCCCTTGGGATTCTGGCATGTCGGAGGACCTCCATGCGAAGACGCCTTTGTTGGTGCGAGGAGTCGACGAGCCGCTTTCCTATTTGGCGGGAGCGTGGCTTCGATCCGCACGGTCTTGGCCGGATCACGAGGATCGACCGCGACCTCCTTCGTGTCCTGGCCGGATTTGAAGGATCCCGCCCCGACTTCTTTGGACTCGGGGCGGATTCGAGGCTTCTCCTCGAGGTTGTCGAACTCTGCACCACGATGGCGCCGAGGCAAGCTCTGGCTAGCTGCGCTTCGCGATTGTAGGCAAGCCGAAAGACGATGCCACGGTGATGACTCCGTGGCCTCGCATCTTCAACTTGAGGTAGGCGTGGCTGGGGACCGCCATGAACTTGGCGTAATATGGCCGCCCCGTGATGGCATGGTAAGAACCGGGAAGTCCACGACTTCAAAGCGAGGGTTTCGTCGCGAAGTTTCGGTTCCCGAAGGTAACGGCGGTCGACCGCTCGGAGTGGATGGGCTCGCCGGCGTGAATGACGCCATGGAAGGGCGCTTGCTAGGTCGGAAGGTGGAGCGGGATCCCCATAGCGCCGAGCGCCTCGGCGTAGAGGATGTTGAGGGCCGCCTCCGATCCATGAGCACCTTTGAAAGGCGCTTCTTCCCACGACGGGCTGACCACGGGTATCTCCCGGCTATGGAACGTGGTCGGGTGATCGGTCCGATCAAAGGTGATCGGGAACTCCGACCACGGAGGTATTGGGGATGCATGGCACGACGGTGATGGACCTCGCGATAAGCGAGCTTGAGCCGCGCTTGCTCGGCATAGCAGCCGTCCTCCAAAACTCATGAGGCAGCCGTCGGGTTCGTGGAACTCGCGTCGCTCGCTTTCTCTGCGGCCGCGGGACGCGGCCGCAGCTTCTTCCTTACCACGCGCGCGTTGCGGGACGCCGGAGAGGTAACGCTCGTGACCTCGCAGTCTCCAGATTTGTGTTTGACGGAGAACCCGTGGTTTGGGCACGGGCCGTCCATCAATTTCTCGAAGCGGTGGGCGCGACGTCGGTCGCGACTCGCCGCTTACGGCGAGCGGTCGGCGATGGCGACCACTTGGGCTCGCGGATCTGCTTCGTGCCGCTTCCGTTGCTCGGAGCGGTCGGCGGGGACCCGACGCGGACGCCGGGTTCTAGCTGGGCCTTTCCTCCTCGAAGATGGCCCCACACCTCTCACGAGGCGTGGTTGGTGGCGATATCGAGGAGCTCCTGGTAGTTCTCAGGCTTGAGACACCAGTTTGTGTACCAAGGCCTTGCAGAGGTGCAGTAGATGAATGCTCCACGACATCGGGCGTCGGAGATGTCGGGAGCTCGTTGCACCGGGCGGAAAACCGCGGATGTAGTCCGGAGGGTTTCCAGGCTGCTGTTTGCGACCCTTCGTGTCTCAGAGTTTCAGGCGCTTGTAAGTGCACTGAAGTTGCCGACGAACAGGCCTTCAAGTCGGTCCAGTCCTCGATGGTTTTGGCGGCAAGTACTCGAGCCGTGCTCGCCGAGTCCGCGAGGTAGATGGGAAGGTATTGGATGATGAAGAGGTCATCCGTTGCTCCTCCCCCGGCATGCGAGCCGGTAATCTTCGAGCCGACACACGGGTTTGTGGCCGGTGTATTTGGCAATGTTGGTAGGCGCTGAATCTGGCAGGAAGTCCGCCCGCGGATCCCCGGCAGTAACGCCGCGATCCAGACCGTCGGGGCTCGGCCGCGATGGTGGTGCCCGCCGCCCCGAACTCCGGAGTGGGCGGCCTCTTCCGCCATCTTTCTCGCGCCTCAAGGGTAGCGCGAATGTCGTGAGGCATCATCGAGGCGTTGGCGAGGGGCGCGCGAGGTTCGTGTGCTCGCGGCGGTGGCGCTGTCTTAGGACCCATCCGGCCGACACGTGCACGGGCCGGGTGGCGAGGTGGCTCCGAGCGATAGGAGCCGAGGCGTGCATGTCCGCACGGCCGCGTGCTCTACCCACCGGAGGTTTTGGTAGGTGGCCTTGGCCTCCGGTCGACGGCTCCGGAGGCCTCGGCGCGGCATTGCGCCGCGCCACGCTTTTGACCGGCGTGGGGAAGAAGTGAGGAAGCTCGCCGGTGAAGCGAGGGGCGTTGTCGCCGACGCCAACGTAGAGCCATTCAAACGCCACTTGTTCGACGAGGGCAGCTTACCTGTGTACTCCGTGTTCGACCGGGCGGGCCGAGGCCGTTACCTGTGGCGCCTTGGCACCGACGGCCCGTCCTTCCGCAGCCTTGCTCGAAGAAGTGCTCCACAACGCCAGTCGCGGCTCGATCCCCAAGAAGGCCGCGACAGCGTGATGAAGATGGCGATGTGGAGGACCCCATTGGGGTTGAGATGGTGCACCTCCACCTTGTAATGAAACAATGACCCGGACGAGCAGGTGCAATGGCAGCCAAAGCGCCAAGAACGAGGCGGGCACCACGATCTCGCCGCCGCGCCTGGTGGCAGCCCCGGCCGGCACCCTCCAACGGAAAGGTCTGCGGCATGAGGAAGCCCTTCTTCACCAAGCCGAGCGACGGTTGTCTTGGCGCTGAGCACTCCGCCACGACATCTTCACAGGGAGGCAGGAAGGTGAGAAAGAAAGGCCGGTTTTCTTTCCTTAGCTCTCTGGTGCTTTTCTTGTTTGAGGCGCAGAGAGAGGGCAAGAAAGCGTGACCACCAAAGCACCCAACGGGCGTATTTATAGAGGACGCAGCGCGGCCGCCAGCTGTGCGCCCGTCAGCGGCGTCGCGACCACCCTCGCCTGTCGCGCCACTGGTAACTCCGGGCCAATACCACTCCGCTTTTAATCCTCGTCTTGTCGGCGTCAAGGGCCATAAAGACGCCGCCCAACAACGTGTCCGTAACCTCTCGGTCTCGCCTTAGGCCGGAAGTTGCTCGGGCGCGCGAGAAGCCCATCAGCTGCGGCCCCAAGGCTGCAAAGCTTTGTGGCTTGTGCCGGGGCCCAAATGAGGAGTTGTGGGTTCAAAAGGCCTACCCCACGAGATGGGTATAAAGCCGCCCAAAGAAAACTTGAGCAAGGGGCGTATGAGGTGAGCCCCGGTGGGCCCTCGGTTAGGCCTGGTGACGGCCTAATCACCTCTACTCGCGCCCGAGACCATACTTCACACTCTCCCGGAGCTCATCAATGAGCGACGGCCCACCACCAGTGTTCGGTCTGCGGACGACCTAGAGTCCATCTGGATTGAGTAGAGAAAGGTTTTTATGGGTCGCCCACGCAGGGCAGTGACACCCTACTCGGGACCGTCGCTCGGAAGGGCAGTGACACCCTACTCTGGGACAGACGGCAAACCGTCGGCGGTGCCCGCCATGTTGCACTCGCGAGTGCCGTCGAGCGCGTGGTACTCCGTGTCGGAGCCGAGTCGCGTCAGGAAGAGTCTTCCAAGAGCTCGTGGATGGAGGCCGGCAGTAGCCACCATCGCCACCGGCCGCGAGCCTACGGGGTGACATGGTCACCCGCCGAGCCTACGGAGTTTCACGCCGCCGCGGCGAGCACTCCTCGGGTTCCGGCCGGGGCGCAGGCGCTCAAGCCGGAGCTTAGCGGTCGCCGAGAGGACGCCAAGCTCTCGTGCGCGCATCCTCCGAGACGGCGGGACAGCGTGAGCCCTCCCGTCGGGTGTGGGCCAAGTCGAGGAGCCGGCGGATCCGGTTCCCGGCGCGATCATGCCGTCGCAATGGGTGGATGCCATCAGGAGATAAGCGGAATCCGAGATGGTGATGAAGACGCGCTGGTCCCCACTGGCATGGCGCCGGCGTTGCCGGGCGCCGGCAAGTAAATTTGTAAGTCTAGGGTCGCGCGTTCCACTTCGAATGGTTAGACTCGTGAGTCCAAGATGTATCTTGGTTGGTGAAGGTCCCTACCCGATTCGTGTGGTGGTGTTACTAATGAAAAGGATACCCCAACGGCCCAAGCGACGAGCCGCCAGCCTCAAGCATATCTCGATAGTATAGCAAAGCCGCGCCGCCGCTGGCCGATCGCTCGCGAGACAGCGCACAAGAACATCCGCTCGACGGCCGTGGGAAGCGAATCCGACGCAGAGCGCCCGACCCCTCTTGGCGGCGGGATCTCCGACTCCAACCAAACCAAGGTGACGAACGCCGAGTGCGCGTGTCGAGTCCTCATCGCCTCCACACGTACCCCGAATAAGGTCAATCGAGCGACTATACAAGGCGGTGGCTCCTTCCCAAGAAGATCTCGTGGTCAGAAGACAAAGCTTCGGCCATCAACGATCCACGTCTGACGAGTGCAGTGCACCTCCCTCCGGCGGCACCAACGTCACGCACCTCGACGTCAGCATTCGCAAGGATCACAGAGGGCAAGTACGCTATTTCCCGGGAAATACCTAACCTCCCTGACCACCAAGGCTACCAACCCAGCATGGGCAAGACGGGTGGCGACGATCCACGGGGACGAAGGGCCGGAGCTCCTAGCATAGGTCACCTCGCTTCCTCCTAACTCGATGTAACCCGCCTTCCTTACGTATAAAAGGAGGCGTGGCTAAACGATCAAGGGGGCAAAAGGGAGAACGAGAAAGGGAGAGAGCGCTATCAAACCCATCTCGCTAAGCCATTGGCATTCTCGCTTGTAAAACTTTGTGCAGTCATCTGTACCAAGAGTAATACAACACCACCACACGAACTGGAGTAGGGACCTTCAGCCCGAACCAGTATACATCTTGGACTCACGAGTCTAACCATTCTGTGGAGTGGGCAGCGCGACCCTAAACTTACAAATTTACTTGCCGGCGCTCCCGAAAACGCCGACACCGGCATACATCCGGCTCAAGCCTTGCGGACAATCCCCATCACTTGGCGTTTGCGGTTTGGGGACTTGATCTGTCGGGCCCTTCAAGAAGGCGCCGGGGCTTTACTCATCTCCTAGTCGCGGTGGATAAATTCACCAAGTGGATAGAGGCCAAGCGGTCGTGAGCGTCACGTCGATACAAGCGACCATCTTCTTCGCGACATCGCTTTTTGGTTCGAGTCCCCAACTCTATCATCACCGACAGCGATGCACGCGGTTCACAGAAAGGAGTTCCTCGAGTTCTCGCGGCGACTTCAACATCCGTGTCGATTGGGCGCCGTGGCCCATCCTCGGACTAATGGCTAGGTCGAGCGTGCAAGCGGCATGATCCTTCAAGGACTCAAGCCACGGATCTTGATCGGCTCAAGCGCCGGCGGGCGGTGGGTGGCCGAGTTGCCCTCCGTCCTCTGGAGCCTACGGACCACGCCCACCCGAGCAACTGGGTTTACACCGTTCTTCATGGTGTTCGGCGCTGAAGCCGTTTTGCCAACGGACCTGGAGTATGGCGCCCCAAGACTACAAGCCTTCGATGAGGCTCGGGGGCTCGCCTCGCAACAAGACGCCATCGACCAGCTCGACGAGGCGCATGACGTGGCCATCCTGCGATCAGCCAAATATCAACAAGCTCTGCGACGCTACCACAGCCGCCAGGTTCGAGGGCGATCCTTTAACGCTGGCGACCTTGTCCTTCGGCGGGTCCAAACCAGCAAAGACAAGCACAAGCTATCACCGCCCTGGGAAGGCCCCTTCACCGTCGTAGAGGTACTCCGACCTGGCACCTTTCGACTCAAGGACGCCGACGGTCGCATCCTTCCGAACGCTTGGAACATAGAAAAGTTAAGGCGATTCTATCCCTAAACTCTTTTTCCCTGGCGTATTCTTTACCTTTATCTTTCCGAGCACCTGGTCGCCCTGCGACGCTCGGGGGCTGCCCCTTGGCGCCCCCGTTCAGGTCGCCTCTAGTCGACGTTTATGCGGGTCGGTGACCTGACTAACCACAAGGTCGATCCCGAGCGGTAACCCTCTCGACCCAAGCGTTACGGCCTACGCCCCAGCGGCTATGGTTGCTAAGTAGCGCTTTGCGGAAGAAGGAAGTGCCCGAGTGGAATGACCTTTTAGTCAGTCGGGAACACTCCTCCCCCGCGCAAACTCGGCTAGCTCGCGCGCTCATGCGGTCGGGGACACGCTAACCATAAGGTCAATCCGAGCGGTAACCCTCTCGACCAAGCGTTCACGCCTCGCCCAGTGGCTATGGTTGCTAAGTAGCGCTGCGGAAGAAGGAAGTGCCCGAGTAGAGTGACCTTCGGTCGATCGAGAACACTCCTCAACCGCGCAAACTCGGCTAGCTCACGCGCTCATGCGGGTCGGTGACCCGACTGGTCACGAGGTCCTCCCCATGCGGTAATCCTCTCGACCCAAGTACTATGGCCTACGCCCCAGCGGCTATGGTTCTGACGCATTGCGGAAGAAGGAAGTGCCCAAGTGGAGCGATCTTTTGTCGGTCAGAACACCGATCCTCACAAGTGCGCATAATCTGGCTGAGTAACCAAGATTCCTATCCTCTTAGCCCCCTCGAAGCAATCCGACCTACGCATAAGTGACCTTCTTTGTCCTTAGAGCTATGGCGGTCAGCGTTCGCCAAAAACACGATGGGCAAGAGCGTCACTGGAACTTGTTAAACTTAAAAATTGCTTGCGAGCATGATAAGTCTTTACAAATTACGAAAGTTAAATCTAACTATTTCGTCCTTCCTCGAGGACGACCTGTGGCGAGATGTGGCTGGTGACCTCCCGAGCATGCGGCTCCACCAGGAGCTCGAACCTGTCGATCTCTCCGTCGGTCCGGTTCCCGGCGACGCCACTGCTCACCACTGCAAGGTCAATACCATCGTAGTGCGAGATGGTGTTAACCAGCGCGGAGGAAGCTCCGAGCGCCGCGCCGGCGATCACCGCCTTCTCAATACGCTCCGGGACTCGGGCTAGCGAGGGCGCTAGAGAACTCGGGCCTGCTGCGGCTCCAGGACCGAGTGCGAGCGTCTGCCGGCCTGCGAAGGGCCTCCAGCTCCGCGGCCAGCTCAGCCCGATCGTTTTTGGCAACCTCCAGCGCCGCCAGAGCCGCTTCCCGCGTCGTGACCGCTTCGTCACGGGCCTGCTGGGCGTTCTTCCGCTCCTCAACCGCAAGGCCCAAGTTCTTCTGCATCTCTGCAGATGGTAACGGCGCCAGATGATCACGACTCACGAAAAGTCCCCGCAATTAAATAAAAGCCGAGACCCTTACGCCGTGGAGGTCGCCGGTTGTCGACCTCTTGCTCCGCCTCGTAGGAAGTCTTCAGGAGGGCGGATCCTTCCGGCGGCCTCCGCTCGGAGCGGACTCGGTCGGCGTCCTTCCGAGCTCGGTCTCGCTCGGTTCGCAGAGCGGTTCGCTGCGCTGCACGCCCACAGGCGGTGGTGGCGCATTCTAACAGCGGTGGCCTCGCCAAGGAGGACTCGAGCTCGCCACCTTTGTCTCGGGGTAGGCCCCCCAAGCGCTCATCGAAAAGAGTCTGGGCGCCCCCTCAAGCTCCTAGCGGACCTTCGTCGCCTCCGATCGCCTCACGCTCAGCGCCTCTTGAGCCAGGCGCAACTCAAGGCGCAGCCGGTCGCGTTCTTCCTTGACAACCGCCCGCTAGCTGTCTGAGCCAGCCTGCAGATGCTGCAAGGTGATGACTAACCATTAGTCTCATGGCGCGTGCGTCAGAATTTTATAAGTTGGGTTCTTTCGCCAACTTACGGTGTCGGACGGCTGACCCGACCATCGCGTCAGCGCTCGGTGGAGGATTCGGACAAAGAGTCGCCCTTCGGACCCGGCTCCATCTCGCCGGCGTCGAGCGCCTTCTTTGAAGAGCGATCCACTCGCTCTCTTATTCGCCACCGACCCGACTCGGGGCCTCTCCGAGCGGGCCTGGTCGTCTGCTCGGCGGGCGCTACCGTCGAGCACCATCGGCAGCGATGGTAGGATCGATCCCGGGGTCCGCCAGCGACCTCCTCTTGCGGGACCTCGGTGGCGCCTCCCCGTGGGCGGTCGGGCACCGAACACCAGCGCCGTCTCGGTGGCACGATCGCCGGCGGCGCCGCCATCTCTTCCTCCGCAGGGGCCACCACATCGGACGGCGGTGTCCCCAATCGAGGTGTTGGAAGCTCCTCGCCAGCCTCGACCTCGTGGGCAGGCGTGCCCTCGGTCGCCAGCACCACGATCGGCGCCGACCCGACCGGCGCCTCTGGAACTTCCTGCGGCGTTGTCCCTTGCGGAACCGCCACGAGACGCCCCACGGTCACTCCAGTATAGGCGCTGCACGTGGCAAAATTCTAAAAAGCGATTCGAACGGCTTTTCTGCAAAGATGTTTGAACAAAAGAAGTACTCACTGAGCAGAGCGGGTGCGCGGCAGGCGCGCTCTCTTTACCGGTCCCCCTCCGAGGGGCAGATCTGCCGGTCGCTTCCCTAAAGCTGCCTCCACTGAAGGCGCGACGATGGCGTGACCGCACCCTCCGCTGAGGCCTCTCGGTAGCGGTGCTGTGGTGTTCCCCTCCGTGGTCCGCGGCCGGATCACCACCGGTCCGGGTCGGAAGGAAACCCACGATGCAGCGTGGCCGGGGCGCGTCCCTTCTTGTCGGTGGAGGTTGCACCTGGCGGTGGCCTCCGACACGTCCTCGCGCGCGCGCCTCGCCGCGCTCCTTCTTCTTCTTCTTCTTCCTCTCCTCCTTCCGCTTCTTGCGGGAGAGTCAGCCTTCGCGACCTCGCCCGGCGGCCGCCCTCACCTCCTTGTCTCCGGGAGCGGTGCCCGGAGGACATGCCAAGAGTCCCTAGAAGATAAAGAGCCACCGTCGGACCGGTGTTAAGCGCAAAGAAAGCAGGGCGGGAAGAAGGCCGCCAACCTACGATTTGGAGGGTGGGCCGCCGAAGCGGCTCTGGTGGCGCTGCCGCCTCCGTGGCGCTTCCTCCCATGGCGGCGCCCGGGCCCGACCTCCGTCGCGGCCACTCGGGCTCCGCCATCCTCATCGGTCGGACGCTCCCCGTCACGGAGCAGGCGGGTGCAGGCGCGAGAGGTTGTACGCGCATCCCCATAAAGGCACACACGACCACGTCCCCGGTGAGCCCTTGCCTCCTTAGGGCCCTGATCTGCTCCACGATCAGGGCCACCTTGTTCTTCTCGCTTCTCGGCGCCCGGTTCCACTCCTCCCGCCACGGAAGATTGGCGGTGAAGGCGGGCGCTGTCTCCGACGTTCTGAGCGTAGAACCACTCAGAGCGCCACCCCTTGTTGGACGACGGCAGCTTGACCTCGAGATACTCCGTGCTCCGGCCGGACCGAAGCTGGAGGGCCAGGCCACCAATGGGCACCGCGGCGTCCGTCGGCTTGTCCTTCCAGAGCCTCGCTTGGAAGAAATGCCTCCACAACGCCCAATGCGGCTCGATTCCGAGGAAAGCCTCGCAAAGGGTGATGAATATGGCGACATGGAGGACCCCGTTGGGGTTAAGATGGTGCGCCTCCGCCTTGTAATGAAAGAGTAGCCCCCGGACGAACGGATGCAACGGCAAGCCGAAGCCGTGCTCGAAAAAAGAGGCGAGCACCACGACCTCGTCGTCCCTCGGCGAGGGAGAAGCTGCTCCCGTCGGCACCCTCCAACCGGAGAGATCTTGCGCAGGGAGGAAGCCCTTCTTCACCAAGCCAAGCGCACGACTGCTCTGGGCGGAGCACTCCGGCCACGACATCCTTGCGAAAGAGGCGACGGAAAGGCGAGGAGAAGAGAAGGTTGAGTTTTCTTTTCCTTGGCTCTTTGTCGATCTTTTTTGTCTTAGGGACAGGAGACGAGGAAAGCCAGCAAGCGTAACTACTCAAAGCGCCCCGGCAGCGTATATATAGAAGACGGCGGTAGCCGATCGAGCAGCGCCCCTCGGCGAAGCGTCGTGCCCACTCACGCCCACTGGTAACTCCGTTTCCAATTCCACTCGGATTTAATCTCGACAAAGCGGCAGAATATAAAAGCCGCGCCCGGGCGGTGCATCGACCTCTCGGTCTCGCCTTGAGGCGGGGCGGTTGCTCGGCACGTCGCGAGGCCCACTGGTCGCTGCGGCCCAGCGGCAAAAAGCCCGTGGCTTGCGCGGGGTCCGGCTAAAAGTGTGGGTTCAAAGGCCTACCCACCGGACGGGCGTAAGGCGCCCAGTGAAACTTCGGCGAGGGGCAAGTATGAGGTGAGCCCGCGGTGGGCCTCGGTTAGGTCGGTGACGACCCAATCACCTCTACTCGCGCCCGAGACCATACTTCACACTCTCCCGGGAGCTCATCGATGGCGGCGGCCGGTATGCCGGGTCGCGAGCGACCCGGGGCCCATACGGGATTGAGTAGAAAGGTTTTTATGGGTCGCCCACAGCGAGGCGCAGGACACCATACTGGGACCGTCCGCTCGGAAGGGTCCCCTTGGCGGACCTCCGGGACCCACTCGGACTACCTATTATAAGCTCCACGAGCACGGCGTTCAAACCAACGCGGGTAAACGCGCGTCGCTCACCCCCTCTAGGTCCCACAACTGCGGATGAGGTATACGTGTGGGATAGATGGTGGCCACTCCTCTCGCAACTCCCCTCGCCAGACGAGGACTCGGGATGGATGCCCCACGTCCAGCTACGACGTAAAACAAGCCTACGTCCAGCTACGACGTAAAACGAGCCTACGTCCAGCTACGACGTAAAACGAGCCTACGTCCAGCTACGACGTAAAACGAGCCTACGTCCAGCTACGAAGTAAAACGAACCTACGTCCAGCTACGACGTAAAACGAGCCCACGTCTAGCTACGACGTTAAACGAGCACTCGGACACCCGAACCTCGCACGGAGGCATCGCGGTCGTCCCTGCCGACCAAGGCACGGTCTAGCTACGACGTAAAACGAGCCTACGTCCAGCTACGATGTAAAACGAGCCCACGTCTAGCTACGACGTTAAACGAGCACTCGGACACCCGAACCTCGCGCGGAGGCATCGCGGTCGTCCCTGCCGACCAAGGCACGGTCTAGCTACGACGTTAAACGAGCACTCGGACACCCGAACCTCGCACCGAGGCATCGCGGTCATCCTGCCGACCAAGGCGCGGTCTAGCTACGACGTTAAGCGAGCACTCGGATACGAACCTCGCGCGGAGGCATCGCGGTCGTCCTCGCCGACCGAGGCGCGGTCTAGCTACGACGTTAAGCGAGCACTCGGACACCGAACCTCGCGTGGAGGCATCGCGGTCGTCCCTGCCGACCAAGGCGCGGTCTAGCTACGGCGTTAAGCGAGCACTCGGACACCGAACCTCGCGCGGAGGCATCGCGGTCGTCCCTGCCGACCAAGGCACGGTCTAGCTACGACGTTAAACGAGCACTCGGACACCCGAACCTCGCGCGGAGGCATCACGGTCATCCCTGCCGACCAAGGCACGGTCTAGCTACGACGTTAAACGAGCACTCGGACACCCGAACCTCGCGCGGAGGCATCGCGGTTGTCCCTGCCGACCAAGGCACGGTCTAGCTACGATGTTAAACGAGCACTCGGACACCCGAACCTCGTGCCAAGGCATCGCGGTCGTCCCTGCCGACCGAGGCACGGTCTAGCTACGACGTTAAACGAGCACTCGGACACCCGAACCTCGCGCGGAGGCATCGCGGTCGCCCCTGCCGACCGAGGCACGGTCTAGCTGCGACGTTAAACGAAACGAAGACATCCATAAAGGAAAAGGAGATTTCATTATAGGCCAACAGGCTCAAACTTTACATAACTTTGCAATATAATACTCAACAGATACAAAAATAGTTGCGCTACACTACGACAGGGCCTCCTCCGCTCCAAAGCCTTTCAACATCCGTACGGCACCGACGGCACCGACGACATGTTGATAGGCCCTTGCCTGGTCGACGGGACGGCCGCCGCAGATATGGAACGGTGCGTCGATGCGCCTCCTGCCGTTCAGCAACATCGACGCAGCCAAACCAACTACAGTCGGCGTCCTCGCGCCATCGCCTCTAGGAGAGCCCCCCTTGCTACCTCGAGTCTCGGGACGACCTCGGCGGCGCATCGGCAACATGACATCACGGCCGCGACCTCTTCCTCCGGAGTTCGGCCATCGCTGGTCGAACTCAGCAAAACTTCGACCAAGGATCCTCTTCTTACGCCCGACATCATCACCAAAAGCGAAGGCTAAAGGGTGCCCCGAAGCCATAGTCAAGAAAACAAAAAGGATTCTCGTTTAAAGGTTCATCACCCAAGCAAGCCGTGGCGTCCTTATATACCCGGACGAAGGAAGATTAAACGCCTCCAGAATAAATGCAAGCGTTGGAAAGCGGCGCCTTCACGAGAATCCGGCGATCCGAAGGCGAGCGGGCGAGGCGCCATAAGTCATGGCTTGGCTTGGCGTCGACGAGGTGATTCAAAGCCCCCGACGGTTCGAATGACCCAAGCAAAATTCCAAGGCAGCCGTTAGATGCGTTGGGGTACACCCGGCAGAAATCGCTTGACCCAATCGGTCGGGCTGACCGCATGGGCCCAGTCACTATTCTCAACCCTCAACCGAATCTGCCGAAATCGCTCGAGGGTTCGGGGGCTACTGACGAATACTAATAAAAGGGTACCCAACGGCCCAAGGTGACCCGGCGGTCTCAAAACAGCTCAAGCCCAGCGGCCGCTTCCGACCCTCTACCGGCGAAGTACCGCAAAGCCACATGGGACTTCCCTTCCCGACCGACCAAGGGAATGTCTCCGACCGAGCTAAGATCCCGACCTCCTCGTGAGGCGGCCACCGCTCCAACCAGCGGGGCTCCAGGCCTCGCAGCGGTGGAATCCCGACTCCGTCGTGCCAAGATCACTCTGCCAAGGGCCACGTGTCGAAGCCTCTGCAGACGACCGCCACGTACCCTGAGCAGGGTCAATCAAAGTGACTATACAAGGCGGTGGCTCCTTCCCGAAGGTTTAAATGACCGACCAAGTCATGCTCCCGATCCCATCACCGGTCACATCTGATGACGAAGACACGCCCTCTCCGCGGCGCCACGTCATGCGCGACAACGTCAACACCCGCAAGGTTCGCAGAGGCGGTGCACGCCGTTTCGAGAAATACCTAACCGCCCGACCAACTAAGCTACCGACCAAAGCATGGGCAAGGCGGCGTTGATCAATCGTGAGCGAAGGACCGAAGCTCCTAGTGTAGGTCGTCTCGTCCTCTCTCAATTCCCGATGTAACCTGCCCCTTCCTTTCGTATAAAAGGAGGCAGGAGCTCCCGTAGAACGGGGACAACAGGACAAAGAGCGCCATCGAACCTATCTCGCTAAGTCATTGGCACTCTCGCTTGTAAACCTTGAGCAGTCATCTGTGCTAAATAGAATACAACGCCACCACACGGCTGAGTAGGGATCTTACGCGAACGGTATACATCTTGGACTTCTGAGTCTAACCATTCAGGGAGTGGAACGCGCGACCCCTTAGACTTACAAATTTACTTGCCGGTGCTCGAAACGCCGACAATAAGGAGAGGCACATTGTACATAAAATATCAATAAAGAAGAGAGTTACGGATCTATATCTTTATCTCGGTTTTGATCTTGTGTTTATGCAATTTTGATTAGACAAAAAGACCTCCATACATAGCACCTTATTCTCTTTTAATTTTGTTTTGACCATTGAAAGTCTCCGATATACGCCTTTAACCATTACACTTTCCAATTAGTACATATCAGTAAAAAATATTTTAAAAAATAACAAGCTTCCCTTTATACATTGACGTGGTTTCTAAGCACAACTTTAACCAGCAATTTATATAATAATATTATGAGCAATGCTTCAATGCTTTCCCTCCTAATACAAGTTGCACAAATCTTGAAGCAGGCGAAGGGGTAAGTAATCACCATCTACCATTCATTCATACTTTAATATTTGTGCAACTGTTAAAAGGAAAAGTATGAAAGCACCTCTCTAATATTATTTAGTGTGACATATCCAAAAATTTCTACATATATTAATGGTCAGATTATAAAATATTAAAAGTTCATTATAGGACAACTTGCAGAAGAAAATGGAAGGAGTAAATACTTTATGTAGCCAAGAATTCAACCTTCGCCTAATGGTGCGTTTTTTCACAGCAGTAAGAGCACAAGATAAGGCAACGCATCAGTGAATTCCGTCTGCTTTATCTTCCATGGTAACAAAGTAACAATGCAAAATCTCATTCAGAATGAGCATTCACGGCAAACACAAACATCTGTGAGTAAAGTTGGAACTGCACGTTATCAGCGCTTTGCTCTGACATCACTAACAGAACAGAAATATTTCAATCCCCGTTTTCTTTCAAAACTTAGAAAAACAAAGATATCCCCCGACATACAGCATTTCTTTTCTTTTTAAACTCCCGTCACATACAGCATTTCGATAACAGAGGGTAACACAACAAAGTAGTCACATGGTTTTAGATCTCAGCACCTAAATACATTTTTACAATCTGGGACCTATGGTCAGTACAGCACAACACAAGTTACTAATTCTTGTTGTAACAACAGAACTTCACCATAATTCAAGATTAGTACACTGGCATTGTCATCGCGCATTCACCGTTCCAGAATTAAAATGTTGTATTGCCCGGCACCTCAAGCATGAACAGACAACTGAGCATCACTCAAGTGTCAACACAGGTGCGCGTGCACCCATCTCCTTTTGATCTAACATTCATGATGAAAACAGTAAGGTGTACACTAACTAGATCTAAATATGAAACAAAATTAAAAAATCAAATTGAGCAAAAAGGTGTTCCAAAAAGTTACTCTTGTTCCTTCTCTCTTCTAGACAGAACTAGAAACATGAAAATGCAGCCCAGCCCTACCTCCTATCCAAGCTGTATACACACAATATCAAAGTTAACCACTCCTTACATCCTCCTTATGCAATCCCCCATCTGCATTGGTCCAATGCTGCTGAATTTTGCACTGATCTTTCACAGCTTTTAATGATATCACAATGACTACCCAAAGCCAGCCCTTTCCCCAACCATAGTAATTTTCCATAAAAAAAAGAAATGCAGGGCTCCGTTCCCAAAATCCTCTTATATTGAACGAAATCTGTCCAATGAATGACTCTATCTTCGGCTAGATCTGTGGTTCTGATTCACACATAACTGAGTTCCATTGCTTGCTACTGCATCTGGCTCTCTAACTCTTCTGTAGAACAGCACATAAGCTGCACCTGACTTCACATCTTCTTCATTGATGGCAGAAACATGGCTATCATCAAAATTGTACCACCGGTTCTCGTCCAAAAGCTGTATAAAAAGGAACCTTCGATTATAATTCTAGAATACAGAGAGAAGTGGTAATCAAATTATAGAACATAAAGTGATACTAGACAAATGCTACCAACGACTTCTGATCTCTGACAATTTACAATCAAAAGAAAGAAAATGTAACTGGTAGTATATCAAGAAAATGCAACTGATAGTATATCTGCTTGGCAAGCCAAGTCCATGGTCAAAATACAACTGCAAGATTGCAAAATGATTTGAAATAAGAATCGAATTTGCGAGGATAACAATGGTAAAGGATTGAACATTAACCATTAAAATACTGTGTGATTTATCAAACTTCAGTTCCTACTTCATAAAAGTCATAAGCGTATGCGCAAATACCCAAACACAAATCCAGATACTCAACAGGTTAACCGACACAATAAACCTTTGGAATCTCTATCAAAATATGATTCAGTTTCTTGCAGAGAAACTGAAATTGCAAAATAAATTTAGATTTTAGAAATAAACCTTTATGTATGCTGTATAATGCCCACTTGCCATGCTGCCGTAATGATTGCTCACAGCATACAACTCATATATTTGGCGCTGTGAGCTCTTCTTGTTGGCAATATAGTTTGTCAAATCCATGTCATGTATTGGGAAATTGACAAAAGTTTCTAGCTTCTGCTTAGTTGACCTACTAAATGAGAATCTCTTCAAATGTATAACTAACACTTCTGGAAGTCTCCATAAATCCAGTTTTTTGCTAGCTTGCCTTTGCTCCTTGCACCTCGGACAGTACCTAATTCAATAACATAACTTTATTAATTTACACTGTTTGAAATGAAGGTTATAGACATCAGGCAGAAATATTTATCAGGCGCCTGTTCTAAGCTTCTCTAAATTTTTACCAAAGGTTAAGAAACGAAATGAGGGGTTCAAAAGAAATAAAAGCTTTTGATACTTTGCAATGGGCTAAAAATATGCTTTAAGATCACTGCACAAGCAATATACTACAATAAACAACCATGCAATACAAATTAAGCTCCCTAGTTGAGGGATACAAAGTTCTACAAAGTTCTACTTTTATCATACCAGCATAAATGTTATAGGGTGTATTTCATAGCTGAAGCAAAAACAAGTGCAGTTTATTTTGCATGCATTTTCTCATAGTGCATTGTAGCAGCCAAATCAGCTGGCATTTAGCATTATAAAAACTTGTACATCGAACTCCGTTCATCAGCAAAATTAGCAAACCACAAACACCTTAGTACCTTACTATGTGGGCCTAAATGTGTGACACTACTTTCCTACAACAGCAGGGTTGCTTTGCAAATCAAATAGGGCACTGACATTTAAATAAGTTTTGAATTTTCGTATTCTACAATGTAAGGTACTAAGGTGTCCATGCCAATATGGAATGCTACACCAGTTAATATGGTTATAACAGTTGAAATGCAAATACGGGCAACATAGCTAATTAGCTACCATACTTGACATATTGTAACCCCTATGTTGGCTGGCACTGCATATCAACTAGAGTCAAGCACCACTGAGGTGAATGGAGGCTGGAGCTTTTTGTCTATAAAACATATCTTGGAATGAGTAATGTAGTAGTGAAAACTAACCACATGTCTTCAGGAACAAGAGGTTCTTCTCTCAAGAAAGCATCCAAGCATGCATAGAGCGAGAGAGGTTCACCGCGGGTTCTCTTGGCAGGAGTAGCATATTTAAACACCTCCGGAAGGTTCTCCAAATGATGAGTGTTCAACTTCTTCAGATCTGCCTTAGACCAATTGACAAAAACTATAGTTGCGAGTGAACACTGTGGGACCCTGACAGCATCATCTGATTGCTCAATGACTGTGTTGCTATCATCAATCAACTGTAGCTGAAATTTGCTGCTGTCGGTGTGATAACTTTGTGTTCTTGTGGAAACAGAACTTTGAATTGCCGAATGCTGAGACTCCTGATTTCTTAGCATGGGTGCAAGCATTTTCCGGACCATCACATGGATACCAAAACCTGTAACAGTTTCATTGCGAGATATTTGTGCAAGAAGAGGAACACCATAGGGTTTCCAAGACGTTGAGTTGATGTTGTTTCCATGGTCCCTATAAAATGCAAAGCTAATATTATAAGACTTTGATGCACAACTAGTATTTTCCCACTATTCCATGTACATAAAACAAGCATATTACTACAGCTGTCATTATAGCATGAACATAATTGTAACTAAAGGTTTTTCTCTTTGCTTACATATCTTCACGACGATGCACAAATTGAATGTAACTTGCCCTCTTTTCCAATTTTGGGAGCCTATAAACTGTCAGATGATCATCATCTTTAATTGCAGACAGCTGAAGCACTGGATCCTCAAGAAAACGATGGATCCTATAATTACGTATCTGTAAATAAAATTCAAGGAAAATATATTTATTAACAGTCATGAAATGCGCCAACATATGCACTTAGATCAAATGGGCATTTGTGACAAACCTCGGCAATTAGAAGTCTCTCCCCATTGCTAAGTGAGCATGCATTGCTGAGGGCTTGGATAAGATCCCTGCACCTACCTTGCTTGGGTACACTTACAGTATACGGTGTTGGCAGCACACTCCCATCACAAGTAAAGACCACAATGGTCATACTTCGGGTTGAAGTGAACTGTAGGGGTAAGGAAAGATACATGAATGGGTCAAAAGTCACTGAAACCTTTCCACAGACTGGGCAGACCAATGTTGACTTGTACTGTCCCTGGATAATCAGTATAGAAAGCAACTATTAACAAAATATCTGACCAGCAATCAGAGAGATAAATACACCATAATTGATGCCACGGACATTTGAACCTCATTTTTCTTAGTATTAATGGTTACTGCTCTGGTTAGCACTGGAAAGCGATTGACAGGTCGAGAACACAAAATCTAACTTAAAATTTGAAAACAGCCAACAAGAGGGCCATTGCATTTGTTGTCGATCCAAGTCAATTTTCATGTAACGAGCAGATGCTGTGTGGCTAGCCCATGTCTGAATACATTGCATATGTGTCACTATGCGTGTAAGAGGCTGGCTTGCAGTATATCTAACACAAAAGCAAGGTCATGGACAAGAGCTTTGAACAAGCATTAGCATCAGTTGTTTTGTTTTGCCTTTTCTCTTTTTACCTTTTCCTTCCTCAGGAACAGTAAATACCTGAATTCCTGAAAAGGAAAAGGTGCTCACGCGCGCGCGCACACACACATAAGGTCATCCAAAGTACCACTTTCAGCTAAGTACTAAAAGAGCTAAGAATTATGCATACGATTGCTAAGAAACTAAAACATGACCAGGTGCTTATCTGCCTATGCTTCACCACATTGAGTAAAGTAATTCATACAGGTTTCAGGTTTGGCCACTTGGGACTAACCTGGCATACATCAACAATGATTGAATCGTTTCTTGCAATATGATTTGCCCAATACTCATCCGCAACCTCTTCATCTGATCGTCCATCAGCGTCTTTGGATTTTATGTAAGGTCTATGTTTCACACGGTTCAAATCTTCATGAAGTCCGTCCAGGAGGAATGCCAACAACTCCTGGAGGAATTTGCCAAGATAGAGATTTCACAAAATCTGAAGACAAAATAAAAGATCTGTTTATAGAGAGAAACAAACCTGCGAATCATGTTGGTTGTATCCACTGAACTGAGGTGCAAACCGAGAAAGCTTTGTTTTAAATGGTCGAGGAGAAACTGGAGCACGGCCAGGAGCCCAAAGTTTTCTCAGTAGCTCACCAAAAGCTAATGCAAGTTCACCCTACATGACTACCATCAGAACTCAGTACAATTAACATGAGGCATGGATGCAAATTAACATGAAACCAGACAAAAACACCATTGCGGCAGCAAAGTTCTTTCTGTATGATTAACATGCATGATAGCTGTACAAAATATGTTCCATAAAAATACTTTTTTAAAATAATTGTAGTTTGTGATCAATCTGCTACGTGATATGTCGAAGGAAACACACATGTAAGGTTTTGTCTCTGCTGCAAAGAAACTACGAAGAAAATTGATTTCAAGCATGACTATATCCTGTTAAAAGAAATCAGACAAAGGCTACCACAAACAGCACTCCGCCAGATGCAATGATTGTCTGATTGATAAATACAAAAGCACATGCGTTGTCAATATTTAAGCAAAACTGAGACCATTTTTAGAATAAGAAATTTATAGATCTGAACCAAGATAACATAATCAAGATGGCAGTAGTAAGACTACGCAACACAAAAAATATATATTCAAGGGAGATTTTACTAAATCTACAGAAGCTATGGAAGTGTAGAGAACTATTTTAACACATTTAAGTATATGACGTCGTTCAGCGGTTGTTGCATATCAATAGTATAAAAAAAACTAAATCTGAGTATTTGACTCACTGTTACCAATAGTATCATGCTTAACAAATAACAAGTTATACCGAATGCATACAACAGAATAACCCCATCGTTTCTCCAAAAAAAAAAAAGGGACTAAAGTTCAAGCACCAAGGCCACAAGGTCTTGCTAGTAGAAAGAGTACTTACCACCATACCCAGTGGATTTTGCCAATTGATTTCACGGTGGTAATCTTCACGAAAATATCTAGCGAACTCTGGTGTGTGCACAAGACATTGCACGGCACTGTTCATGAAACATGTATTTCCCAAGTTAAGTAGCCCTGTAAGACCAAAAGGAGATCCTCTGGTGGTCATGCCACTAGAACCATGCACATTATCCAAGTCACCATTGGAAGATCGCAGGTACTGGCTTTGTGCAAGGCTGGAACTGTAGCTTCTGGAAGCATAATTTGAAGCCAAATTCTCATTTGACAATCCTGATTTTGAAGCATCTGCAACCAAAGTTGATTCTCGTTCAAAAAATTCATTTTCTAGGATCGAACTCATGCATCCACCATCCAAACTACCATTTGCATCAGTAGTAACCTCAACTAGAATCTGTCATAACAAGATAAACAGTTCATAGTTAGATCATTTACTCTGGAAATGCTCTGAACCAATTGTGCTACAGTTTAGTGTCATTATGACCAGAACAGTGTTCACCAAGGCGTTAGGCGCTAGTCGGGCGGCAGACCGGCGCCTAGCGCCAAATCGCCGATTAGGCGGGCTAGGCGGCCACCTAGGCAGGAGTGTGGAGCCTAGAGCCTAGGTGGCCACCTAGGGGAACAGTGGACCAGAAGGGACAAATACAAGTCAGAAAAATAAAAACATAGCTTGCCACTAGAAACTATGATAAGTCCAGTTCTCACATCTTGATCCATCTGAATGTTGGCATCATCAAGGGTTTTCTCCACATTATCCATCAAAGTATGCTTTGTTCGACCATAGTAGTCCCAAATGCACACCTGAAAATAATGGCCATAACGACAATGAAAAAATTTTACTTACAGTAGACCTGTAACTATAGGCATCCAAAAACAAGAGCTACCTACCTCATCTGGTATCAAATCAAAAACCTCACAAGCCTTCTTATGAAGTTCACCAACAGTATCCTACATGAATTGATAAATTTTCAGTTTTTCAATTCATTCTTACGAAAAACATCTAGTGAACTTTTACACAGTTAGTAGTGACATTAAAAGAGTTCTACAGTAGTTTTTTTATTGATAAAGGATCTATCATCTCATAATTTACATAATTATATCCATTCTAATCAATTGATGGAAATGCAAAACAAATGAATACTTAATATGTTCAACAGTAGCCAAAGAAATAACAGCATACCTTCTTGCTTATCCTTATAACAGCTTGCTCTCCTTTAGGCATCAGAAGTAACTGAAGACGTAAAGGATAAACTTCTATAGCTAAATCAGTTTGAGAGAAGCCAGTGTTGATTGCTTTTCTTGGTAATGTTGGCCCACCACCATACCTATTAATGCATTTTGAGAATAAAAAATAAGTAAAGTGAATAGAAAGAAAATTGAAGATTACCACTCAACATTCTATTTGACATTCTAGTTAGAGTTCCAGCACTCAAATCCAAGAGTAGTCGCGTAGTTTGTTTTTGTGTATGAGAACACCAGATCAAGGTATCATAGTTTATCATATCAAGAATGCAAATAAATAAATCCACCACTGCTTATTAGAGAAGATATCAACTTCTTAACTCGATTTGATAGTGTAATAATCCCAAACTTCTTCTCATGTATTAAGTTCTGCATCTCTATTTACCAGTAAACCAAAACATCTAGGAAGTAACTCGCATGCTACGAAATGTGTAACTGATATCTAGGAAGTAACTCGCGTGCTAAAAAAATTTTAGCTGACAAAACCATCTTTCAACATATAAGAGCAGTGCCCTCAGGCCTCAGGATTTGGGACACAAACATTTTAGGAAGTAAGATGTTGGATAACTTCCTATAAAAATGGATTGAGTCAGATAGCTAGTCACGATGCAATTTTCTAAGACAAAGGACTAAAGTTTCATGTTTTACTCAGCACGTCCAGGAAAGTGATATTTGGTCTACAAGCACCTAGAAGGACAATTAATCCATATCCATAAAAATACAATAAGGTAGCACAAAAAGAAAGATAGATTCATGTGCATAGAATAGATACATTAGAGCTGTGTAGCAACTAGCAACAACAAACAAAAGCCTCACATGATTAGGTGCATAGGAGCATTTGAAAAGTGATAGATCTAAAGAGTATATTAGTCTTTGTGGAATCATATTCTACATTCTGAACAAATGTGACGTACCAACCGTGCAAATTTTCCCAGACTTGCTGAGGGAGCAATATATAATCACGGCCCTCAACCAAGGTATCATGTAGCTCGATATCCATATTGGAAACTTCAGATGCGGTGTCATCTATCAAATCTGTATTGTCAATAACTCCTGGCCTTCTTGGAGCATTTGAACCAAACTCATGATGATGAGAACCATTACTTGTTGCACTAGCCAGATCTTGAATGACATAATCAATCCAACTTTGCCACCACCTGTTTGGGTCAACCAACAAACATGTATGTATAAGATCGAAATGAGTAAACAAATGAAGCAATCGGCAGGTTAACAATCAGTCAAAAATGGGATGTGTATGTCAAAAATGAGATCTGCATTTCAGAACATCGCTTCTGAAACATATATGTTAAAAGACTTTTATCTCCATTATATATCCATATATAAAACATGCAAATCAAGGGTACAGCTAAAGCATTTAATATCCAAATGAAAGATCTATCTATCATTCAACAAGGTATCATCTCTCGTGTTATCTAGGCATCCTACCAGCAGCCATGCCTTGACTGTCCCAAATTATACTCTTAAAATATCCTAATAACATGGCAGGAGATATCAAAAGGATAGCTCAAGCAATTCATCGAAACTGGCACAGATTAACAAGGTCATAAATATGAGTTTACTCCAACTCAAGAAATTACAAGGCCATAAAATGCTCAAACTGGCTCAGAAAGCACAAGCAAGAGCTCTACACACCAGGGTCTAAAACTTGGAAAGAAATGTCAAATTCCAAATCTTGCACACTGCAGCCACTAGAACCAGATTGGAAATCCTGCAAGCTCCACCAAACTCAGCCAAATTTCCACGCAACGCAAGCGTTCTAGCTGCATCTATGCCTCAGAACATGTCCAATGCAAAACAGAGTCGCATCCTAGGATTTGCTGTACTCACAACTGCACCCCAGAACTGAAAGCAGCCTCTGCACCGCATCACTCATGTCCATATCTCCATGGAAAGCAGCATCCGCGCCGCCAATCGACGGCGAAAAGGCGCCCCAGGCAGATAAATCTAGGGCGAACTCAACACCTTAGAAGAGAAACAACACAAAGCCCCCATCTTGCATCAGAAAGAATCACCCAAACCACCACCAAATCTGACCCCCATCACAACCCAAAATACCTCAAAGCCACTCAAATCACTCGTACCGGCCCAGCCAGCCAGCCGCAACATCTTGCCGGCGCCAGCGCATCCCATCCGCCCCGCAAACAACAGCATCAAGAAAAAGAAACTGAAACACCAGCCTTGCTCAGTCACTGCAACCCCCAAAACAAAGCGCTACGCGAACGGCTAAACCCGAGACGAGATCGAAAGGGGAGTGGGAGGGAGGGAGGAGGCCGGGGCGAACCTGTTGGTGATGAGGAAGAAGGTGTCGCCCTCCTTGGAGTCGGCCTCCGCGGCGACGGTGATGTCCCGGATCAGCGCCATCTCCTCATCCGCGGGCAGCTCCAGCGCCGGCAACGCCGACACCATCTCCATCGCCGCCACCCCGCCGGCGACGGTGAGGAGCCCGCCGGCTAGGGTTAGGTTTGTTTTGGGCCCTCTTCTAGCCTTCGTCTCCTCCGAGCTTCTTGGGCGCCGCCAAGTCGAAGCGAAAGGCGCGGCCTTTTTGTACCCGGAAGCGCTTGGGTTTCCTTTTGGGAGGACAGTGGAAGCGGCGGTGGTGGCGAATGGCGATGGCTCTGCGGGGAGGGAGGGGCGCGGATCTACAGCAAGGTTCTTCTGGGCTACTGCCCGCTGGTTTAGGTCTTTTTTTTTTTTATTAATCAATAAAATGTCTTCACTTACATTAATAAAATATTATATGATGTCTCGTTAATACGTGGATCCTAATGACACGTATCAGTGAGATAAATGGAGTATTTTATCAATTGCACCAAGTAAAATAGGCATATGATCAATTTCCCTTTTTTTCTCGAATTAAAGAGAGAGAACATATTCTTCTCTTCTAAACACATTCTTAAGAATCTCACTGCCAATCCCACGTCTAACGGCGCCCTCACCGCCCTGTAATGCACGTCATGCCACCCCATCGCCACTGATTGTTAGATTATTATGGGGCTGGCCCATAATTAATTTAATAGAAATTCCAAAAAGCCCATTAAAATACTAGGAGTCATGAAATTGGTTTAGTACCATACGGAAAGTTGGGAGAAGTTTTTATCAACTTAAATAGTTGAGTTGTGTGTCTCCCAATTAGCAAAGTGAGAAAGGGAAAAGGCAGGGCCACACGTGCGCGCGCTCGAGCTCGAGGCGTGGCGTGTGCGTGTCGAGACGAGACGGGACGTGACGAACGCGTGCGCGGTTCGCGGAATACGGAAGGTTTTGTTGTTTTGGTGTAAAGACAGCTGCCTTAATACCAGTAGATTCCTTAAGCGCGACATGATGGCTTGGCTTAATGGCGTCGGTTTGAAATTGATGGCGAGTAACTCTGTCAGTTAGATTAGTTGGTACATTAATGATCGCATTAGATTAGTCTCTGCCGTTGCATGCCGCAAGCCTATATAAGGAGGCGTGGTGTGCTTTCCTCAACAAAAACCAACGCCGGCTCTCGCTGAACTCTCATAAGACTCCATTGTTCCAAGTATGTGTTGCATTACTTGTCTCCCACCTCCGTTTTCTTGCGCGTACAAGTAGCGGAGGGAGCAGGCCTCCGGAACCTTGCCCTTCTTGAGATCTTGCTCGAGATAGAAGGCCGATAAGATTTTTGGGAAGCGTACCATGCGATTGCTCACGTTTTTTATCCCGATCAGAAGCACCGGCGTCGGAAGGAGTCCTTCTGGAAGCTCCTCTGCACTGCACAACCTCTCTATTGCACCAAAGGCTTCTCTGCGACAACTTGTGATCCTCTACACCGACCGTCATGGCAAACAACAATGAGCAATTCATTGTCCGCTTGTGCCTGTGCCTATGGTGGCACCGGCTCAAGGGTATATTCACTTATACCGTGTTTTTATCGTGTTGATTTCTTGTTCATTAGCCTTTGCGTTTGAGATAGATAATTTGTTATCTAGTACTGTCGACGATCGGGACCGCCGACCGCAAAGAAAGAGGGGGAAGGATCATACGGAGGGCGAGGCCCAGAGCTTCGCTCGTCCGGGTGGCACCCTCGGCGGGCGCACTAAGCAGGGGAACCTGTGCAACCAAACAGGGGACACAAGGTTTATACTGGTTCGGGCCGAACCCCTACTCCAGTTCGTGTGGTGGTGTTGTATTGCCTTTTGTGTAGATGGCTTTACAAAGTTTACAAACGAGAGTTATTGGATCCTTGCTCAAGAGTGCTCATGGCTTAACTAGGAGAATCCCCCCTCTTCCCCGAGGTTCCTGCATCCCTTTATACGGTAGGAAGGCGGCCGGTCCTTTGTCTGTCGGTAGTCACCGCTTCATCGCCCCACGCCTGGCCGGTAGTCTCGTTAGTCGGGCGGTTAGGTATTCCAGGAAGCGGCGTACACGCTTACGTGATCGACAAGTGTTGGCGTTCTTTGTTCATGGCGTTGGTCTTTGCCTCGGGAGGGCGTGTCTTCGTCTTGTCACGTGGCCGGTCGATGGGGTGAAAGCATGACTTGGCAGCCATTAAACCATCTTGGGAAATGGCCACTGCTCTCGTATAGTCACTTCGATTGACCCCATCCGTGGGAACGCGTGGGTATTGGTGGTGGAGGCTTTGACACGCGACCCTTGGCGGGGTTGCCTTGGCTTGATCGGTCGGGGATCCCGGCCAGCTGAGGTCGAGCTCGGCTTAGTCGGAGTTGGGGACCCGTCCATTGCGAACTCGGCCCGACCAGTCGGGAAGAGCTCGGAGAGGTCGCCGGTCGGGAAGAGCTCGGAGAGGTCCTCGGTCGAGAAGAGTGTCCCGGTGGCCTCTTGGGACCTTTGGTCGATCCGACCGTAACGATCCGCTCGGTGCCGGGCGGTAGGCGAGCGTCTGCACAGGCTTAGGAGCAGTCCCTCGGGCACGAGAGGAGCGGACACGTGTCGAGGGCCGCGCGCCAGTGTTCGATCCCGACAACCGGCCCGAGGCTCAAGCGATGCGAGACTCTAGGCGCTCTTGAGTCGATGTCTTGCTCGAAGAGGATTCCCCATTGGGACACATACCGGGCTTTGCCATTTTGTTTTCCGGACGGGCCCGGAAGCCAGGGGCCTCGTGGACGGGAAGTTAAAGGAATGGAAGTGCAGTAGGATGCGTGGAGGGACGCGCGCCCGTCTGTGGTTTTGAAAGGCCCCGACGTTTAAACCACCTTTCGCCGCTCTGGCGCGCCTTTTGAGGTGATGGTGGCCGTAGATGGCGTCTTTTAAAACCAGAGGGTCTTACCCTTTAGGATTTCACTTTCGTTTCGTGCTTTTGCCTTCTTCCTCCTCGTTCCTCTGCGTCAGCGCCTTCTAGCCCTTGATTGCGACCCGCTCTCCCCCTCCTTTGACCTTGATTCTATGGCGAAGTTTGGGAGAGCACACTCACCGCATGAGCGGATGAGGAGATGGAGTCTTTGGGGCTTACGGACCCGTTCTCTGGCGGCTTCCTTCCAGGGAGAAAGTGCGCGACCTCGGGATGACGAGATCATGAGCACGGAGCAGTACATGCTCTTTGGGCTGCGGACCCCAGAAAGTGACTTCTTGGCTGCGGTCCTCGCGCAGTGTGAGGTCGAACTCGTGAACTTGGTGCCGAACTCCCTTCTTCTCCTTTCCGTTTTCGCACATCTTTGCGAGGGTTCTGGCGAGCTCCTACCCCTCGCTTTTCTTCGTTTTACTCCTGTCCCATAGCTGCGAAAGACCCGTCGTCGGGTGCCTCTATTCCGACACTGGCGGGACTCCTTGCACCTTTCTCCAAATCCAGGCCGGGACTCGCTCGGCCGTGGCGAAAAAGTGGTTTTATTTGAAGAAGGGCGAGGAGGCGGGCTTGCTTATTGGCGTCGCGATCGAAGGAAGCGGGAGACCCACGAGCACGAGGACTCGGTGGGCGACCGAAGTGGCGCCTTCATCCACACATGCGCCATGCGGGCCTTAGGCAAAAGGCGACGGTGCGTTTACGACTACTGCGAATTGGGTGCTCCTCTACGAAGGAGGTTGCACCTTTCTTTGAAATCACCGGGAGGTGCGCGCCACCCGGGAAAGTCACGAGGGTAAGTGTTGTCCGATCTCAGATCCTTTCGGACCTTGGTCGGAGTTCTCTTATCTCCTGACGCTTTATTCCTGATCTCGCAGCACCGAGGTCGGCATGGGTCGTTTCGAGGATGCAGGAGATCTTCGGGAAGGCCGCCAACTCCTTCGACCTCGGCGGCAACGTCCCCAAGAACATCTTGGGGCGTAGCAGCGAGGTAATAGCCTTTCACCTTGGTCCTTGCTTTGGGTGCTCGGACTCGGATGCTTATTGTGGTGAGCTCGTGTAGGCAACCAAAGAGCTCACGGGATCTGACCAGCGGTTGCTACCGTTTCTGGCCCAAACAAAGGCAAGAGGGGGCAAGAAGGCGGCCTCGGCGCCCAAAGCAAATCACGAGAAGCCCCACGTCGAGTGGGGCGGCCAGGTCGTGGTGAGTTTAGACCCCAGAGCTCGTGGGTGCGGGTTCGAGCTTGATCTGCGTCAGGCCACCTTTTTCTTTTTCTTCTTTTGGTTCACCCACTAACCCTCGCTTTCGTCGGCAACAAGAGCGGCCGGCGCAAGAGCCTGAGCACGCGGTAGAACAGCGGGTTCCGCAACAAGCTCCAGGAAGCCCTCCATTGCCGTAGGAGCGGTCATGCAGTACTGGCCTCCATACATTTTTCGTCATCCCACCCCATCGCGGCGTTGGGCGTCAGGGTACCGACCTTTCTGTGGTCGGGCGGCGGGAGGAGGATTATGAGGATGATTACGCCTCGTGCGCGGCGAGGGCGCGGCGAATCTCGCTGCCGCGTCCCCAGGAGGACAAGCGGCCGAGGAGGTTGGTTAAGCGCCACGACCAGGGCGTCGTGATTGAAGTCTTCTTTGTCGGGGCGCCGTAGCGAAGGGCCACGATCGAGGTGGCGTCGTCGTTGCGCCCCCGGTGGGGGCGTCCCTGGAGGAGGAGCCCTCGGGAAAGCGGAGAGCCGCCTCGCTCCCACGGGGGGGGGGCCGGTAAAGAAGGTGAGGTTGCTGTGCGTCCGTTCGGCACGGTAAGTTTCCCCATGTTCCTTAACTTCGCGATGGTGGGGCCGACTGAGCATCTTTTGATAATTTGCCGCGTGCAGCTCATATACCGGGGCGGTCGTGGCACCGGTCCATCATCCGACCCTGATGCCTCCGACCGGGGCGCTTTCGGTTGTTGAGCCCGTGATCGAGGGCGGCGTTGTCGCCGAGCCCCAGGTGGGGCCGTCCACCTTTGGCAAGCCGAGGACCCTTCTCGCAATCGAGGGCGGCTAGGGGGTCGTCGAGCCACTTGCCGGCCCAGAAGGTCCGGCCGCCATTGCCGTGCCGGAGCGGATCCCCCTGGTCCTTCGGGGTGTGCCGTCGCTATAGCGGCGGCGGAGGCCGCCGGGGACGTAACTGCGGGCGTACTGCCCCGAGATTCTGATGGTGTTGTCGACTTGTCTTCGCTGGAAGACCGGCTAGTGGAGGCAAGATCGATCGTGGCGTCAGCTCCTTCTTCCCTCCCTTTTCTTAGTGGTCATGGCGGGTTTTTCTTTGCCTTCGCAGGGTCTGCGGCTGGTTTCCCGGGGGTACAACGTTGCGCGCGAACATGTGCTCGCCTTCCGGCCCTTATGCGGTGTCCTCGAGGCCAATCAGAGGGACATCGCCGAGCTAAAAGCCACCGTGTCGCGCGGTCAAGAGGAAATCGCGCTGAAGGAGGCCTAGTCCTTGAGCTCGCGGCGGTGCCGAGGCGGCGGGAGCGTGTGGCCCGGAGATATCGCCATAGCGCTCTCAAAGCCATCAAGGGGGCGAAGGAGGCGGAGAGACCCTGCGGGTCCGTCGAGGCGCGGGGCGTCTTTGGCGAGGACCGCGTGAGCGTCGGCGGAGATCCGGCGCCTCAAGCTCGAGATCTCGGCCGCTTTGAGGCGGTCGCCGCGCGAGGGGCCCTCCTCGAGCTCGAGGCCAGCGGCCAGAGCTCGAGAAGGCGGTCGCGGGGTTGAAGGCGAGGGCCACCGGAGGCGAAACCAAGGTGGGGTGGCCGAGGCTAGGAATGCTAGTCTTGGAGAGAAGTGGCGCCAAGTGGCTCGGTAGGAAAGACGCCTTGGCCCAGCTCAAAGCGATCGCGGCCGGATTGACAAGGCGAATCAGGAGTCATCGCCTGCGGCGGAGGTTTCAGGCCTTGAGCAGGAAAAACTACTTAGAGACATGTCTCTGTAAACTTTAAAGTTAGCGGATGGGTCAGGGGCGAAAGATTCCCCTTGTAAAGATAAAACAACTTTATGCTAAGCTCTATAGAGTTGTGTTTCTTGGAGAACTTAGCTTATTTGTCGGTCTGTCACATGCTTGTGTACTTTGCGGGCTATTTCTTGGAAGGGTCGAATAGTCTTTGGATCGTGGCGCGTGGCGAGCACATTCTGCGGACCCTATAGCGAGGCCTACCGCCTTTGCCGAATTACCCAGTTTAGGTGTGAGTATCGATGCTCGATGTTGATTCAGCGAGGCCTGCGCCGAAATCACTCGGGCGAGCGCGACTTCGGGTTGACATGTCTCGATAATTTGGCTGCGGGAATAAGTCGACTTGTTGCGGCAAGCGACTCATTGCGGCCGAGATCATCCACGGTGGTAATCTTAGAATTCGCGCCTTGGTCTGAAATGTCGTCGGGCGGCGCTTCTAGGGCGTCCGCGATCGGTAATACAGGGGAATAGCCGGCTTACTCGATAAGGATCGTTTCTGCGGCCTCAGAGCGGGAGCGCGTCGGGCTCGGGGCGTTGGCATCCTGGCGAACCCGAGCGTGGTCCCCAGAGGCCTCGCTGGCGATTACGAGTTTGGGCACAACTTCGGGTGAGTCGGCTGGGATAGCTCGGTGGACGGTTACCGACCACAGGTGCGACTCGGCGAGCTCGGGAATGCATCGAGCTCGGCAAGACCCCTCGGAGGCGGTTTAGAGATTGAACACAGCCACCGCCCGGGAAAGGTCGGCAGAACGACGAGTCATCCGGTGGTGAATCCCAAGCTGCGACCTCGAGCACAGGAAAAGTCATCGGGCCGGCGCCCTCGAGCGTTCAATGGTTGGCGACGGGGATGGGCGGCTTACCGACAACAATCGCCTTCTGCGGCCCCGATCACAGGAATGCCGGGCTCGGGTTGTTCATCCCGAGGCGAACCTAGAGAAGCGTGACCCTAGGCGTGCAAGAGAGAACAGCGTGGGCGCCCGAGGCGAGCCCGCCGCGTGGCCTTATGGTTGCCCTTATAGCCACGCCGCGAGTCGGGCGCCGGCGTTCTAAGAAGAAATTACTTTGGTTAAAAGGAGGACGAGCGAGGCCGCGTCAGGGCCTTTAAGATGGCGCGACCTTCGTAGAAGGAATCGCAACTTAGGATCGTGGCGAAACATCAACCCTTCTACAAATCGAAAGAGATTAGCACGTAAATCGGAAGAAAACTTTACTATGGCCACGAACTGGGCGGACCGGGATGGCAACACGAGAGCCTTGGGCATGCCCGGCGCCCGGTCGAATCTGAGGCGAACACGGCCAACAAAGAAAGAGGCACCTTAACTTAACGGCGGGCGAAGAGGGCGCTAGGCGTAGAACTTCGGAGGCGGCCTCGTTCCACGAGCTCGCGAGCTCCACGCCATCGGGGACCGCCGGACGGTAAGCTCACGCGGCTTGTTGAGGCGACTCGAAGGGCCCTCCACGGTGGGACGGCTTGTTGGTGTGGGAGCGATCTTGGATCCGTCGTAGGACCAGTCCCCGGCGGAAGCCCCAGGTCGAGCGGCAGGCGGCATGTCTCGGAGATCTTGCGGGTAGCGGCAGAGCGCCAGAAGCCTTGTGACACCTTACTTCTTCGCCAAGGCAAGGTCGAGGATCGCTCTGCTCGAGGTCGACATGGTCGACCAAGCTCGTCCTAACAGACGGGCGCGACCTCGGGCGCGGCGGGGCGACCTCGGCCCGAAGGCAGTGGAAAGGGCTTGTCCCGTTGCGGTGGTCGAGGCGCGAGACGGACCAAGGGCGTGGGAGCTCATCGCCCATGCGGGCGGCGATCGAGCTCGTCGAAGACTCGCTTCTTGAGCCCTTGGATGAGCTGCCCATTGCGCGCTCGGCCGCCCGTTGCTCTGGGGTGGCTCAGAGGCATAGCGGACCTTGGTTCCCATATCCGCTACCGAACTCTTGGAGCGGCTCATTGGTGAGCTGCGTTCGTTGTCGGTGATGATCTGCAAGGGACTCGTACCTCGTGACCACGAAGGAACGGAAGAACTTTACCGCGGCCTTGGCGGTGATAGCGGAGACCGGTTCTGCTCCGATCCATTTTGAAAAGGTGTCGATCGCCACGAATAGGAACTTCTTCCCCCCGATCGACCTCGGGAAGGGACCGAGAATGTCGAGGGCCTAAGTCGAGAATGGCTAGGCGAGGAATGGTCTGCAGGGTGTAGGCCGGTTGCCTCACTTTTCGGGCGTGGCCAGCGGGTGGCAAGAACGAGCGATGCCACAGGCATCTTCGGTAGCCGTTGGCGGTAAAAACCCATCTGAAGGCCTTCGACCATAGTCACGAAGAGGAGTGGCGCGCCGCCGTGGCGGAGTGTATGTCGTTGAGCGGTATTTACCTTCTTACGGAGTAATGCATTTTGTGAGAATGCCCAAGGCCCCAGCGGTGGAGTTTGCCGTAAGCGAGCTGTCTGAGCCCGCACATCGCGGAGCTGCTCCTTTCGGCGAGAGTGGCGGGAGCTCCGCAGTCGAGAACTTGATGAATTGATCCATCCATGTCGGAGCGTTTTGAGGAAGGCCAGGGTCTTCTGGTCGCGACAGACGGTGTGGCCAAGGTTTCAAGGATGATGTCCGTGGGAGCTCGTCGCCGGATGATCCGAGCACAGACGGGAGATCGGCGGTGGAATTGTCTTTCCTTAGTACGTCTTTGGATCCTCGGGTTCGGAACCATCTCCCCATCTTGCGTACCTCGGCGAGGTATTTGGCCATCGAGGCTCGAACCTTTGGTAGACTTTGTTGTCTTGATTGACGACAGTGGGAGTCTCCTTTCACGATTAGGCGACGGATGCCCGAGGACTTGCGGGCTCGGAGGCGGCCAAGAGGGCCTCGTATTCGCGCGTTATTGGTAGCGGGAAAGCCAAAGCGGACCACATATCGCAAGTGGTCACCTTGAGGTGATGAGGAGAAGCGCGGCCCTGGCGCTCAAAGGATCTCGTCCGTCGAAGAACATAGTCCACGGGTCCTCGGCCGACCTCGGGCTCGAGGCGAGCTCCGCCGTCGCTCGGCCACGAAGTGCTGCGGCGCTGTGATTTGATGGCGGTCGCGGGCCGTGAAGCGAAGGTCGAACTCGGCCGGCTCCATGGCCCATTTGGCGGCGACCTCGGCCCGGGGTTTCGAGATTTCCGAGTGGGAGGCCGCTCGGGACGACCACCGCGTGTGCTTGGAAGTAGTGTCGGAGCTTCCGCGAGGCCATGAAGAGTGCGTTAGAGGAGTTTACGGACTGGGGAGCGCTCCTTGGCCGTGGAGTGCCGCTAACATAGTAGATCGGGTCTTTGCCACCCTACCCGTTCGGCTACCAGGGCCGTGGCGGCTGGGTCGCGCCGCGAGTAAAGTAGCGACACCTCTCCTGTTGTGGAGTTGTCGTGAGAGGAGGGGCGAAAGGTGCGCCTTGAGCTCGTCGAAGACATTTGGGCCGAGTCCACTCGAAACCATTATATTGCGGGATGTTAAAGAAAGCGGCCGCTCGCCGGCCCGGAAATGAAGCGGTGAGGCGATGATCGGCCGGTGAGGCTCTGCACTTGCTTTGCGAGGTCGGAGCGGTCATCCGCTCGATCGCCTCGATCTTCTCGGGTTCGCCCACGCGCGCGTCCCGATCATGTAGCCGAGTACTTTTAGGGCCGTGCGAAGAAGCATTTTCGGGGTTGAGCTTGATGTCGAACTGTTCGGGTTGGCGAAGGTCTCGGCAGTCGTTGGCGTGGTTAGCTTTAGAGGGCTCTTGGCGATGATGTCGTCGGCGTACACCTCAAGGTTCGGCCGATCTGCGGTCGAAGGTTTTGGCCATTAGCCAGCTGGGCGTGGCGCCCGTGTTGCGAGGCGAGCGACATGGTCGTGTAGCGAGAAGGTTCGAGCGGCGTGATGAAGGCGGTCTTGTCTTCGTCTTCGCGGCGAGCTTGATCTGGTGGCATCCGGAGTAGGCGTCGAGAAAACTCAACATCCCGGCGTTGGCAGTGGAGTCCACAATCTAGTCTATGCGAGGGAGCGAGAAGTTATCTTTGGGGCATGCAGCGTTCAAGCCGTGTGGTCGACACACATTCGCCACTTCCGCCCTTTTTTTATGCGATCACGAGGTTGGCGACCATTGAGTAGTTGACCTCGCGAATGGCCGGCCTTAAGGAGCTTCGAGGTGCTCACGATTATCGCCGCCTTCTCGAGAAGAGAATCGCGAAGCTTACGGCGCGCAGTGCGGCGAGTTTTGTTTGCGGTTTGTGCTCGATCACCTCCGTGGGACCGGGCATATCCGCCGGTTCCCATGCGAAAATGGTTTTGTTATCACGGAGGAAGGTGGCGAGCTCGTCTTCCTATTTGGGATCGGTGGCGAAATGAGGCGCATTTGCCGTGCCCCCTCCTCAAGGCGCACGGCCTTGGTCGGTCCGTTTGGTGGATAGCCGTCTTCGACGGCGTCCCGGGGTGATCTCGGGCGATATGCGGCGGCGTCGGGGCCTTTTCTTATCGCGCGTGTGATGCCTTAAGGTCGCGCGGACCGTTATGATGCCACCGGGCCACAGGAGCTTCATACCGGTGCCGTAGTGATTCGCGACCATGAACTTGACGGCGGGCGCGGGGATGGCGTTGTAGGGAGATCGCCGTCCACGACTTCAAAGGTGATCGGCTCGGTGCGGAAGTTCAGAGTCGCCGAAGGTGACGGGAGGACCACTTGCGGGGGTGGTCGAGCTCCGACACGATCGAAGAAGGAATCGCTATGTTCTTAATTTTCGGCCCGGTATTTGCATCCGGTCCAAAGCGCCGCTAAGAGTAGGTTGAGGGCCGTCCCGTCGACCATGACCCGACCAACGACGGCGTTGCTTATAGTGAGGCGGCGACGAGCGATTTGAAGTCTCGGGACATCCCGGGCGTCGTCGGGAAAAGGTGATGGGGCGATGCCCCATCTGCGGGGTTAGTCGTGGGCTTCCGGCGGTGGCTTGATAGGCAGCGCGCGCGGCGTCCTTCGGCTCGCGCCGAGATCGGTATGCGGAGGAACCAGAAGATCATGTCCACGGCGGTCGCCTGTTGGAATTCAGTCGGGGCCGGCAGAGCACAACGGCGTCGATTCCTCTGGCCGTTCATCGCCTTTTTGTAGCGTGGGCATTTCCTCGATCCCCTTATAAAGGCGTCCGGCGAGCGACCATGTCCTGCTGACCCGCGGTCATGGCCGTGGATCTTAATGGAGCGAGCAAAACTTGTTGCGCGTCGGCCGGTGTTCCTCGTTGCCCAAGCTTCGGATGTTCGCGTGGAGGGTCCCCGACCTTGCCTGTTGGGGCGGCGTGGCGCTGCTGCGATCGCGGACGGTTCTGTGGTGGGGGCCCCCGGCGGTCGGTGGCGCGGCTCGCCCCTTCACGCTTGTCGTCTCAAGTGGCGACTAAGCGGGTGGCCGCCCTCGGCGCGCGGTCTTTTCCCCGCCTTTTGTCGCGCGGGCCCGGTCTCCTTCCTTAGCGGCGGATGGCCTCGTTTAGCCGGCGAGGCCGAGAACTGCCCGATCAAAGTCATGCTTCCGGTGACTGACATCATCCGCGTCGCGTCCGCTCGATCATGCGAGAATAGTTTGTCGACGGTGAGTCTTGTGGCAATCTCGAGGTCCTCGTAAGGCGTCATCTCGGACGCCATACTTGAAAAGCCTTGATGGCGGTTTAAATGCGAAACATTGGGGATCGAGTTTGGCGCGGGTGAGCCGCGCACGAAGTCCGCGAGATGTTCCCCCTTTCCTGGATAACACGGTCGAGTCCTCTCCCGCCAGTCGTTCGTAGCAACTCGGAAGTTGGAGTGGAAGCGCTCTCGGTGGCGCCACGGCCGGAAGGTGCGGGACGCTGGTTGAAGAACAGTCGGGCGGCGCCGTCGAGCGGTGGGGAGGTAGTTAGCCATTCGGCCTCGTCCCCTCCGCCGCGGGATGGCGGTGGAGTAGATGGAGAGGAATTTCGCGGGATTCTTGGTCCGTCGAACCGCTCCATCATCGCAGCCTAAGCCGGTGACCGGCGTGCCCGACGGAGATCGCCGCAGTACGCCGGCGCCGTAGGCGGAAGGTCCTCGCCGCCCATTGCTAGCGTCGGTCGTCACCGGTAAGCGAGGAGAACTTCGGCCGTGGCGCGCCGCGTCGGCCGTGATGGTCGATGGGAGCCGATGCGGATGGCGTCATAGCGATTCTGGATCTTCATCGCCGAGTTGGGCGTCGGAGAGGACTTCTACAAATCTACATTGTCCGGACGAGCGTCGTTATTACGCCGTTGATGACGAAGGCGAGCCCGCGTCGACCCTTCTGTTGGGAGGCGGTGAGATGGCGTTAAGTGCGAGCGGCGAGGATCTGCCGGTGAAGCGGCCGGCGATCATGCAGCGAGGGCGGCCGCGTCACGGCGAGACTTCGAGCCCGAGAGCTTGCTTGCCGCCGGGTGTGCGCCGTCGGTCGCCTTGTTGAGCTCTTCGACGGGGCCGTCGGAAGAGAGGCGGCCGGCCGGCGGTCGACCATGACGGGCGATGGCGCTTATCGTTCTTAGGCGGAGTTCATGCGGACGGGAGGCCGAACCGGCGGTGGGAGCAGGTCGCGCCCGCCCCTCTGGTCGAATGGCGGCGATGGCACGGTCGATGGCGACACAGGCGGTGATCGCCCGAGGAGTTCAGGACCACCGTCGTCCGCCTCAGGGGTTGCCTCACGTCCGTCGACCTCGAAGGCATGGCGTTCGTGGGGCGGCAAGGATGGCGAGAGCATGGATGTGGAGCCTTGGCATTCGGGGACAGCGCCCGAGCCCAAGCTCGCCGTTCGTGACATGCTGGTAGTGGAGCTGGAGGTGTTGAGCCGGCCAAGATGACGAATTTTGGACGAACGAAACTTCGGACCCCACGGTGGGCGCCAGCTGTCGACGATCGGGACCGCCGACCGCAAAGAAAGAGGGAAGGATCGTGCGGAGGCGAGGCCCGAGCCGCTCGTCGGGTGGCACCCTCGTGAGGCGCACTAAGCATGGGAACTGTGCAACCAAGCGGGGACACAAGGTTTATACTGGTTCGGGCCGAACCCCTACTCCAGTTCGTGTGGTGTTTTTGTATTGCCCTTTGTGTAGATGGCTGTACAAAGTTTACAAACGAGAGTTATTGGATCCTTGCTCAAGAGTGCTCATGGCTTAACTAGGAGAATCCCCCTCTTCCCGGGGTTCTGCCTCCTTTATCACGGTAGGAAGGCGACCGGTCCTTTGTCTGTCGGTGGTCACCGCTCGTCCACCTTGCCGGGCCGGTAGTCGTTAGTCGAGGCGGTTAGGTATTTCAGGAAGCAGCGTACACATACGTGATCTGGCGAGTGTTGGCGTTCTTTGTTCATGGCGTTGGTCTTGCCTTGGGAGGGCGTGTCTTCGTCTTGTCACGTGGCCGGTCGATGGGGCTGGAAGCATGACTTGACCATTAAACTATCTTGGGAAATGGCCACTGCTCTCGTATAGTCACCGATTGACCCGTCCAGTAGGCGCGTGGTACATTGGTGGTGGAGGCTTTGACACGCGACCCTTGGCGGGGTTGCCTTGGCTTGATCGGTCGGGGATCCCGACCAGCTGCGGTCGGGAGCTCGACTGGTCGGTCGGGGACCCGTCCGTTCTGCGGTCGGGAGCCGACGCTTGGTCGGGAAGAGCTCGGAGAGTCGCGGTCGGGAAGAGTGTCCCGGTGGCCTCTTGGGACCTTTGGTCGGATCCGTGTAACGATCCGCTCGGTGCCGGGCGGTAGGCCGGAGGCGTCTGCACAGGCTTAAGGCAGTCCCGAGCACGGAGAGAGCGGACACGTGTCGAGGGGCCTTGCGCCCGGTGTCCGATCCCCGACAAGTACCTTTGGCTTTGAACTAGAATTATGCAATTGTTTAATCATGATTTACATAATTTTGTGGATTAAAATATTAAGAAAATTCCTAATATTTCCAACACTGATATGTCATCTTCAAGCTGCCGCATCACCTCACCTTGAAGGCGTCAACACATGAAAAAAAAGACCAAATGAGAAGTAGCAGACACTCATGAAAAAGCAATGGAGGATCAGACAGGCTGCGTATAACCCTGCTCTAAGGGCCTGTTTGGGGGAGCTGTGCTTCAGCTTTGGGCTAAAAGCTCCCCCAAACAGCATGGCTGCAAAGCTAAGCCATAGCAGAAGCACCCCCAAAAGCTGCAGCTGCTGAGGAGGAGCTTTTCAGCTGTGACTTTGCTTGAACTCCTCCTAACTCGCTCGCTCCGCCTTCCCAACCTTTGCCACTCCGCCTCGCCACCTCCACGTCACCTCCCCACTCTGATGCCGATGTACTTCACTATGTTGCTACCTTCCATTTCGGTTAGCCCTCAAAAAGCTGCATTGCAGTGCTGTGACGCGTTGCCAAACGACATAACAAGAAAAGCCACAATTTGTCGACTCTGGTGCTTCTGATTAACAAACCAAAAGCGACTTTTGGCATTGACCACGGCTCCCAAATAGGCCCTAACCCAATAGACGACTCGAGTAGCCGCGAGATCAGTTTACTGTATACACCCGTAGAATAGCATTTGAAATTTGAGCATGATCACATCAATGCATACCCTCGTTATCTATACCCCTTTATAATGCACCTAATCATTCTTTTCTACGTCCACCCCAAATAATGCACCCCACTAGAGATGGCCCAACCTTCATGCACCCAGCGAAACGTCCACAGAAACTTGCCTCTATCAAAATTAACCTCTTAGATCTTTCCTCAGCTTTACTCACCCACATCCGATGGCCATTGTTTAATGTGTCTAACTCATCCTGTGGCCTAGCAGATCTCCCCACCTCCAGCATCATCTCAAGGAAAAAGAAACAAATATCCTGGAATTAAGGAAAAGGAAACAAACGTTCTAGAAATGGAAAAGACCATATATTACGTGTTGAGAAAAAGGAAACCGGAAAACAGTGCACTATACTAGTCGACCTCAAGGTGTAAGCGCACCATGTAATGGACGAGGAAGCATTTTGAGTGCGGGCTAGAAATTGTATTTCCTTTTGAGGACACGGGGATACCGAGTTTCTTTGCTAATCACTCCGTTAAAGTTTATAAAGGATATTTCTTTTTAGCGGATAGACCAGAAAAATATTAGAAATAATTAGTTTACCCCTAATTGTTATCACATACATGTAGAGATTATAAAGTAAAGATTGATATTTATTAGAGGTATTGAGGGAACATCATACTAATTTTGTATTAGAATATGAAATACACCCTATATTTGTAAATAAGATCATTAGAAAAATACGTTTTATAAACTTTGATAGATAGAGTACTATTTTAATTAAAAAAATAGATGCCTAGGGTTTAACACCAACCCGCAACATTTGAAGAAAAACACGGAGAAAAAAAACTAAGCCGACCGAAAATCAGTGTTCCAGCTACCAGCTGGTGTCACAGGAGGATGCCAAAAATCCAAGCTTGTTTAACCTTGGGCGTGGTGAACTCCTGAAGAGGGTTTTCATTCTAGGCCTGTTGTTTTGGCAGAAAGTATCAGGTAAGTAGGAGATAGTTGCCCTCATCATCTTCTCCCATTCTCCTTAGTCCTTACCTCAAATGCACTTTAGTCGAATCAAGTTACCTTTTTTTTTGTGTGTGTGTGGAAAACACAATGTCAGCTACAAATCAGAGGATGGTCATGAAACTGGGTTCAACAGGTTTCCACGGTTGTGCAGTATCCTCTGGGAAGTCAAATGAATTTGTGTGGTCACTGAATAAAGGTGGGTAGCCACGGTGAACAATGCTTTGTAGGGACAACCATTACCAAGCAGGCCAGCGGACCTTGTAATTAAGAAGTCGAAATCCCTTTTCACCAGCTAAGTACAGTCAAACTTTCTAGAAAAGCTAATGCCTGATTGGGGTACTGAGCTTCTCACTCCTCAGAGAAGCTGGTGGAATGCAGCTTCAACATCTTACTACAAATAATTTTTAGGGAAAAATCGATACAACACTGAATTTTGTTCAAAAGTCCATCTAACACTCTAAACTTTAAAACCGATTTTCTAGCACTCCAAACTTTCCAATGCCGTTCGTTTAACACCCCGAAACCGGTTAAAAGCTTAGAGCATTAAACGAATATGATTTAAAAGTTTGGATGCTAACTTTTGAGCAAAATTCAGAGTGTTAAACAAACATGATTAAAAAGTTCGGGGTGCTAAATAACTGGTTTCAAAATTTGAGGTGTTTGACGGACTTTTAAGCAAAGTTCACGGTGTTATATGGGTTTTTCCCTAAGTTTTGAGCTTTTTTTTTTTTTTTTTTAGAAATCCAAGAAGCCGCACCCTAATTAGAGGAGCTTAGGCTTCCAATGATTTGAAGCTCCAATTGAGGGTCCCTCGAACAGGGGCCCAAGTCCCCCAAGCTACAATTAAGATAACTTCACCTAGTTTGTTTATTTGAAGGAACGTACATGAACCGTCTCCAAACAAATACCACATTGTACAGTATGAAATATATCATCTGAGATTCACTTGCCAAAAGGAGTACAGCAGCACCGCCGTTGAGTCCCAAAGAATATCACAGTTCACAACCACCTGGTGCTGATCATACACTGCTTACCTTACAAGATACAAGGCTTACCTCTCAAAAAAATAATAGAGAGAAACAAGAGGATAAGCCAAGGAACCAAAATGCATATCATAACCTGGCGGGTGATAGCGACTGACATGCTGTATCAAGTCAGTATGTCTGTCTATTAAGTTAACAAGTAGTAATACCCTAGTTTATCTTGAAAGGAAACAACAAGCTCAGGCTGGTAGCTCTAGCTTCACATTGTTCTTCCAGCTGCAAATTGTTTGGAGTATACGGTCAGTGGAAAGGAACATTTGTGATAAAATGGTAATGTAAAGCGAAGGCAATACCTTATTATGTAATAGTAGAAGAAATCAGCATACAGCAGGGTCTGCACGATACCCGCAATCCAGCCTGCATTGAAAAGATCGCAGTTACCACATGAGTAATTATTACATCAACCATATTCATGAGAAATTGGAAGGTAAGAAGCATAGTGTTCATACTTATCCAATGAACAAAATGGGGCTCGGTGAAGTATCGGTAAATCCAGTTAAGGATATACAATACACGGTATGCACTACATCATCACCAAGTAAATGTGTTAAAAGATAGCAATTATGTAGTAGCATCGTACTACAGACTAGAAAAGACATAATAAGGAAAAAAATGAGGCCCTGACAGAAAAACTGAATGCCATAAGATGAAATGATTGAGAGCAGTGCTTCAATGCTTTCCCTTCTAATACAAGTTGCACAAATCTTGAAACAAGTGAAGGGGTAAGTAATCTTCATCTACCCTTCATTCATGCTTTAATATTTGTGCAACTGTAAAAAAGAAAAGCATTGAAGCACCTCTCAATGATTAAACTCATCCACTTAACCACAGAAGTTACTGTAAGATACAATCATAAAAAAAATGCTAGATTGATAATGACTAAATATTGTTTATAGGAAGCTTTTATCCTACTAATCCTATTCTTTGTTCCCATGCAGATACATTTTTTTATGTATTTTCAGTCCAACTAGATCTTACCCCAGAAAGAAGACATATTGACCAGTCAAGTTATCGATATTCCTCGTGCGCTGTAGCAACACAAGTTGAGGAAGAATTGCGACGGCTTCCAAATATATTGAGAATGCCCACATCACCTGCCCCGAATAATGGCACAAATGATCACAACAGCGCAATCTAGAAGGTAAAATTTCAACAAAATAGAGGCAATAGACTTCCATCACATCTACAAATAATGGCTCCAAACTACAAGTCAAACGTTAGTACATAATCTAAAAAGTTAAAGGGTCGATTGGGTTGTTTCATTTGATATATTAATAGCACCACAGTTGTGTAGTTGAGAGTGCAGAAGACAACAAACTGACCTCTCTAAAAGTAAACTTCTCATTAATGATGAGAGCCAGAGCCAGACATGGCAACACTAAGAAATGATGGCGAAAGGTGTCATGATCCTTGTCATAGGTTCTACGCACAATCTTGTGCCGTGTCATGTACCAAACTATTGAGAAAGAGCTCGCCAGGAAGACCAGCTTCATGACAGTGTTATACAGAGATATAAAATGAACGAACAGGTCCAAGTACCGAGCTGCAAAAACAAGTGCATATAGCTCCTGCGTCTTCAGAGATATGCCTGCAAGAAATAGTCAAACGTAACACACAGAGGTCCATCAAACAAAATGATAACAGAAGCTTATGACACTAGTATGAATATGATATCAAATAATGGCAACAATTAGAATACAGAAAAGAAATAAACTTCTAAGTTATTACTGAGTGAGATGTGCCCAATAGGTGATTAAGTTTGGCATGATTTATGGTTATCACGGCGCCCCGGCGAGGCGAGTTGCCTCCGGGGCGCCTAGGCGAGCGCCTAGACGAGGATTAGGCGACCAAAAAATCTATTAATATCAACCCAGCAAAGTAGCCCAGCCTAGCTCAGCCTCTCCCTCTCTCTCTCACAGCCCAGCCCAGCCTCTCCCTCTCTCTCTCCCCTCACCCATTCGCCGCCCCCTCCCATTCCTCTCTCTCGCGACGCCCGCGTCCGCCCCCGCTCTTGCGCCGCTCCCCCTCCCCCTCCCCCTGAGCGCCGCCACCGCCTCCTCCCGCTCCCTCTGTCTCGCGGTGCCGCGCCCCTCCGCTCCGGCTCGCGCGCGCTTCCCTCCCCGTGCTGTCTTCGGATCTGTTGAGTGGCGGCAGCGATGTGTGTGTGACGCGGAGGAACAACCAGGCGAGGCGCGACGCGGATAGATCTACCGCCTGGAGCTCGGGGACCACGCGAGGCGGGCGGCCTCCTTTCCTCCGAGAGACTTCCTTTCCCGGCCAGGCGAGGCGAGCGGCCATGGCGGGCGGCCGCCGGCGACTGGACGCCTAGGCGACGTCGTGATAAACATGGCATGATTCAAGACTTCCATTATCGCCCTCACAAAAGATTGCTTTATGGCTTTATGCAGTTAAAATTTTGACTCTTCTGGGGGAGTTGTTACAATTTTTGTCTATGAGTAGTGTATGGCTTCATCCGAACTATTTCTTTATTCTTACCTTAAGAGTTGCACTAATATACTTCTTCCGCTTGCTATTCAGTCCAACACAACTGTGCACTCCTGTACTCGAACAGATCGATGTTTCTCAACAAAAAACAAAAGGGCCTTTGCATGCAGCACCTGTTAATTTTCAGCTGCTCCAAAATTTCTACGAAAACATTTATTTCAAAGGCATTTATCCAGAAGAACCCCTACTCTTCCCTTCGTTCCACGAGGTTACAATCCTAAAAAAGGATACGGTCTATCAATCTACCCTGGATTGGTAGATGTTCAGCACAGCGTGAACAGCGCATCAAGATGAATGATCTACAATACAACAGGGTCTCTGGTATAGTAGTATCTACTCTCACGCTCAATTCGACCAAAACAATCGGATGCTCCAAATCTCGCTTCCCTCATATAGAACGAGCCCAGGTTGCCCAATCTTGCCCATCAACAAATCAGATCACATCAAACCCTTCCTCGTTCCCACCATTAACGAATCCCTCACGTCACCCATCGCAGCCACCTTACAAGATCAACCTGCTAGCTAAAAGCACGCATTGCGCGCGCAAGATCGAGAGTTCCGGGTCCCAATACACGGACCCAAGAAACCAACAGATAAGATTACAAGAAGAAAAAAAAATGCACTAAATTTGTTGCCGATTTAATTCTACTTCTGATTCTGGTTCCAACGGGTATTTGTGTACAAGTTACCTGCGCATGACTTGATGGTGTGGATCTTGAGGAGGAGCACCACCACGCTGAGGAGGTGGGTCATGTCCCCAGACAGCCGGAAAGCGTTCATCTCCGCTGCGCTACGGGCGGACGTACCGCCGCCGCCGGAATCAAACGGCCAGGATCAGATCTCAGCTCGTCGGCGGCGGGTGGCTTGGCTGGCTCTCTCGTCGTCGTGGTCGCGGTGGAGGAGAGAACGAGGGGAAGTGCAAATGAAGGGCAGCTGCTGACAGGTGGGACCGGGCGAGTAAATGGGGCCGACCTGGCAGCGACGAGGTCGGGTCGGTGCTCTATTCCCCTTCCGCGTGGAGAAGCGGGCACCGGTGCGCGTTGTGAGCTACACTGTGTAGCGGCTGGGGTTCAGACCCTACGGGACCCAGACGTCATGGACGTAAGGGAGAGGAGGTGGCGGCGTGCGATTGGATTTCACTCGGACGCGTTAGCCGAGTGGCTGGCTGGCTGGCTCTCGGACTCGAGCTCAAGCCATCATCCGTTGCGGCTCGGGCCTCCGTAGCGGAGTCATGCCGGGCCGAGCCTATTTAGAGCTCTCCCAGGTTCACAGTATGGAAATCGCGATATTCAAATGATTTTTTATTTTCGATTATCGGTAAAAAAAAATGTTAAAAATCGTTAGAAATCAAAGGTTTAATAAATCAAAATTTTAGATTTTGACTGAAAATTGACCGACCAATTGAATGTTTCTTAGAGCCGATTTTTTGAGCGATTTTCGATTCACTAATAATGGATCGGTTTACGTCGCATAATTTTTTTTCGAATTATTTTTTTTTGATTTTTTTTAATTGGATCGGATTACCGACTGATTTCTACTATTGAACCAATTCGATACGGTTGATTTTCATGATTTTCAAGTGGTTTCGTCGATTTTCTAATCCCTGGCTCTCCCCATCCTTTGGAGCTCTCAAATGTAGATTTTCTTCTTTCTATCTCTAGTAAGCTTCTTGTATTTGATCTTCTTACCATTTCCGTCAAACTTTTTTGCCCTTGTATGCTTCATTGCCCCCTCCTCCTTTTTATTCTTCTTCTAGTTGTTGTTCTCATATCTAGAGGCAATATGATCCCTCTCATTGCACTCAAAGCAAATCACATTTGAGAAAAGGTTCTTTTTACTTGAGGATGATCTTCTTGGCTTGTTGAAGTCAACCCCTTTGTCATTGATCTTCTTTATGAGCAAAGCCATACATCCAAGTCCAAGCCTTCATCACCACTATCTTGATTGTACTCACCATTGGCCATTAAAAAATGTTCTTCCTCTTATTTGCTTTGTCGGCTTCACATCCAGCCAAGAATAGCTCATGTGCACTAAACTTACTAAGAGTGTGGTTGGCGTCAATTGGCTCAAATCTCCTTGAGTGAGTAACACCACAAGCATCTTGCTCTCCGTTGGCAAGATCCTAGTCATTCTTCTGACAACTTCAAGGTTAGTAAGTGGTGCCCCATGACACTTCAACCCATCAACTATGTTATTCATACGAGTGTACATATCATTTGCGGTCCTGTGAGGTAGCATAGTAAAGGAGTCGAATTGCTCTTTTAGAACATATATTTTGGCTTCCCGCACATTAGACACACCCTCATGAGCCTTACGGATAGTTGTCAAAATCTCATGAGCCATTGAAAGATTGCTCATTCGATTGAAGACATCAATTCTCAACAAAACCAAAGAGTGCATTCTTTGCATGGGCATTGACTTGAAGGTTTTACACCTCAAAATCCGTTGGTGCCTAAAACCAATCTCAACAACACGCCAAAAATCTAAGCTCATAGCCTCAAGGTAAAATCCCATGCGGACTTTCTAATAAGCATAATTTGTCCCACCAAAGATAGATGCCCTATCAGGGTTCACGTCTACTCCCAACATCCTTAATCAAGGCGTTTAAGCCCTAATTTAAGCACCAAGATCTGATACCAATTGAAGTAGATCGAATGACCAAGAGGGGGTGAATTGAAATTCTTTGTTGCTAATGGTTGAATTAAAATTCTAGTGTTTGCTTGCACAACCCAGATGTCTAAAGTTTCTAGTGTAGCCAAACAACTATTACACATGTCTAGTGAAAATTTGAAACTTAAGTTCCAATCCTACACAAGTCTAGTGATATAAAAATTGAAAAACAATAAAGTAAATACGGAAACGAAAAATGGATAAGAGACAACTATATTTTTTACCGAGGCCTCAGAGATTCAATGATCTCCCTTAATCCTTATTGAAGCACTATCGCAATAGTCTAGCTTCTACTTGAACCTGTGTAGGGATTCAAGCAATCAACTCATGGTAGTCCTTCTCCTTTCCAGATAGGTAGACCACAAGCCTTCACAACCCTCCTGGTCACTAAGAGCACATTTTCAATCCGTATAGGAATCACATAATTCTTAAAGTAATAAGTTCAAAGATGACACTTGAACACAGTAAGATCAAACAACTAAGAGTGATGTACTTTAAGGTCTAATCTATTCTCACACACTATCAAAGTCTCAACTTGAAGTTCTTGAGTACCCTTGAACTCCTTAATATGCAAGGCGTTGTTTTGAAGTATCAAAAGTACTAACTTGGGACACCTATGATGAACTTATATAACCTCTTTGTTGAAAATCTAGTCATTTGATACATTTTTTGAAAAAGTGCCTGCATGAGCCGGATCATTTGCCTCGGTCAGATCATCTGTCTCAATGAAAATGCCCCGTGAAACCTCTTTAGAACAATGGTATGGGTCAATAGTACGCCTTAACCAAGATCATTCGCCTCAATGCTATGCCTCGAGCCGTATCATCTACCTCTCACTTTGTTCAAAAACATCCTCTCTAGAGAGATGATACGCCACATTGCTACATCTCGACTAGGATCATCGGCTTCAATGACACGTCTCGAGCCAGCTGCTACACCTCTATGTAAACCACCTTTGCTACCGAAAGCATCTTCTCTGGAGAGATGATAAGCCACATTGGTACGAGTCGACCCAGATTATCCACCTCTGTGTAAATTTTTTAAAACACAAAACACTCTACCTATAGAGATGGTACACCTTGACCCAAATAATCCACCTCCATTGATTGTTCTAACTCAGTTGAATTTTGATTCAAACTTAGAGATCTTCTGAACCATAACTTGATTCTTGGCACACTATGACTAGAACTGAGCTAGAAAGGCCTAGTATACACCATAATTAGTTACTCAACCTAATCATGTTGAAGCTACTCGCCTTGAACTCCCTTAACAGTATGGCCAAAGAAAAAACAAAAAATATCAACTAAAATGATCCATAATCAAATCATTCGATCATTTCTAGCCACAAGGTCCTTAATATTCATGAAAAACATGCTTTGCCATTATTTACACTTATTGGGATCCAAGAAAGTCCAAGAACAACTGAAAGGATCAAGTTGGCCTAGAGGGGGGTGAATAGGCAATTTTAAAAACTTTGAATTCTTAAGAAAAACTTTTCTCAATAAAAAATTAGCAACACAAAACAATTAGAATAGGGATTCAGCACAACTCAGTTTCAGTAAGATTAGTATAGTGAAGAAGAACTTGAATGAAAACTGACAATAAGATAAACACACAAAGATAAACCAAATATCAGGACGACTCAAGGATTTTTCACCAAGTTTCAGTGACCAATCTCCTACGTCCCTGTTAGAGCACTTCTTCAGAAGTATTGCTCCACCAAATAGCCAATTTCAACGGCTTTTGGTTTTTCATTAGCTTGACTCTTCCACCACTCCGGTGATGTGAGTCTCAACCTTTCACAGCAATGGTGGCCTTCCACAATCCCTTTTGGATAGATCGCACCAACAACTTCTCCAACCGTCTAGGAACAGCTAGTTCCAAGAGTAATAGACTATCCACAAGCCCTGTCTTCTTGGTTCAGTAGCTAGATGCTAACTAGACTCAGCATGGAGCAAGAGCTCTAAATGTTCAGAATGAGTGTTTGTGGTTTCTGAGTTGAAGCTCAAACTCTTTAATGGAATGAAAGCTCAAGAATGCTAAAGATCAAAGAGATGTAAATAATTTGAAAGATGTCAACGGTATTAAGAATGTCAAAGATGTGTATGTGCAAAGTCTCCTTCTTTTAAGTCAACTCAAGCACTGTATATATAGAGCTTAAAAGAGTCGTTGTTCCTGCCATTTGCCCGTTGAGTGCGTCAGGAGAAACAAGACAAATATGGAGTCACGGGCTGCCCCTTTTTATAAGTATTTTAAGGTGTATGAGTCATACCGGACTGATATGATGAAACATATGCACTGTGCGGATTGAATATATTGGGGAGTACATAGGAATTTATCAAGGTTGGTCAGTTGTGTGAAGAAAATGGCGGCCGGATGAAAATGTTAGTCAAGGTACACAAGTGTGGAGAAGTATTATACCTAGTGTAACCCATTTGCGCTGGACCGACAAAACCGGTCCGTCGTATACATGACAGAGAGGAGGTTAAGACTAGTAAAAGTAAGTTTGTGCCGGACCGACAATATTGGTCCGGCGTACACATGCTTTGTTCTATTTGGATGCCAGCAAAATAACGTTTGCGTCGGACCGAAAAAGTTGGTCCGGCGTAGAAGGGAAAACATCTGGTTTTACCAGAGAGAATCACGTTTGCGCTGGACCGAAAAAGTTGGTCCGGCGTACACCTAGAATTCGGTCCGCTGTAAACGGCATGTTCTCGGTTAAGATTTGAGTAAAGAAATTCTTAACACCGGACTAGAAATGATGGTCCGGAATGAAAAGACAACATACGCTGGAGTGAAAATAAGGCTAAATTCAGATCGGTCCGGCGTGAATGGTGTACGCTCGGTTGAAATAAATCAGAAGAGAGCTCTTAGCGCCGGACTGAAAAAGTCGGTCCGGCGTACATGGAGTGCGCTCGGTTAGAACTTGAAACTTGATTTTTCCGCGTCAGACTAAATGAAGTTGGTCTGAAAAAGAACTCTTTTTGGCTAAGAGAGGGAAGATCTGAATTTTTGAATGAGAGATATGAAATGTCCTATGCTCCAAGTAATCTTAGTGATTTTTGCATATGGACCAAGATTATTACTTGTGTACAATCCCTCTTAATAGTACGGTTATTCTAGATATATGGCTTGAATCAACTCCCAAGCCAAAACTAAGAATAAACACCTTAGCCTTGTTCTTCAAATATAGCTGTTGTCAGCTTATACTGAGTATGCTTCTTGATCATCAACACCGAAACCTACATAATAAGCATAACTGACAAAAATAGGGGGCCTAGATGCTCTCAACAACACATATCCATCAGTAATTCCTAACTGATCTTAATCACACTCAAAGGAAAGTTAGTCTTAATGATTTAGGAGTCATTAATCACCAAAACTACATAATCAAGGGATTAGGGGCCTAGATGTTTACAGGTTCATAGCCATAGGTCTAGGGCGATCAATGGCACACGTGGAGGGCATACTTTGATCTTGATGACGACTAGCAGCACGTACGCAAAGGTTTATATCCGTTTGTCTCGATTGGCCGCGGCGTGCCACAGAGGTGGTACCCATTCTAGCGAGGCAATCAACAGCGCTCGGTATATCTTGCCGCAAAATCATTCGACCGATCGACTGGGGAAACAGTGCAGGTCGACGCTCACAAGGAGGTGTGCGCTCATCCTCCTAGTGACGGGAGAGGAAGCGGCAACAGTAGGGTCGAGAGAAACTAATCTACAACAAAAACAACACTGCAAACCTTGAATCAACAAGCTAGATCAAAGACAACATACCCCATAGCTTAGCGACAACATTATTGTGATGATGTATATTCGGGGTCGCCTTGCTGACAATCAAGCACTCAACTCATAAGAATATAAAAGTAGAATAGGAGACACAAGATGTAGTCCTAAATTTACTCTCAACTTTATTGCTCTTTTGCCCGTAGGCTTGTGTGTATAACGTGTAGCGCATACTCCTTATATATGGGAGGCGGGGTGCCATCTTGATAGAATAAACCATATGGGACTAAACTATGTTAATGAGCCTCATGGATTGGCTGCTTCTAATGGGCCTTTGTTTAGGTAAAGTCTCCACACTACCGAGCCTTCATAAATGGACCGATATACAACAAGAAGATATATTTTGTTATTTCTACAAGGTCTATTTTTCTCTTTTAAAAACATAGATTAGTTATAATCTAAATATGTAAATGACATAAATATCACCTCTTCAATATTAGAATACTAAATATATATACTACCTCCAAACTTGAAAGGAAGTCATTTTGGACATCGACAAGGTCATCAAAATTCAACTTTGACCCCTTATTTCTATTGTAATATAAATCTACACATATGATTTCATGTGAACGTTCTAAATATTCAAAAAGTTATTGATAACCAAAGTTTATAAATTTGACTGCACAAACGACTTCCTTTTGTGACGAAGGGGGTATAGTACTCTATCTGTTAGTTAATTTTTATATAGGAAAAGTCCATATATGTACTTGTACTTTCAAGTTGATTCGATTCACTCTCTTTACTATAAAATCGGTTATCTAACACCATCTACTTGTAATACCAGATCAAATCCCTCTTAGTGGCATGAAAGGTGATTTTGGACATGATGTGGCTTTTGTCTCAGTAAATGAGATTTGTCATTTGAGTGGGGCCGGCTTGTCGGTGGTTCAGAGGATGGGAGCCGTGGGGGTGGCTCGAGCCACGTGACATTGCCGTTCCCACGTGCGTACTAACCATTGTTGCTATCTCGAGCTTTGCTGGCATGTCTTTGGTGCACCTATGCCCGAACCACCACCACCATTGTGTTTGTCTCGTCTCCCACATTCCGTTTTGCCAATTCATAGGACCGTGTCACCATCTTCCCACTGTCGCTTAGCATTGTCCAATGCGGCCCTGTCTTTGTAGACAAGGGGAAGAAGACGAACCCCTTTTTTCTCTCTCCCTCTCTCCTGTAGGTCGGCTCCACTTATTGACTGTCCTACAGGCTACAGTACAGGGTGGATCAAACTAACTTAAAAATATAGGTATCAAATATGAACTTGTTTGTTATATACAAAAGAGTATTCTAAACATGAATCCAATAGGCACTTTTTTCACAAACATATACATGAATGCCTTATAAAAGGCAAGATATCCGGTGAAAACCACTCTTACTGTGAAAAACTCCGTGAAATTCATGTGTACAAGTTTTGAAAATTTTTCAAAAAATTACCATACGTAGGGGAGGTGAGCTTATACAATTCGTCAAAATTTTAAGACCAAAATCAATTGCATTTGAAAGATACGAAAAAGACAAATTCAGCCTAAATAGTGATTTTCACTGTTCAATACTATTCATTTCGCTGTTTGTCTTTTTCATATCTTTCAAATGCGATTGAGTTTGGTCTTCAAATTTTGCAGGATTGTAGAAACTTACCTCCACTATGTATGGTAATTTTGGAGAATTTTTAAAAATTTGTACATGTGAGTTTTACGGAGTTTCCACGGTAAAAATGGTTTTCATTGGATATGTTACCCTTATAAAAATAAACAAGGGAGTTATATATACCATTCAACAGCTCCCTTGGAGCAGTGATATATATGGTTGATATATTTATCCACGGTTCAAGGAGGTCCCAATTACATCATGAACTAGCCGAATAGCCAAACTTACTGCAGGATTGCACGACTAGATATAATGGATACATTTATGTTGATACAGAGTTCGAGTTGTTATAACTCTCATGCTTACAATGGAAATATAATTGTATTCCCTATATAAGTATTACATATTTATATCTGTTTCATCTGCAACGTTATAGTCAGACCCACAACAATCGATGCTCTATGTTTTTTTCCACCGATTAACATGCTAATTTCTAGGCTTCGAGACCGAATATAGTAGCTTTTTTTTCTATTGTTTTAAAAATACAATAGATGGTTGCCCAGCCCCGTTAGGTCCAGTTTCCGGCCAGCGAGGCTAAATTACAATTTTCGGCCTCAAACAGCTGCCCTAACCCCGGCCCACCAAGGCTCCGGCCGGTCGAGTTGTCTTTTTTTATTTTTCTCTCTTGCCTCAGGTTTACTGTAGGCCTGAGGGCCTCCCACAGGCCACACTCCTTCGTGTAGCACTGTAGCTCTATGGCAGCATGGAAATCTCGTGCTTTAATGCTTACATCCGCGAGCGATGGTACAATCTTGGGGCATGTTTGCTTCCATCCGTAAACATTTTTTTTAAGAAAAATCTCAGCCCATAAGACTATCTCCAACGAATTCCCTTCAGCTTTCAAATCTCTTCGCAGACAGATCCCAAGCGCTCCAACGAATTCCCTTCACGGTTCCCTTCGGAAGGGATTTGGAGAGAGAATCTTTTCAATAAGAGATTCTCTCTCCAATCTCTATATAAATCCCTTCGAAGGGATGCTGTTGGAGATGATAGGAATGAAGGGAATAAATATAGGGAAGGGAATGAGTAAAGGGAAAACAATAAAGAGAAATCGTTGGAGATAGTCTAAAAGCACTAGCTGCTCGATCTTCTCAGTCACACAACAATGCAAAAGAAAACAAGGTTGCTAGGACATCGCTAATAGCACCATTTTAATTATCCTTTAGGTATCCTCCCTCTATTTCTATTCCTGCCCTCACAGCACTTTGAGCCGGCTCGGCTCGCGGCTCGAGCTGAGCCACGGGAAAAAAATCGCTTAGGTCCTTTTTTCGAAAAAAAAAAATATTTAGGTCTTTTTTTCGAAAAAATATATGTTTAGGTCTTTTTTGGAAAAAAAATTACGATTAGGTCTTTTTTTAAAATATATATTACATTTAGGTCCTTTATGCGTTTTTAGGAATTGCGATCGGGTCTTTTTTGGAAAATCAAAATTACATTTAGATCTTTTTTCGGGAAAAAAATACATTGAAGTCCTTTTTATAGAAAAAAAGTATACATTGCATTTAGGTCCTTTTTGCATTTTTTTTAGCATTACGTTTAAGGCTTTTTTCGGAAAAACAAAATTTTGTTTAGGTCCTTTTTCGGGAAAAAAAGAAAAAGTTTAGGTCTTTTTTTCGTTTTCAGTTTTTCCTGAGCGCAGACCTTTCGTTCCAGCGAAATCGTAGATTGTATCCTTTCAACCATTTCGCTTGTTTCCTCGATTTGCTCGCGTAGGGAGCGGCAGTCGCACGTTTTCTCGATTTGTTCACGTGGGGAGTGACAGTCGCAGCGCGGCGTGCCACGCTCGATTATCTAGTATATTATAATACCAGCAAGATCATATGCGAAGAAGAGAGGAGGTGTGGAAAAGGACATACTGTCGTTTCTAGAAGAGATAATCTGATCATGTAAACCAATGCAAATAGTGATAGAGTATAAGATTAAAATATAATAAAAATAATATTAAATAGTTAGATGAATGATTTTAGAGACACACTATTGGAGATGTTGTCTCTTATACTGTATCTAGGTGAGTTGAAACCCTTAGGGTATTCACAATGCATGGTTTATATAGTCATATTTAAAAACATTAACATCATCAATAAATAATACTAGATACTCCTCCTCTGACCATCTATATCTTAGCAAAAATAAATAAATGAACATCAAATAAATATCATTGCACAAATAAATAAAAGACATAGATATAACCCTCCTCTTTCTAATACATATTTTTATTATATCTTTTTTTGATTCATGTGTCCAAACTATTTCTCATATAAGAAATAGCACATATCTCTTTTCTTTAATTTTCTCTTCATGTAAACATTAATTTTACATGAAATATTGAGAGTGGCCTTAAAAATAAGGCGAGAACTAGTGTCTGGACGTCTGATTCCTAAGTGTGCAATATTTTTTTCAACGTGTGCAATATTTTTTTCGCACGCACATTTTTATTGTCATCGATAAAAAATATTTCACGCGTAGAAAAAATATTACACACATAAAAAATAAATATTACATAGCGTTGGAAAAAAATCAAACGTTGCACCGGTAATAATTCCGTAAAAACAACCTCGAAAGATAATCTATTGCACGTAGCGTGCGTTAACTCACTAGCCGATTGGATAGAAAGGAAGAGAGTAAATAGATTGAATAAGACCTCAGCAGGGGCGCGACGTCGTGTCAAAATCACTCGCCGCTGAGCGTTCCCGTCTGTCGGTCCACGGGGGAGGTACGCCCGTGGACCCGCGCCGTACTGCGCGCTGCGCGGACACGTTTCGACCTCGGATTCTAACAGGGCGGGCGGCCACCGGCGCGGTCCACCGTGGGGGCGCGGGTGCCTCGGAAGTTGGAACGCTTTTCTTTCGATTAGGATTTGAAGTTTTGAACCATGAGCATTGGGCAGTGTAATTCTGGCGACGCGCGTGGATCGGCTGAGAAGTGGCTCAACTGGAGGGTGGAGACTGGAGACACAACATTGGTCCTCATGAGTCATGACAAGTTGTTTCGGGCAGGATTTCAATTATGGTAAAAAACCACTCGAATTTTATGAATTTCGTTTGTACCGTGTCGGTTAGAAAAGCTTTTCATTCGGTTTACCGTCTTAAGTTCAAATTCAAATTCAAAAAATCGGAAAATTTGAAGAAAAAAAATTATCTAAAAATTTCCTAAAATTAGTATTAATAGTTTTATGACCCCTGGTATGAATTTTTTTTAAAAAAAACGAAGTTTGGAATTTTACAACATTTTTTTACAAATTTTCTAATTTTTTCTATCCCCCCTCAATTTTTCAACATATCGTCGATTTTCGAGAAAACAGCTCGAAATTCGCCGCTTTCCGAGTAGTTTTTGACATTTTCCTTCGAATTTCGCTCCGCTGTTTGACTAGATTTCAAATTTATTTGACTTTCAAAACCATTTGGTTTTTCGTAAATTTTGTTCGATTTTTCGTGAATTTCGGTACCGCCGGCTTGTCGAAAATCGAGGTCGAAACGGTATTGTCGAAAACCAAGATCGAAACGGTATTGTTAACCCTGGTTTTAGGTACGAGAGGCTGTGTATTGTATCTATACCCCTTTATAATGCACCTAAGCAATTTTTGTTACGTCCACCCTAAATAATGCACCTCGTTAGAGATGGCCCAATGTTCGTGCACCCGAGAAAGCGTCCCGAAACTTGCATTCATCAAAATGAGCGTCTCGGATCTTTCCTTAGTTTTACTACCCACATCAGATGGCGTTATTTAGTGTGTCTAACTCATCCTCAAGGAAAAGGAAACAAACGTCCTGGAATCAAGAAAAAGGAAATAAACGTCCTGAAAAAGGAAAATATCATACATTACATGCATGCATATTCCATATTCGGAAAAAAATACGATCACGAATTCTGTCTGTAGTGAATTTATGATACGATCAAATGACACTAATTTGTTTCCAAGAGTCGCAGCTGCCAACCAGCGATCAGCGAACGAATCAATCAAACTAGCATAAGGAATGTGTCATGCGCGATGGCGTCGTCCTTCCATACCTCTCCAACGACCTATATACGATCCTAATCTGTGAATCGAAGATTAAAAACTTGCCATGGTTATCACGATACGGCTGTTCTCCTTCTTGCCAATGCTTCCAAGTTGCTTGGAAACAAATTAATATTCGTTTTGTGGCTATATATATGCGCTTCCTCCTTGTGATTGCAAGACGAGTTAGTAGGTGTCTAGCTTTTAGCCATGTCCACGCCAATCTCACCAATGGCCGTGGTGATGGCAATCTTCTTCAACCATTCTTTGGTTGCGCGATCCACGGTATACGGTGACCACCACTACCGGGGTCGGCGGTCGCCGGCCCACGCGCCGCCCTCACCACCATCATCGTCATTCGCCGCACGACAATACCCTCGCGGCCGAGGCGTCGGCCTCTCCGCGCCGAGCCCTCGTCATCATGATGGTCATCATGCTCGGCTCGAGCCCTCCTCACCACCATGGTCATCACGGTCAAGCGCTGTTCACCCACCGAGCGCTCCCTATCACGATGGTACCCCGGGATCAACTCATCACGGCCATCATACTTCTGCTCCGGCGTCGGTTCATTCCAACCTGCCGGCGCATGCTCCAAGTCCGCATCACCATGACCACAACGCTACAGCGTCGGCGCCCGTTCACGCCCACCAGCCTGCCCACGCTCCAAGTCCACATCACCATGGCCACCACTCTCTAGCGCGTGGCGCCACGCCAACCAGTAGGCCCACGTCAAATCGCACCACCATCGCCACCACGCTCCGATTACTGCGCGGTTCACGCCCGACCACCGCGGTGGCGGAATCATAAAATTTAGATTAGGGATGCGATTTGACTCTTAGTAATATAGTATTACGCAAATAATAACTATCATTTGTTGATAATGATTAAGAATAGTACTATTTGATAATAATAAATTAGATTTTAATCTTGATACATTGTTTATGCAATATGCAAAAGTTTATATGAAAACAAAACATTTAGCGCATATTTCTCGTCCACCCTAAATAATGCACCTCTGTTTGAATTTTTTGGCTACAATCGTAAATTCATCATTGCGAAAGTCTGATTCGGAAAAAATTATAACGATGATGCTAATACAGTAAAAAACTCCCAAAAAATAATAAAAAATAATCAAGCGGTGTCCGTCAAGCGATAATTTTAACAAAAAAGTCCTCGGTGGTCATTTGAAAAATTCAAGCATAGGAGAAAAAAAATTCAAGCGATGCGATCCACTAAATAATTAGGAAATATGGAAAAATAAAGCTGCGCTCATGACCACTTTGGATCTGCGAGGAAAAATAGATAAAAATTAAGCAGCGCTCATGCGCCGTTGGTTCGTGAGAAAAAATTGAAAAAAATTAAGCGACACTCACATACTGGTTAGTGGATAAAAATGAAAAAAAATTCAGCGCTCTCCGTACGCTGAAATTAAGCTATATGGGGCTAGATCCGTAAAAAATCTCAAGAAATATCATATTCGGAAAAAAAATACGATCACGAGGCCAGGACAGTAAAAAATTCAAGTCTGATTTCCTTGCATGCGGATCCTCCCTGTTTATTTCCTTGTTTGATCCGCTCTCCTTCCAAATATGTAGTACATACAGTTTTGGTCAGAATAGTAAAAAATTCAAGTCTGATTTCTTTGCAGGTAGATCCTCCTTGTTTATTTTCTTATTTGATTCGCTCTCATTCCAAATATATAGTACGTACAATGATCACAAGATTATTTATTATTAAGTATTATATTCATACTTATCTTCTCATTTAATTGATAAACGAATGTACTGTCGTCGTAGCGTTAGCACTGGCACTATACTAGTTATTCAAGAGTAACCGATGCGATAAGATACTTCCTCCGTTCAAATTTGCATGTATTAGTTTTTAAATGGGTTTGTCTACAACCATAGAATATATTTCATGTTGTAATGCAAAATGATGTGATATTCTCTTTATACCCCTAATAAATATATAGATTTACTTGAAATTCTCTTTGTGCATGCATTGAATATATTAGTTAGAGATAATAATTAGGAATAGTCATATTATTTATATATTTTGGATCTAGTTGGTTGTTGTGCCCAACTAGAGCCGTAAACGAATCGAGCTCGAGCAAGCCTGACCGTTCAGGCTCGAGCTCGAGTTAGGGTCCGAGCCTCGACCCAGACTCGAGCTCGGTTCGGTAAGCTCGGCAGCAAGCTCGAGTAAGTTCGGCTCAGATAAGTTCAGTAACAAGTTCAAGTAAGTTTGGGTCGATTAAGCTCGCGAGTTTAAGATCGAACTCGAATTCGACTCGTTCGAAGCTCGAACCGAGCCTTTCACGAGTAGCCCGTAAACCTCGAGCTTTTTTTTACCGCCCTATGCCCAACTGCCCATATGTGCTCCTAACGGAACGGAGAGGGTGACTGCTGAGAATGATTTCTAAACGGTGTGACTCACGTACTTTCCACTTTCCATCCGGACCATCCCAAGTTCCCAACGAACGAAGTTACGGTACGGAGATAGGTTTGAACGATCCAACTTGTTCCTCACCATCGTCGACGTCCCCAGTCCCGATGTCAGACGATGGCGATGCCGTGATTGTCTCCTGCAGTAATTTATGGAATTAACCCATCCGATCAGGAGTTCGACCTTGTGCGTCCTGCGACCATGGAGGACCATCTTTGAAGCGCATGGTGCCCAGGCTGTGGCATTCGGCGCGGCCTCGTCGAGGAGTACCTTCCTGCGCTCCATGTTGACTGCCTCAGCAGCGACGAGTTGCAACTTGCACCAAGCGGAAAAGGTTAGGGTTTGAATTGTTTGGAAATTACTCAATTGAAAGTTTACTGCATGCATTTATCATTTGATATATTGCTTGCATAATTTAGAAAATCCAATGTGCCTCTGCAACTCTGATAAGAAAACTCGAGCTAGGGAAACCCATAAAAGTAGATTTAGAATTATTGGGAACTTTTCCACCTTAGCTCGCCTGGTGGGATTTCTTAACAATAGATACTGATGTTCTGTATTTATTTATATTCGTATACTAACTTGGAAACAGCAGCAGCGATCTGCGTATTGAATTATATAAATTTGCATCAGGCCAACTAAAAAACAAGTGAGTGAAAATCTGCACAGGAAAATTAAATTGGTGAGTGGGCTAAAAAGCTATAAACTCTCTACTCTATATTTACATAGACGTATATGTTCCATCCAAATACCATGGTACATACAGTGTAGGAAGGGCTCATGGTAGACTAGCTGCACATTTTTCTTAACAAATCGCACCTATTTTAACTAGTTATATGTCTATGTTTTGCTACGAATAAAAATAATTCTATATTATCCTAGCACATTTGATATCATCTCTTAGCCTACCTGGCCCACATCCTTGACTCTACTTCGGCACTCGGCCGAGCTCTGACAAAAGTGGCATGGTGCCTCCGGCGCCCTCATCTCCACCCAACACCCGTGCTAACTTTGTTGTTTTTTCTTTCTTTCTTTTTTGTTAGAGAATTTTATAGATGTAGAATTTGTTTATTGAAAAATTGTTTTGCTATTTTTTATCTGAATTTTTTTAGGAGGTGAGAGGTGAGACTGGAAGGGAAAAGGCTCCACCAATCATCATCACTGCTTTTTTTCAAGTAAAGTATAAAACACATGAGTAGCACTAGTTTAATAGAATAGATCAATTTTGCAAATAGTCCTCTTCCTTGATATTTATGTGACGCCACCAGGGTTTACAAAATCGAAATCATGAAAAACCGTAAAAACCGAAACTGTGAGAACCTCAAAAATCGCTCGAAAAACGTTAGAAACCGAAGGGTTAAGAAATTAAAAAAATCGAAAATCGTTCGGTTTTTTCACGGTTTACCGCGGTTTTTCGTGAAAAACCAGCCGACCAATTGAATGTTCCTGAAAAACAATTTTTCGAGCGGTTTTTTGCGAAAACCGCGGTTTTTCAATGGTTTTCGAGCTATTTTCAACAAATGTTTTTTTCCTTCAATTTTTCTAAAAATTAGATTGATTTATGGAACGATTTTGTATCTCGAGCCAGCACAATAAAGTCAAAAGATTTTTCGCGTTTTTGTGAATACCGGAGGCCACGAGATCGACCAGGTGACGGTCATGGCCGGGCCCACCAGGTCACCACGGTGACCTATGGTATTTGGGGTGGCCCACCACGCCAAACGGTTGGTGTCGTGACTCGTGATGCCATATGGCATGTACTATCAAAAAAATCTGTATAAAGTAGTTCCATGCATTATATTGATCGGTTGCACCGGTTTCGGTCCATATGTTATACAGTTATAATTGGTAATATGGTTTATTGGACTATATATTATATTTGATAGTATTATTATGTATTTAGAATAAAATTATATGTGAAATTTGATGAGTATATAATTAAACATATGTATACTTATCCATATATAGTATCATAATAAATTAGAAAGGGTAGTTGATATAAATCTATATCAAAATGTATCATTTTAAAAATCAAAATTGGTATATACTTTGGTACGGTAAAGACAAGTGTGGATAGCGTACGAACTATGTGGTACACCATAAGGCTTCTTTCTTCGTCTCCGTTTCTTGGGCAGTGCAGTGAGCAGAGGCAGAGCACTGCTGCAGTGGATAGGCTTGCCCGGCAACGATATGCGGATGGTACTGGCACCCAGAAATAGCCCCGTCCTTATGTCCAGCTTAAAGAAAAACCCCATAATTCTGCGAGGAAATTTTTTGCTCACATCACATGAGATGTAAAGCTTTTTTAGTTCTTTAAGTTCTCCTTCTGTTTTCATTAATAACTAGCCAGGCCACGCGCTACGTTGCGTTGTGCGAAATTTGAAAAATTCGGTCACGCGATACTGTGCTGCGCGAAATCTGGTCATACGGATATTTCTGAATTTTTTTTTTGCATAATTTCGGTTTTCTTGATTTTTTTTTAAAAATGGGCTGCTAGAAGCCGTCGGCGAATCTGGGTATTTTTAGGAGAAAAACGCGAAGAGACCTAAACGTATTTTCATTGTTTTGCGTAATTTATGTTTTCTTGTTTTTTTTTAAAAAAAATCGGTTACTAGGACCCGTCGGCGAATCTGTGGTTTTTGTTTTTGGGAGAAAACAAATGTATTTTTGTTTTTTTTGCGTAATTGCGGTTTTCTTGTTTTTTTTTAAAAAAAATGAGCCGCTAGGACCCATTGACGAATCTATGTACTGCTATAAACCGTCGACGAATCTGTGTTTTTTGTTTTTTTGAAGAAAACTGCGGAGGGACCTAAACAAAATTTTGCTCCCCTTCAAGTTTAGTCTGAAAAAAACGATTTCTTGGGACTTAAACGCATTTTCGTTTTTCTCCGGGTCCATTTTGCCAAAAACCGTCGGGAGGATCTGAACGTAAACCGCAGAGGGACCTAAACGTAATTTTGGTTTTTTCAGGACCTTTCTGTTAAAAAACGACGAAAAGACCTAAACATAATTTTGAATTTTTTGGTGGACCTTTTCACGAAGACGGTGACGTGGCAGCGCTGGTTGCTATCCATTCCTCTCCACTATAATATATAGTTCTAGCCAGGGCCACGCGCTACGCTGCGTCGTGCGAAATTTCATCGCACGAATTTGTGCCGCGCGAAATTTGATCCTACGGATATTAGAGATTTTTTTTGTGTAATTTTGGTTTTTTAGGTCTTTTTTAAAAAATGAGCTGCCAGAAGCCGTCGGCGAATCTGCGGATTGCTTGGAGGAATCGGCGAATCTGAGTTTTTTTTGGGAGAAAAATGCAGAGGGACCTAAACATATTTTGTTTTTTTGGGTAATTCCGATTTTCTTGTTTTATTTAAAAAAATGAGTTGTTAGGACCCGTCGGCGAATTTGTGGATTGCTATAAACCGTCGACGAATCTGTGGTTTTTATTTTTAGGAGAAAACAAATGTATTTTCATTTTTTACGTAATTCTGGTTTTCTTTTTTTTGAAAAAAATGGGTCGTTGGGCCCATCGGCGAATCTGTGGACTGCTATAAAACGTCGGTGAATCTGTGGGCTTTTTGGGAGAAAACCGTAGAGGGACCTAAACGTTTTTTTATTTTTTTTGCGTAATTCCGATTTACTTGTTTTTTTTTAAAAAAAAGGGTCGATATGACCCGTCGGTGAATCTGTGGACTGCTATAAAACTTTGGCGAATATGTGGTTTTTGTTTTTTTTGAGAAAACAAATGTATTTTTGTTTTTTTGCGTAACTTTGGTTTTCTTCTTTTTTTAAAAAAAATGGGTTGCCAGGGCCCGTCGGCGAATCTATGGACTGCTATAAACCATCGGTGAATCTGTGGTATTTTTTGAGAAAACCGCGTAGGGACCTAAACATAATTTCATTTTTCTTAAGGTCCAATATGCTAAAAACTGATTTCTTGGGACCTAAACGTAATTTTTGTTTTTTCGGGTCCTTTCTGTTAAAACCCGACCAAAGGACCTAAATGTGGTTTTGAATTTTTTGAAGGACCTCAACGCGAAAAAGGTGACGTGACATAGCTAGAAGGGCGTCAATCCTCCCACCTATAATATAAGGTACTAGATGAGCGACCGTAGTGTGCCACGCCGCGATCATCGTCCTCACGCGAGCAAATCGAGAAAACGCGCGAAACGGTTGAAAGGATATAAACGTAATTATATATGTATATTTGCATTTATTTGGGGTGCATTCACGAAGTATCCGTGATTTTGCTGAATTGAAAGGTCTTTTTCATAAAAAACAATTAAAAGGATCTAAATGTAATTACACATTTTTTTACATATATCTGGGGTCCTTTCATGGAGGATCCGCGATTTCGCTGAACCGAAAGGTCCTTTTCGTAATAAACAGCTGAAAGGATCTAAACGTAATTACGTTTTCTTAGGGGCTTTCCCGAAAGGCTGACACGTGGCTACCCTCTCTGGGCAGGAAACTTGCCAACTTTAATAAAGTACTAGATGAGTGACCGCTGCGTGCCACGTCGCGATCGCCGCCCCCCACGTGAGCAAATTGAGAAAACGCGCGAAACGGCTGAAAGGATATAAACGTAATTACGCGCTTTTTTTGCATTTATTTTGGGTCCTTTCACGAAGGATCCGAGATTTTTCGGAACAGAAAGTCCCTTTTCGTAAAAACGGTTGAAAGGATCTAAATGTAATTAGACATTTTTTTTGCATTTATTCGAGGTCCTTTTAGAAGGATCCGCGATTTCGCTGAACCGAAAAGTTCTTTTTGTAAAAAACGGGTAAACGGACCTAAACATAATTATGCATTTTTTCAAGGGTTTTTTTGCGGAGGGGCAACACATGGACAACCCCTTGATCAGGAAACTTGCAAGATATAGTATTCTTACTAGATGAGTCAGCACGGCGTGCCACGCCTCGACCGCCGCTCCACACGTAGAAAACGGCAAAAATGACCTAAACGTATTTTTTTCTGGGAAAGGACCTAAACGGGATTTTCTTTTCAAAAAAAGGACCAAAACGTAATGTTTAAAATGGAAAAAAGGACCCAAACGTAATATATATTTTTTCATCCAAAAAAAAGAACCTAACCGTATTTTTTTTGAAAAAGGGCCTAAACGTATTTTTTTTCCCAAAAAAGACCTAAACATAATATTTAGAAAGGCAAAAAGGAGCTAAACATAATTTTTTTCCAAAAAAGGACCTATTCGTATTTTTTTCGAAAAAGGACCGAAATGTAATTTTTCCCCCAAAAAGGACCTAAGCGTAATTTTTTTCCCCAGCTCGAACAAGCCGCGATCCGAGCCGGCTCAAACGCATAGGAGGCCGTGATTTCTGCCATCTTTAATGGAGGGATGGTACATACATTTAGAGGTCGGTCAGATATGTTTATTGTCAGGACGAGTAATCTGCATCGGATGTCCTCACTTGTTTGGTTGTACTTTTAGCCAAGTCCTCGTAATTTATCTCTACTACTTCTAATTTGGAGTTAGTGACGGTCTGTTCTTCACCCCAACCCACGTTTATAAAAACAACCACCGCATAAAAAACGGACCGACCAAAAAAATAATGCTTCTTTTTCGCTCCGTCCGACCACCTCTTCCTCCTCACACCACCGGGACAAAGAGATTTGATGGAGATGGGCGCCGCCGCCGTGGCCTTGCTCGCCGTCGCTCTATGCCGCGTGCCTCCTTGATCTCTCGTGCTGCGCGCGGGCTCCTCAAAGTTACCGCCGCGACGAAGGAGGAGAAGGCGAGGATGCGGGGGAGGAGGACCAGTAGCAGCCCGCCTTCTTGGATCGAACTTTCTTGACATTTGGGATCCGTCCCAGCGCTCCGGGGTGCGACGCCTCCTTTGTGTAGCGCCGGAGGTGAGCGGTGCTTATGGGCTTGCTAATCTTTGGTTAAAGGTGTGGTCCTTCTGGGTGTGCGGGATGTGCTGTAAAAAGTTTTAAATGTTCTTGGGATTAGACATAGATTGTGAGAACGCGTTTGTCATTTCGTGTAATTAGTGTAGAATCCTTGTCAAGATCCTGTGGTAGTTTAGTGTCGAAAGCCATGCTGACGCTAATGATAGAGAAAAAAGTTTGGAGCACTAGCCTCTGAAAGTGGAAACATTGGCACATCGAAATGTAAAATAAAATGAAACGCAACTGGATGTTCTTCAGTAGCTGTCTGATACCACTCAATGTTAGATGCATCGACTTGCTTGGTGTAACTTGTAAGCACCAAACAATGGGCGGATTCAGTGGGGGAAATTGAATTTTTAGATTTACTTGAGGCAAGCTGAAGCCATGCTGTAGAGTAGTGCTGTTTGGCGGCTGCAGAATTCCTGTGTTTGTTTGGTGCAAGTTTGTCGTCGAACTTCAAGATTTAACACCTTTCATTGTAAGGGCCTAGCTTTCACTTCCATGAAAATAATATGAAACTTCAGTTCTTGGCAACTCATGGAACATAGCAGCTATTTTATCTCATTTTTGTTTAGCATCTTGTGCTGATGATCTAATGTTGTCAACTTGTACTTTTGTCTTTCTTGTAGTTGATTATGAGTCCACCACGACCATTATTGATGGCAAGTCCATTGCGGAGGACATAAGGTTACAGATCGCTGAAGAAGTTCGTCAAATGATAAATGCAGTTGGACATGTACCTGGCCTAGCTATTGTATTGGTAGGCGATAGAAGGGATTCTCAATCCTATGTGCAATACAAAATAAAGAGCTGTGAGGAAGTTGGAATAAAGTCTTTGTTTGCAGAGTTGCCTGGGAACTGTACAGAAGATGAAGTGGTAGATTTGGTATCACGATTCAATGAAGATCCATTTGTTCATGGCATCCTTGTGCAGCTACCTCTACCACAAGTAATCTATTTTACTGTTCCGAGTTTTCAACGCCCTAATGTTGTCTACAGCTATGTTGTGAGATAAAATTTCTCATTATCGCTCTCTCTCCCGTTCGCTTCTATATAAGGCAAGACACTAAATATGTTGCTATTATTCCATAAGGCAATTTAGTGTCATACTCCTTTGATAAACCAACTTTTGTGTTTTTGTAATCGTGAGAAATAGATGTTTGATCTTGTAGCAAAATTTTCGTTATTGCTTAACCTTTATGTTTCGTTAAAAATTTATTTTCTGTAGCAACGCACGGGCACTGAACTAATTAAACTAAAACTTTGGTCTCGGGGTGTGCACGTGGAACGTAGGATTTTCACGGGAACTTCGTACAAAACTTCACAAGGAAAATATAAAATTTAAGTAGGATTCAGATAAGTTTTTCACGCTCTAAATTGAGGCGTTAGTTTAATAAATTATTGAACTTTCGTAATTGTAAGAATTTTTATATTTTTTTAGTTTGGGTGAGAAGAAATCAATAAGCGAGCGATAAAAGGTCTCTAATCTGAATCATCTGATTAGATCAAATCGATCTAAGACAATTCAAGACTTAAATGTAATACTATGATCTGTTAGTGTAGTGGTCCATATGGCCTAGGTGTTTTAGTGTGGTGAGATTAGTCTAATATGAAGAGTTGGAGATAGGTTTGGACCAGCATATAAACCCAAGCGATCCATACATATCGCTTTCGGATTAACTCTTTTACATAAAGTGAGGATGAAAGTATAAGTAGAGAGCTATGTATGCGTGGGATCACTCTACGGTGGATTAGGCTTTGAGTGAATTTTGGACCAAGGTGGTACAGATAGTACCAGAGTATCAATCTTCGCCGAACAAACGCGTATGGCACAGGGGCGCATGCATAAGACGCATAGCATGTGTGGGCTCAGAGTAGGCCTCTAAATGAGCCGAACTCGAGCGAGCTTGGTCTCCTAGGCTCGAGCTTGATAAAAGCTCAAGCCGAGTTCGAACAAGCTCGAGTAGGCTTGAGCTTAGTAAAAGCTCGAGCCGAGCTCGAGTTGGGGTTTGAACCTCGAGCTCGACTTAAGTAAGCTCGATAACAATAAACAATTTAATATGCACTATTTTTCAACAATAAAAAGTACTCAAGCTCAACCTCGGCAAGATTTAACATATAATAATATTTAACAAGTAATTCGTAAATTTATCAAACTCGTGAGCTATTCGAGCTCGGCTCGACAAAGCTCGCAAGCTTGGGATTAAGCTGAGTTTGGCTCGTTTAGAGCTCGAATTGAGCCTAGAGCGAGCAGCTGGCGAGCCTTGAGTTTTTTTACAGCCCTAGTCCAGAGTGGACACACAATATGGTATATATACTGGCGCTAGATACACGGACATATACTGAGTGGTGGTTCTGGGTATTTACTGTATAGGTGGTATGCTACTGAGAGTGTCAATCATTTAGGGGGTGAGAGTAATATCGCCGACCTGTTATTATAGTGGCCCAGTTGTTGTCGTGTGGTGGGATTAGTCACATATGTGAGTTTAAAGATATGTCTGGGTGAGCACATAAACCCAAATATCCTAAACAAAACACCTTCGAATTAACCGTTTTATACGAAACTAAGATGAAAGTGTAAGTCCCACTGTGAACTGCGCTTTAAGTGGATTTTGGATGAAAGCGGTACGATTTTGAAGACCTCCAATGCAAAGTAATCATTTGTTTCACAGGACGCTTTTGGGGAAAAAACATTTTATATGCATGGGACATCTCAGTTTTAACTTTTTTATACTGTAATGTAATATTAAAAACCTCAGACTCACAAACCTTTAGTAAAGCTAATATTATACATATCAGAGATAAACTCTTCTATTAAGAATCACATGCTTTATTCTCTCTCTCCATCTGTGGATGATTATATTCGACGGGTGCCGTGTCAAATGTTTAGTAAAGTTACCTTAAAATATGATTCGACCTTTGAATCGAGAATCCACTTTAAATATCCTATGGTTTTAATTATAAAGCTAAACATTTCTTTTCCCATTTTATTTCTATCAGGGCGCACCAATCGAGAATCCACTTTAAATATCCTATCTTGTACTCTCTCGGAAGAACCTAATGTGTTGACTATTGAAATATTATTTTCGGATGATGGTCGAAATCCGAAATCTTTTCGAGATCTCAGAATATCGTACAAATTTCGAATGAAATAAAAAAAAATCAAATCCGGTTTTTCCACCGAGAAAACTAAAATATCGGTCAAAATTCACGAAATCTCGGCGACATTTGCCGAGATTTTAGTGAATTTGCACCAAGCAAAAAATAGCTCAAACAATGTCAAAAAAAATTGAAATTTTTTGGAGGTTTATGACACATCAATGATATTCTCATAAAAATTTCAAATGATTATCAAACTTGAGGAATTTTTAAAAATTCGAACATTTCTACTTTCCTGATAAACGTTGACCGACAAGTTTGAACCAAATGAAAAATGGAACAAAACACGTTAGAAAATTTTGAAATTTTTTATGCATGGTTTTTATATATCACTAATGTTTCCATAAAATTTTCAAATGGTGATCAAGCATTATGAATTTTTAAAATTCAAACAGTGCTTCTATCCTGATAAAAGCCTTACCGACAAATTTCAACCAAATGAAAAATGGTCCAAACAAAGTTAGAATTTTTTTAAAACAAATTTGTATGGTCCCGATGCATCATAAATGTTTCCATAAATTTTTCAGATAATTATCAAACTTCAATAATTTTCAAAAATTCTGACAATGTTACATCCTGATAAAAGCTTGATGATCAATACGTAAATTTGTTTTAGCAATCAAAAACATTTATAATTTTTGAAAATTTTACAGAAGGATGCTAAGGAATTTATTAAGATCTCATAAAATTTTTGAATCATTATCGCACACCAGTAAATTTATAAAATTCTTAAATGGGCACCGTACCATTTATGTTCTTTCGATTTTTTATTTTTAAAATATAACAAATAAAGTTCAATGCTTACATATATTTGATTGAGAAAACAATAAAAATTAAATTTTTTTGAAAATTTTATAAAATGGTACTGTGGAAATTCTTAAACTCTCGTAAAAATTTTGGATCATGATCATACTCGAGCAAATTTATAAAATTCTGACAAAGTTATTGTCCGGTTGTCCCAATTATGTTTATTCCATTTTTGATTTTTTTAAAGATAACAACTGTAGTTAAATTATTTTTAAAATTTTTATGTATGATCATACACTACTAAATATAGTACCATAAATTTTTCAGTTCATGATCAAACTTGTACAATTTCATAAAAAATCTGACAGTGTTTGTGCCGAAATTTTAAAACGCCTCAAAAAATCGGTTTTTCAACAAATTTTCATGGAAGATGATTTTCTTAAGGGTTACTAGCCAAGGTCGCACGCTACGCTGCGCCGTGCGAAATTTTTTCCAACGGTTATTTCTGAAAAGAGGTAGCCAGGGTCGCGCGCCACGGTGCGCTGTCCGAAGTTTGGTCCGATGGATATTTATGAAAAAAAAGGATATGAGGATATAAATGGGGATTCATTTTTTTTCTTCGTTTTTTTCAAAAAAATGTGCTAGTAAAGGAGTCATCGGTGAATTTGTGGCACCACAGGTTCTTTTTATGCGGCGCGAAACTTGGTCCGACGGTTACCTACTAACATATTTTTGTTTTTTGGGGGGACTTTCTAAAAATTGCTTGCGTAATTTTGTCTTTTCTGGTTTTTCTTTTTAATAAACGGTTGCTAGGAGCCGTCGGCGAACCTGTAGAATTTATTTTGAGAGAAAACCCGAAGAGACCTAAATGTAATTTCATTTTTTTTGTGTAATGTCTGTTTTCTTGGTTTTTTCTTAAAAAAACGGATTGCTAAGAGCCGTCGGCAAATCTGTGGATTACTATAAACCGTTGGCGGATCTGTGGGTTTTTTTGGGAGAAAACCGTGGAGGGATCTAAACGTAATTTCTTTTTTTTTTCCAGTTTGCTAAAAACCAATATGTTGTTTTCTTTTTTTAAAAAAAATGGGTTGCTAAGAGCCATCGACGAATCTGTGGATTGCTATAAACCGTCGGCGAATTTGTGGGTTTTTTTAGAAAACCACGGAGAGACCTAAGTGTAATTTTATTTTTCTTCGAGTCCACTTTACAAAAAACCGATTTCTTGGGACCTAAATGCAATTCTATTTTTTCTTCGCATCCATTCTGTTAAAACCACCGGGAGGATCTGAACGTAAACCGCGGAGAGACCTAAACATAATTTCAGTTTTTTCGGATCTTTTTATGTTAAAAACTAACCGAAGGACATAAATGTAATTTTAAATTTTCCGTATGACCTTTTCGAGTGGGACGGTGACATGGCACGTCCGGTTGCTCTCTATTCCTCTGCGCTATAATATATAGTATATATTGGACCAAATCCAGTAAAAAAAAAAGTCAAAAACCAGTAGAAACTTGTTCACTACAAACGAAAAGATAAAGCATAAAAGAACCAGCAGTGCATTCCAGTGATAAAAAATGTGCAAAATGTTAACGCCTTCCAGGATCGAACCAGAGACCTCTTCACAAAAGCTGTGAATGATCTACCAGTCGAACTAAGTGGCATATTGTTCGTAACTGCTTATTATGCATAAATATCTTATGACGTATCCCTCCGATATAAAATTGTGAAGGTACTCGAACCCGGGTCTCCTGATTGAAAGCAGACCTCCTAACAAATAGTCCACATGTTACTCCGGTTCAAATCCAGTCCTAAAAACATTTATTTTGTAGCAATCTCGGTCTAGGAGGACGAGATCTCGGCGAAATTTTTCGAGATACTACAACAATTTACTTTTTTTAATTTTTTTTTATTTCATCGGGATTCTGAATCTCAGGAGGGGGCCGAAATTCAAGATTTCGCCAGGATTTTGATCCTTGTTGCCTATACTAGACCTATTTTTGCTTCTTGATTTAGGAAATTTGTGTCATGATTATAAAAAAATGTAAAAATAGTTTTCACTTAATTATAGAAAATCCTTATACAGTGGATAGTTTATCCATTAATATATGGCTATATCCTAAGCGAGCATGTACTACCCAAAGTTATCCTATGTGAGACTATGATTTTGTACAACTCATGACGATGATACTACGTTATAATGGTGGACTAAAGTCTAATCCCGTGAGGAAAAATACAACATATTCTGTGGTTTATAGTTTCGGTCTTCGCTGATCACAAGTTGCTATATTTAGAGTGTTTGCATACATTCCATGAGACCAAATCCATTTCTCACAGTAATTAAGCTAGAGCAAGAACAGGGCCGTTCCTACCAATTTCGGAGGCCATAGGACAAAACGAAAGTGGAGGTTCTAGGTAGGAACTGGCATTTTAGATACATCAATTCTGTTTAGGGCAGTTTCAGGTATTTTCATATCCAAAGTCTAATACGTATTGATAACATGTGTGAATACTTTCATAAAACCGACATCCTACTATAATACTGTATAAACAAGGCTATACATACTAAACATCTCTTGCAAATTACAAGCGACATATAACTTAAGTCTCGCATGAAACTCAAGAAATTTACATATAGCTATATGAAATAAGCTGTTTTCTATGAAATTCATGCATTTTAAATATTCTCTACAGAGTATGAAACTACATAAAAAAACGTTTTTATTGGATTTTTTGGTTAGCCAAGATATACAACTAAGCAATCATCAATCGACACTGAGAGCCAAAAACACCAACCTTTAACCAAAAAATTCTTCGTATCTTTCCACTGATAAGGAACTTTCTGTAAGTCACCAAACACAACCAACCGGTCACCATAGGCACTGAAAATCCAAATGACCAATCGTGAATCAAATGTTTTCTTCGTATTCTTTAACCAAGGAATTCGAATATATAAAGAACCACCAATTGTCAAATTCTCTCTCAACTTAATTAGCAGGTAGTAAGATGCAAGCGAGTTGTGTCGAGCTAGCCATCGATTTTGTGATCGAGCATTCATTTGTTTAGTCTATTGTGGATGCCAAATGCAGGTGTTTCCAAATGACGAGTTGTCAAGTTGAGCACTTGGATTGGCTTGGACAAGTTCTTAGTATTGTTGCTGATGGTCTAATTCTTTGTTCTTGCTAGTGGCTGCTTGAGAGTTGACGATATAGGCCAATATCCTTATGTATTTCAATTTGTACATCTAACTACAAGTCTGCACAGGCTATATATGAGGTATATATACATAGGCTGAGGCCCTGGCTCTCGTGGGCTCTATGCGATCGCACTTGCTGCCCATGCCCCTGAGCCGGCCCTGAGCAAGAATCGAGTTTGACAACAAAAATTATTTTGGACCTCTTGGCCTACTGTGGATGTGGTCCCTTTTAGGGCGTTGTTTGGAGCAGGAATTGAAACACAAGAATAGGAAAAGCATAGTAATTGGAATCCTACAGGAATTGAAAACAAACAAATAAATACATAACAAATGTTGTTTGGTTGGGCCACGTGAAAAATACATGAATTTGGGCGATTTGGCATGGTTGTTTGTCATGGACTAAAAGGAAAATTTCTAAGAGGTTTGAATGGATGTTTCGTTTCCTTCAAATTTCTCATGAAAGTACATCACTCCATAGGAATTTCAAAGGAATTTTCTTTGCCTTTCCTTTGAACCAAACGCCCCATGTAAGAATTTTTTCACGTCTTCCTTCGAAATCCATTTGTTTTTTCTTCAATCCAAATGGGGCCTGAAGGCCTGTTTGGGTGGGTTCAAAATGGACTAACATTCCATACAAAGGGGAACAAAGATTTACATATACTAAATCAGAACTCCACTATTTCCTGCCCTTCCAAACGAAGTCTAAGGGCTTTTTTTTTGATCCATTAGTATTAATAGTTAGCTGCTAAAATTAGCAGCTATAGATCCAAACAGACCTGTTAATAGACCTGTTAATTATTAGCAGTTCACTCTGCTAACAATTAGTTCATTAGCAGGTTGTACCCTACTAAAAGCCGCTGATAGATAGCCAATTGACACTTTTGCCCTCCCTCCAACCCTATTCACTCATGCAAAAGGGTATTATGATCATTTCTCCTTAATTGACTGATTTTATGGACTTTATTAGCAGGTGAATCCAAACAACCCCTGCTAATAATTAGCCAGCTAATAGTTATCTAGCTATTAGCTAATAGCCAGCTAACTATTAGCACTAATGAATCCAAACAAGGCCTAAGACCATGTCGTAAAATTTCCACCATCTTTTACAAAATTCCTATATCCTCTATGCTTTTAAAATACTAGATTCTAAATTCTAATAATGAACGCAATATGCATGACAATACTAGTATACTACTGCTATGTCTAATAACTGGTACAACCCAGTATTATGAATTTTGAACCAGTACTTGCAATATAATATATTTAAAAAAGGACAGCCAACTCGAGTGTGACTTGTTGTAGGGTTTGCATTGAAATGTTTGGTTGGTTGGCCGGTTGGTTGAGGTTAACGGGGTACAAATTGTACAATTATGATTCCATTCGGCACACCATTGCTGTGCTCGCTACTAAATTTATCTCTCTTCGGAGACATCCGGTAAACTTGCATCTGTTGCTAGAAAGATTAGGACGACCCTGCGCAAGAATGACGCAGAAATGGTCCAATTTTTTTTAAAGAGTAAATTTCATAAAACTATATATTTTTATATAAGCTATCATAAAACTATAGTTTTAACTCAAATTTTATAAACTACAAATTTTAAGAGAACCTATGTCATAAAATTACATGTTTTAGGATTGACTATTTCTTTTAACATGTTTGACGATGTACAAGCTTATAGTCTTATAAAATTTACTCTTAAATAGTCTTACGAAATCTATTGATTTGTATCATCGGTAGTGAACTGGCCATCCCAAATTCCATAATTCTGTTAGGGAATAAGGCCTGTTTGGTTTGTATCGTAAGATTATCAAGTCTCTGTTTAGGAAAAATTCTGGTTCTCCAAAAAAACTAGTAGGTGACAACTTTTGATTTTGTGTATAAATCTACTTCTGATTATGGTAGAAGGTGTCTAGAATCCTCTTGTTTAGCAAACAATCGTTTTTCTTTTAAGCAAAAGCTATGCAGAAATTATCGGTCTTAGACACGTTACAACTTTTTAGATAGGTGTCTACTTTGTTGTTATAATTACGATTTATCATATTTTCTACAACCTATATACTATACGCTAAATTTTTTATCTAAATTTATTGGTCTTGTAACGCTGAATTTTATTGGTACGAAAAATATGGCTAACCACACCGGTCACTTGTGACAAAGAGAGTCACCACTCACCACCCACACAAATAGAAAGCTTTCGGAATTCAGACTAGTTGCGGAGAAGACGACTCGCCAGCTCCCTCTCTCCTGAGTCTCCTGTCTCTTTCTCTAGGCTTGCTTGTCTTCTTAGGCTTGTGCTCTCTGGAAACTTCCCTTGTGATCTCCGTCGTCCGTGGCATGGATCTGTTCTTCTGCTTGCATGGTCTTCATCAGGTGATCTCTCCCCTCATCCATCTCTCTGTCCTGGTTCTTTCTCTCTGGTGCTGGCTGCTCTCCTTTGGATGCTGTTCTTGGGGATCCTGCCATCTTCCCCAGATTGCATGCTGGTCTTCCGCTTTCCTTGATTTTTTAATCACTCCTTTCCTTTTCCGAAAGAAACCTTGGATCTTGGTCTCCTGGCCATCCGTCATCTATCCATGTAATATCGCCTCCAAGAAATAGTCCGTTCTGCTGCTTGATTCAAAGTAAAATTCATATACTTTTTTTTTTTGGGTTTTTCTTTGCTGATTTTGTTCTCGTTGTTGCACTCGTTCTTGTCTAATCGGTCTCCGTTTGGTTCTGTTGGTGCAGCAGACGGATAGATTTATAGTACGATGCCGGGCCGGAGTTGTGTAAGAGTTGGTTCTGGCAGTGACAACGAGAGAGAGCACGCCGGTGCGGCGGTCACGGCGAGGCGGCCCGCGGCGGCGTACTTGCGTGCTCCTTCCCGTTGTCACTGCCATACGTACTTTTACATATGGCCTCGCCATTCGTTCTCCCACACAAGCTTTTCTCTCCCGATTGGTCTTCTCCGACAACGAGGGCAGGTACTGCTTGCTAATTAATCTCTAATTATTAGTTTTTTCTTGTTCAGCATCTAATTGTTTGGTTTGTTGCAATATTTACACCTACAGATATATTTTTTGCAAGTAGGCTACTATATATTGCGTGTACAAAGTGTATGCATACTTGTATTTATGTGTGTGCCAAACCACTGCTAATTGCATATGGTTTGGTAGTTTGATTTTTCGTATGGTTAGTGTTTGAGAGGTGCTTGTATGCATTTCTTTTTTAAAGTTACACAAATATTAAAGCGTGAACGAAGTGTAGATGGTGATTACTTAGTCCTTTGTGTGCTTCAAGATTTGTGCGACTTATATTAGGAGGCAAAGCATAGAAACACTGCTCGGTTAGTAATTTCTCATGTGGAGTAGGTACTATGGGCTTCTGTGAACTTAACATTACCTTATAAGTTCGTAATTTCGATAGGTTGCCCACCAAATATTTGTGCTGCACTTTCGAATCAAAGGGAGTAGTCCATCGATAGATCCATGTTTTATGCTTCTGCCGATTTAATTAACAGCGCTATACAAGCTCTTCCTTCCATAGGATGCTCATCAAATGTATGCGCCGGAATTTCGTTTTGAAGCTCGAGTCTTGGTTTATAGATCTTTTTAGATGTAATCCACCATGAGTTCAGTTAAGCTCATGATGGTAAAGTTTTTCTTTCTTCCACGGTGAGAAGACAACTTTGTTGTTCATTATGTTATCCATGCTTTGATATCTGGCTCATCGAACTATTTCTTCAATTTCAATATATTGCCGTTTGTTTTAGTCTTTGACGAATGTCAGGACCACATGAAATTTAAGATTGTAAGACCTTGAACTGGAGGTACTCTACACTCTGTGTCACTAAGATGATTTTTGGAACAATTTTATACATTTCATCGATCATGGTCGGTTTGGAACACAGGAATTTTACAGGAAATAGTTCAATTCCTACGGTACAATGCCACTAATTATTTTCTACCTTGCTTTATTTTGCTATTCTTGAACCAACTTTGCATCTAGGACGCATGCAATGGCAACAATGCACACTAAATCTGTTTTGACCTTCTTCATGGCAATGAACAGCAGTCATGTGGTACTGTTAGAGTAACTCATTTCTATGATCATGACATACATTCTGCTTTCAAAATTTCTTTCACCTAGCAACTACTACTACTACTAGGCATGCCATCACTAGGCTAGAGATACGGCTCTCTTGACCTGGACAAAGAAAAGCTCATGGCCTTTTAGTTCGTATATGTACAGGTCTTCTCACCTTTCAACTAGTTCCCTGGTAGCCAAGCAAGTTACACATATGCACTAAAATATACAATCAAACTCTCACGGAAGATTATTGTCGTCACCCTGAAATAAATCATATAATCAAACTATCAAACTTTGCTCATATTCTACTAATGTTTACTTTGGATAAGGTTGCTAGAATTGTGACTGGATTGAATTGGTTTGTCCTAACAGAATTGGATCATGGGACTGCGTTGTAGAATATTAGATTCTACCAGATTTATGTAACATATTTTTTTGGCATACAAATTATAATGTTATATTGTAAATTATACTCTGAGCCTTTATTTAGAAAGATGTAGTGCAAATGAAAGATTATTAGTCATTTTGTTGTTTACATGAATAATAGTTAGAAATAGGGATAAAGCATGAAATTTCTGAATTAAAAGGACATATCATAAAGGAAAAAATCCAAGGCGACGGTGCGTCAATTTATAAATAGTTATTAGGATCAGGGATAAGATTAGACCATATGTAAATTTAGATCGCGATAACCATCTTAAGATTATGTTGAATTGAGTCTTTCCATCCAAAGTCTAAAGTAGGAACATATAATTAGGGACTCTAATACTCAAATTGATATTCTGACAATCATGCTTTTAATGATTTTCATCTTAACTTAAAACGAAACAAGCCAATAAGAGGGGTAAATGTAAGAATTAGCATTTACCATATGGGTTTGTTGTAGTGGCAAATTGACTTATCGTGGGTGCCTTTTTTAGGGAAACTTATTGTGGGTGCCTTGCTAGTATGTTGTGTCTTTTGCTTTATCCAACTCGGGTCGAAATCAAATTCTTCCTTCCCTTTGAACTGTTATTCTGGGATCAATTCCGATTTGATCTTCAAACCAATAAATGATGGCAACATATCAGGTGCAATCTGGTTGGTTCGGGCACAAAATCAACATGAAAATTATTGAAAAAATTGATGCTGTACTTTTCATTTTACTCTACTTATGTATAAAATTTCAAGGTCAAATTCATTTTGTGTTAGGAGTAAAAATGAGAAAATCCTGACATGATAAATCAAAAAGAAAAGGACAAATGCTACTGTTCACAGCAAACTTATCTTTTTTGTTTCTTCTAACACGCCAGTTTGAAGTTTCTTGTTGATTTGGTGTCTCTACAGAGCAGGTTGCACCTGATATATACTGTTTTATATTATGTCAGCATTTTTTTAAGATAAAAACATGACTTTTGGACGAAATGTTTCTGAATTAACTTCAAGCTCTAACTTCTAAACAAACATGGTTGACGAAGGACTAAACAGCTACCTAATTCAATATTTCATCTACCTGGTTCAATTGTAGGCCAAATTACTACATCAAAGCCCAGCCTTAAGACTGATTTCGTTTGGCCCACTCATTAGTTTCTTGCTAGTGGTAAATCGAGCAAGTGATATTTTGTAGGTCAAAGGGATAACCAGATTAGGACCATTTGCTTCTTAAATGACTTATTAATGGTATAAGGTCTATTATGCTTATTTTTGTGATAGTTATTGTGAATAGCACTTATATTGAACATGAGGCTAATGGGCCAGTATATATACATGTACATGAGAGTATAGAAGGAAAGCTTATATAAGGCAATATCTATATAAGGTTAGCAATCTCTATACAAGGCAACTAGCAATCTCTTATATAAGGCAATTAGGATACTGTCTAACACCCCCCTCAAACTCATGGTGGATCAACAACACTGAGTTTGGAGAGATAAAAATTGTGCTGAGCTGTAGTCTGTGTCTTTGTGAATAAGTCTGCCAACTAAAGCTCTGAAGGCACATACTGAAGAGCCACAACCTGATCCTGTACCTGTGACCGCATGTAGTAAATATCAACGCCAATATGCTTGGTGAGCTCATGCTTCACTGGACCTCGAGCAATGCTAATAGCACTTGTACTGTCAGATAAAAGAGGAGTAGGTGTAGAAACAAAAACACCAAAATCCTCATGTAGCCACCGTAGCCAAGTAACATCTACTGTCAAAAGAGCCATAGCTCGCAACTCAGCCTCAGCACTCGAACGAGAAACTGCTATCTGCTTCTTAGTATTCCAAGTAATGAGAGAACTACCAAGAAAAACACAATAAGCAGAAATATACCGACGATCAAAGTGATCACTAGCCTAAGTAGCATCGGAGTATACCTGGAGCTGGAACGAGGAAAGAAAAGATGGTGAGAGATAGTTCCACGAAGATATCGTAGAACACGAAGAAGATGACTGTAGTGGAGTTGAGTGGGAGCAGAAACGAACTGACTCAAGATATGAACTAGATATGAAATGCCAGGATGATTGACACCAAGGTAAACAAGACTCCCAACAAGATGGTGATAGCAAGTAGGATCCTCAAAAGGTTCACCATCAGTAGGTCAAAGGTGAACATTGAGCTTTATAGGAGTCAGCTGTGCGTTGATCAGTGAGAGTAGCACGATCATGAAGATCCTGAATATACTTCTCTTGGGATAGAAAGAAGCCCTCATGTGTAGAAGAGACCTCAATCCCAAGAAAGTAGCGAAGAGGACCCAGATCAGACATAAGAAACTGCTCGCTGAGACGTGCCTTCATAAAGGCAATATACTGAGAACCATCTTCAGTAATGATCATGTCATCAACATAGAGAAGAAGAGTCTATCCACGAGGTGAGGTGTGAACAAAGAGCGCAGGATCATGAGTACTAGCGGAAAAGTCAGCAGCAGTGACCACAGAAGAAAAACGCTCAAACCGGGCACGAGGGGCTTGCTCGAGCCCATTAAGAGAGCGATGAAGCCGACAAACCATGCCTCAGGAACAAAATACCCCGGTGGTGGCTGCATAAAGACCTCACGCAGCACACCATTAAGAAAGGAATTCTTGACATCAAGCTGAGAGATAGACCACTCACGAACAGAAACCACAGAAAAAAAGTGCGAATAGTGGTCATATGAGCCACATAAGTAAAAGTCTCATTATAATCACGACCCTGCTCTTGCTGAAAACCATGTGCCACGAGACGAGCCTTGTAGCGCTCAAGAGAACCATAAGAGCGAGTCTTAACCTTATAGACCCACATGCATGTAATGAGACGGACATGTGGAGGAAGGGGCACAAGATCCCATGTGCCAGTGCGCTTAAGGACAGCAAGCTACTCTGTAATCGCATGCTGTCATTCCTGATGAATAACAACATCGTGGTAAGAAGTTGACTCAGCAAGAACTGCACCAGCAAAGCCAAGGTGCTCAATAGGCCGAATAGACTGACGATCGCGAAGAGCGTAGCGAGGAGGAAGCACTGAAGAAGGTGACTCAACAGGAGGATGACACATCAAAACAAGATGGTACACCAGAAGAATCCTCAACTCGCGGACGACAAGTGTAGTATAGAGGATAAGAAGGAACAATGCTAGAAGAAACATCTGGAGGAGGCACGGGAGGTAAAGACTCCTGTGGAGAGGCCATCGAAAGAGACGCCAACCGTGGAGAAGGAAAAGTGACAACTGGAGTATTAGAAAAAGTTGGGGAAAAAAAGTGGCTCGACAAGAGATGTTGGAGTGGACGAAGGACGATGGTAGAAGGGACGAGACTCATCAAAAGTAACATCTCGAGAGATCCTCATCCGTCGGCCAACAGGAAACCAACAGCAATATCCCTTACGCTCAGCACTATAGCCTAGAAAAATGCACTCAACAGACTGAGCGGTTTGGTGCGTTCACGAGGTGCAAGGAGAACATAACACACACACCCAAAAAAGCAAAGACTAGAATAATCAGGAGACATGCTACAAAGACGCTCCACTGGAGTCTTTACCTCTTGATTATTCTAGGCAAGAGGACTAATGGAATGGAGACTCGTAGGATCAGATATCATATAAAAAGAAGCTCCAAAGTCAAGAATCCATGGTGTATACTGTAACATCCCAAAATTTGCAAAATATATTTTATTACTTATTTCTAATTTTCTAATATTTTTGCTGAATTTTGTGGAATTTACAAAACTGTTTTTCTATTTTTAGTTTTACGAAAAGATTTACAGTAGCAAATTATAACTCGAAAATTTCTGAAATTTTTATGGCAAGTTGGAAATATTCCAAAGTATTTTTGAGAATGGTTCCAGAATTTTTGGACCTTATTTGCTATTGTTTCAAAGCCCTTTTATTTTCAGCATTAATTAAATTCGAAAATAATTAATAAAGGAGGGCCACATGTCATATGTTGTCTTCTTCAACCTCCTTCAACCAGCCAGCCAAACCGTGTCTATCTCTTCCTCCATGGCCAAGATTTTGGACCTCCAATCCAACACGTTTTTGCTCCCGAATTCGTGTCCAATGCGTGTGCTACCTTATCCTCAACTAATCCCCGTGATTCTTTCATTCTAATCCCCTCTATTTTGGGAGAAATTTGAGTTTTATCCGGATTGAACTCTTCCTTTAAACTAACTGTATCTATCTCTACGAGTCACTCCAAGCCTATTTAAGAAGAGCACCGGGATCCCCTCATTGCTCTACCCGTTCCTCCACTTGTTCCATTCTCTTGTGCTTTCGTTTGCTCGGAATGTCGCGATGCCCGGAGCGCGAACCGAATGTCGGCCGACGTGCCCTAGCAAGCTTCCCGACACCTCGGACCTCCTCTTCCAAAATGTTCGCGTCACTTTGTGCCATTGGTCGTCGTGAAGGTAACCCCTCAATCGATTGCAAGTTTGGTGCACCATAGACGACGAATTTTGTGTTTTACCGAAGTAGGTTCACCGTTGTTCATCGCGTCGCTGTGCCACCATCGGTGCTCCTTCGTTGTCATCGTGGTCTCCATTGACTTCGCCTCGTCGTGAGCTGCACGATGGTTCTCTTGGCCGTGCCTTCATTGCCCTTGCTTTGCTCTCCCTTGCCCCGTCCTGTCTCTGTTAGTCTGTCGGCTGAAATCCAGAGCACCAGCAGCAAGCGTCCTAGGTCTCAGGGTGAACAGTAACCGATGGTACTGTAGCACACAGGAGAGAAGATCAGAGGGGGAAAAGAGAGAAAAAAAGGAAAAAAATATAATCCAGATTGCTGATATTTTACATGATTTGGATTTCTATTTTCCTTTAAGAAAATAATTTTAAAAATTCGAAAATCTTTTCTTTATTGCTTTATGTGATTTAACCTTCCAAAAATTCGTTCTCCCTCATATGAACTCCGATTGAGGCGATTCAAATTTCTAAATTTTTCTAAATTCATGATCTTTATTTTGGAGAATTTTATTTGATTTTTATAGTTTGTTTTGCCTCCGTTTTGTATTTATTTTGGTGTTCGTTCTTCGTTGCGCGTAGACGTTGATCCTCAAGGAGTGAACGGAGAATTTGAAGATCAAGACTCAGTAGTAGATTAACAAAGCAAGTCGTAATCTTTGATCATGTTGACCTATGTTTGCAAAGTAATTTGTTTTATACAATTGCATCCTATTTCTGTACAATGATTAATTGCTAGGAATAGCTATATACCTAGTTGTCATTATGTCACCTTGATTATTGGAATGCCTTGTATCCATTGTTAACCTTAGGTTGGGATATTATTAGTTGGATATGATCATATTACTAACATTGGGTTATCATAGCTATGCTTAGATATACGATGGGATTCATATCACATGTTGAAAAAAAAAGTTAATCTTGACTTAATGAGATTTTGAATCGTAGCCGGTAGCCACTGTTGTAAAATTTGTTATACCATGGCAGAGTTGCCATTTGTCTTGGTTAAAAAAGAATGTTTTCCCTCGGGCAAGTGATCGTGCATAAAAGAGGGTGTTGTTAGCACATTTGGGATATAGATGTCTTGCCTGAGACAACTTAAGGACTTAATCTTGTGCACCATTGAACTGGGCCTAACCGTACAACCACAAGTCTGGTATGGGACAGACCTAGTTGATTAATTTGCAATGTCTAGCCTTGAGTATTGCCAATTGGTGTGGGTTCCGGGATGAACGGGTAGATTCACATGGCTCAAGATGGGGCCCTGAGGGGCGAAACTCTAGCGGGCAGTACTGAGTTTAGACAGGGCATTGTAAAGACTTTATCGTGATCACTCTGCCGACACAACAAAGGAAGTGTTAATTGGATGGCAACAAGAGACGATCATGTCTTGTGGGTAAAGCAGTACAACCTCTACAAAGTGAAACTATTTGAATAGCCGTGTCCGCGGTCATGGACATACCTGGGAATTTCACATGAGGTATAGAGTGTTTCATAAAATGTTGGAAGGTGGAATTGTTGGGATGTGAACAGGGAGCCCAATGTTGTTTTGTTGTCTCAAGTTAATACTGTTGAATTTAGTGGTTTGATAATTGTTTTAGATAGTGTAGGGTGATGCCTTACCATTCTGTTCATGTTGTCTACCATTGATTTACCAATTATTTATTATTTCTTCATAAATATGCTTTCAATCTATTTACTGTATTTCAATTCAAGTTATTACTTTGTGCAAAAGAACCATATGACTATTCTTTGTTAAGCATTGCATGAAAATATTGCATCATTTCCCTACAGTTTGTTAGTACTTTTTGTACTCACGGCTATACTCCTTTGTCGATCAGTTGCCGAGGAAGAACCAGGAAATATTGAATCCTATGAGAGGAATACCATAAAGACTACGTGGATTAGGGAGGCGTTCCCCAGACGATTGTCTGTGGCATGTCGAATAGCCCAATTTATTTTATTTCCGCTACAATAATTTATTTGTTTCTTAAGCCCTCAAGGCATAGTGATGTAAAATTGACCATAAGGTCCGTTGCTTTACTTAATATTAATTTGCTTCTTTCTTAGTAATTCGTTGTATAGAATGATATTTCATCTATGTTGCTACTGTGTGCACTAGCGTGATCCTGGACTAGTGCAGTATACACAGAGGGTTTCAGATTCGTAAATCCTGGTCCCGACAGATACCTGATAAGGAGGAAGGTTCTCACTGGAAGACTGAGTAGCAGAACCTGACGGTGTAGAGGCAGCCATGCGACGTAGCAGCGTAAAAATCTCTTAGTGGAGTCAGAACCAGTAGAGATTTGCTGAGGGGAGGCACCTAGGAGTCCAGTGCCTTTAAAAGAGCGTCCACCTCGGTGAGCAAAATCCTTTTTCTTTCGGTAGCATAACTGCTCCACATGTCCATTCTTGTTGCAGTAGGTGCAGTGAAGCCCTCCACCCCCAGTAGCCGACACTGGAGTAGGCGTTACTGGTGGAGTAGCACGAGGCACCGTCAGGACTAAAGGAGACACTGGCATGCCCTCACCACGAAGACGAGTCTCCTCAGTACGAATAGCTGCAAGAGCCTCTAACAAGGTTATACGAGGATGGCGAGCAAGTAGTTGTGCACGAATCTACTCAAATTTAGCCCAAAGACGTGTTAGGAAGTCGTAAATGCGACGAAGCTCCAAATGAGAGTGCTGACGCTGGCAACACTTACAAGTGCGGCAAACATTCGGTCCAAGAGAATTAAGCTGAAACCACACCGAGGACAGTTGTGCATAGAACTCATCCACGGTAGAATCACTCCGCTGCAGCGATTGCTCCTTTCGCACAACAGCAAGATACAAAGAATCGCCGCAAGCTCATAGCGGTCGCGAAGATACACCCACATCAACCGTACCAAAGACAAAGCGACAATATCACCAGTGAGATGCACCTCCATACTAGCAACCAAAATAGCGGAGGCACGAGAATCTTCATTAATCCATATCTTGTATGCAGTAAATTGAATCTGAAAAAACTCCACAATATCATCATAGTCATCATACGCCTTCTGTTTAGCAGCATCATCGGCCTCCTTGAGAATAACAGGCGTGGCAAGGGGAGCAGGATTAGGCGGACACGATAGCTCGCCGGTAAGAAACTTCCAAAGACGCTGACCGCGCATGTGGAGGCGCATATGAAGAACCTAGTCTCAATAATTGAGACCATCGAAGATAACTGGGCAGCGAAGAACAGAAAGTCCCCGAAGAAGAACCAGAAGATGATTTTTTTTTTACTAAACCCGGATGGCCGGACTTAAAACAGCCGAACAGAAAACTTAAACAAAGCGAGCCATCGGCCACTTCACATGGCAGCCGAACGGAGTGGACCGGTCGGCGTCGGGCAAACTCTAGGCGAGCGCGGCCGTCGGCCGACTCGAGCGGCGGGAGCAACCGGAGAGCGACGGCCGTCGAGCGAACTCGAGCAGAGCAGCCGGCGTCGGGCTGGCTCCGGGCATGTGGGAGTAGTCGGCGTCGATGGGGTGACGCCAAGTAGGTCGGGAGCGAGCGGGAGTGGCCAGCCGATCTCTTGGGCGGAGCAACCGAGCGGCCAAGAGGCAACGAGGCGTTGGCTGGGCCAAGCGACGTTGGTGGAAGGCAGCGGGCGGCGTCTAGCCTGTCGCCTGAGAAGACGGCTGGTGACAACTTTGGTGCAGATGCAGCCCGTTGTTCGGCCGGCTTGACGGAGAGCAGCTTGTAGATCTGCGGCCTCAATGGAGTGGTGAGTGGCGGACAGGAGAAGCCGCCGGTGAACAGATGCGACAATCGAAGAGAGAGCCGACGGGAAGAGCCGACCAAGTAAGGTTGTGTTGGGTGACGCAAGCGCAACGTCAGTAAAACCCTAACCTTGGCTCTGATACCATATTATGAATAGCATTTGTATTGAACATGAGTCCAATGAGCCAGTATATATACATGTACATGAGGGTATAGAAGGAAAGCTTATATAAGGCAATATCTATACAATGCTAGCAATCTCTATACAAGACAACTAGAAATCTCTTATATAAGGCAAATAGGATACTGTCTAACAATAGTGAGTTGTTTCATGATTGATTTTTTTTGCTAGGCGCATTTACCGATGATCTAGGTTTACACTGGGGGAGGTTAGTAAGTATTTTCTTCGAGCAACTTATATGGAAATTTACAAAGGATCACTCTGAGATGTCATTGTTATTCTACTTAATTTATAGGATTATTCAGATACCTGCCACTGCAAAGTTCTCACTTTTGAAATATGCCATTGCTAACATGCAGAATTTGAAAATACGTCATTATAAATCTTTTAAGACCATAATGCCCCTCCTTCCTCCCATTCTCCACCTTCTCCCTCCCTCCAATGGCGTCCTCCTTCGTCCATGTTATCCACGTTGGCCTTCTGTGCGCACCACACCAACCCCTCCAGATCCCCTAAACCGCTGCCGCCGTCTTCTTCCTGCTTGAGCTACTGTGGCCGTCCTCCTTGGACGCGCTGCTGAGCCGCTGCTGCTCTCTGTGGAGTGCTCCATCCCGAGCTGGATCTGCGCCCCAAGCCGGATATGCGTCGTTGCCACCTCGAATTGGGTTATCACTGCTGCTATTCTCGACCAATCGCCGTCGCCTCGATCTGCACCTGCATCGCCAAGGTTTTCGCCGGAGTTGGGGCCGCGGTGGAGGCCCCCCCTCCCCTTCGCACCCTCTTCTCCACCTGCCGGTGGCGGTGGGATCCAGTTGATCTGGTGTGGAAACCTTGCTGGTGGCTGCTTTCATTACATGGTCACAGAGGAGGGGGAGGATGAGGATGCAGGTCGTGCATCCATGGACGAGGAAGGAAACAGTAGCCATGGACATGGATGAGAAGGGAGGAGGAAGTAGGCAGGGGTATTATGGCCCTAAATTGTCCGTAATGGCATATTTCAAAGGCTTTGCACTCTGCAATGGCATATTTCGAAGACGGAACTTTGCAGCGGCATGCATCTAAATAACTCATTGGTACGTAAAACTGTGTCAAGCTTGGCGACATGAATATGGTATTAGCAGATTCAAATATATTTCCATAACATACATTTTTGTGATTAATAATAACATTATAATAGCAGTAAGTGGTCAAAGTAATACTTTGGAGAAAGTGTTACTGTTCAGAATGACCTATATTTAGTTATGGAGTTCAACTAATATATGCAAACACCAAACTCTTTTGTTTAAGGGACAGCAAACAACAATGGGGCGGGTGAGGTTGTTCACAAATACGAGGGAATGGTGAAGGAGAGCTTTAATCGTGAAAATTTTCAGGGTTTGTATCATATATGGTATGTCATATGACAACCTAGTTTTAGTGGCCTCCATTGATTATTCGGTGAAGATTCTGCTGCATCCATGCATGAAAAGCGAAAAATTGGAAGCTGATGTAAAAGAGCATGGACTTTGGGCCTGTTGGGTTTGCGTCCTGGCGCGCTGTGGCTTGGCCAGGACGTTGCCGGGAATACTCCCGGGGACATGGTTGGTTAGAACCATGGAAAGCTTCCTGGTCCAAGCTCTCCCAAGGCCCCAACCAGGCCAAGGCTCACGAAAACGGATGCCAGGGAACCATGCGTACGTCGTCACGCCAGGGAAATCAGGAAATATGACTAACAGTGTCATCAATCACCTTGTAGCATTTTATTTTAGATTAATGTGGCACCAATCTAGGATGCCAAGCCAACAGGTGCATTCTTTTCTTGGTTTCTGTTGCTATCTGTGTTGGATCTTGGACGTCTTTTACAATGCAGGCTTGTTTTGAGGGAGCCTTGGGTCAAATGAAACAAAGTACCATGGCAAGGTCTCGGCTGCCATTGAAACCTCCCTCCTGCCAGTATTTACTATGTATTGATTTGCAGTTCACTTGACAATCATCCCTCCAGAATGGGTCCGGAACGGTCACTATGCATCAGGACATGCCTGAGGGTAATTTTACACTATGGCGTTGTTGTACAAATGTTGCTAGTTTCGACGCATCATTCCATGCATCTGTGCCGTTCCTGTACCAGTTTCTCTTAAGCAACCGGAATTCTTTTACCTCAGAGCCTGTGTAATTTGATCGAAACAAATCAGATTAGAGCTTCTGACATGTTTCAAAGTCAAGCTTCTTCATATTATATGCTACTTGGTAAATCAAGATTCAGGACCAATGCAAATTAAGAAATGCAACAATATCTGTGGTTTGTCTGTCTACTGGCAACGCATGGTGATCCAAGGCAGTGAAGCCACTGGATACAGTAGTGTACATGAACTGTGCAGCCTGTACTGGTGCCGCAACAACGGAGCATAAGATTTTCTTGGATGCCTCCCGCAAAATGTTTTGACTCAAGCATGCATGTTCATATGAGGTTATTTCCATTCGGTGTACTTGTTCCTGGCATTTGTTCCTCCTGTGGAACAATGTTTTGGATGGATCGCCGAATAGCCACACGCATCCGTTCAGTTTGGTGGAAGCTTGTAGTACTATTTTTGCTGATAGTTCATTGCTTCATTGCATTGACTTACATGAGGGCATTGACTCTGAATTTTCCAGCATTCCAAGGAGTTGATACTGGTGCATGCATGTGTGTATATCATCACCATGTATTCTGCAAAGCAAGTGACTGGGTGTGTCACTATGAACATAGATATACCTAAGAATGCCAATCGGTGCATAAAGAAAGAACGGGCATGACAACTATTCCAGATCCGTATTTAAATCTACGTGTTGAGAGAAATGGTGTGGGTTAATCTTTGTGAGGCCTGTGGTGATTCTGATTTTCCTTACCCAGACATGCTATTGGAAAATATCTGCAGTGTGAAAACTTTGGGGAACATATGAAAGCTTCTTGTATATAATTTACATATCCATAGCATTGCTCAACAAATAATCACATCTTCAAATACTGTATTAAAATTCGGGATGTGCAGAAGGTAGAGGCTTGACTTAAAATGTACAACTTTATTTATGCAACCTTTCTTGGATGTAATTAATATCACCAGAATCTCATGTAAGTAACAAGAAGTGTAGTACTATACTTGTTTCTTTAGGGCAACTTGTTACAGTCTCTTTTTCGGGGATGTTTGTTGCTGCCGCTGGAGTTGTTGTGACAGGCCTGGAAGAAAGGACAGACATGCTGTCATGGACTTGCTGTGTATGATTGCAGTACTGCTGTACCATTGGTCTGATGCATATGTGTTGTAGGCTTGTAGCAAGTAGCAACACTCTTCTCAGAAGATAAGTGATGCCATTGCTTGAGAAGATTACACATGTCTTCATTTTTGTTTCTTTAATTTGCAAGCTATTTTTAAAAACTAATGTATATTTTTGGGTTATTATGTCCCACAATGACCCTCCTGTTTCCACTTTTTACTCCCAATCCACTTATTTAGCTAGGCCTTTTTCAATTTACCCGTGCTTCTTAGTTCTGTGCGTTATGGTACGAGAGTAATTATGTTCAACCAAGCCAAATGACAAAGCATGAATACTTGATACCTAAGGATATGTTCGATACTTCTTCGGTACCTTCGTTTCATGACCTGATGGCGACCGGGTGAGAACCCGGTGGGGTGTGGCAGGGGCGGACCGAGCGGGGGTCAGAGGGGCTAGAGCACTCTCTACCTTCGATCACACCATGGGTACCCCCTACCTAACGTGAGGCGCTACCACGCTGTCGTTATGGAAGTAGGTCAAAAAATTGGAACTTGAAAGCCGGTTTAGCATCCTTTAAATATATGTCTTGGATCCGCCACTGGGGTGTGGTAACCTCTACCCTACTCTGTTCTATTTATCCGTTTTTCCAATGGATATATATATGTAGATCTCCCTCCCTTGTTCTTAAAAGAGAAGGGCTAACACAATGATACTCACCTAGTTGCTTAATAAATCTCTAAATGGATAGTAACACATCTACCTGGTCTAATTGGTAAAATGGGCAGCACGGTGAGGCCCCATTTGGATGGGAGGATTGACAAAAGAATTTCAAGGGTTGTACTGTTCCTACAAAATTCCTGTCCACCTAAACCCCTCCATTTCACAATGTAGATCCAAGAAGGTTGCGCATGAGGATTAAGGAGGTGTAAAATCGGTGCAAAGTTAACTAACCTCTTAACCTTTAAAAACCAATTAGAATGTTATATACTGTACTATTTGAATGACACAGCAAAACAGCATAACCTGAAAAAAAATATACCTATGTCGTGAAAAGGACAGATACATCTTATGTGTGTTTAATTACCATCCCTTAGTTTAGTACTTCAATTAGTGTTGTAGTCTGGTGGTCTTTGGTTGGAAAGTGTTTTGTAGTGCCTGTAGGTGTTGTTGCTTTAGTTTTATCGCCGTATAAGAGGTGACTTCATCCATCTTTGGGATGGTGCTTGCAATCTCTCGTTTCTATCAAAGAAATAAGCCAGAGCTCCTGCCCTCGTTTCTTATTCGTGCTACATATAATAAAACTACTTAAAACACATGAAAATGACTTTACTCCCTCCAACTCAATCTTCATTTTAAATCCTGGGACTTGTTTATCTCTTCCCTTTCTTATATGCAGATCTTCCGTGGACACGATGCTCAATGTACGTGCATATTTCTCATTCAGACATCTTTGTCCAACATTTTGAGAGCACTTGCTTACTCGTATTTTAACAATGTCGAGTGCTTATCTTTTAACATTTACTAAAATAGTTATTCATTAGTAGTGCTAATAGATTTTTACCAATTTAATCTTCCCAATAATGGTTTTGTCTTTCATGTAAAATAGCCTAATTGTCATTAACTTTATTTAATCATTGTTTTTCTATGTTATAAACAGGTTTCAACCCTTTGCTATTGTTCGGAACAAGATGGAAAGTAAAAAATTGTAGTGGTCTAGTCCATGTCTCAAAACCAAAACAACCTAAACTGCACAACCAAAAAGCAAAGCAAAATTCTCTTGGACGCCATTTAAAGTAGCACAAGGCATGGAACAAAGGTGTACAAGAAAGAAGAGCAGGAAAAGAAACAGAAGAAAAAGAGAGAGAGAGACACACACACACACATCACAAAGCCATGATCGCAGACACTGTACGGCAGCCTAACTAATTAGGGGCAACTCCATCTACCTCCGGGCCATTGTGCTCCTTGTGAGCAGCCAGCGAGGCCATTGCAAACTCAAACTGCTCAATGGCGAGGTTGGAGAGGGAGAGCAAGTCCCTTGCCCCCTCCAACCCCCTGAGGCTTGAAATGTTGCTGGATCCATCGAGGCCAATGTGGGCAACATGCTGCACATCTGTGGGGAACCCAATCTCTATGTTCATGTCCATGTCCTCCTCACCATCGCCCTCCTTGTACATCTCAAAGATGTGGGAAAAGCTCTTGAAGCTCTTGATGAGCTTCCTGATCCCGGCGAGGAAGTCGCGCCTCGCCGCCTGGTTCTCCTGGTCGGAGCTCTTCGCCTTCCCAATGAACGCTTCCTCGTCTCGCATTGCACCTATGCACCCATGATAGCAGGTGAGAAGTAAGCCATTATGGCAAAGGTCTCTACCAAAAAAAAACACGAAATTTCGTAATATTTATCGACAACTAGGGCCGCCCGAATTTACACCATGTCCGGGCTCATCTGTCTGTCAGCGTAATATATAATTTTGTTTCCTACACAACGTTCGACACGTACTTAATTATGCATGGATTATGACAAACAAGAATCGATCTACATGCAAGAAGAAGACGCATTCACTTGGAATTGGAGCATCATGGCTTGTTGCAGCTTGTGCTTCCAGCTCCTTGGACCCTTTCTCACCGATCGGTGTCATCCTTGGCTGCTGTGGAGGGTGTGCAGGAGAGGTAGAGGGGAGAGCTAGCGCTGTGAGTGCCTCAGTTTGGTCGCTCATAGTGTTATGTATAGAGAGAGAGAGAGGAGGAGAAAGAGAGAGAAGTGTAGAGTGCAAGGGAAGGCAGTCAAAGAATGGAGGTGGTTATGGTGGTTATATGGATGTAAAGGTGAGGTAGCTGCAGCCTGCACATATGAGTTTGTTATAATTGCCTCACGGGTGGTGGCCTTGCCTTCCTCGCAAACCTACTCGATGCCAATGTACAAGATTCAACACCTGTCATGTGAGGATTGGCACATCTTTGACGTGAGCAAGTGCACGCATTTCGATGCTCGTGTTTTTCACTGTTGCATTTAGATTGGTTGTATCAAAATTACATGAGTATATATGTTATGAAAGTAACATCTATACCCCTTTATAATGCACCTAAGCAAATTTTTCTACGTTCACCCTAAATAATGCACCTCATTAGAGATGGCCCAATGTTCGTGTACCCAGCAAAACGTCCCCAGAAACTTGCATTCATCAAAATGAACGTCTCAGATCTTTCCTCAGTTTTACTCACCCACATCCGATGGTCATTATTTAGTGTGTCTAATCATCCCTGTGGTCCACAACAGACCTCCTCCACCTACATATTTGGAAGGAGAGCGAATCAAACAAGGAAATAAATAAGGAGAATCCGCATGCAAGGAAACCAGATTTGAATTTTTTATTGGTCAAAATTGTACGTACTACATATTTGGAAGGAGGGTGAATCGAACAAGGAAATAAACAGGGAGGATCCGCATGCAAGGAAATAAGACTTGAATTTTTTATTGTCCTGGCATTGTGATCGTATTTTTTTTCCGAATATGACCCTTCTCGAGACTTTTTTACGAATCTAGCCCCAGAGAGCCTAATTTCAGCGCACGGAGAGCGCTGAATTTTTGTTTTCATTTTTTATCTAAGGAACCAACTGTCTGTGAGTACTGCTTAATTTTTTTCAAAAAAATTTCACGGAACCAGCGGCCGGCGAGCACTGTTTAATTTTTATCTTTTTTTCCTTGCGGATCCAGCGGTCGGCGAGCACAGTTTATTTTTCCATACTTTTTCAAAATCATCCCTGTGGCCCACAACAGACCTTCCCTCACCTCCAGCATCAACAAGGAAAAGGAAACAAACGTCCTGGAATCAAGGAAAAGGAAACAAACGTCCTGGAAAAGGAAAGGACCATACATTACGTGCTGGGAAAAGAAAACCGGGAGATGGGGCAGCGCGGCCGGGAGAACGCAGGTCTGCAATGGCTCCACGGTCGTCATCGGTGGCTTTAGCCGACGCGGCGAGGTCTTGGTCAACAACCTCGCACGCCGTGTCTCGGCAAATTTATAATTTAATTTTTTTTTAAATAATTTTATTAAGTACAAAATAATCGAAAGTTTTTTTGAGAATTTTTCTAGAATTTTTTAACCTAATGTGCTATCTTTTCAAAAATCCTTCTATATTTAAAAAAAATGAAGGCAACTCACCTGTGGCTTCTTTTAGCTGCAGCCCAGACCAGAGAAGCTTCTTCTCTTCCCTCCCTCCATTAAAGCAAGAAAGAAGCTCCAAAACTCCATCAATCTTGCACCAAATCTCCTCTTTCCATCTATGGTGTTAATTCCCCAAATTTTGTGCTTTATTGCCAAAATTTCCTCTCAATCTGATTTGATCCCAAATTATGGTTTCCATAAATATGCTTGTTTCGGTGCTATAAAAGCCGGCGAGCTCTCCTCCACCCCATCGCATTGCGTAAATCTCCAAGTGCTCCCTCTTGTAAAGATCGCCGGATTTTGAAGGTAACCCAAGCCATCACTGTCATCTTTCCCGGCGAAATTCACCGCAACCGTGACTCCTCCCCCGCAGGCGTCGGTGCCGACGATCTCTCCACACCAGTGCCGACCCACTGCGACCGGCCGGCCACCCCTGGCCTTCCCTCCCCCTTGCCCTGGCCAAGCCCAGAGAGCACGCTGTGCTCTCTGTGGAAGCTGCAAAAAAAATAATCTAAGATCAGAAAATTCTTTTTTCTTTCTCTTTCTTGATTTAAAATCTTTTGGGAGTCCGTTTTCGTCTATTCGACCTTCATTTAGTTTCGTTTTTCTTTCTAAATTCATTTAAAATTCTAAATTTATCTTTTATTATTAAGTGTTGTATTCATACTTATCTTCTCATTTAATTAATAAGCGGGTGTACTGTCGTCGTAGCGTTAGCACAAGCACTAATTTTGCTAACATTTTGTTAACATATAATACAGCAAGGATCACATCAGAACAGTTCAAAATTAGTAACCTCATTTAACTTAATGACAGAGCAAAGATCGGATCAATCAATAGATAATAGTCCCAAGAGTGCATCACAATTCACATTGGAATTCACACGTGTGCTTGATGTTTTTTGTGTCCCCAAAATGGGCCACTTTCATTTTTAATTTAAAAGGTTCATTCTTCCTTTCGGTTAATCCACCTATTTTCGATTTTTTTTTGCTATAGTAGCTCTCTGCATATTTTTTTTTTGCGAAAATAACTAGTGTCCTGAGGAAATTGCAGAAATAGCCCCTAGCAGACAATTCCAGTGCACGGGTACCGCTAGAATATTATTTTTATTTATTTCCAGCACTGCAGAACCGCTAAATATTTGTTGAGCTAATTTGGAAAAAAAATTTGGCCCAAAATTTTCCAGCGGTCTAGACCACTGGAATCGGCTGGCGATGGTCCTTGTTCCATCAAGGACCTTGTTCCCGGTTGCAGCAAAGTGGTTTTTTTTTCTGAAGAAGAAGTTGTGCATTTCTGATTGGTTGATCTCATAACGAATGTAACAAACGTGTGTTTCTTGAATTGAATTCAGGTCACCGGGAAGGCGGTGATGCTTGACGAGTTCATCAACTATGTTCAGTCCCTGCAAAGACAAGTTGAGGTAATAATATTCCCTCAAGGTGTCTGAAAATCTAGACCTCAGCTTTGAACTGAGTTGCCATGTGGAATTGAATAAGTAGAATCACTAGATATTTACGCGGACCTAGACCGCCAGCCGAATTTTGGGTCGAAATTTTTTTCCCAGCGGTTCCAAACCGCTGGAAACCGGCATAATTAGCTCTTCCCGTCCGCTGGATATTAAAAAAACATTTCGCGCGCCGGAAAAAATTAAACAAATATTCAGCGGTTACGCGGCGCTGGAAATAAATAAATAAAATATTCCAGCGGTACCCGTGCGCTGGAATTACCTGCTAAGGGTTATTTCTGCAATTTCCTCAAGACACCGGCTATTTTCGCAAAAAAAACATATACAAAGAGCTGCTACAGCAAAAAATTCCCTATTTTCTTCTTTATTTCACAAGCTTCTAGGTGCCACACTAACCAAAAGCAGAGACCAAGTGGGTAGTATTTCTTTGTTTTTTTTAGAGAAAAATTAGACAGGAATTATTACTTGACTGTCTTGACATTCAAGTTAACCATCTATATACTCAAGTGTGATCAGTTACTTGTAATCTGTATATCGATGTTCTCATAGCTGGTGATCACATATGTTATAGCTCATGAAGATGCATTGAGCAGTCAGGCACTCGAACATGTTCATAAATTGGTAATCTACAATGTGGTTGCACACTTGTTGATGATCAATATAATCTGAGCTCCTGATTCTATAGTAAAAAAGGTCTGCTATTGCCAAGTTTTGGTTGATGCAAAGCAAACAATATTTGAGGTGAGCCGGATGCCTACATGGTAAACTTGATCGTCACAACAGGTTTAAGCTGGGGAATCATGGGAGCATCAGAGGGACAGGATGCGCTGATACACACACTTGGGTAGCGACAACAATATATATGTTACTTTTAAAAATATATTTTTACCGTGGGAAGTAGTTCATCGCGTGAGCTATCAAAGTTAATTTACTAGATTCTAACATCAAGCAAGAGCTATAAGATCTCTACCAAATTTGTCTATGGAAACTTGGAAAGGTTAGCTCTGGTACATCACATCGTACCATTTTGTTCATATCCATGCAGAGAGTGATTTTACCAGACATTACCAACAAACCATGATGAAAGGACTTAATTATAACCTCTCACAAATATGGGGACCACGGTGACCACCAGTACAAATATGCATGAGAACTTGCGGTGATCATAACTCCCAAGACAAATTTCGCATTCAAGTGACATCAGATTCTATTACATCCGTGCACAATGTCCTGGGATACAAAATAGTACTACTAGCAACACCCACGGTGAGAGCCGAAGCAAATGCCAGGCCCAGCTTAAGTTCCAAACGGTACATAGGTTGTTTCAGCACTTTTCAATTTTGTTACTACAGCTGAAGGGATAAAAAACGAAGATTACAAGAGATAGATGAATGATAACAGAACATTATTTTCTACGCGACGTACCGAGAACAGCATAGCATATAAGTTATATTTCAGATACAACCAAGCAAAAATCAGCAATGCTTAGAGTGAGGCAGCTTCTACAAAGACTGAAGTAAAGTAGCACGACCGAGAATAATTTCATTCTGTAAGGACTGTACATGAATTGCAAGTCGTAAGCCTGGGGGTGGTCAAAGAATTGAATTACCTCCTTGGTTCGTTTCTTCAACAGGAGCCAGGAGGTGAGACGATCGAATGCTATCGTCCCGGAGCCAGGAGCTGGTAGTGCGTTTCATCATAGCGGAGGGTAGAAGTATGACGACAGAGAAAACCCTAGGAAGAGAACGCCTCCGATTGTTGCAACTGTCCGCTGTGAAATCTTGGATGCCAACATGCTCCCTCCTACAACTGCAAGAGACGTGCAGGCAGTGTGCCCCAATGATGCTCCAACTGCTACTCCAATTGCATTCTTGTGGGTTGCAAGCTGCATGGTAACAGCAGAGGAAGTAAGAACTAGTAGGCACATGCAACTTTCTGTATATTGGTTATAATTCAATTTTAACGTGCAATAGCTTTTTATTTAGTCCTCCCTTATGCCATGGGCTTTGTTATTGTAGCTCTGAGTGCTTGTATGAGCATCCTATATTGCAAAAAGAAAAGTATAGTGCTAGTTGAGTATAGCCTACCGCAATCGTTGCTATTTGGCTTCGATCGCCCCATTCGGCTAAAAAGGTTAAGATGAAAGCCTACAACCAGAACAAAGAGAGAATTAAATTTCAAGGAGTGTTTCATGAGTTGAATATTACAAATATTCCATTGACAAAAGAAAATTCTATACTCGAAACAAACATAACAAGAAACATTGACAACTGACAGGTGTAATAGACATAGACTCACTGAAAAAGGAAACACATCTGAACAGGGTAATGCCGAAAGGATTTCAAGAATTAAGGTGAAAACACTCGATCCAACATAAGTATTGACTGTTGCACAGGCCATGTGAAGAATTTGACATGCTTTTATAAGGTAACAAAAGCTGACCTCCAAAAAGATTGGTGTACAAAATCTTGCAAAAACTCGACGAACAGTTGATTTTCTTTGACCTGACTCAAGCTTCTCCTCCACCTGCTCAGACATGCATGTAAATCATTACTCGACAAGACACCAAAAGATCTGCAGTACTTTTCAAAGCATATAGTTTAAGAGAAGTCAACCAGTCAATATGTACTTCAATAAACCATACACTTACACAATCATGCTATTTAACAAAACTCTTTTTCATGTGCTTGTTTTCGTCAACAACTTTTCACTACCAGTTCAGCTCTTAAAAAAACAGTTCAGTTCATGCGAAGGCATTAATATTACTATTAGACATTTTAGCATATCTAGTATCTACATTTGCCAGTTTCGAAGGAGTCCTTGTATCATGCCCTTTCTTCAGCTTAAAAACTGATGAAAATTGAGATTGTTCCTGCAGAACCTAATTGTGCTACTGATGATTTAGGTGATCAATAGTGCATTTGTCATTCAAGATTCCAAAAGGTAAATAATTATGGCATCTACAGTACAGTTAGTGCATTACAGGCTAGGAAGTAGGATCAAATAATAAAACACCAAAATGATAATCAAGTTAACACATTTTCTGCCTAGAACACCATGTTTAGCAAGAGGTCAAGGCACCAGACACTACAATGCACATAATAAATGATCTGCACGATAGATAAAATGAAGCAAAGGGTACATAAAAAAAGAGCACATACTTCTTCCATTTCTTTCTTCTGAGATCCCTTTGGGTCAGACTTCCAAGCAATGTACAACAACCGTAGTCCAAAGAACAAGTACAAAACTAGCAGGGAAACAAAGGAGTAGAAAGATTATGGGCCAAGGAAGGGAAATATTAACGTGGTGAATTATTTCATATGCAGATCATCCCAAGTGTGCATTATTTATATATATCTGAGCAGCAATGGTAAAAAAACGTGATGAATCTAGGATAATTTCAGCTGTGTAGTGTAGTGTAATGTAATATTATATTCCTCATTTTCTAATAGAATTCAAGAAAATATACCCAATTTTTCTTATTCCAGATGCCGTAGGACATTTCAATAATGATTAAAACCAGTAATATAATAGCCTATTTTGTAACTTTATATTTATCAGCAAAAACGATTGCAAAATTGTCAGCATGACAATTGCAGATAAGAAAAGCGAGCATACCACTGAAACAAACACCTGGAAACTCAAAATATAAAAAATAAGTACCTGTAGCAGCACTATTAGTGTGCTTCCTTGATATCAAGTTGGGCACTATTCTACCAAGTCCAGTTGACAATACCTTGAGAACAAATACATATATCAGCAACATAAACAAACAATTGTAACATCTGCTAAGGCTCAATTAAACAGCTTGCATACAAGAAATTAAACAAGAATACCAGCACCACGGTATATGGACCATAATCATAGCACATATTAAAAGTATGGACAGTGCACACCTCAATATAAAAAATACAACATCATATAATGCAATTCTGAACCTACATTTACTAAGGGTAAAACACAAACAACTCAATCTAACAAATTAAGAGGTCAGCAGAATTGCAAAATTCACTCTGTTCCTTGCATAGTTGCATGAAGTCTTCCATAGTTGAATTTCTGTTGTGTAAGATATAAGAAATTTGAATCTGACAAAGACATGCATCAATCCACAGAGCTTACCGTCATCACATAGAGCGCCGAGAGTGCACCAGAAAGCACAATTGACTTGGGGTGCCGCATCGCCATTAGTGCCGCAATGATAAAAGTCTCATCTCCAATCTACACCACGAAAAGCAAAAAATCGATCCAAGCATCAATTCAGCCCACATGGAAACTGCATCGCCACCAAAGCAGACCCTGTTGCGGTGTAGCAAATGCACAGGCCATTGTGCATGTGCCTGTGCCCTGCCATCACCGGTCATGACAAGGTCGCATATCCAAAGCTCACAGCCGTCGATGGCAAGACACACGAACAGCTCCACGGCCGCAGCTACACCAAAGTCATTTCCAAAACCAAACCCCCTAGTTCCAAGTACTAAGCAATACCTCACTGACTAAGATCATGGACAGGCTCGCGAAGAGCGCGTCGAACAGCCCGGGGCCGACCTCGTCGAGGGCCACCCCATGGTCACCATCCACCACCGCGTCCTTCTTCAGGCCGTGCAAGAAGCCCTAACACGTGCAACAACAACCATGAAAGATCGCAACTTCGGTACCAAAATCACACCTTTGAGAGGGGCCAGATTCATCACCCCAGCGCGGCGCCCCAGCGAGATCCCCGACTCCGCCGACACATTGTCCGCGGCGCCCGCCTAAAGAAAAGCAAAATCTTTAATCTTTGAACGAAAAGTTACCAACAAACAACTGTTTAACGAGATTTCTGCTCAAAGATCCGAACTTCGTCAGGTTCTTACCACGGCCGCAGCGATCGCTAGGATGGCGACCGGGAGGAGGAGGAGAAATCTAGGGTTCGGATCCATTTGGGATCTCAGGAACCCCAGGCTTGTGTATTTGGGCCGATGATATGGTGTGGGAGATGGGCTTCCTTCCTCGAATTGGTTTTTTTTCTTTGCGTGGAAATTTAAAAGCTGCGCGATGGGGATTAATGGAGGATTGGGTCGTGGTGGAGAAGAACGGGGAAATTGTCACTTTCCTACCCATAGCGAATTTATTTTGGCAAATATAGTCTCTTTGGTCAGATTTGCAAAAAACATTATACACAAGGCTAGAAAGTGATTATTTCAAGAATGGACGCTTGCTAGAGTGATTTTTTTTTATAGCTTTTCTGTCTTTGTTTGGTCCAATATTGGAACTTAGGATCGGCCAATCAGCAAGTATCATCTTTGAATTTGGGGTCCTTCGATGTGTAAGAAAGGCACTGCTAGAAATCATCATTTTTCTAGCTTTGACAAACTTTTTTTTTTATAAATTTGTTTCTCTTCCGAATGGAATTACAAAAATAGTCTCATCTCCAATTACAAAAACACCAGCAAGCGACACATATTAGCTGTGAGCTCCCCTGGCCCAGGCTGGCTGTGGAGTTGGCCTGAGCCCTACAGTAATGTTCCAAAATTTCGTGCAAAAGCTAAGCACTCGTCCCGTTAGCCTTAGAGAAAATGACGTAGTCATACGCGAAGAGGTTGAATATCCATGGCCATGGGGCATGAACACTAAACACGGATACACCTTTCTAGGAATTGCAACCCCACAACACGGATACGGAGAACGCCAGCAACGCGCACATCTCGTATCAGAGACCTGCACTTTATCAAAGCGTCAGGACGTCAGCAATGCGCACATCTCGTATCAGAGACCTGCACTTTATCAAAGCTGAGCTTTAGCATGATGCCTCCCAAATAGTCTCACTCAACTCTGTCATATGCTTTTTCTAACTCACGTTGCAAATAGAAATTGCTATGTTTCAAATAGCATAAGAGACAAGTCTTCTTTTTAAAAAGAATTTATTAACACTAAATTTGATTTGTCAAATAGTGCAATAGTTTTCTTTCATAGCGGTTTTCCTATAGCAGTGCACAGCACAACACCGCTAAATCGCAAAACGACTCAAATATCTTGTCAATTAATTCGATAAATAGGAATTTCAATCGCTTAGCCCCGAATCCAACTAATGGCGTGTTATTATTTTTTTTCTAGTATAACAATATTTGAATCTAACATTTCATATCGGTTACTTCTTTTCCATCGTGTAGACTTTTTTATAACTCGTACCATCCAAAATAACATTGTCTTGAAGTTTATGTACAGTGAAAAACTAGCGAACGATATACCATTCGAATGGGCTTCGTTAGTTTATCTCCTCTCCCCTACACCCCTCCTCGTTTGTTGCCGATAAAGCACAAACCACGAGGCGACAACGATGGAGGTTTGGCAACGGCTCACAGGAGTGCCGTTGCTATCGATGGGTTTATCGCCCCCCTGTTGTAGAGGGAGACTGAAAAGATGGTGGCCTGGCGGTGATGCAATGAATGTTAGGTTGGGCGGGGTGGGGGTAGTGTGGGAGGGGGAGACGACAACACGACGAGGCGATGGGGTCACCACCAACTACCAGTGGTGGATGAGCGGGTGGGGGAACGGACGATGGGTGCAGAACTGTGTCGATGCCAGAGAAGAGAGCGAGGTGGTGTGCATGGAGAAGCTAAAGGGAGGAGATAGGGGTGGCAGAGGAGGGGAGGGAGAGCGCGCCTATACTGAAGAAGGCTATACCGTTAGGTCATCCTCGAATAGCGATGGGTAACTGCTTCTTTGTATATATGGGAGACAATAGGACACATTATATCTTTCTTCCTTCCCCTCTATCATCTATTCGGTCCCAAACTCCTCGTGGTGGGATACATGACCAATCCAAGTGTCACCTTCCTCTAGCAGCTACCCCAACTTTAGCTACTTACAAAGATAACCGTATGGTTTTTACTTTGGCAAACATATGCTACGTAATCACCCTTTATAGGGGCTATTTGTGGGGTTGCGCTTTAGCTTTGGGTCGGAAGCCCACCCAAATAGGCCGGTTGCACAGCTGCTGCAAAGCCAAGCCATACCAAAAGCCCATGCAAAAGCGTAGCCGTTGGAATGGTGCTTTACAACTATGCTTCCAGCACCTTCCCTTTGTGCCCCTCCTCCCGATCCACAGATTTATCTCCAGCACCGCCGCCTCACGATCTCGGAGCACCGTCGCCGCCTCGTCTCGGAGCCCCGTCAGATCACTCACCCTTTCGTCGCCTCCTCCACTCCCGGTTGTCACTCTCCTCCACTCCCGATCGTCGCCTCCTCGCCCTCCTGGTCACCGCCTCCTCCACTGAAGGTTGTCGCCTCCTCCCCTCCATGTCACCGCCTCCACTCGATCGGCCCCTCTCCTCGTCCAGGTCGCACCCTCCCCTCCCAGTCGGCCAACAGCAGGTTTGTTCCCTCTCTGCTTTCTTCTTCCTTCTAGCGAATTGGACATTGATTGTTTCTTTGAACAAAATCACAATTCTAATCACAGAAATAGTTGAGTGCATCACCATTCCTTTGATGGTGACCAACCTCTGTGTTTTTTGGACAAGTTGAAGATTCACCTGATTAATAAAGAAATTGAGCATTCCTCCAATTTTTTCTAGAGAAAGGGTGATTAATAAAGAAATTGAGCATTCCTCGTATAGACAATGAACTATTTATTGGAAATATACATAATGGTATTGCATGGAAAGTTGAATTTGTAGAGCATTTGTTATGTACTCTAGAACAAGACTAGGTGCCAATTGTTGTAGAATTGCTAATATGATTGCTACAACCTTGAACCAATATACATAGAATTTTAGAAGTGATGTCATTTGGTGTTAGTCCATGGAGAATTAGGGCCTTCACTTAACAGCTTGTATCTATTATTGGCCTTTTAGACCCTTTTTGTTGCGATGGAAAATACCTTTCTGAAAGGGATTAATGATAGTTTTTTGGTTCATCCCATTCTTTAAACTAACAGTGAACTCTTACTTATGCACTAGATGGACAAAGTTGTTAAGAATCCTATTGTAGTGTGGGATAATTTGGCCAATGAAGTCTTTTGTGAAATATATGCCGCTGAGATTATTGCTGGAAATAGGCCCACCTGACATTTGAATGCCAAAGGATATAAGAACCTAGCTGAGAAATTTCTTGCAAAAGCTAGGAGAATTTACAACAAGAAGCAATTAAAAAATAAGTGAGATGGTTTGAAAGCCAAGTTCTCAATATGGAAGGAGTTGAAGCATGCAGCTACCGGTATTGGTTGGAATGTTGTGAATGGAACAATTGAGGCAGATGATGATTGGTGAGCTGATAAAATGAAGGTTGCATCTTGACAACAAAATTTATCTTTATTACATTGTAACATACCCTTATGCTTATATGACTTGTCTAATTTTTTCAGACCAATTCGAATATGCTCATTTCAAGAAGGCACCATTTGAGAATATAGACAATCTTGAAGTTATGTTTCAAGGTGCTAATGTGACATGTCAATCTTTGGTTATTCCTGGTATATCAGCTGAAGTCACAAGTGTACAGGATGGTTCAGATGAAGATGAAGATGATGATGACAATGACGATGACGATTATGTGGTTGTTTTAAAGGAGGCAAGTAAGGTCGCTCAGAAGGAACCGAAGGGTCTAGCAAAGCGAAAGGCTACTAGTGTTGGTCGTAGCCCAAAAAAGGGCAAGAGGAGCCCTGTGGTTAGGGAAGTGAACTGTCTAGTGATCATATGACTAGTAGCAATTCTGTAACATCCCAGAGGTTTGATAATGCTGATGATGAGATAATAGAGCACGTGAGGATGGCTAACAAATCTGTGGTACAGAAAGGGAGTGATGAACATTTCATTGCATCAAAACTCTTCATAAACTAAGTATCGAGCAGTGTTTCGGTCATAGAGACTGATCATGGAAGGGTTGTTTGGCTTAAGAGGATGTATAAAGACCGCAAAAAGAACTAGTCGCCTTTTTTACGTTCTTTTTATTAATGTTAGATTGAACTGTCATAACTATTATCGTATTATTGTCGCTTATGTTACCTTTTGGTTATCAGTGTTTGTAGATAAGTTCAAATGAGAGCGAGAGCACATCAATTGAGAGTGACTTCGATGCGGCGGGTGTCGATGGTGAATATGACGAAGAGAAAAAAAGGAGGAGAACTATGCAGATCCAAGTTGCAACAATTGTTGCTCTTGAGGGTATGAACTACTATGATACATACCTAGAAAAGAAAACAAGGACACCACCTCAAATGACTGGTATCAATGCGTTATAGAGCAACTTAGTAATAACAAGGATTGCTATAGAATGTTCCAAATGAATATTCCTAGATTTTATAAGTTGCATGAAACTTTGGTTCAAAAATATGACCTAAAATTGACTAGAGTGATGATTTCTATAGAAGCTTTGGCTATGTGCTTGTAGACGGTTGGTGCTCCTCAGTCATTTAACCAAGTGGATAATCGTTTCAAACATTCCAATGAAACAATATTTAGGAAGTACAATGAAATATTGGATTGTCTTCAACTCTTAGCTAAAGATAATATCAAACCAAAAGACCCCTGGTTTATTACAGTGCACCCAAGACTTCTAGATGCTTGTTTTGCACCTCACTTCAATAATTGTTTTGGTGCAATAGATGGCACGTGTATACCTGTTGTTGTGCCTAAGGTAGACCAACTTATCCACATCGGTCGCTATGGTTATGCTACTCAGAATGTCATGACTGTTTGTGATTTCGACATGAGGTTCACATTCGTTGTAGTTGGATGGCCTATAGCAGCACATGATTCTCATATATTCAATGATACACTGTAAGTATTCAAATCGCTTCCCACATCCTCTAGACGTAATTATTTTCTCTTTCAAGTCATCAAAATTTCCCCATTGGCCTATTAAATGTTTCACACTTTACGTGTTTGTACCGAATATATTATTTTGTCGACGTGGGATACCCTAATCGAAATGGATATCTATCTCCGTACAAAGACGAAAAGTACTATGTTCCGAAGTGACAACAGGGTCGAGTACCACGAGGGAAGGAGTGGTTCAATTTCGGTCACTCTTCTCTTCGTAATGTGATTGAACGAGCCTTCGGAGTGTTGAAGATGAAATGACGAATATTGTTGAAACTACCAAGTTTTAAAGTGGAGAGGCAAAAGAAGATTATAATGGCATGCATGGCACTACATAACTTCATTCGAGAAAGTGCCATACGTGATCTTCTGTTCTGGAGGTGTGATGACGATGAGAACTACATGCCAGCGGTTGCTCAAGAGACGTCATTTGCAACAGTTAGTGAAAACGATATGTCAGTGGACGATGGGGACATGAGTGCTCTTAGTGATTTAATTTCTAACTCTTTGATCACTGCTAGAGGGTAGGAATGTGTTTTGCTATGTGGCAGTGGGTATTGCACCTTTCGTGACTAGCAATAGAGAGTAGGGATGTATTTTGCTATGTAACAGTAGATATTGTACCTTTTGTGGCTAATATTCAGTTATTCATGATTTACTTTTTTCGCAAAAAAAAATCCAAACATCAATATTTAAGTTAAATCACCATACAAACATGCCTTCAGAACTCTCAAGGTTATTTTAGTCATTTCAACACCAGCTACAGTGCAGCAGCCAACAATAAGCTAGTTTGCCAAACGGTTTCTCAAGAAAAGCTACAGCCGTCAGCTATAGCTGCTTTACGACACAGCAAGCTAAAATCAACTTTACAACCCAGCCACAGTCCCCCAAACAAGGCTATAGGACACTCGCACAGTCATCTTTGGTTTGACTAAACACGTTTGCTGCAGCAAAGTGTGTGGTACTAAAGCTAGTGCGAAGGCCTTACTTCAATCCAAGGATGAGAATATAGGCCCTGTTTGGTATAGCTCCAGATCCCAGCTCCACCTCAGAGCTGGAGTTTGTAGGCTAAAATAAAGTGAATTAAGTTTATATTTTTAGTCTAAAATGTAAACAAGATGATACATCTAAACACTCTTAATGTACCCACAGCTCCAGCTCCATAAATTTCTGGAGCTAGGAATACCCTGCTCCACCAACTCCACGGATTTTGGTGGAGCTGGAGCTGTCCCAAACACCCCCATAATGAGACGGTATTGTAGCACATTTTCGTCGCTAATAAAAAGTACTTCCTCCCGTCACAAAAAAGTTGTTGTTTTAGATATAGTCACCGTTAAACGTTTGAAACTTTCATTCTTACAATCTTTTTAAATATTTAAATTAAATACTTTACATAACACGCAATTCTGTTGGTGTGCCTCGTATATGCAGCTTATGTTGAAGTTAGCTGGAGTTGGTGTATAGTGTATTTTTTCTTTGAGAGCAAGAGACAAGAGAGGTTGAAGTTAGAATTTTTTTTTCTTTAATATGTTTTTTTATTCTTTTTTTCAAAAGTATGCGTCCGAAAAAAAAATTACGAAAATGCCCCACCGGTCTAGGTACTCCGCAGAGGAGAACTGAAAGTGCATCTAGGCACTTATGTTATTTTGGTGATTAATGAATGTTATTTTGGTGATTAATGACAAACACTCATAATGACAATCTATACAATTAAGTAAATGCTTAACTTAGTGCTTAGCAAATGACAAACCTCTAATATGATTATATTGCTATGAGACTAACTTGTTATTGCCTAGTTGAGTATCAGTCTCATCTATTTAGAGGAAAATCAAATAGGAAGGTTAAGCAAAGATAAGGTATGCAATTTTGGTATCTATTCTATATTTGTTATTGCATTCCTTTCGTGCAAATGCATAGTGAACTCCAAGTAGCATGTTGATTATATATATGAACATTGGTTCTATATGCACATTGGTTCATGTCATATTTATTTGTGCATATATATTCATTTGAGTTCATTATGTGCTTTGTTTTTAGTATGCATATATTAACTAGAGTTAAACTTCATACTGCTATAGATTGACTTGGTGCATGCATGTTTTATTTGTATATCTTCTCATGCAATTCTCTTAGTGAAGTTTATCTAGTGTTGGATCACATATTTACTCTTACTCCAAATGTTATTTGCACATGTACAATTCGTGTGTATTCTATCATGTGCTTCATTTAAGTAAAGTCTGTGATCCTTGCCATGATTTAATTGATTCATCACATTGGCAATTATCTCTCTAGTGCATATAGATCAATTACATATTCATCATGATGTACTTAGTAGAGAACATTTCTTATGTCAAGTGTTTCTATTTTGTGTTGTGCTTCTTTATATGAAACACTTGTTGTAATCAACTGCTCACAAATATCAACTCTATTCATATCTATTGAGCTTTTGGGACTAATGTCTTTCATGAGTAGTTTGGAAAGAATTAGGTCCGTATGTGTATGATGACCAAGGTATCTTGGAGGATGATCATTGTCGAGGTCAACAAGGCGGTGTCACCAAGAGCGAGGACTAAGTCAAGAGCAACTTGGCGTGGAGATCGTCGAGAGAGGATGATCAAGTCAAGGTTGATAGGACGAGAGTCTCATGAGGTGAATCGAGTCGAGTTGGACAAGGCGAAGATGTCATCAATTATATGGTGAAGGTCTTCATGCATCGACATCAAGAAAGAAGACGGCAAGTGACTAGTTCTAGACTTATATTATCTTTGATTTAATTTGAGTCTAAGGATTGCCGTACTATTAAGAGGATGCGATGTCGAATGACTTTTAGATGTGTCAAGTGCTCAAGTGATCCATCCTTGTGAATCTTAGAAGAGAGTGGTGTTGGTAGTCTTGGGAAAGTGAGGGTTGTAGGTCTCTCTTGATTTCTTTGTGAAATCTGTGGTTATCCTTTGAGTTTTGGATAGTGAGATCTTGTTGGTTGTGTAGCCCTCGTTCTTAGCTTTCGGGAGAGTCCAAAATCTCTGAAATCGAGTCCGAGTCAAAAGTTATGCTCGTTGCCGAGTTGCTCGAGTCTTGATTCGGACTATCCGGAGTTAGTCCGGACTATCGGATCATCCGAGTATCCGGATATTCATCCGGACTCTCCGGGTTGAGTCTCTCTGTTAGCATTTTCTCAGTCAATCCGGAGTATCCGGATTGAAATCCGGAGTCTCCGGATTGTGCGCAGTCTGCCCCCAACGGCTAGTTTTTGGGGAGGTCTATATATAGCCCTTCCTCCCTCTTTTTGAGAGAGCTTTTTGGAGAGGCTTTTGGTGTGGATTTTTGAGGGGCTGTGTGGGGGGCTTTGAGAGAGCTTTTACCCTTAGATCTAAGTGATCCCCTTGTGAGAAGGGTTGGGAAGAGTTTGGGGAGTGAGATTTGAGTTGATTGAGCACTTGATTTCATCTCTAAGTTTGTTCTTCGTGAGCATTTGTTACTCTTGGAGGTTGAGGACTCCTAGGCGGCTAGGAGGTCGCCACGAGCCACCGGAGCTTTGTGTGGTTGGTAGTGGGAAGTTTGTGAAGGCGGTTCAGCCTCTCCGTAAGGGAAGGAATCAAAGGAGTGAAGACCGGCGAGTGCATTTGTGCAACAGGGAGGAAGAGGGTTGAAAGAGACCCGGCTCAAGTGTGGCCGAGCCGCCTCAGCGAGGCGTAGGATCCCCTCAAGGATCCGAACCGGGTGAAAAATCATCGTCTCCAAGTTTGCTTCTTTCTCTTGCTTTAGCATTTGATTTTGAATCTTGAAATTGCCCGATCTACTCTTTTGTTGTGTTTGGCTCGGATCTTCTATGCCCTCGGTACGACATCATTTAGATCTTTTGTATTCAAGTAGATTGTTGAAAAATTGCAAAGATTTAAAATCTCCATTCAAGTCCTCAATCCGAGATATCCGAGATCCACGAACCGGACGGTCCGGATAATCCGAGTATCCGGATTGAATACCGGACACTCGGGTTAGGACCTCGGATTGGACTATCCGAGTATCCGGATTGAATACCCGGACGATCGGATAATCCGGATATCCGGATTGAATACCGGACACTCGGGTTAGGACCTCGGGATCGGACTATCCGAGTATCCGGATTGAATATCCGGACACTCCGGATTGTTCAGAAACTTCGGGAGATTTTATTTAGTGCAAATTTTATTCATTGCATTTAGCTATAAAGTTTTTAATTCGCCTATTCACCCCTCTAGGCGACATACCTGTCCTTTCAAGAAGAGAGTTAGGGACACTCCGACCTCGGGTGCCCAACGAGCCGCCGCATCGACCTGTTGGGTTCCACGGTAAGCCGCCAGCGCTTGCACTCTTTCACGTACATGTACTTACACGTGAATGCAATTCTAACGACGCAATGCACTACATGCAGGTTGCGAGCGGCTGGCTTACTTCCTCTTTGTAGGATGGTGGAGCAGGTGACTGCCCCGTTAGCGGGTAAGGAGGTTCCGCAGTTCGGGTACGATCGGTCGCTGCTGGTCGCACTCGTGGACCGGTGGAGACCGGAGACGCACACGTTCCACCTTCCGTGCGGAGAGATGGCTCCGACGCTGCAGGACGTGTCGTACCTCTTAGGCCTCCCGTGTGCGGGTCCAGCAGTCGTGCCGCACGACGCCTCCGTCACATGGCACGCCGAGTTGTCGGCGCGTTCGCCATGATGCGGCGGCACCCCGGCAGCCCCTACCCACCACTTAGGAGGCCGGCGCCACGGACCGACGAAGCGTGTCGCGCCGATTCACGGTGAGTACCTCTTTCTTTGAGAATTAGAATAGAAGCGCTAAGTTGCGATAATGTTTATTACTGACAGCTGCGAGCTCGGCTTCTCCACCAAGACGCGGAGGAGGCGGGCGTGGCCCGCCACTTGGAGGCATACCTCTGTTGTTGTTCGGTTGGGTGATGTTTCCGTCCTCCCGGGAACACGGTGGACCGTCACCGATCGAGTACGCCCAAAGACATCGCCGACACCCGGTGGATGAGGTAACACACTCGGTTCAATCTCATCTCGGTGAGCACGTCTAACTCCCCCTTGCAAGCGGTGATGTAGTGGTCGTGGGCCTCGGTGTGCTTGCGGCGACGTCTGAGGTGCATGCGGCGCCGTCTCTCAGGCGAACACGACGCGGCGATGTCGTTGCGTCCTACTCCTCGATTATAGTCTTGGGAGCGCTTCTCCGTCGGCAGCTGTTGTTGACACGACACCGTACCCGAGGACCTTTACGGAGACGACCGGTGGATGGCCCACCATGGGCCACTCTTGGGTCCGGCAGCGGTATGCTCCTAGTATCTTTTCCCACTAACGCACTTCAATAACCTTCGCCATTTCTTATTTCCTCGCGGCGGAGGTTCGCGACCGGCAGGTGAGGAGGTCCTACCAGGAGTTCGTTCGGAGTTCGACCGCCTCCACGCGAGGCGTGCGGTGGGCGCCATACACCGCGTCGGCGTCACGCCCGAGCACCAACGGGTCTCCGTGCTTTGCCGCGAGATGAGGCCTTCGCTCACCGTAAGGTGCTCGTCTTTGACCTTTGCGTCGAGGAGTACTCCCCGCACGATTGATGCGGCGATTCGGCTGCTCCGGTCCTTTCCTTTGCCGCCTCGTCACGTTGTCGCGCGTGGCGCTCACGTGTACTTGCCACGATCCTACTACTCGCATCTTTGCGAAATTAATGTGGTGTGTACTTACATTTTTGTATTGCGGGATGACCGGATGGTGTCTTTGCGGTGGGCTCGATTCGCGACCGTATGCGATGCGTGGGCGTCGCGATGGGACGCCGCGCTCGGCGAGAGGTCATCGAGACCCGGCCGTCGACCATGACATGTACGATCGGTACATGGAGTGGTTCGCCCGCACTCTCCTCGGGTAGGGTACACACCAAAGACCGTCGTCGCCGCGGCGAGCATCGGTAGCGGACACGTACCCTTCACAGATGTCCCGGAGGACAACGCCTCGGTAAGTGTCGCAATCGAACCTACATGGGCACGTCTTTTCATGTAACTTACGTAATAACAATCGGCGTTACATGCGGACTCGGCTCATGGCGGAGATTGAGGTGGAGGTGTGTCCATGTTGACGCGCCTACAAGGGGCATACAAGTGACCACCGCCGAGTCCGAGACGGCTTGGGGTCGGGTCCTCGATGCGGTGAGGCGGTTGGCTCGCAGCCACACTTTGAGGCGCGAGCGTCGGCGGACGCAGACACCACGCCACGTCGCCGCCCAACACCTCGCCCTACCCGTCGGTTCCTCGCACGCTCCCACGCAGCGGCGGTGGGGGCGATGGGCTAGGAGGCTCCTCCGCGTCTCGCCCTACCCGTCGGTTCCTCGCTACGCTCCCACGCAGCGGCGGTGGGGCGGTGGGCGCAGAGGCTCCCTCGTCGTCCGCGCCCAGCGAGGACCCCAGGTGGTTTCGGCGGCAGCGACCACATCGACGACGAGTTCGACACGAGGAGTACCTTCGACCGACTACCTCGACCCTCTCGGCTCGGGTGCGCCGCCACGGGACTTGGCCTCGTCGCGCGCGCACTACTCTACGCTGCGCGCGCAGGCGGCCTAGGAGGGAGGGACGTCCGTCGCCGTCGCCACTCACCTACCCCCAGGCGAGATTAGGAAGCGTGGCGTGATTGACTTGTTGTACGGATGTATTTTTGTAATGGCTTTACGTTCAAGAACACATTGTATAACTCTCGAGTTAGTAACATGACAGCGTTATCACTTTAAATTGTTCAAATCATTTATGCATTGCTTGCCTATGCCACACGGCGTGACAACACACCAGCGTCTCGGTGCACCTATCGCCTCTAGTAAGGCGATCGCCTAATAATGGGGCGATCGCCTAATATGGGGCGATCGCCTAATAGGAGGCGATCGCTCCATACCCGGCGATATCGCCGCTATAACATTCGTTCTCACAAGCGGTCTCGCAAAGAATAGCGGAAGAAAGAATAGAGGGTGAGCATCAATCGAAAATGCCGAGGCGTGCAAGTGCAAAGGGTAAGGGAAGGCAAAGGAAGAAGCAAGTGCATGCCGCGAATTTAGCGTACCAAGATCTCTTCCTACCTCGTGGAGCTGTAGCACCCATGTGTATGTGCGGAGATCTTTGCAGGCTTGTCCGCTCTTGGGAAGTTTCAACTTGGAAGATGAGGTATTGGAAGTGCCGCAACTACGCCTTCGATCTGCCGGAGAAGAGCCTGAAGGATCGCCGCATGGTAAAAATCGTACGGGTTACATAATATTTGTGAATGAAACTTTGCTAATTTACGTTTCATGCGTCACCTCCGCCATTGTGTGAATTTGAGCGATGGTTTGATCGAGATCAACCAGGGACCAACGGCTTCTTGACCAAGCCAGCCGCGGGACGAGTTCACGCGGCGGCTTCAAGAATAACGCGATGCCGCACGCGTGGAGGCATGTAGGAAGGAAGCGGAGGAGAAGGAGGCCGAGAGAGAGAGGAAACGAGAAAGGGCGCGGCGTGCCAGAGAAGCTCCGCCGGAGGCATGGGCGAATGGGAAGTGGCCTCGAAGCACTAAGTAGACGTCTGGTGTTAACTTTGGTTTTCTTTGTTCGTGGTACTCCTTTCAGTTTTAAGTCGTAATAAAGAGTGCGTCCTAACCTTAAAGTGTATGCTCACTGTCCGAAGGGCTCGTATATGTCCTACTGCTCCAGTTATCCCAAATGATGTTATTTTTGTCCATCAAGATAGGTTATAGCATTTTAAGTTCATCATATTTGATTTCATCGAGTTTGACCCTCGTTTGCGAAAGATACGGCCATTTTAATGTTTTACCGATTGCATGTTCGGACAACAATAAAATAGTGCAGCCTAAAGTGACATCTAAATATTTTTACATAATTGTAACCTATGCAAGCCCAAGAATGCAACAAAGCTGGTTCATCAAATTTTGAGGTCGTTGGACATTATTCTAACTGCTTGAACAATGAATGTTATAAAGGGTTTAAACTAGCCATCTTTGATTCAAAATGCAATCATATTTAGATATTTTTGCAAAAATGAAGTGCATAAGGTTGTGGTAACTTATTCTATTTATTTCATGATTTATGGATCAATACACATTATAATTCCTTCACAATCCATAGTTAGATCCTAGCATTGAACTCAAATAAAATTATTTTTACGCAAACAACACATGGATTTTTATTTTACAGTCTAATTCCTCATTCCAAAATTTAAATTTAGAAATAAGTTTCACTTCATTTGGACACTTCTAGCAAAAGTTAAGGGGTTCATATTAAAAAGGCATATAGTAATTACAAAAAATACTAAAAAAAAACCTGCAACCCCTGTCGCCCCTGTCTCGGGCGACAGGGGGGCCCACCCCAACGGCGGCCGACGGGAGCAAACAGCGCAAGCACATATCGCCCGTGTATGGGGCGATCATCCCATACACGGGCGACAGGCGTGTAGTTTTGTAAAATTTTAATTCGGACCATAGTTTTGAAAAAAAGAATAAAAAAAATATTAAAGAAAAAAAAATTCTTGAAGTTACGAGGCAGCGTCCGGCCAAATGGCCCTTCTCCTCTTGTCTGCTTTCGTTTTGAGAGAATGCATGTGGGCCAAGTTCTCCATATCAGGCCGAATTTGCTCCAGAACTTCTTTGCTAAATGGGCCGAATTTGCACCAGAAGATTCCATTAACAGTCCATATATCTTAACAAGGCAAATCTTTTTTCATGGCCCATAGCTAGTTTAAAGACCCGAACCAAATCAGTTTAAATAGCTACTATTTATTCCTCTAGAAAATCTACTGATTTATTCCTCTAAAAAAAGAAACTAATTTATTCCTCTAAAGAAGCAACTAATTTATTCCTCTAGAAAATTACCGAGTTATTCCTCCAAAAGAAGCAACTACTAATTTATTCCTCTACAATAATCTACTAATTTATCCCCCCTAAAAAAGCTTCTAATTTGTTCCTTTAAAAGACGCTACTAATGTATTTCCATTTTGTTCATTTAGCAATATTGCGTTTTGCTCATCTATACCCCTTTATAATGCACATAAACATTCTTTTCTACGTCCATCCCAAATAATGCATCACACTAGAGATGGCCCAACCTTCGTGCACCCAGCGAAATGTCTCCAGAAACTTGCCTCCATCAAAATTAACCTCTCAGATCTTTCCTCAGCTTTACTCACCCACATCCGATGGCCATTGTTTAGTGTGTCTAATCATCCCTGTGGCTCATAACAGACCTCCTCCCCGCACCTCCATCCAGCATCTTTATTGAACAGGAAACAATCAAGGAAAAGGAAACAAATGTTTTGGAAAAGGAAATGACCGATACAAACGTGCTGAGAAGAGGAAATCAAGGAAAAAGAAACAAACTTTCTGGAAAAGAAAATGACCGATACATACGTGCTGGGAAAAGGAAATGGCGAGACAGGGCAGCGCGGTCGGGAGATTGCACGCGGTGGCCGGGGCGTGCGGAGGAGGAGATCCACGTGGCGCCCAGGCGCATGGAAGAGAGATCGACCAGTGCCGGACGAGCGGCGAAAAACCCGCTGCCCTCGGCGGCGATCGAGGAGAGCCGCGTGGCCCTCGGCGGTGATCGAGAGAAGCCCGCCGGCGATCGACAGCGCAAGACGCCACGAACGGCGGCGCTTAGGCCGCGCTCGGCGAGGACGGCGGCGTGGCGGGAGATTGCACACGACGGCCGGCGGCGCAGCGGGCGGGCGCGCGGAGGAGGAGATCGACGGCGGCCGGCGAGCGGAGGAGAGCCCGCGCGGCCCTCGGCGACGATCAGAGGAGAGCCCATTCTGAAGCTGTGTGGCGAAGCATCACTCGCAGGTTTCACTCAGTGGTGAGGCATCTTCGGCCATCGCCGGCGGCTACCAAGTACACCGCGGGTGCGCGTCGTGAGTGGTGCTAATGGTGCCTCGGTAAGCCCATCCGTGGCCGTAGCTCACGGCCGCCATTCTATTGGTCCCTGCTTTGCTCTTCGCGACAAGCGGGCCCCAAGGTCGATGGCTGGCGGCGATGTAAAAGCGCACGCGCCATTGAGGAAAGACGTTTTCTGTTCCGCGAAAGCGTATTTTCTATTTTCTTCAGAATTTCCATTACCCGAGAGCATACAAGTATTTGTAACTTTTACATTATATGTCTAAATAAAATGAAAGAAAATTCTAAAATCATCTAAAATCAAGTTCTTCCATAATATGCAAAAAATATTTTGAAAAATAGTACCGGTGAATTTCAAATTCAAATTTAAAGAAAAGGCCCAAAGATATGCTACATATAAAAATATTGCAAAAGAACTGAGAATTGAATGAAACTAATTTTATTAGAATCCTTATACTTCCCCGAAACTCAAATATATATAATATTTAGATTTCAGCTTTGTTTGAATCATTTTTCATTAAAGATTGTTCTCAATTTGCGATGAATTTGCGATTGTAGCCTGGAATCGAAAAAATTCAACGGAGAGGTGCTGGAATTTTTTTCGCACGTCTGAAATTATCCAGTGGACGATGGGAAATTTCGGACACGAAAAAAAAACCAAGCTCTGCCCCGCCGCTAGATAATTTCGGGCAAGGGAAAAAAATTACAGTGCTTCTCAACCACGGGAAAAAAATTCCAAGCACCTCTCCGTGATTTTTACGTCTCGAGGCTACAATCGCAAATTCATCACCGCGAGCTGATTCGGAAAAAATTATAACGACGATACTAATATAGTAAAAATTCGAGCCTGGCGCTGGTAAATATCTGGCGCCATCGCTCATTGAATTTTCCTCGCGAGTTGATTCGAGAAAAATTATAACGATGATGCCAATACGGTAAAAATTCTTGAAAAATAAAAAACCAATCAGCGGTGCCCTCCGCTTGATAATTTTAACAAAAAAGAAATGCTCGTGACCATTGAAAAATTCAAGTGTGGAAGAAAAAATGAAAAAAATTCAAGCGGTGCCCATCCACTGAATAATTCTGGGAAAATATGAAAAAATAAATTGCGCTCGCCGACCGCTAGATCCGCAGGGAAGAAAAGATAAAAATTAAAGCAGCATTCATCGCGGCGGTTCCGCGAAAAAATTGAAAAAAATTAAGTAGCACTCACAGACCGCTGGTTCCGTGGATAAAAAATTAAAAAAAAATCAGCGCTCTCCGAGAGCGCTGAAATTAGACTCTATGGGGCTAGATCCGTAAAAAAGTCTCCAGAAGGGTCATATTCGGGAAAAAAACGATCACGAGGCCAGGATAGTAAAAAATTCAAGTCTGGTTTCCTTGCATGCGGATCCTCCCTGTTTATTTCCTTGTTTGATTGGCTCTCCTTCCAAATATGTGGTACATATACAACCCCTTAATCCCTTATCATACACACCATCTTCTCTTCTCTTGTTAATTTTCTCACGTATTGGTTCCTCTCCCATGCATCAAACGGAAGTTATATTCTTACAACAGAGTCCTCTAAAAAAATACAAACTAAATCCATACCTTCCTTTCCCGTGTTCCTTACGCAGGTCTCGGGAATTCTTAACTAAAAACGCCCAAACGCTGGGACGGAGGTGCCATACTTCCAGTCGTTCAGCCGTTCGGCGAGGCCGCGAGGCTTTTACGTGCGGCAACGGCGATCGGCGACGTCGGCGTACATACATACGTGAACAAGTCTTAAGAGTATACGGAAAACGTGAGTGTTATATCTTCATTTTTGTACTCGCATACGGGCACTGTGATTATTTATTATTAAGTGTTATATTCATACTTATCTTATCATTTACTTGATAAGCGGGTGTACTGCTATTGTAGCGTTAGCACGGGCACTATACTTATGGCTATAAGCACAATTGCAGTTACTCGATAATGGAAACAAGATAGGCCTAACAATATCTTAATGTTTTGACTCACAAAATACCATGTGAACTTTATAAAAGAAATGACATTACGTAGGGCCGGATTGAGCATACTATGGTAAGCTGTACGGTGGACACTATGGCTCGGGTCCAATAGTTCTCTTTGTTGGGAAACCACGTGGTTCAATGAAAAGCACACGATGGTCTCTTAGACGATTACTATATAAGGAGGAGGGGTCCCTCTATTGTACAAGCAATCAGAATAGCAATAAAGAATTCAGTTGCCGTTCTCCCTAAACTTGTGTCTCTCTTTCTCTCTCTGTTCTCCAATTCAAATCTGTTCGGGAACCTCGGACTATTCGATAGCGAGGTTCCTTAACACATTATCAGCACGAAGCTCTACCGGCGAACAGATTGAAAGGTGAGAAAAGGTGGGTTTCGATGAATGCATCTAATCGCTTTCCTATGCATGCATCTACCCTACACATCAGTACTTGTTCGTCGCATGGCACGAAGCCACAGACGGCTCGAAGCAAAAGTACATGCGCAATTTATGTTCATCATCGCAGAATAGAAAAAAAAAAGAGACATGGCTTCGGTTTGCGCGCGCAGCCTGCCGCCATCGGCCGTCGCCGTCGACTTCGGCCGTCTGCGCGCGCGACGGTTATCTTGCCGCGCCCTTGAAGCCGTCGGTTGCCGTGCCTCGGTAGCGCGCCCCTTGCAAGATCTGCCGTAACCGCCGCGCCTCGTTATCGCCCGGCCGGCGTCGTCGGCCTCGCCGCCCGAAGCCTCCACGATTTGCGCAAGACGACATGAAGTCGCCGCGCCTCCGCGGCCTCGGCCGCGGCGCGCGTCTTCCGACCCGCCGCTGGTTTTCCGGTGCGCGACACGAAGAGTCACCGCCGGCTCGAAGGCGCCCGCCGGCCGCGCGCCGTCGATCGGCCGCCGGCTCCTGCATTGCGCGCGCGCTGCGCTCGCGGCGCCGCCTGGCGAACTGCTGCGCGCGTCTCCTCGACCCACTTGCGCGCGCCTCGGCCTCATGGCGTCGCCTCAGCCTCGGCTCGAAGCCGCTCCGCGCTTCAGCGATGCCTCGATCTGCCGTTCGCGATCGGCGACGCCTCGGTCCGCCGCTCGGGTGGCGCTCCGACTCACGGCCACCGCCGCCCGGCGATTCGGCCCTCAACCGCCTTGGCGTCTCCGACCCATAACCGCTCGTCGTTGCCCGGCCGCCGCCGCCTCGCGCGCAGCGTCGGCGTCGATCCGGCCGCCTCGGCCCTCGGCTCCGCCGTCGCCCGGCCCGAAGCTGCTTTCGCCGTGCCGCGCGCCTTGCACATTTTCGGGAGCAAGCATGGCGGCTAGGGATTGGGAACCCTAGCCGCCGCCTTGCGCTTTTTGGTTCGACCAAGCAGGCCAAAGAGGTCGGGGTTTATGGCCCGAGGAAGGGCGCGGCCCAGTGGCCCAAGAGGCCAAGCAGGGAAGGGCAAGGCCAAGTGACCGCTGCGGCCTAAGCAAAAAGAAAAAGAAAAAGAAAAGAAAAGAAAAGGAAGAAAAGAAAAAAGAGAAAAAAATAGCAGATTTTTTAAAAAAAATTCCAGAAAATCCAGAAAATTATCTGGCTCTTTTTTTAATTTCTCTAGCTTTATTTCTCTGTTTTTATGAATATTCTTTATGAAATTTGAAGTTATTGCTTTATTTTATATACTGCAATGCATTTATTTTCTGAACTTTATGCTTTTGCAACCATTTTCTATTAGATTACACGCAGTAATCTAATGTCGGAATTTTGAAATCATGCAGATGTCCGGCATCGTGAATCGTTTGAAGAACTAGCCCAGCACGGTCAGAATTACCTCACTTGGGCATCGGACGTGAAAATCGTTCTTGGTGGCAAGAAGCTCCGTGCAACGATTGGTCTAGGGTCCTCGCAGGACGCGAAACCTATCGCCGAGCAGAACGATCAAGCCCTGCACTTTCTCAGGCCCCACCTCTCAGCCACTCTAAAGAATGAAAACATGGCTGAGGAGAGTCCACTTGAGCTTTGGACTGCACTTCAGAAACGGTTCGAGAAGCTCAAGTACACCATCTTGCCCCAAGCACAGCAAGATTGGGTCCGCCTGAGGTTTGCAGACTTCAAAACAGTGGCCGAGTACAATTTTACCTTTCACAGAATTCGTACTAATCTCTCTATGTGGCAAGAAGATCATTGATGAAGAGAAGATTGAGAAAACTCTCTACCTTCCACCCAAATGCTATCCAGTGCACGCACTATCGTCGGGACGCATACAAGGAGTATAGCGAACTGATTGATGTCATGCAAGTTGCAGAATCGCAAGACGATGTTCTACGCAAGAACTATGTCTCACAGTCACCTGGACGAGGCACTGACACAGAAGTCAATGCCAATAGCTATAAGGTGAGAAAGCCTATTCATAGAAAGAAGGGCAAACAGGGTGAAAAAGAGAGGAATCAGGCCAAAGGAAAGTCCAAAGCCCCAGTGAATAAGGATGACGAAGAAAAGGCGCACGCCAAGCCGTATGGACAGCAGAACCAAACGTGCTTCAGGTGTGGCACATGGGGACACTGGTCGAAGATATGTCGGGAATCCAAGCAAGTGATCAACGCATATCAGGCTAAGAGGAAGGCAAAGGAAAACGCCCCAGCAGAGGCACACTTCGCCAAGATTGGTGATGATGATGCCATGGATGAAGGTACCCCACTTGTTTCATCCTCACAGAATAGCCTGGACATCGATGCTGCAGCCAATATTATGTCAAATGAAGAGAAAACTTCTGTCGATAACATAGAAGCAGAAATTAATGCATATTTTATAGATTCTGTTTAGTCCATTTTTTTAGATTATGGTTGTTAGCATTTTCTTTTGAATAATGAATTGTAAGCTCTAAAAGAGCATACTTCTCTCATGAATAAATATGCAATTTATTCTTTATTCCAGTATTCTTTCATTTGCAAGCAATGTTTGGATTATTTTGCCACTGTTTGATTGAAATTATTTTCATTTTTTTAGAAATCGTGTAGCGCCCAAATGGAAGAGATATGCATTGTTGATAGTGGCACAACGAATACCATCTTAAGAGAGTCCAAATACTTCCAGTCGATCACGAAGAACGCCATCTTAAGAGAGTCCAAATACTTCCAGTCGATCACGAAGAACGCTGGAAAGATTACTACGATCGCAGGAAGCGATTCCTATATAATTGACTTTGGAAGAGCCACAATTATATTACCTATGGGTACAATTTTGGTAATTGAAGAAGCCTTATTGTACCCCGAATCAACGCGCACTCTCTTAAGTTTCAAAGACATCCGCGCCAATGGTTTTCATGTAGAAAACAATGAAGAAAATGGGAAAGAATACTTGTGCATTGTGAAGCACGCGGTATGTGAAAAAATGGTATTAGAAAAATGTCCCTCATATGAATCTGGGTTGTACTACACGAACATTCATGCACCCGAAGTGTATACTTCCTTGAAGACTGTTTTTAGAAGCTCGAGTTATTTTCTTTATGGCATGGTAGATTAGGTCATCGATCTTAGAATGATGAGGAATATCTTGAACAACTCACAAGGTCATGGCATTAATGTTAAAAATTTCCCGAATCATGAAGATTTCGTGTGCCCTGCATGTGCCAACGGGAAATTAATAACCAGACCCTCTGTCATGAAAGTGCAAAGTGAAATTCCTGCATTCCTGGAACGCATCCAGGGGGATATTTGCGGCCCGATTCAGCCCTGGTCAGGGCCGTTTCGATACTTTATGGTGCTCATCGATGCTTCCTCGAAATGGTCGCATGTATGCTTATTGTCAACAAGAAACCATGCTTTTGTAAAGCTTATCTCGCAAATCATAAGAATTAAGAATGCTTTCCCTGATCATCGTGTGAAGTCCATCAGAATGGACAATGCCAAAGAATTTACTTCAAAGGCATTTGATGATTATTGAACTGCAACAGGGATATCAGTTGAACACTCTGTACCGCATATCCATACGCAGAATGGACTAGCTGAAGCACTAATAAAGAGGATTAAATTAATTGCCAAACCGCTTCTGCAGAGTTGTAACTTGCCCAACACTTGTTGGGGACACGCAGTCCTGCACGCAGCAGCTCTCATCAATTTCAGACCTTCGGTCTACAACATCCATTCTTCTATGCAGCTTGTGCACGGGGTTATCCCGAAAATCTCCCATCTCAGGAAATTTGGGTGTATGGTATATGTACCGATACCACCCCCTCAGCGGACTGCAATGGGCCCTCTCTACAAGTCTGGGATATACGTTGGTTATGAAAGTGCATCCATAATCAGGTATTTGGAACCCATGATGGAGACTTGCATACTGACCGATTCGATTGCATATTTGACGAGGATCGTTTCCGTCATTAGGTGGAGAAATCAACCTTTGGATGAAAAATGCCGGAAATCATATGGCATTCCATCTGGATCCCGCGCATGACCCCGCACTAATGAAGCAAATCAAGAAGTCCGAAGATAATTGATTTACTGAATTTAGCAAATGAAGCGCTGATCATTTTGTGATCCGAAGGCGTGATTAAGTCGCATGTACCCGCAAGAAATGCACCGAGAGGGTGGCAATACCAAAGAAAAAGAAGGTATCTCTCATCCTGCTTGAGGCCTCAAAGAAAAGAACAGAAATCGGCTCCTCAAACCCAAAGTACCGGAGGCGTCGAGAAAAGCGGGCAAAAGGACTTACCACAACCAATCACGAAAATACCCTAAAGAAAGAAGGGGAGCCAGTTGAGACCTGACACTGGAAAGAAACCAACGAAAAAGGCAATTCCAGACTTGAATCTTCCACTGCAGGAAGCCACCGGAAATAATGTGTGCGCACACATAGACGATGAAAAGTTAAAGGAACTTGCTCCTGCGATAGGGAATAGCAGTGAAGAACAAGTAGAAGTGCATGAAGCACCCCATGAAGAAATAGACATAAACTTTGTAATAACAGGAGAATCCCTGGATAGAGCAACAGCCAACGTTGATGCATACTTTGCAAAGAAGATTGCCTCGATCATTGATCATGATCCCGAGCCTGCATCTCTAGTAGAGTGCAAGAAAAGGCTAGATTGAAAAGAATGGAAGAAGGCAATCACTGCAGAATTAGTCTCTCTGAACAAGAGAGAGGTGTTTGGGCCCGTATGCCGCACACCTCCCCATATAAACCCTGTAGGTCACAAATGGGTCTTTGTTCGGAAGAGGACTGAAAACAACGAAGTTGTAAGGTACAAGGCAAGGCTAGTAGCTCAAGGTTTCACTCAATGTCCTGGAGTTGATTATGAAGAAACCTATTCTCCGGTCATGGGAGGAATTACCTTTAGATATTTGATCTCAATGGCGGTCAACTTAAAGTTGAGAATGAAGCTAATGGATGTTGTCACAGCATATTTGTATGGAAACTTAGATTCGGAGATATACATGAAAGTACCGGAAGGAATTCCTATCCCGAACCAAGACGGAGCAAATAGAAACCTGTACAGTGTGAAATTGGGGAAATCACTGTATGAGCTAAAGCAGTCAGGAAGAATGTGGTACAATCGCTTGAGCGACTTTCTCTGCAAGAAAGGCTACACAAACAACGAAGATTGTCCATGTGTGTTTATCAATGATCCCGAATGGATTTCAGTATAATCTCCGTCTATGTAGATGACTTGAACATCATTGGGACGGATGAAGAAATTGAAGAAGCATGCTCATACTTGAAGTCTGAGTTTGAAATGAAGGATTTGGGTAAAACCAAATTTTGTTTAGGCTTACAGCTTGAGCATGTCCAAGGAGGAATCTTGGTACACCAATCAACCTACACACAGAAAGTGTTGGAAAGATTTGGCTTTGAAAAGGCATATCCTGCAAAGACCCCAATGGTCGGAAGGTCACTCCAAGCAGACCTAGACCCATACAGACCTAGAGAAGAGGGGGAGGAAGTCCTGGGAGCAGAATTCCCATATCTGAGTGCAGTTGGAGCACTCATGTACCTTGCGAATAGCACTAGGCTGGACATTGCGTTCGCTGTGAATTTGCTAGCCCGGTATAGTGCAGAACTCACCAAAAGGCATTGGAAAGGGATCAAGGACATCTTCCGTTACCTCTAAGGAAGCAAAGATCTCGGTTTGTTTTACAGAAGAAACAATAAATTGAATTTGGTCGGCTACGCCGATGCTGGGTGCTTATCAGACCCGCATACTGGCAAGTCCCAAACTGGCTATGTTTTCCTATGTGGAGGAACAGCAGTTTCCTGGAAGTCGTCTAAGCAGACCCTTGTCTCGACGTCAACAAAACACTCGGAAATCATTGCTTTGTATGAAGCCTCTCGTGAATGTGCATGGCTCCGAAGAATGGTTCACCACATCCAGAAGTCATGTGGTTTGAACATTGAGCAAACTCCCACGATCATCTATGAAGATAATGCAGCTTGCGTTGCTCAAGCACAGATGGGTTATGTGAAGAGCAATCTCACGAAGCATATCAACCCCAAGTTCTTCTATGCTCACGAATTGCATAAGATGAACGAGATCAAAATATTGCATACTAAGTCATGTGAAAATCTTGCAGATTTGTTCACTAAATCACTCCCAGCATCTACCTTTGAAAGGTGCGTAAAAGGGATTGGGATGATGAGACTTAGAGAAGTGCAGATTTCAGGGGGAGATATTTCACATACTCCCACATAAATCTCGAATATGAATTTTGAGTACCCAACACGAATCTCGGAGATTAGTGGTTGAAGTTTGGGTGAATTGTACTCTTTTTCCTTAAGCAAGTTTTTCATAAAGTTTTCTTGCATAAGGTTTTAACGAGGCAATTCGTGCAACAAAGTAAGCGTATGCTATGTACTCTTTCTCCAAGTATTTTTCCTACTGGGTTTTTCTAGAGTTTTAATGAGGCATATGCATCTCGCGGCAAAGGGCCCAAGGGGGAGTGTTGGGAAACCACGTGGCCCAATGAAAAACCCACGATGCTCCCTTAGCCGAAACCCAAGGCGACTACTATATAAGGAGGAGGGGTCCTCCCATTGTACCAGCAATCAGAATAGCAATAAAGAATTCAGTCGTCGTTCTCCCTAAACTTGTGTCTCTCTTTCTCTCTCTGTTCTCCAATTCAGATCTGTTCGGGAACCCCGGACTATTCGATAGCAGGTTCCTTAACACTCTTTACAGTGATTGCCAGATTTGCATGATACGAATATGTCGAATAGTGCACTAACTGGCGCTACATGTGGCAAGAGGGCTACTTCGCATTGGTGTGTTTCCTGCCTAAATTGTCCAACTCTCATCAAAATTAATGACGAAGACATATGTAGAGTCTACGTAATCCTGTGAACAAGTACAATAATCATCCATCTATTATAGATGGAAGAGTTCACGCCTTTAGGAGGCTTTGAGTCGGCTCGTTCGCGGCTCGAGCCGAGCCGCGAAAAAAATTACATTTAGATCCTTTTTTCTGGAAAAAAAAGTTACGATTAGGTCCTTTTTGGGAAAAAAGTTACGACTAGGTCCTTTTTTCGAAATAAGAAAATATATTACGCATAGGTCCTTTATGCGTTCTTAAGCATTGCACTCGGGTCCTTTTACGGAAAATTAGAATTATGATTAGATCCTTTTCAGAAAAAAAAACTTTCATGTCTTTTTTTGAAAAAAAATATACATTGCATTTATGTCCTTTTTTATTTTTCTAGCATTACGTTTAAGCCCTTTTGCGGAAAACACAAAATTCTTTTTAGGTCTTTTTCGCGTGTTTTCTCGATTTACTCGTGTAGGGAGTGGCAATCGCGTATTTTCTTAATTTGCTCGCGTGTGGAGCGGCGCCCGCGGCGTGGCACGCCGCGTATAAGTACCTAGTAAACCCTATTGCTTATTCTATCTCTCATTCATATTATTTAGAGTAAATAATAAAATCAGTTTATACAATAACTATCTCTAAAGGTTATTTCTAGAGAAACACTAAAACATTTAATTTGGACATTCAATATTAACTTCATCTTTGTGGTTATTGGCAAAACTCGCGCCGACTCTAACACCGGCTTTTAGCCGACAATAGCATATATTTCTCCGTACGGTGCTGGCTACTAAATAAAAGCCGGTTCTCTTCTCTCTCATTTTTTCTCGCTCTTCTAAAAAGGATAAAGCTGATGTGTACATATTAATAGTAAATTGAGATGGTTTTATTGTACTTGCTCTAAAAATCCCACTTTGAAACAATTTAATTTTTGTTGGAAAAAGAAAAAACTCCCGCGCTCCGGACTGAATCTTACTATATTAAGATTAGATCCACGTGTCCTTCTAATATAGTACTCCCTCCGTCCAAGTTTACCACGCTTATTTTCTTAATAGTCTTATCCATAAATATAAGGCTGCTACATAGATTTAATGAGATCTTTTCTTCTACACCCCTATTTATTCTCTCTCAACCAGATGCATTTATTTATTACCACCCACACAAAGTATTATCTTTTATCTTCTAAGACAATTAAGCAGGAACATCTAAGTCTCATATAAAATCAAAATTAATATAAGACGGAGGGAGAAGTATAAGAATTGTCGCATATATTATCACTCGTAACTCTCGCCGCACCACGTGAAGATTCGATGTGTGTTCAGGGTTTAAAAACCAACGAAAATCGCACGAAAACCGAGGTTTTCGACCTTACCGATGCGGTTCGAGATTTAAAACCAGTCTAATTAAAAAAATAAGAAAGCAATGAGGTTAGACAGGATCCAAGCAAAGCAAACAGTGCTTGTTTTTCTTCTCATCTCAGCTAATCCTCCTCGGAGGGTCAAACCCAGAGTTCCAAATCTCGCCGAATTTTGGCGAAATTTCGGATTTCGGACCACCCCGAAATCTAAAGTACCGGTCGAAAAAAAATAAAAAAAATTGAAATTGCTAAAGTAACCAAAAAATTCGGTTTTTCTCGCCGAAATTTCGCGTTTTGTGGCCGGATTTGGTCCAATAACCCTTAGGAAAGTCATCTCCTATGAAAATTTGTTGAAAAACCGATTTTTTTTAGATATTTTAAAATTTTGATAGAAACACTCTCAGATTTTTATAAAATTGTACAAGCTCGATAATGAGCTGAAAATTTTATGGTACTATATTTAGTAGTTTCGGATCACACATAAAACATTTAAAATAATTTAACTTCATTTGCTATACTTAAAAAATCAAAAACACAATGAACATAATTGGGACAGTTACATTGTCAGAATTTTATAAATTTTCTTGAGTGTGATTATGATCTAAAATTTTTGTGAGAGATTAATAATTTCATCAGTAACATTATATCAAATTCTTAAAAAAATTCAACTTTTTTTTGTTTGGTCAATCAAATCTATGTAAGCATTGAACTTCGTTTGTTATATTATATTTCAAAAATAAAAAAAAGAACATATATGGTATTGTGCCTTGTAAGAATTTCATAAATTCACTGGAGTGTGGTCATGATTCAAAATTTTTATGAGATATTAATAACTTCCTTATCACCATTTTTTAAAATTTTTAAAATTTTTAAACTTTTTTATTGCTAAAGCAAATCTATGTATTGATCATTAGACTTTTATCACGATGTAGCACTGTCTGAATTTTTAAACATTATTTGAGAATGATCATCATCTAAAAATTTTAAATAAACATTTATGTTATATCAGAACCATCCACAAAAATTTTCAAAAGATTTTGATGTGGTTTAGATAATTTTTCATTTTGTTCAAGTTTGCCGGTAAGCCTTTTAACAGGGCAGTAGTACTGTTCGAATTTTTAAAAATTCATACAGTTTGATCATCATCTAAATATTTTATGAGAGCATTAGAGATACATCATAACCTTGTCAAAAAAAATTCAAATGTTTATAACGTGATTTGAAATATTTTGCATTCGGTTCAAAATTGTCGGTCAGCGTTTTATCAAGACAGTAGCAATGTTTGAATTTTGAAAAATTCCACAGACTTCAGAATAATTTCAGAAAAATTTCGAAACTTTTCGAGATCGTTTGGCTTAAATTTTTTCGTTGCAAAAAACCCAAAATTTCAGGTATTTCGCCCGGAATTTCAGGATTTTTCGTTACTATATGGACCGGATTTGAATTTCTAAATTCAAATTTCGTCCAAAATTTTTCCGAAATTACGAAATTTCGTGATCCGGCCAGGGACGAAATTTATTTCGAAACTGAATTTTAAAAAATTCAATAAAAAATGGAAAATTTTGTCCGCTCGAAAACAGTTGAAAACCGCCCAAAAACCGTTTATAAGAAATGTTTAATTGGTTGGTTGGTTATCATTTTTTAAAAAATTTACAATTTTTTTTATTTCTTAATCCTTCAGTTTCTGACGATTTTCGGTTAGTTTTCGACTGAGTTTTGTCGATTTTCGAATTTTGAATTTCGAACAACTTTTTGAAAAATGGTTTTTAAAACCCTGTGTGTTTGCCGCCCGCACTCCCGCAGCATGAGGCCTACATTAACAGAGCAAATTTCCTCGTTTCACATAGATGAATGTCGAGTCTACATTAACGGAGCAAATTTCCTCTTTTTTAAACAAGAGAGTAGACAGCGGACACACGTCTGCTCCCAATCGCGTGCGTCCGAGGGGGAAAAAAAAGAAAGAAAGAAGAAAAGATAAGAAAGCAATGAGATTAGACAGGATCCAAGCAAAGCAAACAGTGCTTGTTTTTCTTCTCATCTCAGCCAACCAATCCTCCTCGGAGGGTCAAACCCTTCAAAATTTCAACTCCCGATGAAGCAAAGCAGAGACCCTGGTGCTCGCAGGGCCCACCGGCCATTAAACTCCCGCAATAAAGAAGCCCGAGCCGCCGCCTCGCCGCTAAACTCACACCGCCCGCATTTACCCGCCTCACCGACCACGCGGCCACGCCACCGGGGCCCACCTGTCCTCGCCCCCCTCGCGCGGGCACGTGCCCGTGCCCGTCGGCAAGCAGGCGCCTATCGCGTCCCGACACGTGGCCAGCGCACCGCAGTCCCCTGTGCTACTGCTGCCGCGCGCGCGCTGCCGATTTCTTCACCGATGGGTTGGCCGCTTACTGGTGGGACCGGGTGGTCAGTGTGACGGGAGCGCGGGCGTCGGTGGAGGGGTGCTGGGTGCGGGTGGGCCCCGTCTGGCACGCGCGGGGATGAGGGTGTGGCGTGGGCCCGCGGGCATTTGACGATCCAGGTCGCCGCGTTGCCACCTCGGTCGGCCGCACGCGCACGTGCGGGGCGGGCCGCGCCAGTGCAGTGCTACTGCATGGGGGCATTTTTTGGTCGTTGATTGCTGATCGGACGGATCAGGGGAGTTTACAGAACGGGACGGGGGTGCGTAATCGTGCAACGGTTGTTGGTTTCTGTTGCGGCACCAGGTGGTTACTGTTTTTGTATTCCATGGTTTTGTGCTATGCTACAGGTACATACATTCCTAAAGAAAAAAAAATCTATAAACACTCCTATAAGTCACCTGCGTTTTTAGGTTATAGTGCAAATACTCTCCACATGACGCACATCAAGGCAATTTCTCGTGGTTTTTATTGTCTTGTGTACTTATTTGAATGATTCGAGTACTTATTAAGTGGTTTCAATAATTGGTTTCAACAATTTGAGTGATTCAGTATTTGTAATACATTATTTTGGTATTTATCACATTAGTAATGAAATTGTGCATTACAAATACCCAAAGCAGTTGAGCCGCTGAAATCATTGTGACAAGTATTGGCATCACCGAAAAAAGTGCCAAAGGTAACAAAAGCCGTGAGAAATAGTGCCAATATACGGTCTGGGAGGTATTTGAATGATAAATTAACTTTTGGGAGCAAATTAATCGAAAACGGAGCAAAGTAAACGAAATTAAGATAAGAGGCAAACTGAAAAGGCATGTGACTTATAAGAGTGTTTATGGACGTCTTCTTTTCTAATCCTTTTTAGGTTCAAATCCGTAGAAAACCAGCGACTGTTGGTACAATCATGCTATTTCAGAGCTCGTCTGGAACACAAAAGTTTCATAGAAAAAAGTTCAATTTCTGTACGAATCGAAAAATTCCTGGTGCTAGTTCATTTCAGTTGTGGTACTTGGGCCCAAAGTCAGAGGAGGCCAACACTAAGGCTTTGTTTGGCATTGCGAAGGATTATGATAATATTGTTTTAGATATTTTTGTTTATTTGGCTAGCTGTTTATTTTCTTAATCAAGTTGCAAATGAATATATTATTGCATTCCAAAAACATATGAGGTGAAATGTGAAAATAATATTTGGCTAACAAAATTTAATTATCTAATTTTAATTTCATGTGTTAGTTAATTAATTTTAATTTAAATAGTTGGTGATATTTAGGCCTAATAGACCATTAGTGGGATAATTACCTAGTCTTAACCCTAATCACCAATTCCATGTCCTAGCCACCCACGTTGCCTGCACACCAGTGCTGCCCCTAATCACTCTTCTTAGTTCTGACGTTTCTGGTCACAGAAGAGCAGCTGCCATCTTGTTCCATGCATGGCTAGCTGCGTGTACACTGCTAGGTGAAAGTTAAAAGCTCCATCACTATTGTACATGTGTTGTACTTGGTGGAGTTCAAGCTAGAGGACTTGACTTGTTACTCTTCGTGTTTGTCAACACCTAGACGGCGTGTGGAGGCGTCGTGCACATTGACCTTCTCAAGGAGATTGTGAGAAGGCCCGACAAAGTTGTGAAGGTCGGAACTCACCTACTCGGAGCGGGAAAGAGATACCACTAGTGGGATCGAGGTGGGTGCTCAATTCGTGGAGCCGGTCCAAAGAGATTTGGGCTAGCCTCAACGTGGATTAGGGGAGACCGGCAAGTCTCCGAACACCACGGTAAAACATCGGTGTGTCTCTTTGTGTTTTCTTTCAATTCTCTATTTATATTTTTGTAATTTACATTCCTAGAATTAAATTGCTTGATTGTCTTTAAAATTATATATTCTTCAGTAGAGACATAATTAGCTAGTGCACTTAGTGAACCTAGTTGATTTAGACTTTAAATTGTCAAAACCTTAGTTTATCGCTTCCGCATCTATTATCATTTAGGTTTTCACATAAGGGTACTTAGACGAGACTTTAATCATAGAAGAAATTTTTATAGCCGCCTATTCACTCCCCCTCTAGTCGGCATCCTCGATCTTACACCAGGCAACAATGCAACTGTTGCACCACCTATGCGCGAGGGTTGTCTTTGCCACACTGTGGTTGACGCAGGGTTGTCTTTAGCGTGCATTCTTGGTATCAACACCTAGTCTTTGCCTTTGTCGGATGTGCGATCCCCAGTGAGTATCTCAACTTGTTTTATTAGGACAAAATTAGGTCGCTACCATCGCATATATGTATAAGTTAGTGACGAGGATTAACGTCTATATTCATTTTTGGGTTAGCAACAGTTAAAAGATATACTCTATTTTTGGGCTCGCAACTCATAATGAGAAAGCCTATAAAGTAGAACGAGGTCCATGTTCAACCAATTAGTTACACGTCTCCAACCAGTTAGCTAAGAATCATATACATTGCTTCGCACTGGTCGTCCCCGACCTGTGAAGTAGTCAGCTCGACCAGCAATACTAGTCGGGGACAAATGGTTATACCTGCACATGCATTCGTATAGACAGTTATCCTAATAAATGTCAATAACTACTCAAAAATTATCCCTAAGAAGGCACTCTTTGGCGAGAAGGCACCGTTTAGCGGGAAGAACCTTTCGACCGTACGACGCTTTTTGGAGCACAATTGCCGTCTCTCCATCCCATATAAAATAGAGAGCCCGTTTGTACTATCAGGGCATTGGCAAGCAGGCATTCGATTTCTATATTCATAGACAAACTTTGTAATATTTTGTACTCTGTTATGCTGTTTGGCTAATAAAGAAGCAATCCCCATTTTCTCCTTCACAATCTTATTCCCCTGAAAAAATCCGCATCTATTTTTTCATAAGTTCAATCTAGAGACCCTAGGTCTTGAACATCGACAGTTAGAAAATACTATTTTATGTAGGCTGACAAGTAGATTCTATGACCATATACGAGTGACACATCGATAGTATTTTTTTAGCTTCAATAATCTTTACGATGGTAACAGAGTAATTCGTCCCTTTTGTTAGGGAAGAAAGGAGTGAAATAAAGAAAGAAAGAAAAAGAAAGGCCACACATGGCTATTCCAGCCGTGACCAATTCGGCCGCTCCAGTCAGTACTGGCTCAAGCAAATGCCATGCCCCTGTGCCCCTGTCTACCACGCATGATGCCCACCCCTTTGCCCTTGCGCTGCCGCCGTCCAAGCACTAGCGTTGCATGCTGCTAGCTCAAGCTAGCGTAGCTGCCTTTGTTTGCCATCTTATTCTCCCGCGCAGGCATGCATAATTAAGCCGCCACTGCATCCTTCCTTTCTTGCTGCCCTGCATGCTTGCACATCTACAACGTTGCACGACCTCCATTAAATTGCGTTTATATGTGTTGCTGCCGCGGCTGGCCGTAGTAATCACCTGATGACGTATGTAGATGCTACTAGTTGGTGCTGTTGCTGATGGCTGTCACGCCATCACGTGGAGGTGGATGAGGCATGGATAGAGAAGATGGAGAGGAAGAGAAGATGGCAAAAGAGTCCGCCATTGTTAACATATGTATCTAACGATCCAAGTTCTGGGTCCCCACCTTTTAGTTCTGTTGATTGGTTCTATAGATCATGTTGGTATCGGTAGATGGGATTGATCGACATCGGGGAGTCTAGAACCTAGTTGTTAATAGATTGAATTGACTGTTGTGTAGTTTTCCTTATTTGTGACGGCCTTCTTGGCATAACCTTGAAAACGGGGTAGATAGAAAAGTTGTAGATCACTCTTTTATCTTTCCACTGAGTGTTCATTAGAAAATTTTGGCTCAGTGGTCTTCGAGTTATGTTAATCACCATGCTGTTTCCCCGAAAAACATCACGTCTGCATGATGTTGCTGTAATTAATAGATTAAAAATAGTATGGGGTCGGATTAGGGTTTTTGTTTCATTGGAAAGATGTAGATCTTTGTCCAAACTCTGTGTTATAGCTTTGAATCGTTGAATTTGGTTGGGTCCCTTGCAAGTTTTAGCCCTAGGAAGTTTACTGTTTAATTATCGGTTGACAAAGGTAGCAATGATCTTGTTTTGCAAATTAATCATGGTTAATGTCCTAATTAAATTACAGTGATAACTAGAAAGATGTACCTAATTTTCTATAGTTTTTAGAAGTGATATCTTTTGTTATGTTTCGTACGGTATAAAAATAGTAATAAAATTGTGAAGCTTGCTTCCCAATAATGCAATAGAACGGCCTTCGGGGCTGACAATGAGAGTTTAGGTGATTTAATCAGGAATTTTGCATAACTAAAAATATGTGGAAAATTTTATGTATGCTATAGAACATATATGGTTTATTATGTTTGGGTTCCAGAATTATAAGTTATGGTTCGTTGATCACTGGGACAACAGGTGAGTTGTCCGATGAAGGGCTAACTGTTCGAGTTTGCATGTAGGAGCGATGCCAATCTATTTTTACGTATTTGTAATGTTGTTGCATGTTTTGAGGTGAGTATTGATTTTTGTTTGGGAGGTATTGCTTCAGGTTTGGTGCCATATCTTCGTTCCGTTACCTGTGATTAAAAGGCAAGTGTATGGTAGCGGTAGACATCGGTTTGTGTGTTACTTATTTTTAATAATTAATTTATCATGCTATCTTTATGTTTTATCCATTCGTAGTGATAATATGATTATGATGGTAATATGATGATGATGATGATGATGATGAAATATGTTAATGGACAATGGAATGTGCACCTTCATGTCACGGAAGAGGAAGACCCGCCTTCGTGTGCACGTTCATGTCTTGGAGAGGCATCACAAAACAATTGTTTTCAACATTGAGTTCAGAAAAAATTTCTCTAATTACTTGTTAGTTGTTACTAGCTTCGCTATGAAGGAAGACTCACGGAACAAACAAAACCTTGTATAGTACTTGTTCATGATTAAATGATATAAATATGGACTGTACTGTCATTTACAACATGTACACATTTCCATGTCTGCATGCATGTTTTCTCGACAAACTTGTTTTGGCTAGCAAGAAAATCTTTCCATGCGTGGTATATGGTACTACATTTCTTTGATGTAGGATCTTACTTGTCACATGTGGCGCTTATGACAATGTAATTGGTTTTGGTGATTAGTATGTATAGTTTGTAAGCTCTATTTCATTGCATTTTGATATTCTATTTTTGTATTCCGTGTTCTGTTGTGGTTCAAAGTCTGGATATGGCAAGGATAAGAAAAATTCAAAAAGGTTTCACTCAGAGATATAGAGATATGTCCACCTTTGATCATCAAGATGTCAAACATATAAATTCAAATTATGATTTTTTGCTCATATAGGTAAACTTGCATAAATTTGTAGTGTAGGACTTATTGTATGTTTATTTGAGATCCGTGGCAACATGCGGGTACTTGGCTAGTACCAGCAAACATCTCAAAGGCCACTGGCTTGAAAGTGGAATTCATGGCTACTTCCTTTTAAAAGCCTCCACCTGCATTGACCTTAATTTAGATGTTCTATCAACTATATTTTGATGTTTAATTATTCTGGGGTAAAGAACACAAATGTGATAGATACTAAAGAACATAATTATACAGTGTATAGAATAAATAATATGGTCAATAAAAAGAATAGCAGCAAAAGATAAACCAGGAACTATCATATTGAAAGTTACACTATATATTCAACATGGAAGCGGAAGAGCAAATAAAATGTTCCCTCAAATCAGTAACACAAATTCGTAATATACATTATTATTTTAAAATTGTGCAAAATGGGGTAAAATAAAAATAAACATAGAAAATGAGGGAAGAATAAGAAATATAGGAGACAATTAAATAAAATATCAAATAGTGCCAAAGATATTATTAATGTCTCTTTGTGTCAAAAATAACACAAAAACTAAATAATAAAAAATAGGTGAATCACCTGTCAACCCATCTCAATCTCACCTCATTATTTAGGTACTATCATGGATTTTCAATACAGATTTGGGAGTCTTTGAAATTCTATTTTTTCAAAATAGCTCCTTCAGTCTAATCTAAAATCTCTAAGGTTTTAGATCAGTAGTTAGTTCTTGTTACTTTATCGCCATTATTAAGTTCTATATTTATTTTGGCATTAACGGTGCCCTATCAATTATGTTTTTTATCCTAAACAATTTAAATTTAATCGATTAATTTATAACAATTTAAATTATAGTAATTTTTTTGTTTCCTTGATTTTGTAAAATTGTGTTACTGTTTTAATTCTAAATATATACATCCTTTTATTTATATTTGGTATTTTTAAAAACAAAAAATTAACTTTATCCATCCCTCTTCATAAAAATATATGTAATCCTTTTTTCTGGCATAATTTTTTCTAATTATTTATTGAAGAACTTTATTTATCATCAAATTCTGTAAATAATTATATCTATATTACATTATAATTTTACACATGATTTTCTAATACTTAGTTATTTTTGTATCTCTATGTGTTCTTATCGATCATCATAATATTTAATGTTTTGTTTCCATTTTAACCCTTTTATGACACCTTTATTGCCTCATTGAAGTGACAATAATAGACTGTTAGGCTTGCAGTGAGAACATAATTAGGAAAATAGCAAGAAATGAGATAAAGTTTTATATCTCTAAACGAAAAACATCATTGCCAAGTCAATTTTTTTAACAGAGAAAGTTGAGGGCATATATTTTCTTATATGTTTACTTTGTTCTAAAACTAACTGCAGTCTCTCTACCCTAAATATCCAAATCAGTCACTCTACTTTCAAAACAAATTCAGTTTAAGTCCCAAAAGCAACCCTTCAGTGGGGAACAATACATGCAGTGGTATTTTTGTTCTTTTTCTTTTTATATTTTGCATTACTTTTTAGGAAAATTCAAGAATTTGCAACTACAGAGAGGTACACTTAAGGATTTGCCACTATATTATCTCACTAAGATGTGGCGCTGGGACCCATGTGAATAACCAGTTCAATTGTTCATAACTTAGTACAATTATATCCTTCAATAAAACACTTAAGGATTTGCCACTATATTATCTCACTAAGATGTGGCGCTGGGACCCATGTGAATAACCAGTTCAATTGTTCATAACTTAGTACAATTATATCCTTCAATAAACTTTTCTAAAAAAAACATTTATATTGACGCTAAATCAGCACACAAACATGCCACCTTTCAACCTTCATTCATAGCCCAAAAAGACAACCATCCTAACAAAAAGCAAATTGCCAAATAGCATTTTCAGAAAAAGCTATAGCTACTTCCCAGGGCAGCAAGCACATTTGGAAAAGCTAGAAACCCCGCGGCATTTACATGTTGGTAAGAATCATCTGCCTTCCCAAATAAAACCATAGAGGTGGGCAACTTGTAATATCAAGATGCTATCCTCCACTTGGCCAGTCTTGGGATAGGAAAAGCAGTGAAAATAAAATGCGACGCTGCAAATAACCACTATTGTTCAAAGCATAATACGTGAGACTGATACAACACATGTTATTAACACCTCAATTACTCTTTATTGTCTTTTCGGATCCAACAATGCTAAGTACATTTTTTTTTCAAAGGATTCCTAGACACGCACCCTGGTAAGTTCCACACAACCTATTCTGTGTGCATATAGGTACACTTTACATTATAAAATAAAAGGAAGAGGTACACGGTTGTAAAACCACGAGGCTTCCCGCTTTTCTTAGTTGTATCTCACATGAAAATGATGCAACAATAGCTAGAAACATGTCACTTCGACGAACTATCAGCATGGATTGAAGCAATATTGAAGATGTCTACAATGCACATTATTAGTACCTCAACCACCCTTTAGCACCGTTTTCTTATCCAACAATTCCATATCCCTTTCGAAACCCAACAACTCATCCCTAGATTTGTATGTATACCATGAGTAGTCATGCAACCTATTTTGAGGTTAAGCTAGCGAAAACTTTTCGTCATTCTAAATGAAAAGTCAAAAGGCATAGAGACGTGGCATCATGAGCTTTACGCTATCTCTAGGCCATATGTGAGACGGAAAAATACGACGGTGCTCGATAAACGTGACTCTCAAGCTTTACGCTATCTCTAGGCTGTATGTCGGTATGTGAGACGGGAAACAACGATGGTGCTCGAAGAACGTGACTCCCAAGCCACCCGCCACGTCACATATCTGCACTACCCGAAATCGCTAGGGGCGCATCACTGTAGCACCGCTGTGGCGCACCGTCGGATCTTGACCGCCCATTTCCCGAGCCGGCGCCACGTGTCAGGCATGGCAGCGTGACGCCGGGGCGCGTGTACACTCGCGGGGTGCGCGTAGGAGCAGGCCCGGTTGACTGGGTGGGTGCGCGTTCGGTAGTTGGCGCAAGGGGAGGGGAGCGCGCGGGCGCGGGCGCGGGCGCGGGGTGGTGAAAGAAAGCGGGGCGAGCGAGAGGAACAAAACGACTGGCTGTCCGAACGGGGACGCCTCGTTCCTCTCATTCCCCGTCCTCCTCTCTCCCCACTCTGTTTCTCTCTCTCTCTCTCTCTCTCTCTCATAGGCGCGCGTGACGCCTCCTACGCGGCGCGAGTGCGGGCGGCACCGACAGACCAATCTCCGGCGGGGTGGGGTGGGGTGGGGGGGCGATCATGGCGCGGTCGTGATGGCGGCGCCGTCCGCCGGCGGCGGGGAGGGGTCGTCCTCCTCGGCCGCCGTTGCTGCCGCGACGATCGGGCCCCACGGGGTCGACGAAGGTGAGCACTCCCCTTGCTCCTCCTCCTTTCACTCGCCCTCCTTGCTTCGCGCTTAGGGTTTGTTCGCGCTCGCGCGTGCGCGTGCGCGTGCTTGTGTGCTGTTGGGGACTGGGGCGCGGTAGGTTTCGATTGGATTGGTCTCGTCGTGGTGCGGTTTCAGGTTTCGATTGGGGGAAACGGACTGCGCAGCTGCGGTGCTAGGGTTTGTATTGCGTGCGCGAGCGCGCGTGTAATAAGCGGGCAATGCTGGCGGCACTGTGGTGTCGGTGGCCGTGTGGGGTTTCGGTTACTTTTGATGCGGGGCGGTGTTCGAGCCCAGTGCGGTCTCCCTGTTGGTGCGTGTCCGATTAGACAGCGATTCAGTGAGAATATATGCTCTTGGGCTCTTACAGCTGATCTCATATCGGAATTGAGCGCTGCGTACGGTGGGAAAGGCGAGTCCTTTGAGCGGAGTTGATATACTGGAGCCTTCAGGATTCCTTGGATCGAGTCGCGCTGGCAATGCTGGTATGTTTTATGCCAACGATTTGGATATGGTGAGTTCTGTACGGGTTTTATTTGCACGTCTCTGGGATCCTTGATATGTTTATCGAGGGGTGGTTCTGTGTGGACAGTGAGAATCACAATTGGGAAAGGCATGCTTTTTTGAAAGATGGGGATGGTGTTTCAGTGGAATTATCTGGTTTTAGAAAGAATCATGTGGGGAGGTGGCGAGCTGATTACAGTTCATTTCCAAGCCAGGCAATGCTGCTTCAATTGTGGACTAAGTTGTCCCATGTGGTTCGAGTGAGAGATGGTACCGGGGAATTGTGTGTTGATTTGATTTGATTTGATTTGGGTATGGTTTTCAAGTTGGGTGGGGTTGTGGTTTGGTAATATTTCCAATATGAGCTAGCAATTGGAGTTATTTATCGGCTAGAAAGGTCTTATTGTGAAGAGGTGCTCTTGGAGGCACAGAGACATGTGGGTTTGCCTTGATTTTGGGCCTTTTTTTTTGTGTCACCCTTGCGATTGTCGTCAAAGGGTTTGAGAATGGGCTTTTTTATCTGTTGTCACATATCTTTTAGATGGATGGATCTTGTTTAAGTAATTATGACGTGAATTTCAGAACTTCTGTATATAAAGGCCTTTGGAGGATAGGATATTCTGTATAGTGAGATTCTTTGGTTTCAAAAGAATGAGAGGTGACGAACTGACTGCAGTTTGACTTATGGAACAATGCATGGAGAGATATGTGTACTTCAGTTTCGGAAGATAGGTGAGAATATTGGTGGGGGTAGCTCGTTTGCTAGTATTTTTTTGCTGCAACCTACATTTCTGCTGCCTCTGAAGACAGAGACCATACTTGTGCTTTGAGGATCAGGATTTGATCAATTGATGAAAAGTTGAATTATTTTATTTTCCAAGAATAAAGTTCGACATGTTGTATTTGTATGATAATGCTGAGATTTAAAACATTTTGGCTTGTTTTGTCACTTAAAGTTAGTCAGTTCCACTATCTTTGTCTGTCCTCACATGGCGTTTGGTGTGACAGAAATCCGGAAGATCCTGAGTGGGATTGATTATTTATCTGTTATTACTTCTGATGCATGGCTCCTTTCTTCTTTGAAGTAGCATTGCTTGACTTTTACTTTCCAGAGCTAGCTGGCACACGAGAGAATACATTAGAAGTTGTTTATCAATGTGACAGACCATCCTTTCTTATAGGAGTTATACTTTCCATTGTTTTGCACTGTTATTTTTAGCTCAACTACTTCTTGATGCACTGTAGAAATTCAGTTTTGCCTTTTATTTTGGTAACGCTGTAACGGACGTGATGAAGGGACCTTTTTCCAGAAAGGAAAAACTTTATCATTTTTTATTGCCATTTCTGTCATTTTGTGTTATTATATATGGGCACATAGTTCTTTCTGAACAATTTGGCCCAAGCGTTCGATCACCTGAGATTGCCTTGCTGCTGTGATGCCTCGGGCAACCGTGAAGGCGGCACAATTGATTGCCAGGGGTGGTTCTCGTGCTGCCAGGGAGGGCTCCTCCTCAGCCGCTGCAGTTGCAATTGCTGTTGCAGCCGCTGTGATCGGGTCCCATGGGGCTGATGAAGGTGTGCTGCTCCTCTTAGATCTCTGGGTTTGTTTTATGTTGTGGTAGGTCTGGATGGTGATCGGTGAACTGGTATTGTGATTTCATTTAGGGGAGGTTTTCAATCCTGGGGAGTGGAATCTCTTTGAAGCTTCAGTGTTATTAGCGTTTGGATCTCATTTGTGTTCGTGAGTATGCTTTGTATCAAGCAATCTTGATAGAATTGTAGTGTTGGTTGTGCGCAGGGGTTCTGGTTAATTTTGTTGAAAGTGGTGTTCGAGTCAGATGTGGTCTTGGTGTTGGACAGTTTTCGATTTGGGTGCAGAGCAAATAAGACATAGAAGCGTAGTTCGTGATAGGGGTTGTTTAATGGTGAATATCCGAATAGGAAAGATGAATATTTTTGGAAGGTAGGCACTTTTTTGTGGGATTATTTGGTTTTGGAAGGAATAGTGTGGAGTGGTAGCGAACTGATTGAAGTTATGAATAAGGGATTTTTATGGGGTAGTGGGGCTTCATATAAATCTGATTTGGGGTAAAGTGTTTGAGTTGGGTGTGGTTCAGTTTAGGCAAGTCACAAGTCTCAAATTTATGTGTGGAATTGGAGTGATTTTGATTCAAGTGAAAGAGATGAGTGGTCAGATTTTGCAGTGGGGCTGATGGAATCATAACGAAATGGGGAACTTTAGTTTTAGGCCTTTTGGAATTGTTTTTTGTCATTCCTGCTGATACCTGTTTGTGGTGCAGAGGATTTGGAGTTGAAAATTTCTTTTGCGCTATTAGGTATCGTCTAGGATGAAATTGTATTTCTTGATGATTTCATGTTGGTCTCTGAATAGCAGAAGACAAAGGTTTCTGGAGGATAACATAGTTTATTTAGTGATTGTTTTTGTAAACAATGATACAGAAAGGCAACGAACTGATTACAATTCAATTTTGACTCAATGGACGATGCAAGAATCTGATTGATTTATCGAAAAAAAGGATTTTGACATAAAGGAGTTGAGGAACAATGCAAGAAGTGGTGAACTGGTGATGGATACTTCAGTTTTGGTCTTTTGGAAGAAAGTTGAGAACATGGGTGGGATAACTGTTTACTAATCTTGGTGCAACTTTTCTCCTGTCTTTTGAGGCCGTGATGATAATTTACTTGTGATTTGAGGATATGGAGTATCATGATTACTATTAAGAATGAAGTTCAATTGTGCTTTATTTGTCTAGAACACACTTCTTCATTTTGTTTTCTGGTATAATGCGTCTGGCAACATGTGGTTTATTTTGTCACTTGAAGTTAAGTCTGTCCAATGCTCTCTATGTCAGTCCTTCTGTGGTGCTTGCTCCAACAGATGTCTTTAAGATCTTTAGTGGATTGATTACCGATTAGTTTTCTGTTCACTGCTGCTGCGAGCAACTCTTGGTGCCTATTGTCCTCTCTTCTTGACACAACGCTGCTTAACTTTCGCTCTGAAGAGCTGGCACATAAATCAATAAATCAGAAGTCGTATATCAATGTGGCAAGGCATCTTTTCTTATGAGAATGGGATATCCATTGTGTTGTACTGCCTTGATGGTTCAATTAGTTCTTAGTACGATTTTAATTTGTTTGATGCGTTCCAAGTGATTGTGCGATGAATTAAATTGAGCTGTGCCTTTTATTTTGGAAATAGAAGCCTAGGGTCTTTTTTACAGAAAGGACAAAATCATGACCTCTGCTGTTCTTTTTCCTCTGATTAAATGTTACATATGGCAAGCACAAACTGAATGCTTCCTTCTCTCTTGTGGTTTCAATCATCTGAGTAGCCTGTAGACTTAACTTTTAGATTTGCAGCAATTTTTATGTGTGATTGATATTGTTATAATTGAATTTTCAGAGGCCATGTGGCAGATGAATTTAGGAGAAGCCATGGAGGCTGGGCCATACCCAGAGCGTGTTGGAGAGCCAGATTGTAGTTATTACATGAGGACTGGACTGTGTAGGTTTGGGATGACCTGTAAATTTAATCACCCAGCAGATCGAAAGCTGGTAACCGCAAGCTATTCCTCTACCCCTTTTTTTTTTGTGGAATCAGTGCATATTTTTTCGTTATGTATAGTTTGTAAAGTCTTAAATGTTTTTCATGTCTGCCCTTGTTTGACCTAGTTTTATATGGGTTTCTCAATTTCTGAGGCATTTAAAAGGGGTTCCCAATCCTAGTTGTACATAAGGGCACACCCTTGGAGTGCTTACTTCGAAATTGCTTTATTGTCCACCTAATTGGAAAAGTAAACTAAATAAATTGGTAGTTGGAGTTAATTTGAAATGGTTTATTTGGTCATATCATATCCTATGTGAGAAGCTCTAGATATTATATTTGGAAGAGCTGAATAGTTTATTGAATTTCTTCCTAGGCTAGATTATGAGAAAGCTTGCCGGCTGCTGGGTCTAGAAGCAGTAACAGTAACTTCCAGCAGTAGCACAAGCTAGACTAGGCAATTTCTATGTGTATTACAAATTCTTCAATTGAGAGGTTCATTTTTTTGTCATTTATCTGGGCTATGCGCACTTATATGGTTCGCACACTTTCGTTAAATTTCTCATAACTTTGCCCTGACTACAGTTGTAGATGCTTGATGGTTCCTACTAACTGGTAGTTTTTCAAGCAAGATGGCATATTTTAACTGTCAAAACAAGAATCTTGGGAGTTTGACAGTTATTTCAGACTAAATTGGATGAGTAGACCAAATACTAGTCATGTAGCTACCATTGAGACCCAGTTACGTCTAACTTCTTTTACTGGACCAACATAGTCATGTAGCCGCCATGGTTATCACGGCGTCGCCTAGGCGCCGCCTAGTCGCCGCCGCGTCCAGTCGGCGGCGGCTGCCCGCCATGGCCGCTTGCCTGGCCTGGCCGGGAAAGGAGGGCGTGGGGAGAAGGAATACCTAGCGCATGCAGAGGAGAGGGCAAGGGAGCTCTGCCGCGGCGCCGCCAACTCCACCGCCTGCTCTGCGTCGCCTCCACCACCGGCTCCTTTGCGTCGCCGCTGCTCGGAGTTGCCAGATCTGGGAGTCGCCAAATCTGGGCGACGCTCGAGGGGGAGGGGGGAGCAGCGCCGAATGGATCAAGGGGGAGGGAGGGAGAGAGAGGGAGTGGAGGGGCGGCGGCGATGAATGGATTGGATGGGAAGAGAGGGAGAGGGAGGGAGTGGAGGCACTGGAGGGGCGGCGACGCCGATGGATCAGGTGGGGAGAGAGTAAGAGAGGGAGAGGTGGATGGGCCGGCTCCGCTGGGCTGAGGGAGAGGGAGGGGGGTTGGGCCGCTCAGCTGAGCCGGCTTGGCTGGGCTGAGATTTGAGAGATTTAATGATTTTAATAGACTTTTTTTGGTCGCCCTGGAGGCGACTCGCCTCGTCGGGGCACCGTTAGCTGCCATTGAGACTCAGTAATCTTCGGCTGGGCATGTTGCTAAAATACAAATCTTGTAGTTGTGCTGATGGAATCCATTTGTTTATGCTAGTTCAGGCCTTTCCCTTTTCGAAAATGTACCTCCAGTCAGAATTCTTGTGCCTTGGGAAGTTGTGTTTAAGCCTTTTTTTTATCCTTGACCAATAATATATTTTTGAATATTTGAATTGTTGTATGGGTAGATTAATAATGAAAAATATTTTCACAATCTTATATTCTTACTTTTTCACAAATATATTGTGGTAAAAACTAATGTTGAAAGTTGCGTCTTGGGAAAACGTCAAGATTTTTTTACAGGGAGTAATAATTTGTCATTTATGTAGCAATTCCTTTCCTGAGATTAAGAATTGGTTTGGGGTATTCTTTTTTGGGTTTATGGTGAGAGCTATACATTGAACAGAACAATAGAGAAAAACAGATAGTAATTTGGCTCCTCCATTGCAGGCATATAACTGTTACGCTACCTGCTTATTAATTGTAAATGTCTTTCTGCTGTCTATCTTTTAGACTTAAGACAAAACTTTTATACCTTTATAGATTAGTTTTGGAACATGCTTCTTTGTGCTATTTCATTCCACCCTTCACTTGATGTGAATGTTCTTGATTTAGTTGTTTTGATTATCAGGCTGTTGCTGCTGAAAGGATGAAGGGAGGATATCCACAAAGAATTGGTCAACCTGAATGTCAAGTGAGATTTGGCTTGCTAGCAGTCCTCACCGCGCACCCCCCCCCCCCACCGCCCCCCCAAAAAAAACAAAAAACTACCACTCAGTTTGATTTTGATATCTTGTGACCATGTAGCACATACAGCGGTTCATATCTGCCCATGCCCTGATATTTAGAAATTTATCCTGGCATGAATTATTAATTGAGATGTTTGATCTAAATTCATATTAGACCTCTCTTTTTAGCTGTTTTAAACACTGGTGCCTCAAATAGTTTTATTCTTGTGCTTCAAGCTTTTTGTGCGTGGCAAGCTGGCAGGTATAATGCTCAAGTTCTTCCTTCAGTCCAACAAATATATTTCATTAAAAAAAAGATATGAATGTTTGGTCCTACTTTTCCTTTGATGAAGCCATGAGGCTTGCCATCGTTTTTATATTGAACGACAACTGTTATTGTTTTGTATAAGATGCATCAGGACAGATTGAGCTTGTTGCGTGCTAGCATTTTCATGCTCTTTAGTGGAGTTACATGACTCTGCCTATTATTGCACTTTTTAGCGCTTTTACCAAATGTTTTTCGGTGCTTGCAGTTGTAGCATCTTAGATGAGCTCACTGAGCATGCTCTTGATTGTAACATGGATGCCTTTTCAATTGCAAGTCATATCCCTGGCTGATTACATTTTTTTATTCTAGAGAAATATTGCTTTTGTGTTTCAAATAAACTGGACTAGAATGAGTTTTTATTCGACCTAGCTCTTAATCCAGTTATTTGATTTAGCTTTATGAAACTTACCGTGATATGTATTGTTTTGCTTGTCTGGATGACTTAATCCATTCATAATCTAGTTGCTTACAGCTTTCTTTTGTGTGTGTTAGTACATCTTAATTCTTCAATGACTTATTATTATATTTTGTTGTTGCATCACATTCCACATTCTTTTCCAGTACTATCTAAAGACTGGGACATGCAAATTCGGAGCAACATGCAAGTTTCACCACCCCCGAGAAAAGGCTGCAATGGCAACCCGAGTACAGTTGAACGTTTTAGGCTACCCGTTACGGCCGGTTTGTTCTGGATTTCTATTATCATTTACGGTTATTCATGATATGGCTAGTAGTTCATATGGTGGCCCTTTTATATGTCAAGTTCTTTGCAATGTTCATTTTATTTACTTGAATTTTATTACTGCAGAATGAGAAGGAATGTGCTTATTATTTGAGAACAGGGCAGTGCAAATTTGGAAGCACATGTAAGTTTCATCATCCACAACCATCTAATGCGATGGTTGCAGTACGTGGCTCTGTTTATTCACCTGGGAAGTCTGCAACTTCTCCTGGTCAGCATACTTACCCAGGGGCTGTAACAAACTGGCCCTTGTCGAGATCTGCTTCGTTTATTGCAAGTCCTAGGTGGCCAGGCCATTCAAGCTATGCACAAGTGATTGTTCCTCCAGGGCTTGTTCAAGTTCCTGGGTGGAATCCTTATGCTGTATGTTCCATGACTCCTGCTTTATCTTTCACATAGTCTATACTTTCCTAATTGGCACCTTTCTGCATATAAAAGAATTGAATATATGCTTTTGTTTATTCATTACTGCCAAGTGGGTGTGAGGATATATGCCTTTCCCCCTAAGGAGTATATATGCTTTATTTTGTTTCGGTTCTCCCTTTAAGACTCTGCTAATAGATCCTACAACATGTACTGTTGAGTATACCTTTCCCACTTACCTATGATCATGTGGTAAAGGCTGCTTCGGAAGCTTGATCTCTGTGCTTGCAGCTTCGGAAGCATGCATACATGCATGTCCTTCCGTTTTTTTTTGCCAAACAATGAAAACCGGGCTTGTACAACCCTAATGTGGTATTTGACTTTTATCTTATTAGTAGGAGCATTACATTTAGTGCTACAAGAAACATTTGTAGCCTCCAAACCAATATGCCATACAAGCTAGGATTAAGCTAAAAGTAATCCTAGGTGGATTTGTAGTTTTGAGATCATGTGGCAAACAATATGATCCCGAATTGAGGTTGGCTCGCTTGAGCTTGGCTCAAATAAGTCGACTATATAAAAAAATTGTACATGTCGTGTCTAATATTATTCTAGTTGAGATGCACTCGTAATCCCTGATTATGGTCATTTTCATCGCATTGGAGACATAATTTAAATATAGCATTTTTAGAAGTAAAAGAAAGAGAAAAATCCGAGCTTACTAGTTCTGCCACTGCCATGGGCCCATGAGCCCAAGTACACTCCCTACTCTTTATTAGTATGACCTGATCAGTACTTAGCTTCCATTTTATTTATTTTTAGTAGCTTTTTATTATCTTTTATGTGTGGAAATTTGATTGGGCATTTGTTTCATGTGTTTTTCTTAAATTAAAGTATTGGAAGATTAGTTTGATCTATGTGAAAGTTCCAGCATTGCAATGAACTATCTGAAGGTTTTTGATCTATTTGAAAGTTCCTGCATTGCAATTAACTATCGAAAGTTTTAAGGGCTAATCAGTACACACTTTCATTTTTTTAAAAGCAGTTTTTTGTGAGAAAAGAAATAATAAATCTGGTCCATCCATACTGATACACTATGATAAATACCAAGAAGACTTTACCCTGAAAATCAAATGGCCTGAGGTTGCTGCTTTTTATTCAAGCTTGGCTTTTCTTTTATCCTAACCATAAATAAAGGGCCAACTGATGCATTTGTAGTGGTCCATATAAATTGCTCCAGCAATAGATATATTCGTAGGATCCGTACATAAATTGCTTCAACAATAGAAATATTTGTAGTGATCCATACTTAAATTGCTTCAACGATAGAAATCATACCCAGCCTATGATGGGCATCAGGACCAAGCATGTTGCAGCTTTTCTATATCGATCGTCACAGTCATGCAGTTCTCTTTATTTGGTGCTGTTGAGGTTGGGGCTGACTAGTTGAGCATACTGTAGGGATCATTACTGCTCACCAGACCGCAAATCAAATCTTACTCCAGACTGTTTCCTAAATTCGTGATGAAAACCTAGCCCAATGCCCCAAAGAGCTTCTGAACTGCTAGAAACCCATAAATCTATACTGCCTTGTTCATGGCTGTCATCCATTAGAGGTTAATAAAATTTAGTATCTTGATAAGGATTATTTTGGCTTTTTTGGGGTGAAATTCACTTTACTGTCTTGCTGGCGTTCTTGCTGTCTTGTTGATCTACGTGCTGATATGAGTTCAGATTTTCTACTTGGAAAAATCAAATACTTTTGAGACCTGGGATTAATTGGTTTCTCTATAATTAATTTCTGTAGCTTTCATGTTGAATTTGTGGATGATAAGTTATTTTTTATGTTTTCTTAGGCACCACTTGGTTCTTCGTCCTCAGATGATCAACAGCAGACATCTGGAGCTGCCCAATACTATACTGGCTCACGTCATAGTGAAACACCTGGCATGGGTGATCAGAGCATGTTTTCATCATACCAAGCTGGTTCTGTTCCTGTTGGACTTTATGCAGTACAGAGGGAGAACATATTTCCAGAGAGACCTGACCAACCTGAATGTCAGTTCTATATGAAAACTGGAGACTGTAAGTTTGGTGCTATATGCAAGTTTCATCATCCCAAGGAGCGAATAATTCCTACTCCAAACTGTGCACTTAGTCCATTAGGACTACCACTGCGCCCGGTAAGAGTTTCTTTTATAACATTACACATCCTAAGTATATGTTTGCTCAGTAAGCTGTTTATGCAAATTTTCTGGTATATGCTGTCTTTCTTGGCCTCGTTTTGTCTAAGGCCTACTGCTAAAACCCCATTTGTCTATAGTGAGTGGTTGCTTGGAGAGGGGGTATAGGAAAACTCGTTATGGTAGTGATGTCGAAATAACATTGTTTGTCCTGAAGATCTGTTTGCTATCATGTGTTATTTTCCAACTGCCATCCTCCTGGGGCTTTTCTGTATCTTTTTTTTTTTAAAAAAAGGGACTCGTGATGGCTAACTTGAGTTCTTCCATGGGGCTAATAGCTGTTCCAAGAGTAAATCTTGATTCCGAATTTTCATGTTAATTGGTCTAAGAATATAAGAAAATAGAATGCTGTCAAATGAGTTGGATGTTAAATTTCTAGACCAATGTGGGACTATTTCTATTTTGTGTAAAATAGTTATTCCGTTCTGTGTATGGTGGTTTCTTAGTAAAGTAATTATAATATACCTTGGTTTGTCATTAATGTATTTCATCATCTGAAGCCATGCTACTTGTTTAATTTCCATTAATTTCTGTTGCATTAAGTACAGAAAGTTCACCGGGAAAGTAGCAGTATATTTGGGTTATCTACTGTACACTCTGCCGATGGTTATAATATATGCTGTAATTAGATTTGCGATCATTTTCTGTATTGTTGATTTCTTCTTAATTGCTGCGGAGCCTACCGAACAGTGCGCATTTAAGTAATATCTAGGTTGATATCATGTGATGTTCAACATTGGTGATAAAATGTAAATACACCGTACAGTTGGGAGAACTTTGCTTAAAATTCTGTTTTTGCTGCTTACAGGGAGAGCCCATTTGCACTTTTTATTCTCGCTATGGCATCTGCAAGTTTGGTCCGAATTGCAAATTTGATCATCCAATGGGAACTGTTATGTATGGCCTTGCGACATCACCAACTGGTGAGGTCCCAACTGCCCGACGTATGCTGGCACCTGTACCAGCACATTCAGAAGTATCACCTGACAATGGCTCCGGAAGGTCTCGGAGGATTACCCATTCAGATTCCCAGCAAATATCCTCTGGTGAAAGAAGCACCGAGAGAGAGGCATCCTAAGCCATCCTCGGTGTTATGTTCATGTTGCTTCCCATTCTTGACTCTCGAGTAATTATCCGCAACAAAATTTGAGGAGCTGAAGCTGTACAGGTCTTGTCCTTTTGCCTCACCTTTGGGCTTTACATACCGGAGCTTGCTTCAACATGTATCGCATTCAGGCAGGAAAAAGTTCTTGCTTGTCAGGATGCTCATTTGCCCCGCGAAAACGGGACAACCTTATTTAAACTTATATATGGAACAAACTCACCTCTGGACATTTGATTCCGTTCGAGTGATGTGCCTTGATCCCTTTGTTGTAGTTATACAGGTGCCTTGCAATGGACAAAGCTTTTGCCAAACCGACTGATTGGGGATTCACAATCTCATGTCACTTCTTTCTTTATTTCGTCATTTTGTTCCTTTAGCGTTTCCATAAGGGCAACCCCGGTTCTGAAAGTGTGCATGTTGAAGATGCAGAAATAATAGGCTGCCGTCATGAGCATTGTAAAATCCTACATATTTAAATCCTGATATTTGTTGCATAAGAGAGCAATCTCACCTTGGTGCATTCTTAGTTCGTTTGCGTTTTACCTGGCAAATTTTGCTCCTGCATGCGCTATTTGACCATCATTGGTGATTATCTGTGAATAAATTCTTGTAAAGGCATGCTTGTTGCGCGTAAATGAGGAATGTCTTCAGGGGATGTAGTATTGTAGTTACCAATTATGCATAAATTTCTGGCATCACTTGTACTGTTGGAAGTGCATCAGTACAAAAGTAAACTAGCGAATAGGGGTGGTAGTTCTATTTCTGTACCAATAGTAGTCTTATTTTACACGATTATCCAAAGTTCACTAACAGCTCTACCCAATACCAAAACCAGCAGCAAAGTGAGCTAGGCCAGCCATTGTTGAATATGAACCAATTGCTTTAACTCTAATGAGAGCAGGTTTCGTTTCCTACTAATGTTTCGATACAAGAGTAAAACAGGGATGTGGAGGAACCTCGAAAGGTCGCAAGAAAACTAGACTTTGGATGACCAGCATTCCACCAAGGTCATTCTTTCATGCATTCAAAGTTTTTGTGTTCTTTGAAGTAATAAAAACGAATGTTACCAACGTCAAAACTGTTTTGAAAGCAAGTCTTAGTGTCCTCACTAAGCTATACAGAATCCAGCAGTCAAGAAAAATTGAAGGAATCATAACCGATTATTGTTATATCTCTAATAATTTTTTAAATGAAACATAACAAAGCACTTGGACCGGACGGATTCCCGGCCGAGTTCTATCAAGTGTTCTAGGAATTCATTAAGACTGATTTACTGGTCATGTTCCAAGATTTACATAAGGGAGTTTTGCTTCTATTTAGCCTAAATTTTGGTATAATCACGCTTTTGCCAAAGAATAAAGAAGCGAAGCAAATACAACATTACCGATCAATTTGTCTTCTGAATGTCAGCTTTAAAATCTTTACTAAAGTTGGCACTAACAGAATCTTAGGTGCTGCGAAAAATGTTGTATGTCCTACACAGACGGCTTTTATGCCAGATAGGAATATAATAGGTGTTGCGAAAAATGTTGTACGTCCTACACAGACGGTTTTTATGCCAGGTAGGAACATAATGGATGGTGTGATTATTCTTCATGAAACAATTCATGAGATGCATAACAAAAATTGGATGAGGTGATTTTTAAGGTGGATTTTGAAATGGCTTATAATAAGATCAAATAGCTATTTCTTCAACAAACTTTGAGGATGAAAGGTTTCTCACCATAGTGGTATTCGTGGGTTGAGAACTTTGTTACCGAGGGAAATGTTGGCATCAAAGTAAATGATGACATTGGCCCATACTTTTAGACCCGCAAAGGACTCTGTCAAGGTGATCCATTATCCTCCATCTTATTTAACATTGTTGTGGATATGTTGGCTGTGGTTTTAGAACGGGCCAAGAAGGGTAGGATGATCAGTGGAGTGGTACCTCGTCTTGTGGATGATGGGTTATCCATCCTATAGTACGCAGATGATACTATTTAATTTATGGAACATGATTTCAAACAGGCCAAAAATTTGAAGTTATTACTGTGTGCATTTAAACAATTTTCTGGTCTTAAAATCAATTTCCACAAAAGTGAACTATTTTGTTTTGGTGCTGCTAACAATTTTGAGGCTCAATATACACAACTATTTAGTTGTGAGTTGGGCAAATTTTCCCTTAGATATCTTGCCATACCAATCCATTATAGAAAGTTGAAGATCGGTGAGTGGAAGAGGGTAGAAGAAAGATTTGAAAAGCGATTGAGTAGTTGGAAGGGCAAGCATTTGATCGCTGGAGGTTGATCAGTCCTTTTAAATTATGTGCTTACCAACTTACCCATGTTTATGTTATCTTTTTTTGAGATACCACGGGGGGCGTTTAAGTGGTTGGACTGTTACAGATCCAGATTTTTCTGGCAAAGTAACAACCATAAAAAAAGTACAGGCTAGCTAAGTGGGACATATTATGTAGACCCCAGGATCAAGGTGGTATGGGCATTCAAGATCTTGGTGTCAAAAATATTTGCTTGCTTAGTAAATGGCTTTTCAAACTGTTAAATGATGATGGAGTCTGGCAAACTATTCTCAGAAGAAAGTATCTGGGGAATAAGCTTTCTCATCTGAAAGGAAGTTAGGGGACTCATTTTTTTGGGCTGGCTTAATGAAAGTCAAACATCATTTCTTTACATTTGGGTCTTTTCAACTTCGTGATGGAACTCAAATACAATTTTGGCAGGATGTATGGCTTGGGAACAACCCCCTCAGTGCACAATACCCTCGACTTTATAACATTGTTCGACACAAACATGCCATGGTGGCTGAAGTAATGTGCTCTGTACCACTCAACGTATCCTTTCGTAGGGCCATTACGGGACATAACTTTCTGGACTGGCATGAGATTGTTGCAAAGATTGCTGGTTCACATTTATCACTAGAACGAGATATTTTTCGATGGAATCTCCATTAGAACGGACAGTTTTTTGTCCAATCGATGTATTAGTCTTAATGCAACAAACTGTCTCAGTTACAAACCGACAATTGTGGAATCTTAAGGTGCCATTAAAAATAAAAAAAATTCTCTAGTACTTACGTCGTGGGGTGATATTGATAAAAGATAACCTCTAAAAAAAATTGGTATGGTAGCAAAAAATGTTATTTTTGTAACAATGATGAGACTATTCAACACCTCTTTTTCGACTGCTATTTCGCTCGTTTTGCATGGCGCGTTATACAAGTGGTTTATAATCTGTCACCTCCTAGTAGTATAACCAATAAGTTTGGAAATTGGTTATTAGGGTTTGGAAAAGAATTACAAACTCAAATTTTGGTCGGCGCTGCTGCTTTATGTTGGTCAATTTTGCTATGTCGAAATGATGTGATTTTCAATAGGAAAAACAATACTAATCCATTGTAGGTTATCTATATTTGCACCAACTGGTTGCGATCGTAGTCTGTGCTGCAGCATCAAGAGGACCGGTATGTGGTGTTATCGGCATGCAGATCGCTGGAGATCGTTGTTAGAGATCTTTTCATCAGCCATGGATGGCGATTTTTAACAGGCTATCTGCAGATTGATACTTTCTTTTTCATGTTTGTAATGGCTTGTTGTAACTTTCATGATTAGCGATTTCTTTTTTACATCCTTACTGCTGTAACGTTGTAATAAATAGTTGGTTGTGTGCATCTTATGATGCAGAGGTCAGGAGATATAATATTCCATTATCAAAACAATCTCTAATGATCCTACCATACAAGACATATATTCTTAACAAAAATTCTGGGTATCTCCTGAGACAATGATCCAGTGAGTTGGTTTGTAACAAATGTTTAAATTGACATTACTTGGTGCATTCGGTGTACTAGGTAGAGTCGCACCTTGCGCTGCAGCGGGTGAATTTTAATAGAGTGATTAGATAGAAAAAACCAATCTCGACGGCGGATACAATTTTTTGCTTGGAGAAACCTAAAAAAACTAAATTTTTTTTTGAAATAATCACAATTTTAGAATTCACTGGGGCCTTTTCGCGGAAATGGCGAATGAGAACAAGATTTTGGGAAATTTATGGGTATTTTCGTGAAAAGAAGGATTCTAGGCGTAAGAGGAATTTTTGGAATCATGAGGTCTTTTTTTTTGTTGCAAAAGGGCTCGGTCCAGATCTAGATGTGAATTTGCGAAACCACGAGGTTTTTTTTGCAAAAGATCCAACAGAGGGTCTGCACTCAATTTTATAATTCAAGAAAGGCTTTTTCACAAAACTGATGCGATTCTTCTGCTTTATGAGTTATAGTATTGGATGGCTTTGGAGCAAGGCACTCACTTTCCTGACCCATCACAACTGGAAGGGGAATACTAAGTCGCCAACTTGTGATATGTATGATGGTCATATCTCCTATCTAATAGGGACGGATCTAGAGGTGCCGGGTACATCTCGGCATCTCAAAAATTTGAGAAACATTATAAGATTACCTCTTCAATGGGTTAAATTTGTTAATTGAATTTGTTCCAATTTTAGTGGTATGTGATTTTTAAGACTTTAGAATTATTTGTATTATAATTTTAGCAAATTTCAAATATATACGTTGGATTTATGATGTTACGAAATCATTATACAAGAATATAAAGTTGTATGTGAAAAGTGTACATCTTTATCAAAATTTTTCTAGTTCAGCCACGGCTACCTAGCGTGAGCGTGTCATTTTGCTTTCTTTTATCCTGTTTGAGAAATGGTCATTTTATTTTTGAACATGATGATACCTGTGTTCAAACTTCAAAGTGGTTCTTCTCAATAACTGAGCACATGCAAATTCGGAGCTCTCACGGCTTCTCGATGCAAATCTGCCACCTCACGCTTTTGTGGCCAATTTCTTTTCGTGGTTCAAAGCTTGACTAAAGTTTGTAACAGTATTTGGCAAGTGCAACTTGGTGGACTGAAATTATCTTCGGTGTACCTTCATGTACCTGCTACAACAACCAGGCATGACAGGTTTAAGGACAATTAGGTAAACAACCGTGGCGTGTCACGTCGTAATTGTCGCTATCCACGCGAACAAATCGAGAAAAAACATGACTGTCGCTTCCCACGCGAGCAAATCGACGAGACACGTGAAACGGTTGAAAGGATACAAATGTATTTTTTTGCACTTATTCGGCGGAATGGTTGAAAGGATATAAATATATCTGATCTATCGCGGCGTATCACGTCGCGACCGCCGCTACGCACGTAAAAAATGACAAAAATGATTTAAACAATTTCTTTTTTTTTCCGAAAAAGGTCATAAAAAGGACCTAAATGTTTTTTGATAAGAACAAAATATGATAAACGTAATGCTTAGAAAGGCCTAAAGGACATAATCGTAATATAAATTTTTTCCCCCGAAAAAAGATCTAAAAGTAACGTTTTTTTTTCTGAAAAATGATCTAAACATAATTTTTTTCCGAAGAAGGACCCGAGCGCAATTTTTTTTTCGCGGCTCGGCTCGAGCTACGAGCCGAGCCGGCTCAAAGCGCTGTGGTGGCCGGAATTCCACCAACTTTAATAGAGGTAGGTTATGGTTGGCTCGTGTTGATTTCATTCATGTAAATTAACTGTCAACTAAATTTGAGAACAAGAGTGCGAAATATATGACCAGTTTGAAACTATTTTGATAGAACGGAGTCCCAGTTGACAGACTCGAAGAAAATGGCGCAATATAAGATATGTACAGATAATGTGAAATTACTTATTTTTTAAAAAAAATTGGTTAGAAAGCTATGATATTTCATTAAAGAAGAAGAACAACAGCCAAACTACAAACGCACACCCATACACGTACATACTTGGCTCCGCGAGCTCTCGTGTCGAGCGACGCTCGAACACAAACAGGCTTTGTGCGCCCCAGCGCACCGAGCCAACCGAGCAAGGCTCGGCTCTCATGTGAAATTACTGATAATGTGCAAATTTCAAGCTGCGTTCGGTTTATATTATTTGCTCTGCTAAAATGTACTGCTACGTCACAATTGCTAGGATACTCTATAGTATGAGTACTGATGCTTCCTTAAATTGGCACGTGCAAATTTCAAATTACCTTCTGTTTGTCTTCGTCTCAATCTGTGTGCAACAATCACAATATATCCCAAGCTGAAGGGCAGCATGGCAAATTTTCGTTTATACTGTTCATACATAAAAATCTATAGATATTTTTCTACGAGAATCAAATTTGAGGATGGAAGCACGGGAAACCTGTAGCATGGGGAAAACTAGATGTATGCCGTCATAAAGTGGCCGATTAAGAGAAATGCCATTGCAAAATTCCTTGTTACAAAATGCCATTGCAGACTCGCTTCGTTCACAAAAATGCCAGTGCTGTATATACTCCCTCTATGTATTTCCGTATTGGACTATAATGCCCCTGGTCTCCTTGGCTCCTTCCCTTTTCCTCATATTCGGCCTTATTTAGCATTGCTGTAGCTTCTCTAAAAAGTAGCTTTCGGTTGGATTGCATCGTTGAAAGGCTATATGGTTAAAGAGGTTTGGTGGCTTTTAGTCTGGCTTTTAGGAATGAGGGATGCGGGTTGAGAATGACGATGAGAGGGGTGAGGTTTGTGATTTTATACCTGACGGGGGGAGTAATTTTCTTCAACTTTAGTGTTAAAGTCGAAACCCCATCCCACCTAAGTTGTGGGAAGCTACCCTATACCAGACAAATGGGCTGCTGGCTTTTGACTTCCGACTGCGAAGAAGCTAGCCATTTGGAACAGCTTCGGGTTTCCAGAGAGAAAAAACCGAAGCTGAAGCTGTTCCAAACAGCACTAAAAACCATTTCACAAAAGAAATTGGCCCACAAATCCAGTCCAACAACACTAAAAACCGGTCCCAAAATTACGAATTTCGCCGAAATTTTCAAAATTACTATATCAATTTGATTTTTTTTATTTTTCTATAATTTGGAATCTCGTCCTGTTCGAAATTACGGCAGGATTTTGAACCTCTCTTCCCTGACAATGCTAGCCAACTGATTTACTCTTCCTTGATTAATTTGTGCTCACCATCACGGAATACGCTTCCTCGCTCTGAAAGTATCTACTTGCGTAATCAATCACTCGGCTATGGCTCCCCGCCTCCCCGGCCGTGATGGCGCGCGTGTTTAGATGCTCCTACAGTACTACAGCATGCCATGCCACACAAGCCTGGCTTTGCTTTTCGCTAACCTAAACCTTCTAGCAGGGAAGCTCCCAAAGTGATAACGAAGATTCGTTGCCAAGATCAGACTAGATAATTATTAGCTCTGATAAATATCGGTCTTTACTTTATATCTATACATGTATATAATGAGTACAGTGTTTAGTGATATTATTTGAGGAGCATTTGGCTCAAAGCTAAAGCAAAACTGAAGTACAGTCCTCAAAACAGGCCTACATGTCTTAGCGCTTCCGATTGCAATCCTCGTCGTTCGACGCTATGACCAGCTAATTAGCTTGAGAAGACTTTTGAGTTACTCCGCAGGCAGGCAGCATTGTCTGGAGATCTTCTCTTGGCCATGTCCATGTCCATGCCACGAGTCCAAGCAACTGGCCGGGCAAGCTCTCCTCAACGTCAGATCACACACATGCCCTGCAAGGCTGCGATGCCAGCCAAGAACGTCCATGAACCAACCCAGCAACAGCAACCAAGATCGTCCTCTCTCCAGCTTTGGTAACTCTCTCTCCAGCTTTGGTAACTCTCTTGATTCTTGAGAAGCTCAAGTCTCTCACCTCTTGGCTGCACTTCGCAACACATTTTAGGTCGCGCGTGTATTGATGGCTCTTAATTGTATGCATCTAACTCGCCATCCATGCACAGGAACGTTGCATCACGCATTCCGGCCAGATTTAATGGTTGGCTGGCCAACGTCCAAATCACCGCTTGTCTGGTCTTCGTATGTTTTTTTTAAATCTAGCTTTCCTATATTTACATTTATAAATTTATCTCTCTCTACCACAGAAGACGTGCAGCAGACGACATCTATCCTACACCATGCTCAGGAAGTGCGGAAGGTCATCAGAGCCCCGGAAGCTTGCGAAAGCAGTGCATAGCCCATTGTGGTAAGATCCCTTCCGTGCTACCTGGCCACGGCAACGAGGTGCCGTGCGCACTACCGCGGCTCCTCCCGCTCTCCCTAAGCGCGTAGCGTCCGCTTCTGTGGCCCCTCACCATGCCGTGAAGCCAATGACCTTGCACGCTCCCTAGGCGCGATAAGGCACATGTATCTGCCACCTCACCTTTTGCGGTGCAAGAGTAAGTTAAATTTACAAATATATGTAATATATATATATATATATATATATATATATATATATATATATATATATATATATATGGAAGTCTTTTCAGATTCTCAGTGTACATACTCCCACCTCTAATATATCATTTAAACGAATATGTTATACTTCTTTATCACTTTCATTATACTTCAATCATAATTATAAGATACTCCAATGCGATATAGTTGGAAAAAATTCATCGAAGCCCTTTATTTTTGCTATATACACTATTCCATATGTAAAAGGAGTGCATACACAAATTATACTATAAAAGGTGAAGCTTGATGAAATTTTTCATAGAACTCACTTATGAGTATCTTATAATCAGTATTAGAGTATGTTCAAAAGGATAAAGAGGTATAACAACATCATTTAAGTGGTATACTTAGAGTGGGAGTACGTACACCCAGAGTATGGAACCATTTTTCTATATATATATATAAATAAGAAGACTGATTAAAAATAAGAAGATAGAGAAGAATAGATAAGCCATGATTTCGGCGAAGCCGGCCAACCGTCCGTCCACGTCCCCATCTACACAGAGGCGTGCACATCTTTCTGCACTGAAGCAAGCCGCATTGAGGTGTGCTGATGTGTGTGCACATATAACATATTATATGTTTCGGTCGTCCCGTCGCGGAATCAATGTCCGAGCGTATAGATGAGGAACTGTTAATTGCCCGGTTTTGTTGGTCTCTAGCACCAGCTGCCATCCACGAGCATTTAAAGCCATAAATTTTTGAGTAAGTTTTGTAAATTTATGGTATATTGTATAGACTACGAGAAAAAATATATGTTTATCAACTATTTTATAAAACTCCATATTTAAATGCTAGCTGTATCATAAAGCTATAGGTTTTAGAAATTCCACGCTAGTTCACATGGCAGCCATTATACTGCTCTCACACCCTGTTTTAGCCTTTTCATTTTGTGCGCCACACGTGCAACCGCTAGAACTTGTAGTTTTTCGATAGCTTGTACGACGAATATGTAGTTTTATGAAATTATAATATAAAATCGTATTTGTGATTCGGATGGAAATTAATCAAGTCCCATGTTTTACGTATTATGCTATCTCAGATCACTTGCGATGGTGAGACTTTGTTCTTTCGAAAAGACCTGGTTTTCACACGAGCATCTCAGATGATGCGAGGGGGAAGCATTGCTAAAAAAAAAAGAATACGCAAGAGGAGCCTTGATGTCCTTTTCTTTTGTATGCTTGACCGAATGATGTATATTATTGGAAATAAAACCATATTACATTTCATCTTCTTAATGCTCCCGTAGAACTCAATTGCAAGTAATTTTAAACATGTCCTAGTTTCATTTTGTCCTATTTAACGGAGAACAGAAGCAATAGACGTATGAAATGTTTCTACAAATCCAGTAGATATAGTGACGATCAACTCTCACCGGCAAGTGCCATCATCCATCATGCATGTCTCCCGCAGTTCGACCGTGAAGCAAACTATCTATCGATTGATTTTCTCGGAAATGTCGTATTTATTTCTTAAGAAGCTTTAGTATCACACACATATATAAATAAATATATATATATATCTGTGACCTCTAATTCGCTGCTTCCTTCTTGAATCCTACTCCCTCCGTTGATAAATATAAGACGTATTTTGACTTTGCATAAGGATTAAGTTTATGGTAAAATTGAGAAAGATATAAAAGGAAATAACTTATATATCCCTATGCATATGGTTGAGAGAGAATAAATAAGGATATAGATGAAAAGACACATTAAATCTACATACATGTTTTATATTTTCTAAAAAGAACGTTCGAATTATATACGTCATATATTTATCGACGGAGGGGAGGGGTAATTCTGAAAGAATAAATGCACTCGATCCACAGCTAAGCTAAGCTAGCACACCCCCACAAAACCACCCTCCTCTGGTTGCCACCCCTCCTGCCACAAGATGGCGTCGTGTTCCTCCTCTTCGCCACCACCCCTCCCTCTCCTCCTCCTCCTCCTCTTCCTCCTCACCGCCACCTTCCTCGCTCCATCAGCTCTAGCCCAACAAGTACAGGTATACCTCTCTCTCTCTCTCTCTCTGGATTTGGCGTTGCCGGCGCTAACCTCTCCTCCTGTATGTCTGCATGCATGTCTGTAGGCTGATAGCGGGAGCAATGTGACGACGGCGGCGGAGGGGTGGCCGTGGACGCCGAGGCTGAGGAAGACGTTCTTGGACGGCGGCGCGGGGATGCTGCCGCGGCGGCGGCGTCTGGTGGGGCGGTTCCAGATATGCGCGGTGTGCACGTGCTGCGGGGGGCCGAGGGGCGTCTGCATCCCGGCGCCCTGCTGCTACGCCATCAACTGCAACATCCCCAACCGCCCCTTCGGCGTCTGCTCCTTCACCCCGAGGACGTGCAACTGCCTCAACTGCCACCTCTAGCACAAGATGCGGATGCAGATGGCCTATAATTAAAAGGTGTAATGCTGTTTTCTTTCTCCTTGGTTAGTAAGAAATGCTGAGAAATTTATTTGGGATTGGATTGGATGGAGTCCGTCAGATCATATCATAGTATATCAGTAATTGCCAAGTTCATTGCTGGTAGCTATAAGTAGTTTGGTGATGCATGGATGGATGGATGGATGGATGTTTTCTGGTTTCATTTTGGGTGATTGGTTAATCTGGTGCTCTTGAATTGTGGATATAATTAATTAGGATCCTGATTTGAGATTACTTAATTTTGTTGTATTTCTGCGCTTTCATGTCTCATGGTGTAGTGCTGCTTTTAATTTGTTAGTTAGTATAGTACTTGATTAATATTGGGGGAATTAATAACTGATTGAATCTGTGGTTCTTCCCAAGAATGTTGAGCAATTTGGGATAGTTTTGGTGATTTGGTTTGGTGCTTTTAATTTTGCATAGGCAGTTGATGTTTGTTTATGCGCAATTTGTTTGTATGTACCGCCAAGCTCTAGTTCCTCTCCAAAAAAAAAGAAAAAAAAAGAGAGAATTTCTAGTTCCTATGCAGTAGTTAGGTACGTGCATTGGTGAGGCTGAGGCAGGGTAGAATATATTGTGCTGTATAGTTGTTCGTGTGCACTTTTTGTTTCTTGTTTAAGTAATGCCATTAGTTTTTATTAACGAAGTTAATGGGATTTTATTCTGATTTTGACAGTGTGAGATAAGAAAGAATTTCCAGATGGTTTAAGAAGCAATCTTTTTTGTTAATTTTAAGGGTTTTTTTGGCTTAGAAAACAGTACTAGCCTGATGCAATAAAAATAGATAAAATGGTTCATTCGCTGCATACCTTAGTTTCAGTGAATCTCAAAGAGTAAGACAAGACGTGCTAAACTGGTTGAGGGCCAGTTTTGATCCAAGCATTGCCAAATAAATTCGAAGGATGTGTTATATTTCCTGCAAAGTTCTTGTGAAACTCCTACTTTTCATACAGTTCCTAATCTGTTATTTTCACTTGAAATTTCATATGAGAAAATTTTGACTTTTTTAAACCAAAAGCTTTTAATGCTGCCTTTCTTCTTGCTCTTTAATTCCCTTGGACAGTAGTAGCACTACTACTAGTACCTGTTAGTCTCCTCTTCAATGGATGTCAATGGTGCGGTTAGTGCTGTCGGTTTCGCACAGTTTTTTTTTTTTTTGTTCATCTCAACCTTGTTTGTTTGTTGACGATCCGTAGCAATGTCGTTCAGACGTCAAGAGGATTATAAGTAGGATTTATGGTAGGCCTGTTCATACTCCATTTGGTAATTAAATTATTTATTGTCTTCTCCAAAGTTGAATCTGCAAGGATGGAATTAGGGATGGAGGAGATGGTGGTGGTGTGCTATAGCAACCGCTACCGTCCATCAGATTCGAATCCGGGGGCCGAGCTTCATTAAGCACTGTAGCAACCAGTGATCACTGTGGACGGGTACTAGTATTTGTACTGTAGCAGCGGAGAACCCTAAATCTAAAAAAATAGACAGATGGGATCAACCTGCAGTTACTTAACATGGAGTCGCAGTAGCAGCTGCAGTGATCCCGGTTGAGCAAGGGTCCTTGAGCTGGCTGTCATCTCTGATCCATCTTGTCATTTTGTCACGGTGATCTCCCTTAAAAAAGAGCACGGTGCTACAATGTCGTGCCATCGCTTTGGATAGAAAAACACAGCCTAGGCGGGATTGCTTACTGTAATTCAGGATTACGGTACCGTTTTGAGCTCGAAAATCACTCGCCGTTTGGCACTGATTTTCACCGAAAATGGTAGAAACCGATCGGTTTCAAAGTCAAATACTTTTAACTCGATGGTAAAAAGTAAAAAAAAAATCAAAAATCAATCGGTTTTGCTGATTTTCGAGTGATTTTCATCGATTTTCTTTGAAAAATTGGCAAACTAAGTGAAACAATTCAAAATCCAATTTTAACCGGTTTACATTGTACAAAATTTACTGTTTTTTTTAATTAGACTGATTTATCTAGCCGATATTTGAAACCTGATCTAATTCGCTAAAACTATAGATGCAGTGCCATTGTCCAAGTGGATCACAATCCATCTTCAATGGCATGGTATTTTCCTGGTAAGGTTGGACCCTTTTAGAAGATGCCACGTATTTACGAAAACAAAGAGAGGTGGAACTTAAGCCTCAACCATCCGATTGAGCGTTGGACGGTCCAAACGGAGCGTCGGAAATGCATGCTTGAAATTGAGATATTTAAAAAAAGTTACTAATTCATCGTTGGAAGATGATCCTGACCGTCGATTTTAAATCTCAAGGGCACGAGACAGTAAAGAGGAGCATCGAAATGGCATGTTGTCGGATCATCAGAAGCCAGCGCATAAATGGCCTATCGCATCAATTTATTTTTTCAAATCTGGTCTGGACAAAATAAAATTACAAAAATAGTTTTATTTCTGACTATTGTTGTGCTCATGTACCACTGGCATTTGGCCAGACCTATTGTAGCCCAGTTGACCGTGACATCGGTTGATTGGTCCATCGTGGCAGGCTTGCTGCCGCGCACTCCAGTTTGGAAGGGATGTGCCGAGCACCACGAGCGCAGTAGTAGCACATGCCGAGGTAGGGCGGGTCGACAACAGCCGGAAGCAGTGATGTTGGCGTTGTTGCTGTCGCGGTCAGTCGACTAGCTTCCGTGGTCCACGGACGCAACAGGTGACACGTGTTACCTCTCGCGCTTCTTTCACAGCTAAAAAGAGGGTTATTTTTGTAAATTTATTATTATTATTATTATATATATATAAAGAAAAGACGTGTCCAGAGGGTAAAAAAGCTAAGACGTTTGGATCGTCATTCTCCCTCAGGCATGGCCTTTGGGGCTTCGCATCCAAGACGACTGTCCTTGGTGTTTGCATCCTGCATGGTTACCAGCCAGATAAGCGCAGGTCTCCCATTCCACATGGTTGTCACAGTCGTAGCCTCGTAGGACTCTCCATTGGAGACCATTTGTCCTGATGGGGGAAGATCTGTACCACATGTCCAACGACACACTTGGAAGGTCTTTAATTAATTAATTAATTAATTAAGAACAGTGCTTCAATCCCTTCTCTCGCAATATAAGTTGCACAAATCTTAAAGCAAGTGAAAGTGTAAATAATCACTATCTATCATTCATTCATGCTTTAATATTTGTGCAACTGTCAAAAGAAAAAGCATGAAAACAGCTCTCATTAATTAATTAATTTACCCTTTGGTTTTGGGTAAAATGTGTCTCCTTGTTTACGTTTCTATCCATGCCGACCGAAGATGATGTTGCTCTGAATAAATTTAACCTGTTGCGGCTAATTATTAATGGGGAAAAGAAAAGCTTACACCTATGAGACGAAAAAACGCAGTATCGTCTTCAGACTAGTTGTAATTTGAAGATGTTACGTACGATTGAATATCAAGTGCCCTTTTCTTTTGCCTGTGGTTGAATTAGATTAAGTGGTGGCACACGATTCAAATTTGTTAAATTATTAATTTTCATTACAAGGTTCAATTAATTGAAGCAAAATGTCCTTTATTTCTTTGTAATAACTACTCCCTCTGGTAGAAAATAAAGAGCCTCGTCACGGGAAATGTGCAGTGAATTTTAACTAATACTAACATCTATGCGAACATCTAGATTGGAGCTACGAAAAACGGTATGATTAGAATTGTCCCAAAAATGCTTTAATAATATTTAATTTTAATAAGTATTCCGTATAAAAATGGATTGTCAAAACTATATCAGGGAGAATCTGTAAAGAATGGCATTTCCATGTGATTAAAGGGAGTAAATTGTTTGGATAATCTAAGTACATTAATGCTTTATCAACTTCTACAATCGATGCTCACTCTCAAGTCAACAAACTTAATTTGAAGAGAATTGAAAGATGTTAAAAAATAAATAATGCGACCTAGAGAACTATACTTCCTTTCTATAGATCACCAAAAGAAAAAACAACAAGAGGACCTCTCTCTACAACCTTGGAATTTGATCCTGCAATTGACAAAAAAAATATAATTTAAATAGTTATGTCAGCCGATTAGGTTTTTTTAATATAGATCTGATCTAAACAACTATTTAGCCGATTAAATCATGCGTGACAGTATATCTAAACAACTTGTTATAGCCGATTAGATGGTTTGATAAAAGTAGATTTTCTCAAAAAAAGGCGATGCACACCAAGATCGAAGAAAAACAAACCTGGATAAATTGGCATAATCGAAAATGATCAACAATCAGTGATGTGCAACTTTATTGATCAAAAAATGAATTACAAAGAGATTCTAAATTATAAAGGTTACTCCTAATCGACAGAAAGTAAATAAAAGTATATGCGAGTTGTTTGATTGATTATTATATATCCTTCCAGCCCACCTCAAGTCTCCTTTTATAACATGCATGTCGATCGTATCCTTTTCCGATTTGTCACAAACCATGAGTATCGGCCTCTATCTCTTATAGATAAAATTCCTTGTTTAAATCGTTTTCGGCTAGATAATCCCAATTTAACTCACGACTGACAAATCGGTCACATATCTCGTCAAATTTTGATGCTAACAGTAGTGTACCCTTTAGTCTATGCAATTAACCTGTTGATAGTTAACCTTCTTTGCAGCTTCCACTTTAGTGATGATTTGTTATGGAAGCCACGTAGTGAGCACAAGGTGTCCAGGATTTAGGAAAATGTCAGTATTTATTTTTATTTGATAGGCAATTATTTTCTCTACTTGATGGTTGATTTTTGACAAATGTTTTATGATTTGTCACTGCAGCCGAATGACGTTATGAGCATACGGCATCATCGTATTAGCATTCCTTACGTCTATTGTGTTGATCAGCATCGGAGAACCTTGGATTATATTACATTGTTGAGACGAGGAAAATCAATGTTGACAAATATTTGATATCAGCCTTAGTGGAAGGTTGGCGGCAAGAACACTTTTCATCCACCAGTCGGTTTGATATAGATGCACGGACCGGATCACCTGCAGTCGCTGCTGTGACTACAAATTAAGCGACTGCAAGCGATTCTGATCATCTGTTTTTTCGATGAACAACTCAAATTTTTTGCAATAGCATCTCTACTAGAGTAATAAACAGTGTAGGACGAACGTAAGACCTCAGATCCAGATCTGAAAATCGGTAAAGGATTGTTTAAGTTACTGTCCTACTACAACTACACAGAAACCCGATCCCAGATATACTGCAAGAAGTGAGTTACTTGTGGCCTGTGGGGGTTGCCTCTACAAAGAAATCCAATAATTGGCCAATCTGACGGGACATGAACTGATTTGATCCAGAGGCTGCTTGGCAGTCCTGGTCGGGCAGGAGAACAAGAGATGAAACATAAAAGGAGGAAAAAAGAGGATGACACAAATGTTACGACGTACTCACAAGTCACAATACTCCGTCAATTTGAGCAAATTACGTGAGCGCACTCTTGTATTCCAAAGAACCCAACAAGGTCACCGGGTTCAGAATATCGATTTCGAAAAAACCTTCAAAAATTGATAATATCAAGTCGAAAATCGTCAGAAACCGAATGGTTAAGAAATCAAATTTTTTGAAAAAAACAATCGACCGACAAATTGAATGTTTTTTAAAGCCGATTTTTTAACGATTTTCACCGATTATCGACTCGTTTATGTCGCATAATTTTTTTGAATTGGATCAGTTTTGAATCTCGAATTGTCTCGATACGATCGAAATTTTCGACGGTTTTATGAACCCCTGCACCCGGGCACTTGTCTTGAAGCTGCTTTGCTCTGTGGCTTTTCCTGACACGTCGGAAGATGGGGTGCCAGTAATTTACCTGCAATTTTTGGAGAATTTAGAACCGCCAACCGAGCACTTGCGATGTTGTGTAGACTACTGGGCATCAGTGCCAAGAAAGTGAGGTTAAAGATATCAGGACCTTTGTTACTGTTGCAGATGTGGTCTTGGTCACGATTGCAACTCGGTCGACCAATAAAATATAGTGGAAAAATCTAGTAATAGTGCATTTGGTTCAAAGTTAAAGGGTGGATAGGATGATCCTATCCATCTTTTTGCACTATATTCGAGGCAAACTGATGTGCTGCACATAAAGATCATGTTCAATACAAGTATAAATCAAATATCTTGCCACTGTAGGTTATAGGAATATAGGCAAGTCGATACTTCGGGCACCACCTACAAACAAAAAGAAAAATATCAAAGTTACACTTCCGTTCCTATTTCCTACCATTCAAATAGTGCATACAAGATAGATAGCTATGCTAGTGTACAAAAGAAGAGAACTAATAAAGATGAAAACTGCCGCGGCTACGTTGATTGACGTGGAGACCAAATTGTTAAAGCTGTTATATCTTACTAGTATAGTGCTATGTCTTCTGGTTTTCTTTTCCCAGCACGTAATATATGATCTTTTCCTTTTTTTAGAACGTTTGTTTCCTTTTCCTTAATTTCAGGATATTTGTTTTTTTTTCCTTGAGATGATGCTGGAGGTGGGGGGAGATCTGTTGTGGACCACAGGGATGAGTTAGACACATTAAACAATGGCCATCGGATGTGGGTGAGTAAGCTGAGGAAAGATCTGAGAGGTTAATTTTGATGAAGGCAAGTTTCTGAGGACGTTTCGCTGGGTGTATGAAGGTTAGGCCATCTCTAGTGGGGTGCATTATTTGGGGTGGACGTAGAAAAGAATGCTTAGGTATATTATAAAGGGGTATAGATTCAGGTCAGGAATTCAACAACGATTTAAGAAAAAATTCTTAAGGTTTAATCTCATGGACTATGTCGTAATCACAAGTTCTCCAATGCCCTAATCAGAGTGCAACCGATGGCTTCAACACAAACAATGACCTAGTTGCTGGAAGGGATCTACAAACACATGCGATTGAATGTACATGGGAAGAATGGATTTGTCCCTAGATCAAATCATGGAAGCAGGAAACAAAGTTGTCCTTCGTGCAGAACGCCGCCGACGGAATCTAAGCCGGAATAGAACCGTGCGTCTATTTGGCCAGGAAGGAAGCGGCGCCGGCTTTGGTGGGGTCTGGACATGAACGCTGTTATCCTCTGCGTCTGGCGTGGACGTGGTTTAAGGGCATGTTTGTTTTAGCTTTAGATTCTTTAAAAACTGATTCTGAATTGTGGTTTGTACATATGAAATGGATTGTGGATTCTAGTTTATATAGGTGGGTTGGATTGTGAGAATCGGATTCTAGAATCGGACTGTTTGTTTTTTATTCTGTTTTTAGGGCCAGAATTCAGAATCAAAAGCTAAAACAAACAGACCCTAAAACAGCGTCGGAGAAGCTAAACTGCGTCCTTCCCGCAAACTTAAAAACAGAGCAACCTTTCCTCCTTTGAATTGGGAATTATCTTTACTCTTTGAACTAATAGTGGTGATGACGGTTCTTCACTTTCTTACCTCAACCCGTCTCTTCTCAAATCTCTTTTTCACCAAAAAAAACAAAAAAAATTGCCTTGTAACAAACGAATTAGCCACTAAAAATATATAATACTTATCCCAAGAACCTTCTCTCATGGTGTGCAGCACAGTTACGATGTAAACAACAGTAACGAGGCTAAGTACAGGATGTAAGCTAAGCTTGGCAGCAGAGGCATGGTATAGACCAGGATGGAACTGACCTAGCACTGTGGTGGAGCTGAGATCATGACGCAAGCTAAGCGCCGTGACAACAGCTTAACGTGCTGAGTAATATTATTTTATTCATAGCAAAGTAAAAACATTCGGCTAGTTATTTACTATAAATAAAAAAAAATCGGAAGGAAGTGAGTCGGAGGCACGCGGAAATTTTGCAGGTCATTGTCTGACCAACCAGAATTTGGGAGGATGGTTGGAGGTTGTAGATGGGAGTGCATTGAAAACCGCCATTTATTTTGTATCTGTAGGGTACCAATCATCCATGGGACCATTGTGGAGGGTGGCTGGCTCTGGCTGGCCATTTATATGCGTGGGCGAGTCGAGTGCCCTCTCACTGAATCTGCCTTTGCTCTCAGCACGGCAGCCACGACTAGTGCCGGCAAATTAGTTCTTTCTACGCATCCTTTGGATTCTATGTTTCTTTTAGGTCTTGTTTGGGTGGTTCATTTCTGACCAAGATCCTTGTGGATAGACTGAGATTTTAGCTTAAAATTTTGATCCATCCGCAAGGATACTAGCTGGGATTAAGCCACCCAAACAAGGCTTTAGAGGTTTCATTTGTACACTTCAAATTAATCACTTTTGGCATGGGATGGATCATGGACATCTCCTTCGGCTAGGGTGCTAGTACACTATTTTAGAGATCCTTTTGATATAGTGGTAGATTTTCCATGTGGGTCTCTTCAACTGTTGTCACAACTAAGGTTTCAAATTTCATTTTCGTACTATATCTCGAGACGATCAAAATATGAAATTTTGGCAAGATTTTAGATGAAATCAGGACAAAATTCAAAAAGCAAAATTCAAATTCGAAATATTTTGGACCAGGATTTCCAAGATTTCTACCGAAATTGCCGAAATTTTGGCTAAAATTACTGAAATCTCAGCAAATTTCAACTGAATGAAAAATAAGTTTAGAATTTTAGAAACTTTTAGACAAGCGTGCTGAGGCAATTCTTAAGCTTTCCTAAAATTTTTGGATCATGATCACACTCGAGCGAATTTCTAAATTCTGACACAGTTACTGTCTCATTTATGTTCCTTTTGTTTTTGATTTTTCAAACATAACAAATGAAGTTTAATTATTTTGTAATTTTTTTATGATCCTAGACTGCTAAAGATGGTATCATAAATTTTTTAGAGCATGATCAAGCTTATACATTTTTATAAAAATCTAACAGTGCTTCTATTATTTTTATAAAATGTCTCAAAAATTCGGTTTTTCCAAAAAAAATTCACAGAAGATGACTTAAGAGGTATTGTCCCAAATCCGGTCAAAAATTCTAAAATCACTGTAGAAAGTTGTATTTTAAAAAAAATTATTCAGCCGGGATTTAGAATCTCATCCCCTTCTAAAATCCGAAATTTCGCCAGGATTTTGAACCTTGGTCACAACTAGTAGGTGCAGTTAGTTTCTACGGAGAAATTAAGGTAAACTCACAAGAGCCTCTCTTTTTTTACTCTTGAAAGACAATTCATTTACGTCTATAAATTGTGTCTGTTACTATTTTTTTTTGCAATGTTATGAGATACAGTAAATGGATGGTCAAAATTAGGAAAATTAGCCACAAGAATAGTTGAAGGGGAGAATAAAACTCCGTCGTCCTTCCAGTTTGGTTTTTGCAATTTTGCCTTAAAATTAGTGCGAGTTCTCCGGTTGGTTTTGATAGATTTTTCTTTTCGTTAAAATCACAGCAACGTTTTAGTACGAATTCTATGAATCTGCCTCTATCCTTTCGTTCTTTTATGAGGTTAAATTAATATTGACATTACATAAACAGTGTCATTTGGCTTTCGTTATTTTTTTTAAAAAAACTAGATCATGGTTTGCACTTTTCCATTATTGTGATCTTCACGCGGAACTACAGCTAGATAAAAATCTTAGGATTAATATGGAGGCTCCAATTATTATGTACTGCTATAAAGATAATTGTTGTTGGGTTTCTTTGCCTTCATTTCATTCAATCTGAAAAAAAAAAGAACAGTAGTTGCTACGGACACCAAACCGCTACATAATTGCAACGAACAATGACTTATTGATAGGCCTAGTATCAACTGAAATTTTTTGGGGCCATTTGTCAATTTCGACGACTTTTAGTTGGAACTTCGTTCTCACACACAGCCTTCCCGTTCTTCAAAATAGGGGGACCATGCAGCAGCAACATGCAACAAGATCGAGTCTGAAAAACAAGAGGAGCTAGCGAGATGCAGAGCTAGCTAAGGACGTGATCACCTTTTGTATTGATAGCGACAACGCAGACAGCAAACATGAGATGACTGACCTCAGCACTGAGGTGAGAGCAGAGCATGACAATTTGCCAATTTGGATTCTCTCTCTCTCTCTCTCTCTCTCTAATGCCTTTGTGGACAGTGTTTAGATGATTTTACTGCCAAGCTTATGACCTTACAGGAATTACCTAAGTATCCCCTGTCTTTTCATCAAATATAGAGGGCCATCTTCTGAGAAAATATTAGGATATCTCCCCCAACAATTTTAAAAGAGTTTCAATCTGCCCCTTTCATCGGATTTTCTAAGCCTTGGAATCAGGCCCTCTTCTCATGTGAAATGGAAAAAAAATGTTAATTTTACATTTCTTTCTTTTTGCGAGGACTTTACATTTCTTTTCATAAAGAGGGTGGTACTGTGAATTTTATGTGAAATGCAAGGCATGGGATGTTACTGAAAGTTGATGTTTGTATCAAAAAGGAATTGATTCAGTTTTTAAACCGTGCCCTCATCGAGGTTCCACTAAAAAAGGGTAAACAGTTCTACCATTCGATCGCGCAGCTCAGACGGTCAAGATTTATGCTCGGGTTACCTCGGAGGCTCGGACCATGTTAACAGTGTTTACACATCCAAGTCACCTGATGAGCGCGAAGCTCGGCTTGACTCAAGGATGGGACAAAAAGGTCTAATCTGGACATGTGAGTTTTAGGCTACACGTTAGGCATCTTTTCACACAAATATTTCCACTGTGCATAATACTAAACATGATCTAATGCTAACATCAAGTCAGTGGCAAATCTAAGATGAAAATAGAGGAGACTTTTATATCGAAGTTCTAACTTAAAACAAGCGTACTAATGATACATCTAACGATCTATTGCTAACCAAATTCCAAATTCATACATAAAGAGAACGGAAACAAAGTGAATAATCAAAATATAACAAGTGTGGAACAGTCAAGGCTAATTATGAAGCGCATGAACAAAGAACAAGTAACCTTCGCCACACTCGTGTCAATTTGGGGGAATATAACATTCCCATTTTAAATGGAAATAAATATTCTTCCATGCTTCTGAATCAACATGTGAAACATCAGTCACAAAAAACTCATGGACGTTTCCATCCACCTCGATACAACTACAGCCAGGATTCTTCTTTACCCCTCTATCTATCATCATCATCCTTAGCATCTTCACCTCATCCCATTTGTTTTTACTTGCATATATTTGGCTCATAAGTACATAGATTCCACTATATGAAGGATTGAGTTTTATCAGCTTATCTGCAGCACATTCACCAATCTCTACATTGCCATGTCTTCTTCATGCATTTAAAAGAGCACAACAACCAGGCATGTTCTGAAACAGCTGAGCTGCACTTTCCAAATCACCACACTTGACACTTGGCATAAGCATTAACCATGGTCGTTCAGAGTACACATCCTTGACCGCCATGGCATCGAAAACATCTTTGGCAGAGGCGACACACCCGCACTTCCCAAACATATCGATCAAAGCATTATCCAAATTAACACACACAGCCACACCATCGCCCTCTACAACATACTGATGCACCACCCTCCCCAGCGCCAGCAATCCCATCTACCCGATCACTGAGACCACAGCAACCAGCACCTCATTAGGCTGCAGCCCCCTGCCACCACCATTCAGCAAAACACCCGCCACGCCTCGTCGGCCAACCCTCCCCGCGTGTACCATGTCCCTCTCTGGCATTTCATCAAACACCTTCCGCACATCAAGTAATGACCTGTGTTGGCTTAGAGGCGAACAAGAGCGTTCCCAACGAGCATCGTCTCGAGTACAAACCCCCGCTTAAGGGCCACGCAATGGACGGCCTCGCCGCCGGATGGGGAGCCATGCTGTGATTCTGGCGTTGGGGATACTGGGGGAGGGGGGTTCGACCGGCTGGAGGTGGGGCTGGCGTCCCAACTAGCCCCAACGGTAGATTCACCTCTGCATCAAGTGTTATATCAATGACATCAACTGCATGTGACTAGAATACTGGATAAAACAAAGAAGAGAGGTGCTTCCATACTTTTCTTTTTGATAGTTACACAAATATTAAAGCATGCATGAATAGTAGATGGTGATTACTTACCCTTTCGTTTACTTCAAGATTTGTACAACTTGTATTGATATGAAAAACGTTGAAGCACTGCTCAACAAAGAATATTGCTTGCATGCTCTCCTAATAATTAAGTTGCAAAAATCATAAAACAGCGTAAGGTTGATGGTGGTGGAATAGTGGGTAGCTAAAACTTAAGCTCTCAATTTGCTTTCAAAATTGTCTTCTTCACTTTTAAAGTTCTAGGGATAGCAATGGGCCCTTCCCACGCAACAAGTAGTTAACAACTTTCAATAACCTTCCCCACAACACCTACCAAAGCGGAAAAACGCCCTCGATCTCAGCCTGGACAAAAAAAAAGGCTGAATCGTCTCCCACTGAAAAGCATTACAAATCACAACTAAACCATAGCCTGATCAAGACATATATTAACTTCCAGCATTTTGGCAATGTACAATGGTAATTTGCCCTCCACAATGCATGTGTATCGATTTAATCATGAACAAAACGAAGACAATACCTAACAGGTGAACCCCTTACTACCCTGTAACTGATTTTACTGTTTACAATAGCAGCAAAAAATTATACTCCAAGATGTACTATATAAGAGGAGAAATCTTCGAAAATTCTTAAGGTTGAAGCGAAACCAAAGAAACAAACTCGGTGCTCTGCCCCCCTGCTTTCCTTATGTTGATCACAAAGTGCTCAGGGTACTTTCTTAGCAGCACTGAAAGTCCATGCCATGGTCTACCATCAGTTTCACTCTCAGGCCAGTCTTCTGATGCCAAATATTTTCGCACCCTGTTGTGGTGCCATAAGTTGCCATACTTCTCAAATATCTAAAACAAGAATATGCTTAGTCAGAATGACAAGGATGGATATAATATATATGAACAAGCATCTTGCAGAGCATGTTCACATATTTATTACAGGAAATTGAATATGACAAACTCATCATCTAAGTGGAAATACGAAATAACATCTAGCAGTACAGAACATGCCTTCATAATTTATAGGGGCAATCTGATAGCACAGATACCAAGCAGAGCTCCAACCAGAACCAAACCCAACAAAGAAGCACACCCTTGGCTACCCGAATTGAAGTGAACAATCCCACTCTGAGATTAACAAATGAAAAGCATTCCAGGCTTCATAAAACCAGTACTGCAGCTGTTACTGCTGGTAGCAAGTACCAGCTTCTAGCATATTACTGGTAGTAAGCATTAATCAGATAATAGTAACCACCTTTGGTAGCTGCCAATTTGGATGGTTCAGATGTTACAATGTAAACTAGTCATTTATCACCATACATAAAGTTGTTTGCATCAGATTACCAAAAGCTAGCCAAGTGTGTTCAGTTTCCAGCAGAACCCAAACTATTTATTCGATTTGTTTTTCAAAGGATATAGTGAAACAGAAAGTTCCAAGCAGGAAAATAGAATATTTGCAAAGAACCAGCAAGAATCATTAATAGTAAGTAAATAACAAAATACTACATATTTATGAGATGAAAACCCAGATTCTTATACTGGCCAACCAGCTGATTCACAAAAAAAAAACTTGGCAAAGTTCAGGTTTAACGATTCCAAAAGGTTTTTTTTCCCTAAATAATGCTCTGAGCTTAAAAGAACTGCAAATATTCCAGCATTTTGGGGGATAATTCTAGGTAATTGTCAATTTGATTCTGGTCCACTGCTAAGAAGCTACTTCATGGGGTGGTTGGACCAACCTTTGATAATTCATTCTGTCGTGGATCGTCAGAATAAAATAGGGGATGAGGTCAAGTAATACTTCAATGAAAATTTTGACACTTTAATATTCAAGTCTAGTATCATCAACTGTAGCAAGGATGTTTGCTGCCGCATGTATAGTCAAAGCTATATCCGATTCCACATTGTGCATGACACTTCCAAATACACCTTAGCCAAAACCTAGCGAGTTAGTTAGGCTTTGCTCGTCTCATTTGAAGGAAGCTACTCCCACTGTTCTAGGATGCATGTAGATCACAAATAGAAAAGATTGTAATAGAAAGTACTTTAGCAATATTATATAAAGAAAATCATGATCAAACTTGTACCTTCAAGATCATTAAAAGTTTAAAACATCATTTGTTAAGAACAGAGGGAGTATAAGTCAAGTCAACTCAATTCAATTGCAAGCGCAAGCTAAGAAAGTAGAGTGGTAGCAAGTGGGCTAGACCGGCTAGTACGATGGGAAGGGAAAGGGGATGTCAGACTAGCAGATAAGCAAGCATCATATCAAAAAACAAAAGTGACTGAAATAAAACCCACCAAGAGAGGGAACAGAGGAAAGGGGTTAAGGAATGTATCCAATTTTTAACTGGAAAGTTGGGGTTAATAGCTTGGAAGGAAATAGTATATCTTTATGAACTTTTTTCATTGACAAGCAGAAAAAAAAAACTTGAGGGCTGTGGCTGAGATGAGCTCAGGTTATAAATAGAAACAAGCTGAACATTACAACTCAAGTGCTGATCATTTCCCTTTTGAGCTGAGCCTAAGAAAGACCACAAGACGCAAGCCTTTTGGTCACCCAGATTTATTGCCAACGATGACCCATATACATGGTAGTTTTGATGGCTACAATATTTTCATATGATTATCTGGTAGTAAAATGATTTATCAGGACAAGATTTTTATACATCAGATGGATACTCTCCTTTTTTATCAGAAAAACTGAGTTAAAAAAAACAAAACAGATGAAGTTACCACTTCATGAAGCTTGTTCATAGGCACCCATTCCTGAGGTCCACAGAGTTCAGATAAAACAGTAGCAGTTGATGAGATAACATCTTTCTCTTCCAACTGCAACAGTTGTTGGTTATCTGCTTCCCTGCAACCCTTTGATCCTGCCTCTGACCTTCTTGCTGCACAAAATTATAAAACAGCTGAATTGTATGTAACATACTCAAAGTAATTTGAGGATAATTTAAAAGAAAATGAAAAGACGTCAGCAAATGATGTCACGAAATGAAGTAAACCAATGCAATTCCACTAAAATTGGTGAACAAATGAAAATGGGAGAGATATAGTACCTACAGCCCCAAAAAAAAAAGTTGCATTCCACAAATATATTTCAAGAAAATCTATATCTCAATTATCCTTCAAGTGAAAACAAGAAAAGAGGAACGATTATTTAATTGATGCTGCAAATTGAAATCATAATTGCCAGTGGTAACTAGGCCAATTCATGTTCCATCAATCGCCTTATTGCTCTTCTTGATCCACAATTGACTTTTCAATAGTACAACTCACATACAGCAGTCGTCATCGACTGATAGCTACAGGCCAACAGCGATAGAAAACTAATAATGTTTGGGTTCTGCAAATATATTTTCGACAAACTTAGGTCTCAATTCTACTTCAATTGAAAACAAGATAATGGAGACAATTATTTCATTAGCTCTACAAATTACAATGATAATTGCCAATGGTGACTATGCCATTTCATTTTTCTTCAATTGCATCCTTGCTCTCATTGATCCAAACATAACTTTTCAATACTGTAATTATCATCTATTGATTGTACCATATGATAGGACACCTTTGCACAAAGCATGTATACAAATAACTTTCAGTAAAAAGAGAGATCAGTTTTTAAACTACTTAATGTCTCACTAGCATCACAGGCTTGTGTTCTCACTTCAGGGATCAAGTATATACCAGCAAACAATCTCCAGATGAACCATTCTGATGTCTACTTCATTGTAACAATTCAAATCACATCACATTTCTCCAATTAATTGAAAGTTTCCTTCCCCAAAACCCACTCAGCAAGAATTTACATACAAAAAAACACAATGCAAATACTGAATTTTGTTCGGAGTTCTTTCATTGTAAATCATTAGCACATAAAAAAGATGCACATAAAAAAGATGCAATAACATGTCGGATTGACCTGTGCACTTGCCAGTTACAACTTGCATATTTATTTGATAGCAATATTATGTGCTAGTATCATCACTAATAGGAGAAAAGATCACTGCTCCAGCATACTGTACAGAAGCATCTGGGCGTTTCATGAGTGCTAAACTGATAACATTAGCTTCTGTTCCGGCACTATTATACGATTCATTAACCAGACACCTTGCTACCATTTCGGGAGATTAGAAATACCAATAAGCCTGTGAACTATGTCTCCACACATCTACCAAGACTAGTGTGCTAATCAGATGAATAAGAAAAGTAGGAAAGATTTCAGAAACCTTACAAAGATACATATCTGCTTTTTTAGTAAATTGGAATCCAAGAAAAGAACTAATAAACAGATAAAGAGTTGCAGGCACTGCAATGTCTCAAGAACTTACACTTGTGTAATTACAGCACCTACAATTGCATAATCACACTTGAAAAGTATGTAATGCAACTAGCAACCTAAGAAAATAAAAATAATACTTATTATTATCCTAACTCCTAAGCATAAAACTGTCCAATAGTAACTGAAGATCAGATTATATCTTCTCAAGAAAAAAAATGTACTTTGAAATCTATAACGATTCCGATTTCCTGGATACTTTATGCACGGCTAATCTGGCACAATCGACACACTAGGCCATTCAAGAAAAGTCTCACAGAAAGGAATGTGTCAATCCAAGATTTGGAATGTGTAGGGTAATTCAAAGAACAGCACAGAATGACAAGAACACTATGTTGAGATCCATCCATAAATAGCCATGTCCTCCAAGCTACCCGTTGTAATATCATAAAAGAAATAATTTAGAAGAAAGAACTGCAAAAGGCACATATAAGAATCACCAAAACAATTGCTCAAAAAGTGGAGATTTCATGAATAATATATAAGTTCATTCTCCAGTCATCCCTTTGCAGCCAACATAGTCAATCTCTCTTCTATACACCCACAAAGCAAAAGACAGCCAAAGAAACTAAGACAGGCCAACATATAGCATAAATTGCTAATGAGATGTATACCACATTTCAGTCACCAACTCACCATGCATAAGTTATGGATTTCCACTACAGTCAAGCCTCCTAATCCTTGACTCGGCATGATGAATTTGCTAGCAAAAAAAGACACCAATAAAACAAGTTGTTTCTATTTTCCCCAACACAAAATCAATGCACAGACAAACAAATAGCAACCACAGAATTCTATCAACAAAACTCAATATCTATCCTAATTCGTTTTTCATTTGGCATCCATTCAAAATCATGGCCACTAACCTCATTTTGACAAGAAACCGAGAAGTCATTCCTATGGTTCTATACAATCCATTCTCATAGTCCAATTGACGTGCACAGGAACAACTCAACCGAATAATCACCGAATCACCACAAGGTCCACAACAACTGCGCCTATCACAACAGCAACCATACATTAACAATGCAAAGATTGTCACACCATGCAACACCTTTACTACCAATTGTTCCATCCAATTGGTGCATTCACCAATTGGCACATGCAGGAAGAGCTCCACCTAAAGGATCAACATCTGTGACATATTTTACCAATTTTACCGATAGTTGCAAACACAATCTTATGCCGCCGCAATCCAATATCAATAAAGAAACGAGAGGTTCTGCAATTCAATAGAAATCAAGAAACACAAGATTCCGATACCGACCAGCGAGTCCCCCAGCGTCTCCGTTCGTCAGATGGAGAAGGCGGGAGCACGCGCGGGACTGCGGCGCGCCGCCCGGCGTCCGTGTCGAAGACGGAACGGGAGGGGAGGAGGAAGTAGAACTGCGCGTCGCCCATCTGGAGGAGGTCCTGGGAATCGAGCTTGACGGGGGGCGAGTCGGGGACGTGGAGGACGCCCTCGACGAAGCAGCCGTTCTTGCCGAGCACCTCGAGCGCAAAGCGACGGCGCGCGAAGTCGTAGAAGATGCGCGCGTGGCGGCGGGAGACATTCATGCCGCCGCCGAGGATGCCGAGGTCCACATCCACGTCGTACGGGGCGGCGTCCCCTTGCTGGTGCTTCTTGCGGCTGTGGCGGCCGAGGGTTATGGAGTATGTCTGCATGTAGTACTCGAAGTCCTCGCCCTGAAGCTTTGCGAAGCCCACCTCCAGGTCCGACACCGCCGCCGCGGCCGGCCGCCGGGAGTTCCCCATGGGTGGAGGGGTTATCGATGGTTTTGGACTTGGGACCGTTCGATCGTGGCAGGGCAATACAATAGTGTGTGACCTACGAAAGAAAATTTGGTGTGGATTGCATCAAGATCCGTGCAAATCTCGGGTTGGTCTCTGCAGGAAATCACTTGGGTTGAGATTTAATAGAGATGGCCAAACGGGTCGCTCAACACGGCACAGTCTGTTTAGGCACGGCTTGTAAACGGGACGTCTTGCGTGTCGGTCCACGTCTTTGGAGTGCCAACCTGAGGACGATCAGATTGGCCTTACGGGCCGTCTTGCGTCTTGCGTCTTCTACCGATCCTTCAGCGGGCCTAACGAATTTGGTAGGTCGTAGAGCGCCAAAAAAATCAAAAAATCAGAAAAAAATTAGAAAAATAGACAAAGTATGGCAAAAAAATACAGAAAAAGTATGAACAGAATTTAAAAAATGGGAGAAATTTAGAATAATTAGAAAAACTCAAAGGATGTAGAAAAACTTTTTAAATATATATATAAATTAAGAAAAAGCTAAAATATGAGATAAATTCTAAAATGAGATAAATAATTTGAATAAAATAATGAGCTTTATTAATGTTTGGCTGCCTCGTTAAAAACTTTGCCAAATAAAAACTCAACACGAGAAAACCTTGACAAAGAAAAAAGAGTATAGCCTATAGCTCAGTGATACAAGAAAAAAGTGAAGATTACAATTATTCTTCCTCATTATCTAGATAAAGATTTTCGAACGTCTCCGTCAGCTCAGCATTTTCTGCAGTATGTTGAGCTCGTAGATCAGCTTTTTCCTAATCTTTCACAATGAGAAGTATTTCTACCATCTCACTTGTCAGATTTGTTCTTCTCTCCTCGATTATTCTTCCGGATAGACTGAAAGCAGACTCCGAAGAAACCGTGGAGACAGGAACTGTTAACACATCTCGTGCTAATATAGAAAGCACCGGGTACGTTATCTTGTGCTCGTGCTCATTTGGTATGAGATTCTTAACCATCAAGTAAGTAGAGTTCCATCTAACAGGCATATCTGAACCAAACTTACGCGGACGCACATTCATTATAATACAATAAGTATTAAATGTTGCTACTCGTTGATTAGAATAATTTAAGTAAGACATTGCAGTGCGAAAATGTTCAAGATACTTATCTAACCTCTTCAAACCAGATTTAACTATAAGATTAATAATATGGCAAGCACAACGCTGATGTAATAAGAAAGATTCGGCATAAGAATTGAAAAGCGGAGTAAGAATGTTCATGACAGAAGTATTGCAGAAGCATTATCTAATGTTATTGCAAAAATATTATCACTAAGTCCAAAATCTTCCACAACTTTTACAATACAATTAACAATATTTTCACCAGTGTGTGCGACATCAATTAATTTGAATACTATAATTCTCTTTTCTAATTGCCAATCATCGTTTACATAATGAGCAACTACACTAAGGTAATCCTCTTTAGCTCTACCACTCCATATATCAGATATCAAAGACACAGAAAAAGTACAGGTACTAAAATTTTCTTTTAGGTTATTGCGATAATTATTATAATATTTAATCAAATCTCTAGTTGTTTGTCTAGAAATTGCAGAAAACCTAGGATTATGAGCGGTCCTAATATAGCTTTCAAACGCAGCTGACTCACCAAAGATTAAAGGAAGATCTTGATAAGCGATTAAACGACAAAGAGATTCACGAGCTACCTCAGGATTGTAGTCCCAGTTACATACCGTACCGTCGGGGTTGTACTGCAGCTGCGTCTGTCTCAAAGCCATCCCCACTTTTTTTTCTACAGCTCTAAGCATGCCTCTTCAAGTGCCCCGTTCCACCTGAAGATTTCGTAGTTAATTTATGCTTACAATATTTACAAACATCATACCTGTTCTGGACGTCGTTTGATGTCTCAAAAATCTACACGAAATCTTCCCAGACTCCTGATGTACTGCGTCTTGTTCTTTTCGCCCCGGTGCTTGCTGACGCAGTAGCACTTGTAGAGCTTGAGGATGGCACAGCTCCTGTATCTTCTTGGGCTTGATATGATGCAAGAAGCTCCTCAGGAGAAATACCGAAATCAGAAGCTGAGAACGACAGAAAATCCCCAGGCTCCATACTAAATATGATTTAAAATACTAATAAAATGAAAAAATAAATCACAATTATCACCTTGATTTCTTGACAGAAGCCGGAAGCCGAATTTCGGATTTTTGGATTTTTGACAAAACTATTTTGAATTTTGATAAATTACCACCAAGAGCAAAAGAATTTCCACAAGAGAATGAGTAGAAGAGAATGCAAGATTGTTGGTGTGGAATGGGGGGCAGACACCTATTTATAGGAAAAAAATTCGAGATTTTTTTAAAAAAAATTTAAACCTTCAACGGTTATAAAACGGGTATTTTTTTTAAACGGGCTAAACAGGTTGTGCCCGTACCGTTCCATGCCGTGCCGAACCTGGCTGTTGCGTGTGTCGGCCCGGTCAGAAGCAGGCCGTCGCAGTGTCGGCCGCCGTCTTGGTCCTAAGCACGCCAAGCGGGCTAGTGGCCGTCTTGCAAGACGGCCGCTTATGGGTGGGCCGTGTCGTGCTCAAGGCGGGCCAACGATCTGCGTGCCTCGGGTCAGCCCGTTTGTCTATCTCTAGTTGAGATTACTTATTTCATACATATTGAATTTGAGGGATGCCAACTAACAGCGTCCACTATAATTTTTCATATGCGGATGAACGCTATGGTACTTGACTTATGAAAGAAATATTAGATTGGGATTGTGTGATACGCTACGTCGTTCTTTTTGCCACAGGGTCTCTTCGTAAATTTTCGGGACTTCGAGGGTCTTCGTGAAAAATCGTTCAGGACCATGAATTTCTAGAACCCCGAGGGCTCCATGCAAAATGGCCTGCACAGGAACTTCTTGTAAATTTTCGGAACCCCTGAGGGCCTCCATGTAAAATCTCTGAAACAGGGCCTCTTCATAAATTCTCAGGATTTTAGAGCTTTTTTTGCAAAAAAAATTCAAGGGAGTTTCCACAAAGAAGATGATGTGGATGAGCTGAGAGCCCGACAACCCCAAATGCTTTAAAGAGAAGTATATTCCCGGAACTTGAGGACTTTTTCATAAAAAAATGTTCAAAGGGGTTTTCACAAAGAAGATGATGTGGCTGAGCCGAGAGGCTGGCAATCCCAGACGTTTTAAAGAGAAGTATATTGGTCATCCACTCAAAAAAACAGGAAGGAATATTGGTCAAGATTGCTTAAAGACATACACAAATCTTTAGTTGATGCATGTTGGATATTCCGTCTGAGGGGATTAGGAAACTATTGCCCGTCGTAAGGTTTTATTTGGCTATATCACAATTCTAGCCTATCTATATGAATGGACCGAGATTTTAGCTTAAATTTTTGCCCACCCATGTAGATTTCGTCCAAAAAAAATGGACATTCCAAACAAGACATAAAATGTTTGGTGTATAATATTTGTATGTGTCGAAGGATGTCAATACATCATTTTTTGATTCTATGGTAACAAGTAATTTAAAAATATAAAATTAAAGATAAAGAAGACTATATGTTCTATTTTGACAAAATAGGACTATATGTTAGTAATAGCACATTGGTGCTATTTTCTTATTCCACGACAATAAGCAATTTAAAACATGTAGAGCTTGCGGATAACTAATTATACTTCCTCCGTTTCAAAATACATGCTATTATAGCTTTCAAACTTTATTCCTAAATACATATCATTCTACAATTTTGAGACAACTTTTAATTTTTTTCTTTGCATGCCTCTATCATTCATTATTTCTAATATTTTTTATTACTGTTGATTGGAGTTCCATACATCATCCAGAAGCAATAAGTAAGCTAATAAAGGAGGACGATTTGGTCATTTATATACATACATTGTTCAAATGCAAAAGTCTAAAGTGTCATCTATTCAGCAACAAAGGGAGCAGTAAAATGATTAAAACCTTCGTTCAATCTTGACAATACTAGTGTTCTAAATAGCTAGCTATACTTACGCTATAATTGCGCTATAGGTTTTTTGATATTAAACGCAAAGCGACGAGTCAATGTTCTGCTATATTAGCTACACGTGCTATGATAGTAATAGCTCCGCTATATGTTGTAGCTTGTAGCTAGTGATAGCTTCGCTATCTTACATAGGTATCCACGAGGCAAAACATTGGACCTATTTTTAAATTCAACAATATTAGAAGGCTTAAATGCATCTTTTATAAGCCTGATCTATAAGAAAACCTAGAAAAGTACATCATCTCACCCTTTTTCAATAATCTAGCATTTATATTTCTTAGTAATTAAGTATTTATTGTTAAGAATATTATGATATAGTTTTCAGCTATGGTCTTTAGTATGTATTAACATGTTCGTTGATTATGGATTTGACTCGTATTCTTATTATAAAATTATTAATACATTCTAAAGTACTATGATCTAATGATTTGTTTGATATTATACATATAGTTAATTTTTTAATATTGAAAACACTACGAAGAATAGCTTCTGTGATATTCACTGTAATTTTAGGACCTTATCGCCACGAAAATTACGATTTAAAACCTTGGCCAATACTCAGCTTCCGATTTTTTTAAATAATATATTTTTAATAAATAATTACAGAAAATAGTATGCTAAAAAATAACAGATTTACACACCTCTCGCAGTTTTGAATTGCGATAACTCTCTGTCACAATTTGGAATTGCGACTTCTCTCTGTCGCAAATCCAAATTGCGACAGAGACTCTGTCGCAATTGTCTCTGTCGCAATTTGGAATTGCGACTGAGTCTCTGAATGAATTTTACAATTTTACGTCTCAAATTAGGGTCCAATAATTTCAGAAAAAATCATATTTGTCAGCGATAATTCATGTATTTTACAGTTCAAACTAGAGTCCAATAATTTCAGAAAATTCATATTTGTCAGTGATATTTCATGTATTTTACAGTTTTACAGTTCAAACTAGAGTGCAATAAATTCAAAGAAATTCATATTTGTCAGTGATAATTCATATAGTATTGGACAAAATTATTTGTTAGTCTAAATTTTGTGACAAAAAAATCGGAATTCGTTGTTCACCATATTTCCAAATTTGATGACAATTTATAGTAAAATATTCAAAATATTGAATAAAACGTGACATTGATATTGCAAAGTGCAGGATTAAGTCACAAACAGGGATAGAACATAGGTACATGCCTTAGGGAATTCATAAAACTGGGATACAACATAGTTACGTACATGCCTTAGAGAATTCATACAACTGGGATACAACATAAGTCACAAAACCATACATCTATGGCCATCGTTGTCGGTAGGCATGGTCAAAAAAGGAAAGTTATATATTGGTGGCTGACGGGGTATTACGCTTGGATTGCTGATAAGGCTTAATGTAATATCATCGTCATAATTGGGAGGACTCCGAGGACGCAAGGTTCCTAGCCTAGGTGGCATGAAATCGTCGTCATCATCGTCATTTGTATGGTTAGGAGCTAGCCCGCCTCTAGTGCTGGTTGAATGTCCTCTTGCATTGTTTCTTGAACGGCCTGTTGTAGTAGTGCTTGAACGGCCTGTTGTGGTAGTGCTTGTATGTCGAGGCCTAGGTGATACGAAATTGTCATCGTCATTTGCATAGTTAGGAGCAAGCCCTCCTCTGGTGGTGGTTGAACGTCCTCTTGAACTTGCTGCTGCAGCAGTACTGTGTCGACCTCTACTCCTCCAGTTAGATTCTCTTCTGCATGTTCTACGTGAATCAGGCATCACACCTCCACCGAAAAGCATATACATCGCTAAGAATTCTGGGATATCTTTGTTCAACAACTGTTCATCCTCTGGGAATGACTAACACACAAAACGAGCATACGAAGTAGTGAATTTATGTATAACGCTAAAAAGATTAGTAAGATGAATAAATATGAAATAACAAACTTTAATATGCTTTGCATACTTATCGGGCAGCATCAGTACCCTATAAGATCTTCTAGAGAAACCTGTAGCAGAAGGGTGGTCGGTTAGTTCGTACACCCTTAAATACCTTTAACGCCACCCTTGCAAGTGCGCCTTGAGGTCGTTGGAGGTCACAAAGTTCAGGTCAGAGGTTGTCACGTTATGTCTCGATAATATCAAACGCCACTTGCAATTTGGACACCACTTTACTTAGGTTCTCTTCTTTGAATGGATAGTCCTTCCCACTACGCGTAACCTTCAACGTGTAATGAAGGGCTAGGGTGCTCATATCTGGTGTCTACGAGAATGCTCTGCTAGAGGATGCAGCCATGGTGAAGTGTGAGTGGGAGCTGTGGATGTGTGCCTGCGGTTTGGCCTTTTATAGATTCGAAGGGGTGGTGTATGGACTAAGTATTGGAAGGTAAGATTCAAACATACAGACGGATAGCAAAATGCCAGAGTGTGTAGTCAAGTCGGGGTGAAAAAACAGTCATGCACGCAAGGTGTCAGCACTTACAAAATGTATTGTACAATAAGTGGTCAACTCGTAGTTAAAAGTAGGAAGTAAGTGGTCACTTCGGACTGTGCAGTGTGCAGTTGGTGTGTACTGAGTGTACCGAAGAGACTTCGTACCGTGCAGTGAGTAGTTACGTCGAAGCACATCCGCAAAACCCTTCCGTGTAAGCATGCATGAGAAAGCGTAGAGGTTTGACAGCGTGTGGTCAAATCGGCCTGGCAAAGCTACATGGAGAGTGTTGTCAAATTGACCTAAAAAAGTTTAAAGCATTGGGCCTGTGAGTTGGCTAATCACGCTAAAAAAGCTGTTGCATGGTCGTCAGCTCCATTAAAGGTTTAAGTGTTTTGGAACCTACACCTGTAGTGATTGTTTAGGGTGTTTGCTTTGGCAGGATTGAGATGCAAAGCAAGTTTTAAATACGATCGTTTTGCATATTATGGTAGTACATATATCAAAGGGTGTTTCGAGGCTATTACTCTATAATTTTTCATCTAAACATATTATTTTACGGACTATTAAAAAGGCTTAAGCGATCATACCGTAATAGAAGATAACTTGTGAAAACAAAATACCATAGCTGAATGTTACATAATTTGAGGAAGTAAAGCATCATATTGTGTTTAGTATATCATATATGAAAGGAAAAAACTAACTGGGGTCCCTACGCGGTGCTACTCCTCGTGTAGTCCTAGGCTTCCTCTGTGTGCACATGCCTGAGGGATCGTCACCGGTCGTGGGGCTCGCCATGAGTACTCCTAGCAGTCGTCTTGGTCTTTCGGAGTAGATGTAAGGCGCCCTATGATGGTGAGTCGGGTCGGGCGCATCGAAAAGCTGAGAGGGGCCAAGGACCACACCCGTGGACTGCTGGTAAGGATCTACTAAGAAGTCTAAGTAGGTTTCGTCGAGAGGAGAGAAGTCAATAGAGGTGCTCGCACTCTGGTCAAGTGTTGGATTGGCTGCTGTTGACAAAGTTTTCATGTTAGTACATAACATAATACGAAGAACATAATAGATAAAAGGAGACCACGTGGTGTACCTGTAGTCATAGGGACGTACGTCGTAGAACACTACCAACTAGATCCTCCTGGCAAGTCCTGAGGGGGCCCGTCTGCGTGCATGATGTCCCAGCTGCGGCTTAGGGCGCGTGTCGGCTCCGTACAGCTGAGGCACATCCTTGAACCTGTAGGACATCATCGTCTCTAGGCCTCCTGCAGGATGTAAGTTGGACGATACGAGCGGCCCTCTGGCGTACACGCTGCAACGCCCCTCTCAAGAAGTCCATCGAGACCTCGAGCCTGTCCGTCTAGCCTACTCGTGCCAGTAGTATGTCCGCATTGAAAAGCTAATTAGTTCGTACAATTGCAGTAACAAAAATTAAATTTTTGTATCAAATTGTATCTCCAATTCTTGCATATATTATATCTCTCATAAATCTTGCATTTTTCTATATCCATAGCATAGCTATTATAACTCCATACAACTAAATAATTAAAAGCCTATATAATCCGAGTACTAAATCGTCAATTTAAATAAACTATTGCGAGTCTACACATCTAATTAATCACTATATCCTCTTTCTAAATATTTATTGCTCTACAAAACTATGTACTTACCAATCTATTTCATTTGATCACTAAATTCTAAATTAAAATAATGAAAAAAATTACCTCAACCCTCGACGAATCTTCTCTCTTCCTTCCCTCCTCCTCTTCCTCTCCCCTCTCTCTTTTCTCTGGCGAGCTTGCTCTCGCTCGGCTGATTGTCTCGGTGAAAATGAGGCTGAAGGTTGGGGCGTCCGTTTTTTACAACCTCTGTCGCAATTGCCAACAGTTGCGATAGACTCTCTGTCGTAATTTCAAATTGCGAGAAGCACTCTGTACGTGAAACATTCTCTGTCATAATTTGGAGGTGCGACATGTGTGTAAAAGTATTTCTGCAATTGTTTATTAAAAATATATTATTTCACAAAAAAATTCCTCAGCTTCCTTTCCTGACCTCGGTTGTCTGGCTTTAACTCCGGCTTTCCCCTCCCCTCTCCCTGCCCGTTCCCCAACTTCCCGCCGCCGCCGCCGCGCTCTGAATCCCGTGCACCGATCCGTCTATCGGCGTCGGTGGACGCCGCTGTCGCCGGGAGCCGCCAGGTGCGTTCTGAGAACCTGTGCTCTGTCCATATGGAGGCCATTACCCGTTAGGGTGCCTAATCGGTTGCTTCGCTTAGTCCTTACATCTTTTGTGTGCGCGCATGTGAATTTTAAGGTCATTCTTGTAGTTACAGTGGTGATCGATTGGGGTGATCTTCATAGGCACTTCGGTGTTCAGATGAATTGGGTAATTACCATTATTCAGCCAGGTGGATTCAAAAGCCTACTCCTACCTGGGCATTGCTGGCCTGTTTTTTCTTTGCATGGCCATTAGCAACTTTAGAATAGGTCGTCTTGTTAAATAGAACTTAAAGGGCTGCAGCTACGACGGATGGTACTAATTATATTAATTGAAAAGCTGTAGGTGCAGAGTTGGATGCCATGTTTTTCCGCTCCAATTTATAAAATACCGCAATTGTGATGACTGCAAAAGAATATTTATTTTGATTTAAACTTGAAACCAACCCTTGCAAAAAAGGGCTTTTCCAGGCCGGGCAATTCACTCGGAGGAGAAATTCTTTTTGATGGAAATGAAAAGATTTGCTGACTTCCGTAGAAGGACAAAATTATGGCATGAAAGATGTGGAAACTTGACCTTTGCTAGGCCAGGCTATCAGCGTAAAAACATTAGGAGAATGTGACACTACAGTCATAATACATGTGTTCGTTATGTACTCTCACAATTGCAAGGAAAGAATCTCTTGAAAAGTAAGAATTACAATTGTAACACCAATTTATGTTCTGACGATAATGATATGGAAAAAAAATAGCCCTCTAACAATGGAAAATTGGGTTTAATAAAATAGCATCTACCTCATCCTTGTTGTATACGGCACAACTTCCGGTTCTGCAAATCTGTGAGCATCGATTGTCTCCATGGGCATGACTGCTCTGCCAGCCATGGGCATGAATGGATATTGAGTGTGGTGTCGAGGCCACAAGCCAAAGCTACATCTAGACAAGAGCCTTGTCTTCTGAATTACAATTGCTCACCATGTATGCAGCATTTTCCCACCTGCATGATAAACTATTTTATCATGTTGGTCTACTTTATCAATCACCACTGTGATCTTTTGCTTCCGGCCATCTATGGTATCCATGAGCTCAATCTCTCATCCCTGTCATTTCATTCTCTCTTTATATCTTCTTTTGGAAGTGGTGGTTGTCAATAATACAATTGTATACGGAGGAATCTGAAATCACCCATTGAAAGGAGAAGAAAATAACCTGGCAGTAAAACTTGAACAATGCTGCTGAATGTACAGATGCGTATCGCTTGTTTAAGAAAAGAACGAAAAAGAATATCTGTGAACAAAATTGAAGAATACAAATGGAGCTTCTGTTCCAACATCTACTTTGATAAGCCCTATCATCTGACTCTGTGTGTACAATTATGTCCTGTTTACAGATGTTCTTGGCGACATAGAACCACCAGTAGAAGTACAGAATACAACAAACAGCTGAGAGTTCTTGAATACCAGGTTTCGGGTGATTTTGCAGATGAATTCTGAACCTCGTTTACAGCTCCTGCTTGCGTTGTTCCAAAACTACCTTGTGCATACGAAGAATCACGGTATTGATGCCAAGATTCGTATGCTGCATTAGGAATCAATTCATTGTTTTGGAGGATTAGCTGAGGTGATAATTTACATATGTTCTCATAATTTAGTTGTTACTAACCTTGTTTGGATATTGTGCAGTTTGAATCATCAAAGCTGATTGTCCAGAGGAAGTACCCAAGCAACTGAGATCTCATTGCAAACTCCATCTTCTTCTTCACCACCCGGGCACTGTCGAAGCTGACCCAGAGATCACCGCTGTAGAAATACTCTGCCACTGACTGGTTGTCATAAGTAACAACAGTACTGTCAAGCTTCAGGTACTCTTCAATCTCTGCATATGCAATTATGCCGGTCTGGTTGCTCTTCCTCTGCTTGGTTCCAGCCGCTACAGTTGGTGCTCCTAGCCCATTCTTGGCCTTGTTTCTGAGGAACCAAGATCTTCCAAACAGTGGTATCCCCATCACCAGCTTACATGGAGGGACTCCTGCATCCAACCATGAGATGACCCCGTAGCTTGCCGAGAAGTGCGAGGACTTGTCGTAGAGAGGTGCATCAGTTGTAGTGATGTTGCTGTTATTGTGGAAGCCGAAGGTGAGAACATTTGCCCAGTCAAGGTTGGTTGAGATACAATCTATCGGGTAGTCGAGGTTGCTGTCTGACGTGTCAAACAGGTGGTTTGAGAAGGGAAACGTCGCTGTCAGGAGCAGAGCCTCAGACAAGGAGTTCTTGGATTCCTCCATGATTTTAGCCCGCCATTCTGCAAGCAGGTCTCCAAGGTTTGCCATGTCCTGTTGTGTGGCTGGGGAACTCCACGCCAGGTCCAGACCATCAAAGCCATTGGCCCGAGCCAATTCGATTGATGAGTTGATGAAGACTTTCCGAAGGTTCTTGTCCGCTGCCATTCTGGAGAAGGCGGCATCTGACACGTCCACCTTGTACTCATCTGTGCCAATGGACAAGATGGTCTTGACTGCTGGATTCCCGGCGGACTTGACATTGCTGGAGAATGTAGCAAGCAGTGAGCTCTGATCGGTCGGTGGCAGCGCGATGGTGGAGCGCATCTCATCGATGCAGAGGGAGCTGTAGTAGAGATGAGTGTACAGGGAGGTGTCAATGCTACTGACAGGGGAGTGATGGCTTGAGGACGGCAGCCAGTAGCCAGCTCTCACTTCAGTGGACGCCCAACTGTCTGCGAACTGCCGCTCCGCCGTCGCCACAGAAACAACTGACAAGAATGTAAGGACGGATATCAGGGCTGAGACGATGAACTGTGCCTGCTCCATCTATGAGAGGTGGTGGAGTGGTTGCAATGGGGTTGGAGTGAGGAGAACGTGGAGAAGGTGAGCATCGCTTTGTGGAAGCAAGGACTAGGAGGTGAGTGGGAATCTCTCAGTTGTTTGGAGCAGATAGATGGTGATCATTGATTGCATCGCATGGCTGTCTGTCATGCTTCCAGCTTCTGCAGCCTGGTGGAAATTAGGAGTATTACGCGTCTGTGCTCCGGCAGTGGTTAGCTTGCAGGTAAAGAGATTAAAACTGTATTTTGGGGCTTGATCATCCTGTCTGTGACTCTTACAAGCAATGCATAGATGAATCTGGACTTTCTGCTGGTAGGACATGCTTGGCCGGAGTCCCTCTGCTGGCAGTTTTGGAATTCCCTCTGAACCCTTCTGGTTTAATCTATTGTTCACTGCTCAAGCTCTGCTTTGGGCTCTGTGCACACCAGCCTGTTCCATGTAGTAACAGTAGTGGTAAACAGTGGTCAGTGTAATCATGGTGGTACATTTTGTTACTGCGACCGCTCTTGCTTCTTAATGAAGCATCAGTGCTTCCATTAAGTGTTGACTGTTCTGAGGTACTACTACTACACTCCTGTTCTTGTGTAATCTAATGGAAGTTTTTAAATGGGATTGTTATGTGCTGGTACAACCTTATTAAGGCCATGTTTTAGTTTGGTCTTTCAGATCAGAGAATCATTAACTGCTCCTTGCATTGTTATTACTTCCTTGTACTGGAGGCCAGGTACCTACAACAGCCCATGTGCTCCCAGCGTCAATTATGATGTCAGGGTGTTGGGGCTGTGTATTCTTATCTCTGGTACTATTTGGAGGAAGAACCTTTCTGAGACTTTGAGTTTGGATATGGATTTGGTAGATGTATCCACCCCTTTGTACTCTCTTCACCGTGAATCCATGTCGGCTACAGTGGTGAGGCTACTGCACGTGCCATAGCATCGTGCAGTGTTGCATTTGAGGAGGAAAAAAAGAAGGTAGCACCCCATAGTTGCTTAGAATAATGATTTATCTTGAGAGACATGACATTACGTATGTCGTTACAAATAAAGTTGATCTGAACTCTGAACTAGCTAGGCCTAGATGGTTTGTTATTGTAAAGGAAAACTTAAACTTGAGTTATATGCTCAAACACTGTCAATAATTCATCACAAACGTGAATAGATCTTCACATGGTCTTTCAACATCGGATCCTTTTTTGTGTGTGTAATATAGGAACCATGATTGTAACACCTAAGATGATTATTATATATGCTCTGGTTAAGTCTTGAAAAAAAAATGTTTGCCTCCATCATCTACGCCATCAATTTGTTAGCCCCAACGTTGGCCACATTTTGGCACATGGATGAACTAGAGTTGGTGAAATAATGGCATGTTAATTGTTTGCTTAGTTCTTGTCCAACGAGCCAAAATTTGGAGCCATAAAAATTTAATCATTGATTTGGTTGCCCACTAATTAACTAATTTCTGACAAGAAATTGGAATGAAATGTTTTAGCTTTATATATACACACCCAAAAAGAAATTAATGCGTTACTCCCCGAATTTTCAAGTAATAATCTACAAATTATACAAGTAGGAAAGTTGGACCAAAAATTAGAAATCTGCAAAGGACGTTTTGCTTAATCACGTCCATATGGTACGGACGCTGTCCAACACCACGTCCTACAGTGGTCGCCAAGGAAAATGACATCCATCTTTGGAGGCCCGCAAGCCCATTGCACAACCTCTAATACGGTGTTCTTTGTTAACCTTTTGCCTATACTTGTTAGTCCATGTTTTTTAAGTAGACGCACTCATCTTAATTAAGCCCCAGCAGCAGCAGCTCGTCGTCCTAACATGTGATCGAGGCTAACACACTCAAGCCACACATATACCTAGCTAGTTTGGAAGTCGTCGTTTTTCTAGCCACCAGCAAACTCTTTTTATAAATCTAACATCTTTTTAAACGTAACGTAACTGTAAAAATAATTCTACCTACAATCACAAAAACATCGACAAACGATACATATTATAGAAGGAGCTATCAAGCTAAGGGCCTGTTTGGGGGAGCTATGTTTCAGCTTTGCTTTAGCTTTGGGCTAAAAGCTCCCTCAAACAGTATGGCTGCAAAGCAGCTAGGAAACTAAGCCACAGCAGAAGCACCCTCAAAAGCTGCAGCTGCTGAGGAGGAGCTTTTCAGCTGTGGCTTCGCTTGAACACCTCCTAACTCGCTCGCTCCGCCTTCCCAACTTTTGCCACCCCGCCTCGTTGCCTCCACGTCACCTCCCCACTCGGACGCCGCTGTACTTCGCTATGTTGCTACCTTCCATTTCGGTTAGCCCTCAAAAGCTACATCTGCAGCAGTCAGTTTGCCAAACAGCATAACAAGAAAAGCCCACACCGCCATACACAATTTGTTTCTGATGAAGCAAACCAAAAAGCTTTTTCAAATTAACCGCAACTTACCCAAACAGGCCCTAAGACACGAGTAACCTCGGTGGGTTGTCGATCTATGGTAGCTAGGTTGCTAGTGTGTAGGATACTGGCTAGTGTGGAATTTTTTTTCTTTAATATTTATTTTTAATCTTTTTTTCAAAACTAGTCGCCTGGATGAAAAAATAACAAAATTACCCTCCGGTCGCCTGTGTACACGGGCGATACCTCCTCGCCAACGGCTCCGATAGCGGCTCTAACTGGCTTGGCAGTGGCCCCCTATCGCCTCCTGTATGGGCGATCGCCCCATACAGAGGCGACAGGCTCTTATTTAAGCGCGCTCGGTCGGTCATTTGTCTGAGAGAAAGGAAAGAAAGAGAGGGAGCGAGAGCAGGGAGAAAAAGAGGGGGAGAAGAAAGGGAGAAGAGGAAGAGAAGAAAAAGAGAAGGGGAGCCGAAAAATTTAGGTAAATTTTTTAATATTATTGTAGAGTTAGTTTTAGCAATTTTTTGTAGAGGTAAATGTAGGAATTGTTTATAGGTTATGTAGTATTTAAAATTTAATGTAGCATTTAATATTTAGGAATTTGTTGTAGTATTTAGAAATTTTAGGATTATGTATTGTTTAGAAATTTAATATAGCAGTTAATATTCATAAATTTAATGTAGTATGTAGTATTTACAAATTTAATTTAGTATTTCAGTATGTGCAAATTTAATGTAGTACTCGGTATGTAAAAATTTAATACAGTAGAAATATTAGACAATATTTCGGAATTTAATTTAGTACGGTTGTGTATTAGTAATTTTGTTATGCAAAAATGTATTAGGCAATATATATACAAATGTAATGTGGTATGAATTTAATTTAGTAGGCTCGTGTATTACTAATTTTATTATGTAAATAATGTATTAGGCAATATATACAAATGTAATGTAGTAGAAATTTAGTAGACTAGTCGAATCACTTATTTATAGTCGTATTTGTAGTACGATCAATGTACGTTTTGTAGATTGTATTTTAGAGTAATATTTTTTCGGCGGACGTTGCAGCATGTCGGAGAAATTGTATTTCCAAATATTTTACGGAGATGGGGAGATAGCACAGGGGGCGGATGGGGTGGATCTATCATCATTTTCAAGAGTCGTACGGGGCATATGTAGACCGAGCGATAGGACATCTGAGGGTTTGTTGGAGTGGATGTCTCGGATGTTCGGTTTGGATGCCCAGATCGTTGGTTCATGGTCGAGCAGTGGTGAGCCGTGCGTAAGACCGTTTTTACGGAGAGTTGATTCCTATTAACTCAACGTCAACATGGAGGAGTTATGTTGGTTTTGCCGTAGAGCGGGGTTGGCCGCTCATGTTGTTGGTCTGATGCTACCCGGTAGCTCCTCGGTGTCGCAAGTTCGTGATGTCGGGGTGGACATTACGGGGGAGTGGACGTCAAATGTAGAAGGATGCGAAGAAGAAGAAGGCGAGGAGCCCGAGACGAGGAGCACGAGGCGGCGGTGGCGAAAGGACCGGGGCGAGAGGGGACAGCGGTGGAGGCGCGAGGTGGCCGACGAGGGGAGGAGGTGGAGGACATTGTTGACTGATGGAAGAGGAGGACCGTGCGGATGAGGAAGTCCACGATGGTGAGCACTCCGACGAGGAGGACAACGCTCCTGAGGTGCCTATCCCTCGTGCGTGGACCAATTACAATTTCGAAGACCTAACAATGAATGAAGGAACATTGATGCATGGGAGTATCGTGAGAACGAGGTGACGGAAGGGCCATATATAAAGACAAGGAGGTGTGATGGATGCGGTGAAGCATCTTGGGCAATGTCTCTCCGCGGCAATTCAGGTAGTGAAGTCCGGCAAGAAGGACTATGACGTGAAGTGCGTAGTTGATTCGTGCCCATGGCGGTGCATGCATACCGGGGAAGTGGAAGGACTACGGAAATGCTCTATAGTGATTGAGCGAATCGCGAAATGGAAGAAGCGGAGCAGGGACACCACAATCTGTCGTCCACTTGGTTGGCAAATGTGTTTTATGGTCAGATCGTGGACAATCCCCATCTGTAGCCTCGATCTATTATCACGGCCGTGGAGGAGAGGTTTCAAGATAAGATTAGCTACGCAAAGGCATGGAGAGCAAAAGGACAGCTCTGGAAATACGGTTCGGGACGCACGAGGCTTCAGACGAGAATATTCCCACTTGCTCGGGGCAATCGCGACGTAGGAACCCGGCACATCCGTCGACCTTGCGGAGTTTCTGCGGGTGGTGTGTGCGCCGGTAAGTGGGTATTGCAGCGTGCATTCTTCATACAGGCGCATGCATAAATGCGTTACGCGCGTCGCCGATCCTTTGCATGGACGGCACATTCCTCACGGGAAGTACAAGGGCGATTCTAATCTGCGATCGCGGTGGATGCCAACAACCGTGTTCTACGGTTGCATTGGCATTCGTGGGGAAAACACGGAGAGTGATCTGGTTCCTTGAAAGAGTGAAGGTGGCGGTTGTTCTTGACAGTTCGATGTTTGTGTCATCCATGACCGACATGCGTGGCTGCTAAGGGCGATCGTGGATATGCAACAAGGGTCCGCCGTCGTGGGAGCAAACAAAGTGGCGGACACGAGGAGCGGTGGTGCATGAGGCACATGGGTGCCAATTTTTTCCGCCAGTTCAGGAACAAGGAGCTTATGAACATGTTCAAGCGTCTGTGCAAACAGAACCAACAGAGGAAGTTCGACGCGCTTTGGAGGACGTTGGACGAACTAACGAAGAAGCAATCAATGGATCCCAGAGGTACCGCTAGTTCATCAAGGAACCCGATGGTGTACCATGAGCAAGGAGAGGACCCCACAGCCTTGTGTGCGCTGCCGACAGACCCCCCAAACCTCCGATGTAGGCCGGGTACCAGCATAAAGAGTTTCACCGATTGGATACGACATGAGCCTTTGAAGAAATGGTCCCTTCTGCATACCGAGGGCGGCTCGCGTTACGGGATCATGACAACGAACCTAGCGGAGATTTACAACTAGGTAATGAAAGGCACCAGATGCCTTCCACTGGTGGGTATAGTTGAAGGTGTCTTATTAGGGACACAGAGATATTTCATTGAGCGATACAAGACCTCCACAGCATGTATGTCGGACAATCGACTGTCGTACTCAACTGTTGTGTCTACTTACATGTCCAAGAAAACAAGAAAGGCGCAGACACATCGGGTTACACTGGAGAGTGGCGTGGAACGGAGATACCACGTGCAATCGCGGTGACCGAGGTCGCAGGTGCCCACCGGAGAGGACTTCCCATCCGTGCATACTCCGGCGGTGAGTGCGAGTGCTCTGCCGAAACCACGCCGCTTGCACTTGCCGTGCTCGCACATCATTGCCGCACCGCCGAGACACATCAATCCTGTCGTCCGTTCATCTCCCCGTACTACTACAAGAAGAGCGTTCTCAACACGTGGCATCACGAGGTGTACGGGTACCGAGTGGATGGATCGTTCACAATGCCTCCTCCGGACCATCGATGGGCACCGGACATCCGAATGTTGAAGCGAAGGTCGGGCGTCGAAGGACAAGCGCGATTCGGAACGATATGGACGAGTCCGAGGCGCGTCGCAACCGCGAATAATGTAATTTTCCATGTTGTTCGCATCTTGTATTTTTCAATGGACCGGTAAGTTGTAATGTTCGATGTAATTTTCAATGTACTAGTAAGTTGTTGTTTGCATCATGTAATTCTCCGATGTACCAGTTAATAGCTACGAGGATAATGTAATTCTCGGCGTTGTGTGCCTCGTCGAACATGTCTTTGTCTTTCGTATGTTTGTAATATGAGATTTTTTTGGCTCTCTCCACTTCGGTTGTATTGTTTGTTGAGTATAGTACAATTCGTTATTTCGCATTTCATTTTGTGTGCACATGTAATTAATTATAAATTTGTTGTATTTGCTTTGTAACAGCCACGATGGCGCGACCTTGCCTCGAGTCTGGACGTGACCGTCGATGCGACCACCGGTCTAGGTACTCCGCAGAGGAGAACCGAGAGCTAGGGACACTCCGACCTCGGGTGCCCAACGAGCCGCCGCGATCGACCACGCTGGGTTCCACGGTAAGTTGCCAACGCTTGCACTCTTTACGTACATGTACTTACCGTGAATGCAATTTAACGACGCAATGCACTACATGCAAGTTGCGGCGGTGGCTTACTTCCTCTTTGTAGGATGGTGGAGGAGGTGATCGCCCGTTAGCGGGCAAGGAGGTCCATGATTGGGTACGACCGGTCCTCGCTGGCCGCACTCGTGGACCGGTGGAGGCCGAGACGCACACGTTCCACCTTCCGTGCGGAGAGATGGCTCCGACGCCGCAGACGGTCGTACCTCTTAGGCCTCCCTGCGGTCGGCGATGCGCCGCACGACGCGTCTCCGCCACGTGGCACGCCGAGTTATCCGCGCATTTCGCCGTGGTGCGGCGGCACCCCGGCAACCCCTACCGCCCCTCGGGAGGTGAGCGCCACGGACCGACGAAGCGTGGCTACTTGATTCACGGTGAGTACCTCTTTCTTTGGGAATTAAAGAGAAGCGCTAAGTTGTCGATAATGTTTGTTGCGAACGCCGCAGCTCGGCTTTCCACCAAGACGCGGAGGAGGCGGACGTGGCCCGCCACTTGGAGGCATACCTCCTGTTGTTGTTCGGTTGGGTGATGTTCCCGTCCTCCCACGGGAACACGGTGGACCGTCACCTGATCGAGTACGCCCAGCACATCGTCGACACCCCGGTGGATGAGGTAACACACTCAGTTCAAATCTCGTCTCAGCGGAGCACGTCTAACTCCCCCCTTGTAAACAGATGATGCAGTGGTCGTGGGCCTCAGCTGTGCTAGCGGCGACGTACCGAGGTTTGTGCGACGCCGTCTCTCGGGCGAAGCACGACGTGACGATGTCGGGTTGCGTCCTACTCCTCCAGTTGTGGTCCTGGGAGCGCTTCTCCATCGGCAGGCGTGTTGTTGACACGACACCGTACCCCCAGGGCCTTTACGGAGACGACCCGGTGGACTGGTCCACCATGGATCCTCTTGGGTCGACGGCGGTATGCTCCTCGTATCTTTTCCCCACTAACGCACTTGAATAACCTTCGCCATTTCTTATTTCCTCGCGGAGGTACGCGCACCGACAGTGAGGAGGTCCTACCGAGTTCGTTCGAGTTCGACCGCCTCCACGACGAGGACGTGCGGTGGACGCCATACACCGCGACGACGCCCACGCTGAGCACTGACGGGTCTCCGCGCTTTGCACGCGAGATGAGGCCTTCGGCTCACCCGTAAGGTTCTCGTCTTTGACACGGTGTCGAGGAGTACTCCCGCACCGAGTCTTTGCGGCGATTCGGCTGTTCGATCCTTTCCTTGCCGCCTCGTCACGTTGTCGCACGTGGCGCTCACAGGTACTTGCCCTGATCCTACTAGTCCGCATCTTTGCGAAATAAATGTGGTGTGTACTTACTGTTTTTGCATTGCAGGATGACCCGGATGGGTGCTGCAGTGGGCACTCAGTTCGCGCACCGTATGCAGCCATGGGCCGTGCAGTGGGACGCCGCACTCGACGAGAGGGTCACCGAGACTCGGCCGTACGACCATGACATGTACGGTCAGTACATGGAGTGGTTCGCCCACAAGACTCGCCTCGGTGGGGTACACACCAAGACCGTGACGTCGACGACAGGCATCGGTAGCGGACACATACCCTTCACAGATGTCCCAGAGGGACAACGCCTCGGTAAGTGTCGCAATCGAAGCTACATGGGCACGTCTTTTTCATGTAAATTACGTAATAACAATCTAACGTTACATGCAGACTCAGCTCATGGGGGAGATTGAGGTGGAGGCTGTGTCCATGTTGACGCGCCTACGGGGGGGCATACAGGTGACCACCGCCGAGTCCGAGACAGCTTGGGCTCGGGTCCTCGATAGGATGAGGCGATTGGCTCGCTTGGCCACTGCCGGGCGCGAGACGTCGGCGGACGCAGACACCACGTCCTCGCGCCCAAAGACTCGCCTACCCGCCGGTGCCTCGTCACGCTCCCACGTAGTTGCAGGGGGGACAGTGGGCTGAGGAGGCTCCTTCTGCGTCTCGCCCTACCCCGCCGGTTCCTCGCTACGCTCCCACGCAGCAGCAGTGGGGACAGTGGGCTACGGAGGCTCCCTCGTCGTCTCGCGCCCCAGCAGGACCCCAGGGTGGTTTCGACGACCCTATGGACGACGAGTTCGACCTAGAGGAGTACCTTTCGACCGACTACCTCGACCCCTCTCAGCTCTCGGGAGCGCCGCCACAGGACACGCCCTCGTCGTCGCCACACTACTCTACGCCTGCGCCGCAGGGCCGGCCTAGGAGGGACGTCCGTCCGCCGTCGCCACTCACCTACCCCACGGGCCAGATCAGGAAGCGTGGCCGTGATTGACTTGTTGTACGGATGTATTTTTGTAATGGCTTTACGTTCAGCAGCATATTGTATAACTCTCCGAGTTAGTAACATGACAGCCTTATCACTTTAAATTTTTCAAATTCATGTATGCATTGCTTGCCTATGCCACACGATGTGACAACACACCAACGTCTCGATGCACCTATCGCCTCTAGTAGGGGCGATCGCCCTAATATGGGGCGATCGCTCCATACCCGGGCGATATCTGCCCTTTATAACATTCGTTCTCACAAGCGGTCTCGCAAAGAATAGAGGAAGAAAGAATAGATGGGTGAGGAAAAAAATTCAGGATCAATCGAAAATGCCGAGGCGTGCAAGTGCAAAGGGAAAGGGGAAGGCAAAGGAAGAAGCAAGTGCATGCCCGCGCAATTTAGCGTACCAAGATCTCTTCCTACCTCGTGGGAGTCAGAGCACCCATGTGTATGTGCGGAGATCTTTGCAGGCTTGTCCGCTCTTGGGAAATTTCAACTTGGAAGAGGAGGTATTGGAAGTGCCGCAACTACGCCTTCGATCCGCCGGAGAAGAGCTTGAAGGATCGCCACATGGTAACAATCGTACGGGTTACATAATATTTGTGAATGAAACTTTGCTAATTTACGTTTCATGCAGTCACCTCCGCCACTGTGTGAATTTGAGCAGTGGTTTTATACGGAGATCAACCCCGAGGACCAACGGCTTCTTGATCAAGCCAACCGGTAGGACGAGTTCATGCAGCGGCTTCAAGAACAACGCGATGTCGCACGCGAGGAGGCATGTAGGAAGGAAGCGTAGGAGAAGGAGGCCGAGAGAGAGAGGAAACGAGAGAGGCGCGGCGTGCGGAGAAGCCCACGGAGGCATGGGCGAATGGGAAGTGGCCTCAAGCACTCGAGAGACGTCCCGTGTTAACTTTGGTTTTCTTTGTTCGTGGTACTCCTTTTTGATTTAAGTCATAATAAAGAGTGCGCCTAACCTTCAAGTGTATGCTCACCGTCCAGAAGGGCTCAGATATGTCCTATCGCTCCAGCTTGTCCCAAATGATGTTATTTTTGTCCATCAAGATAGGTTATAGCATTTTAAGTTCATCGATTTGATTTCATCGAGTTTGACCTCGTTTGCGAAAGATACGGCCATTTTGATGTTTTAGCGATTGCATGTTAGGACAACAATAAAATAGTGCGACCTAAAGTGACATCTAAATATTTTTACATAATTGTAACCTATGCAAGCCCAAGAATGCAACAAAGCTGTTCTCACAAGTTTTGAGGTCCTTTAGACATTATTCTAACCGCTTGAACAATGAATGTTATAAAGGGTTTAAACTAGCCATCTTTGATTCAAAATGCAATCATATTTAGATATTTTTGCAAAAATGAAGTGCATACGGTTGTAGTAACTTATTTTATTATTTCATGATTGGATCAACACACATTGTAATTCATTCACAATCCATAGTTAGAGCTTAGCATTCGAACTCAAATAAAATTATTTTTCTGCAAACAATACATAGATTTTTATTTTACAATCTAATTCCTTATTCCAAAATTTAAATTTAGAAACAAGTTTCATTTCATTTGGACACTCCTAGCAAAAGTTATGGGGTTCATATTAAAAAGGCATATAGTAATTACAAAAAATACTAAAAAAAATCGCCTGCATCCCCTGTCGCCCCTGTCTCGGGCGACAGGGGGGCCCACACCACGGTAGTTAACGAGCAGCAAACGGCGAGGGTAATTTTGTTATTTTTCAAAACTAGTGTGTAATTTTGTTATTTTTTCATCCCTCGCCGTTTGCTGCCCGTTAACTGCCGTGGTGTGGGCCCCCTTGTCGCCCGGAGGGTAATTTTGTTATTTTTTCATCCGGGCGACTAGTTTTGAAAAAAAGATTAAAAATAAATATTAAAGAAAAAAAAATTCGGCTAGTGTGTGTGTTTTTGTTTGATGGGGAAAACAGAAAAGCCCAGCCCAATGCGGTGCGCAGGCCAGCAGCCGCATGCCCACGGCCCATCTCGACCGGATATCTCGATTTCCATCCCCAAATCCTCATTCCTAATCCTTCCCCCGAGGGTTTAAGGGTTCTCGGCTTTCTGCGCCCATCTCCACTCCTCTGCTCGAATCACTGCCGCTAACTCACCGAGAGAGCGACCATCACCGCAACACCGCCGCCGCCCATGACCGCCTCCTAGAACCCCACGCCGTCCCGCCATGGCCCCCGCGCAGGTACGCCCCTGGGCCCCTCTGATCCCGCTCTAGCTCTGGAAGCTTGGTCTCCGGCGCTGCTGCTTCGGCCCTATTGGGCTAATTTCGGCGGGAATCGCGCTTTGGTCTGGGCGATTGGACGCGTCGGTTGGATCGATCGGCTTGGGTGACTGGTGAGGGTTTGTGTGTGTGACTGGTGAGGCGATTCGGTGTAGTTCGATTGGTTCATTCGTGAGCTCGTTCTGCCGGTTGCTTTGGGGATTTGAATGCTAGAGGGGTTACGAATCAAGGTGTCGTGGGTTTTGCGCGATGCTAGGTTTTTTCGGTAGAATTTGAAGGGGGGAATACTGGGCTTGAATTCGTTTGATTTGCTTGCCACTAATAATTAGTGAATGAGGTTTGTTTTTTAGCTGTGGTTCATTCAGTTGTGAGGCAGCTGAGTCTGTAGCCGAGCTGGATTTGACAATTTTTTTTGTCGGGAATAGGTGGAAGTGGATACAAGTATAACAAAGGTAAGTCCAAGTGCGTTTGAAATATGGGGCATCGACTTTGGTTACTAGGCCTGTGATTGTGATTGATTTGATCATCGCTGAAAGAAATTGCCACCTCGAATTGTACCTTTCTAGGAGTATTTGTTCTAACAACAGCAGTCGTAAGTTGAGTAGTACTTGCTGATCAATTGCTATCGGTTTGTATTGGCACCGTTCTCAGTTTTAGGCATACGAAGCTGTCATTTGCTGGATTTTTAGTTCAGGGTAATTGGTCATTTTTTTTGTTGCTTGGTATGACGAAAACTGATTATGGCACTGTTCAGATGATGATCAATGACCTTGAAGCAAAGAGAGATAATGCAGGGACGAAGAAATCTCCCCTGCAAATCCAGATGCTGGAGAGATTTTACTCTGGTAAGTACACACTACTCCTTCAAGCTTTGTTTCTGATGACTTTGTTATATACTTTATTATTACTGTGGCTAAATATCTTTTGATCCAGAGCTACAATATCCAAAGCCAGAGGACATGGCAGTGTGTGCAACATCTGTTGGTCTGGCTTACAGTCAGGTGCGAATATGGTTCAAGGAGAGGAGGAGGAAACATAGGAGAGAGATGGAAGCTATAGGGGTTCATATGGAAAGGCAACTTGGTGCAAAATCAAATGGGGTTAGATGCAGCAGCAGCAGGTCTTCCTCTTTTAGCCAAGGTCCCATGTACAATACTGTCGGTTTACAGCCTGAGGATGACAGTTCTGTTGGTAGGAGTATGAACTTCATAGGAGAGAAACACATACTTCGATCACAAGTTCTATTTCCTAAGGACTATATCCTGAGGAAAGTCTTCCGCAGGGATGGTCCACCCCTTGGGAGTGAATTCGATCCCCTTCCCCAAAGCGTACATGGCCATCTCAGATGTATGCCTCCAATAGCAAATGAAGGTTATTGAATAGTTATTTGCATCATAGCAGTAAATTTCTTATGTCCACCAATGGGCAAACTATGAAAAATACCTAACTTGAAATCTTAATCAAGAATGCTGTTCTATCAATAACTCTGGTCATTGTTTCCTTCTTTTTTTGCATGGGATCGTGAATATGTTTACATATCTTTTGTGCTCGCACTCATCTCAAGACACTGCTATTTACTTTATGTCTTTATATAATGAACTATTTACTTTATATAGTGAAATGTTTTACTTTACACAGTGAAGTTTTATTCTTGGCGTGCTCTGGAAGTTCAACCTTTTCTTTATATTGTGAAATTGTTTCTGAGATTATATTTGTTAGACAGTATCCTATATTGCCTTCATGCCTTGTATAGAGATGGCTTGTATTCTAGATTGCCTTGTATAGAGATTTCTAGTATTATGTATTGCGTTGTATAGATATTGCCTTATATAGGCTTTCCTTTTATACTCTTATGCACATGTATATATTTTGGCCTATTGGCCTCATGATGAATACTAGTTCTATTCATAACAACATTGAGCAGCTTGTGCTATGTTTTTTCCCTTCACTATTCACCTATGCTACAAGTTGTGGTTGCCACTTACTTATGTTCTGGTGCAAAGCCTCTATTAGACTTTTGGGTAAACAAGGAAAGCAAAATGATCTGAATGCACTTTCAAAACTCATTCAATGCATACTTCTGGTCTACAGTTGATGTTCTATATTACTAATGCTGCTAACAACTTCTTCATTCTTATGTCTGAGTTGCACTTTGTAGATGTGGTTAATACCCTAATGATATTGTGTTCAACTGATCTAAATGCTCTTTTTTTTATAGTTGCAGATACTACAGGTTATCATTCCTACAAAAACCAAAGAGTTATGAAGAAGAGAAAGGTATTATAACAATTATTTAGGCTAACCACGTGCATTCATTTTCATTTCTAGCACAGATTTTATTTATGTGTTAAATATTGTTGAATATGGTTGGTGCCACACCTTTTGTGTTGCCTAGTGATGATCTAGTGTCATGTCCTGTGCTGAGGGTCAACCTCATCAAGCATAATGTTTTGTTTGAAATGCCAGAGCCCCTATTTAGGAAAAAAGATACTGACATTCTTATAAGAGCAGTGCTTCAATGCTTTCCCTCTTAATACAAGTTGCACAAATCTTGAAACAAGCGAAGGGGTAAGTAATCACCATCTACCCTTTATTCATGCTTTAATATTTGTGCAACTGTAAAAAAGAGAAGCATGGAAGCACCTCTCTTCTTATAATTAGAATTACGGGCTCTAAAAATCAATTGTCAAAAGGTCTAGTGCTTTGCCTTTGCTTGTGGAGGGCAAAGATTTATTGAGTCAATGAGGACAATAAGAAATCCAATGTATTTTTGGGTCAGACAATGACACCGCATTTGGACTGGGATAAAGGATCTGCAATCCCTGCTTTTGTTCAGTAATTGCTGTAACCACCTTTTTGCGGGCACTGTAACCTTCATTTTTTTAAATTTTAATCAGATGTAAGATTAGAGCTCCATTGTATTGTCCCTTGAAATTCTTGTGTTTCTTTACCTCCAGATGCCAATTTACAAATCATTTTAGTGCCTGAGCTGAAAATACTGTCAACTAAACTAACTATTTACAACTCTTTCTTTATTGTAATCCGTGTTAATTTATTTTCATGTGTCATGCTGAGACCTCTAATGTTGGGCACCCATTTCTCTTCACAAAATTGTTCATCTGTAGATCCCGGAGTTTACCACCCACAGATCCACTCTGCCGTGTGAGGACAGTGGTTCTGCGAGGAAGCATGGAACTGGCAAAGGTCTAATGACAGTGTGGCATGCAATGTATTCATGTAATGGCGAAATACAAACAGGCTCTAACTTCATTGATGAAACTGGTTGCTTGAGGTCCTTGAGACCATTTAATGATTGTGACAGAATAGAGGATCATGATGATGGAAAGCTGATTCAAGTAAAGTCACTTATTTGATTTGATCTGATACAGCCTATGCTACTTTAAGTTGTCTTGTTTTCAAATTCAGATTTTGCAACTCACAATATTTTTCTGGCTTTTCCTTATATGCAGAAACAAATTATGGCATGGAAAAAGGTAGATAAAAGGAGCAGACCACCGAATAAAAGAAAGGTAGCTCTGCTTACTTGGCCAAGAAAAAAATATGGAGAAAAGGAGCAAACTGCTAGACCAGTAGAGCTACTAAATAAAGGGGCATTTGGAGGAAAAGCCACAAATGTTGAATTTTGACATTTTTATTTTCTGGTCTAGCAGAATGGGACCTAAAGTGCTATGCTGACAATAATGGTGATTTCCCCTTATTTTAGGTGCCATGTAGCAGAGTTACTAATCCGAAGGAGCATCCGTCAATGGAGTGCCATCTTTCAGTCGATGAATCAGAATCCTCAGAACTACAAATTGAACAGTTGACTTTAGTCGATGATGAGGAGCTTGAGCTCAGTGAATTACAAGCAGGTCCTAACCCGTTAAGATGTTCAGCTCATCTTTCGTCAAGTGGGAGACATGGCTGCCCCCTTTGTAAAGGTTGGCAATACCATCCTGTGACCTTTTGTTCTCATGTTCTGTAATAAATAATTTACTGAAGTATTTGCGCCTTTACCTTGCAGATTTACTTGCCAGGTTTCCTCCACCAAGTATCATGATGAAACAACCATTCTCCACAAGACCTTGGGAGTCATCACCTGAAATGGTGAAAAAGCTTTTCCAGGTTATATGCGATACCAATTTTTTGACTACTAGGGAGCACCATCATCACCATTTTGATGGAATTTACCTTGCATGAAATTTTGGAAAGCGGTTCAGGTTCTAATATTTATTCAAGTTTCTTGTGTAACTTCATAGTGAAAGGACAGGGGATGTCGCCTAGAGGGGGGGTGAATAGGCGAATTAAAAAACTTTATAACTTAAATGCAGCGGAATAAAATATGCACTAAATAAAATCTCCGAGTTTCTGAACAATCCGGAGTGTCCGGATATTCAATCCGGATACTCGGATAGTCCGATCCCGAGGGTCCTAACCCGAGTGTCCGGTTATTCAATCCGGATACTCGGATAGTCCGGATCGTCGGGTATTCAATCCGGATACTCGGATAGTCCAATCGAGGGTCCTAACCCGAGTGTCCGGTATTCAATCCGGATACTCGGATTATCCGGACCGTCCGGTTCGTGGATTCGGATACTCGGATTGAGGATCTTGAAGAGAGATTTTAAATCCTCGCAATTTTTCAACAATCTACTTGAACACAAAAGATCTTAATGATGTCGGTACATGGGGATGATGAAGATCTAGAGCCAAACACAACAATAGAGTAGATCGGGCAATTTCAAGATTCAAAATCAAATGCTAAAGCAAGAGAAAGAAGCAAACTTGGAGACGATGATTTTTCACGAAGTTCGGATCCTTGAGGATCCTACGTCTCCGTTGAGGCGGCTCGGTCACACTTGAGCCGGGTCTCTTTCAACCCTCTTCCTCCGGTGTTGCACAAATGCACTCGCCGGTCTTCACTCCTTTGATTCCTTCCTTACGGAGGCGGAACTGCCTTCACAAACTTCCCACTACCAACCACACAAAGCTCCGGTGGCTCGTGGCGACCTCCTAGCCGCCTAGGAGTCCTCAACCTCCAAGAGTAACAAATGCTCACGAAGAACAAACTTAGAGATGAAATTAAGTGCTCAATCAACTCAAATCTCACTCCCAAACTCTTCCCAACCCTTCTCACAAGGGGATCACTTAGATCTAAGGGTAAAAGCTACCTCAAAGCCCCCACACACCCTCAAAATCCACTCCAAAAGCCTCTTCAAAAGAGGAGGAAGGGCTATAAATAGACCTCCCAAAACTAGCCGTTGAGGCGATCGCGCACAATCCGGAGACTCGGATTTCAATCCGGATACTCGGATTGGTGAGAAAATGCTAACAGAGAGACCCAACCCGAGAGTCCGGATAAATATCCGGATACTCGGATATCCGATATCTCGGACTAACTCCGGATAGTCCGAATAAGATCGAGCAGACTCGACTAAAACGAGCATAACTTTTCACTCGGACTCGATTTCAGAGATTTTGGACTCTCCCGAAAGCTAAGAACGAGGGCTACACAAATAACAAGGTCTCACTACCCAAAACTCAAAGGATAACCACAGATTTCACAAAGAAATCAAGAGAGACCTACAACCTCACTTTCCAAGCAGATACCAACACCACTCCTTTCTAAGATTCACAAGGATGGACCACTTGAGCACTTGACACATCTAAAAGTCATTCGACATCGCATCCTCTTAATAGTACGGCAATCCTTAGACTCAAATTAAATCAAAGATAATATAAGTCTAGAACTAGTCATTTGCCGTCTTCTTTCTTGATGTCGATGCATGAAGACCTTCACCATATAATTGATGACATCTTCGCCTTGTCCAACTCGACTCGATTCACCTCATGAGACTCTCGTCCTATCAACCTTGACTTGATCATCCTCTCTCGACGATCTCCACGCCAAGTTGCTCTTGACTTAGTCCTCGGCTCTTGGTGACGCCGTCTTGTTGACCTCGGCTTAATGATCATCCTTCAAGATACCTTGGTCATCATACACATACGGGACCTAATTCTTTCCAAACTACTCATGAAAGACATTAGTCCCAAAAGCTCAATAGATATGAATAAATTGATATTTGTGAGCAGTTGATTACAACAAGTGTTTCATATAAAGAAGCACAACACAAAATAGAAACACTTGACATAAGAAATGTTCTCTACTAAGTGCATCACGATGAATATGTAATTGATCTATATGCACTAGAGAGATATATAATTGCCAATAGGATGAATCAATTAAATCATGGCAAGGATCACAGACTTTACTTAAATAAAGCACATGATAGAATATACACGAATTGTACATGTGCAAATAATATTTGGAGTAAGAGTAAATATGTGATCCAACACTAGATAAACTTCACTAAGAGAATTGCATGAGAAGATATACAAATAAAACATGTATGCACCAAGTCAATCTATAGCAATATGAAGTTTAACTCTAGTTAATACATGCATACTATAATGAACTCAAATGAATATATATGCACAAATAAATATGACATGAACCAATGTGCATATATATAATCAACATGCTACTTGGAGTTCACTATGCATTTGCACAAAAGGAATGCAATAACAAATATAGAATAGATACCAAAATTGCATACCTTATCTTTGCTTAACCTTCCTATTTGATTTTCCTCTAAATAGATGAGACTGATACTCAACTAGGCAATAACAAGTTAGTCTCATAGCAATATAATCATATTAGAGGTTTGTCATTTGCTAAGCACTAAGTTAAGCATTTACTTAATTTACATAGATTGTCATTATGAGTGTTTGTCATTAATCACCAAAATAACATTCATTAATCACCAAAATAACATAAGTGCCTAGATGCACTTTCAATCTCCCCCTTTTTGGTGATTTATGACAAACCTATTATCAATTGCACCAAATGACAATATTAAGATATTTAGCATTAAAACAAGCATAAAGATACAATAAGAGATCATACTTACAAATCATCCCTTTTTGTCAATCGATTAGGGACAATTGATAAATCCATAAATTCTCCCTTTGTCATTAATCCCAAAAGGTGCTTAAAAGATTCTTATTGTTTATTCAATAAAAGTCGTTCTCCCTTGATTGCACACTCAATAAAAAGATTAGGGAGAAAATAAAATAAAGATAAGGAACTAGTAATATGACAATAATATTAAGCTCCCCCTAAATCTAGGCAAGATATGATACTAATTATTTCCAAGATTTAGGTAATAGATTTTTCTAGTTATACCAAATTAAAGAAGTCATGATTCTTAGGATATAAGTGATGCTTAAACATGACACACGAATATGATTTCACATATCCTTTAAACATCAAGATCATATAGCAAATTTATAAAATTTAAGCACATGCTCATGATCAAATTAAATTCTAACAATCAAGATCATATAAAGAAGATTACACAAGAAGGAATTGCTTATATGATCACAGGATGTATACAAGATCATGAATCAAGGTTGTATAAGTAAGATGCACTTTCATGATCAAGAATTTCATAAACTTATCAAGGGCATACCTCTTTGCAATGTGTCACCCATATGTACTTTTTAGTTCTTGATAACTCCAAATGCAAGTTAGATGACACTTCAAAACAATTTAGGATTAGAGGATACCTCTTGAAAGATACCAATTAATCATATCAATTGAAAAATACAACACCATTTAGAATGACACAATTTAGCATAATGGTGTGCAAAGACATTATTGAATATGGTCAGAAAAGAAATACGTCCCTTTTGTCGATTCTTGTCCACCGCATGTTCGAATTGGTCATGATCACCGCGCCGGTCTTAGATCCTCGTACTATGGAGCTCCTCTCCATTTCCTTCATCCCACCGTCGAAGATGACCCTTTTCCAATACCTTGAACATCAATAGACAAGCACACGATTTAGGAACAAATATCTTTTAATTTGACCCAAGTTAGTTTGATAATGTCTAAGTACAACATGCATGATATATATGATATACAAGACAATACTCTTTGCATGCAATTTAAAACAATTTGAAGATATCAATTGAAGATTTTATTACACCACTTTATAATGAAAATATTTGAAACTCATTCAAATTTGATCTTGACATCCACTTGTAAGAGAGACAATGAGTAAAACACATTCAAACTCACTCTTGAGCTTACAAGGAAATTTTTCTTTCCATAATAAACTCGAAGTTATGCAAGAGAGAAAACATTTTGAGGCTAAGTTACAATTAAATCCAATTTCGAATAACTTAGCCAAAAGATGCACTTTCATTGGAATGAAAACTTAAATAGATATGCTCCACTTAGAAGCTTGGAGCAATGAATAAGTTCACTTAGTTTTCATCTTGAAAGGCTTGCCAAGATGCCAATTTAAAACTCTTAAAATCTCAAAAGATGCAAATAGCAAGACAAAGTCGATTATAACTTTTAAACCATTGCTCAAATACAAAATCATCAACGCGAATGATCCGACTAAATCCTCTTCGAGGGCTATGAAGACCGAATATTGATTTGAGCAAGGAGAAACCCCAAAAATAGGATGAACAAGATATTGCAAGAAAGTATAGATAGCAATTTTGAATTTGGGCCGAAGTTGCATAACCGGATACTCGGTGTTTTTGATCCGAGTGTCGGATAATCCGGATACTCGGATAGATCACCGGATACTCGGGTTGTTCAAATTTCATCCCTAAAATCAACATTTTGAATTTGGATCAAATCTTGATCAAATAAAGTCCAATAGCCATAAGATTTTGCGAAATGATCCATGAACATCCAAGAGACTTTTTCCAAAAGGATTTTCTCAAATATCACTCTCAATCAAAAATAGGTCATTAGAAGCATTGGAGGTTTAGTTTTGACACTAAGTCAAATAAAGTCAACAATCTTGCAAATGAGTTCAAATAAATTTGAGAATTTTCAGATATGAACTCCATATGTGAGAGAAGGTTTTCCAACAAGGATTTTCAATAAATAAATTTTATTTCGAGAAATATGATGAAAGATGCATATGAAACACATAAAAGATTAAGATTTTCACCAAATTCTCAAAATGGAACCAAATGAGTTTTGAATGGTAATATGCACTTATATGGCTTCATATGATTTAGAGAGATGTTTATAAGCCTATTTGCATAATCAAATCCATTCAAATTGTAAAATCCAACTTAATGCAAGAGTATGCCAAATAAGATCGAAAGAGAGAAAAAGGCATAACTATTTCAAATTAAGTTGAAATTATTTGAAATTAGGCATAAACATTATTTAGACTTCCAAGAAACTTTTCCAGAAAGAATTTTCCAAAAAGGAGTCTCCAATCAAAAGATATGCCAAATTTTGCTTTGTAGGCATGATCTTTGCTCAAAGAGAAGAAAAGTCAAAACTTTTTCAAATTGAGTCCAAATGAGTTGAAACTTTCCAAAAATAAACATTGGACTATTTAGAACGTTTCCCAAAAAGAATTTCATTAAAAGGAATTTTCGTTCAAAAGATATGGCAAAATGCGCTTTGTAGGTTTGAAAAGAAATTGAATTTTCACCAAATGCTCAAAATGCATTCCGGATTGAAATTTATGGAGATTTGAACTTTCATAGCTTTGTATGAGTTAGAAATACTATTTCAATCCAAGATATACAATGAAATCCAATTCAAATAGCGAAATCCACAAAATGCAATAACGGGTCATTTTGGGTCAAATGGATGATTTTGGAAAAATTCAAATGGCTATAACTTTTGAACGGTTGGTCGTTTGGAAAAACTTTGAACTAAAGAAATGCTTAAAATGACCAACCCTATGAGTTTTGTATTGACCACTTTTTCAAACTCCAAATAGATTTTGCTTTAGAAAAATTTGAAGTTAAATGCAAAAGCAAGATCACAAAGATCTTTTTAGGCCAAAGTTTGACTTTTAGCTTCTAGCCAAGGGTTAGATACTTGAAAACATTTGAAATGCATTTGAAAACATTTTAGAAGACTATTTTCATAAGATTTTGCATTTCAAACAAATATTTTGCTTTTAACCCTTTTTGAAGCAAGTTAAATAGGAAATAGTTTTTCATAAAAAGCCTTAAAATACAACTCAATTTGGATTTCATGCAATTTCAATTTCCATGGCTTAGAATTGATTATCAAGATGGTTTCTAGCCAACATTTATAATGAAATTCAACTTGAATGCTAAGATTTGAGCAAAATGCTTGAATAAGCTATTTTAGTTCAAACCAAAAACTTTTCGGGCCAAAATTGATTTCAATATAGAATTTTCATTTTGAAAGCTTGTAAAACATTTGAAATACATATTAGAATACTTTTACAAAGCTTTTCACAATTTTGGGCCTTTTAAACATAAGATTTGACTTTTGACCAAAATGGTCCTTTTGAAATAGCTATTTGTAAAACAAAGTCAAATATTTCAACACAAGATTCAAATGAAGAATAAGATGAGATATAGAGATTTGAATTTTGTGTATGAGTCTAAGATACCATTTTGAACCAAGATACTACACAAGATCCGGTCTAAACGGAGAAACTCACTAAGTGCAATAGTATGACAATTATGGGTCAAATATAGTTTTTAGTGTAGTTTCAAAATCAAATAACTTTCACTAGGTTGGTCTTTTGAAAGTCTTTTGAACACAAGAATTGTTAAGAATGACCAACTCTAGGATTTTCGTTTTGGAATTACTTTCAAATTCATTTTACATTTAATACTATGAAAATTATAAGTTTAAATCCAAAACAAGATACTACTATCTAGATTTTGATCATGAAACTCATTTTCTTTTCAAAATGGATTTTGTGAAGCCAAAACCTTTGAAAAACATTTCAAATATATTTGTATACATTTTGCAACTAGTTTTTCACAAGAATACTAATGGTATACAAAATTTTGACTTTTGGCTAAATGGCTTGATTTTGAAAATATATATTTGCACTTATATAAATATGGGCACATGTAGGGATGTGATATACATGGTTATGATTTAGCACTCCCCCTTAATGTGCCACTTCCCATCTTGCTCAAGATTACAATCAAAACAACTAATAAGCATGAGCAAGCATATGACAAGCAATCTAAATTGATTTTCATGAATAATGCAATATAACCTACACAAGGCTATAAGCTATAAGAATCAATTTAAATACTTGTTACCCGAGATGGCATTGGTTTATGATTGGAGTGATCATCCTCATGCTTGGCTCTATTTTGCAAATGATTAAGTCATCTTCCCTTTTGAAGAAGCCAAACGTCCAATCCATCTCATATTGCCTAAAAATCTTTTAGGCGGTTTTTGGTACCCAATCCTTGTTGGGTCCAACAATGTTAGTCACAATAGATTTTGGAACCCAAATGGTCCTAATTTGGATATTATTGAATTGACTAACATAATTAGAAATAGGTTTGCAATAATTATTCCTCCTAGGCAAATGATTGGTATTTTTATGAAAAGGCTTAGGAGGCAATGATATTTTGCAAAACCATTTCTAGTTTGATCTCTTCTAAGCATATGATAATTGAAATTATGCATTGGCTTAGAGGATCTAGCAAATCTAGCAAATGGTTTGCTATTGTTATCTTTCCTAAGCACATGATCAACATGATTTTTCTTGGTCTTAGGAAGTCTAGCATTTTGAGCAAACACATTTCTAGATTCATCTCTCCTAAGCAATTGAATATCATAATTTTGCAAATACTTGGGAGAATCGACAAACTTGGCAAACACATTGCCATTTTTGTCCTTCCTAAGCAAATAATGATCATTGACAATAATAGGCTTAGGGATAATACTTTGGGACAATCCTTACCGATGTGCCCCTTTTCCCGACAATTGTAGCAAGTAGGCTTTGAGCGTCTCTTGTTCTTCTTGACTTGCTTCTTGCCTGGTGTGCCTCTCGGTTGATGGTTGTGGCTTGATCTCCACTTTATGAGGGCACACTGAGGCGAGGTGTCCTTCTTGTTGCAAGCAAAGCACTTGATGATCTTGAATGTCTTTCGTTGTGCCTTGTCTTGCTAGTCTCCTCTTGGAGATGTAGCCGAGTCCTCGCTATCTTGAGGCGCCTTGGCTTGCTCAAGATCTCGCCGAGAACGGCTTTTCCTTTACGCACTTCTTTAAGTCATTTTCTAATCTAATGACTTGGGCCTTGAGCTCCTTGTTTTCCTCTACAAGATTAGTCTCAATATGCATAGAGGAAGTTGAAGCAATATTTTTATTTGAGCAACAAGGCATATCATCACTAGAGTGGGCATATTAATTTTAGATGAAATGCTAGAATTAGAAATTAAGCATGGCATATCATCAATTAAATCACATGTAATTCCTATGTCCACCTTAGGCTTATGAATTTCTTTGGAAAGGAGGATTCATGATTTTCTTGAAGCATATTATAATCATTTTGAAGTGATTCATGTTCAAGCTTCAAAATTTTATATTTCTTTTCTCCTTTCCAAGACATTTATTGAGCTCCTCTAGCAAATTCATAAGTTCATTATAAGTGAGCTCATTATCATCATCGTCACTTACCTCATTCTTACCTTTCGCCATGAAGCAACGGATTTGTGATGGAAGAGCATCTTCATCGCCACTGAGGCGAGGTTGAGGTTGATGGAGATGTCTGTTCTTCATCACTTGAGCTTGAGGTGGAGCTTGATGTTTCATCTCCGACATCTCTTCCTTAGTGCAATCCTCAATGAAGTGGATGATTCAAATAGTTCTTGAAGCTTTATCCACATTTCATGAGCGCTCTTGAGATTGCATATTCTATCAAAGATTTCATCGCTCACAACACAAAATAAAACATTAGTAGCTTGAGCGTCGAGATGTAGGCATTTCTCTCTCCTTTGGTTGGAGCAACTTCATTCACCGGAGAGAAAAGCCGACATCTACGATCCATTATATTTGGGGCTCATGGATTTAAAATGAGAGGTCATAATTAATTTCCATGAAGCATAATTTGTGCCATCTAGCACAAGTGGATTATGTGAGTGTTCTAATCCTCTAGTCGACATCCTTTACTCTCTAGACGGTTAAGTCTAATAAAAGAGAGACCTAGCTCGATACCAATTGAAAAGGCAGGATGTCGCTGAGAAAGTGAATAGGCGAATTAAAAACTTTATAACTTAAATGCAATGAATAAAATATGCGGCTAAATAAAATCTCCCGAGTTTCTGAACAATCCGAGTGTCCGGATATTCAATCCGGATACTCGGATAGTCCGATCGAGGGTCCTAACCCGAGTGTCCGGGTTATTCAATCCGGATATCGGATAGTCCGGATCGTCTCGGTATTCAATCCGGATACTCGGATAGTCCAATCCCGAGGGTCCTAACCCGAGTGTCCGGTATTCAATCCGATACTCGGATTATCCGATCGTCCGGTTCGTGGATTCGGATACTCGGATTGAGGATCTTGAAGAGAGATTTTAAATCCTCGCAATTTTTCAACAATCTACTTGAACACAAAAGATCTTAATGATGTCGTACACGGGATGATGAAGATCTAGAGCCAAACACAACAATAGAGTAGATCGGCAATTTCAAGATTCAAAATCAAATGCTAAAGCAAGAGAAAGAAGCAAACTTGGAGACGATGATTTTTCACCAAGTTCGGATCCTCGAGGATCCTACGTCTCCGCTGAGGCGGCTCGGTCACACTTGAGCCGGGTCTCTTTCAACCCTCTTCCTCCGGTGTTGCACAAATGCACTCGCGGTCTTCACTCCTTTGATTCCTTCCCTTACGAGGCGGAACTGCCTTCACAAACTTCCCACTACCAACCACACAAAGCTCCGGTGGCTCGAGGCGACCTCCTAGCCGTCTAGGAGTCCTCAACCTCCAAGAGTAACAAATGCTCACGAAGAACAAACTTAGAGATGAAATCAAGTGCTCAATCAACTCAAATCTCACTCCCAAACTCTTCCCAACCCTTCTCACAAGGGATCACTTAGATCTAAGGGTAAAGCTACCTCAAAGCCCCCACACACACCCCTCAAAATCCACTCCAAAAGCCTCTTCAAAAGAGGAGGAAGGGCTATAAATAGACCTCCCCAAAACTAGCCCGGGGCAGATCGCGCACAATCCGAGACTCGATTTCAATCCGGATACTCGGATTGGTGAGAAAATGCTAACAGAGAGACCCAACCCGAGAGTCCGGATAAATATCCGGATACTCGGATATCCGATATCTCGGACTAACTCCGGATAGTCCGAATAGATCGAGCAAACTCGATTTAAAACGAGCATAACTTTTCACTCCGGACTCGATTTCGAGATTTTGGACTCTCCCGAAAGCTAAGAACGAGGGCTACACAAATAACAAGGTCTCACTACCCAAAACTCAAAGGATAACCACAGATTTCACAAAGAAATCAAGAGAGACCTACAACCCTCACTTTCCTAAAGCACTCAACACCACTCCTTTCTAAGATTCACAAGGATGGACCACTTGAGCACTTGACACATCTAAAAGTCATTCGACATCGCATCCTCTTAATAGTACGGCAATCCTTAGACTCAAATTAAATCAAAGATAATATAAGTCTAGAACTAGTCACTTGCAGTCTTCTTTCTTGATGTCGATGCATGAAGACCTTCACCATATAATTGATGACATCTTCGCCTTGTCCAACTCGACTGATTCACCTCATGAGACTCTCGTCCTATCAACCTTGACTTGATCATCCTCTCGACGATCTCCACGCCAAGTTGCTCTTGACTTAGTCCTCGCCTCTTGGTGACACCGCCGTCTTGTTGACCTCGGCTTAATGATCATCCTTCAAGATACCTTGGTCATCATACACATACGGGACCTAATTCTTTCCAAACTACTCATGAAAGACATTAGTCCCAAAAGCTCAATAGATATGAATAAATTGATATTTGTGAGCAGTTGATTACAACAAGTGTTTCATATAAAGAAGCACAACACAAAATAGAAACACTTGACATAAGAAATGTTCTCTACTAAGTGCATCACGATGAATATGTAATTGATCTATATGCACTAGAGAGATATATAATTGCCAATAGGATGAATCAATTAAATCATGGCAAGGATCACAGACTTTACTTAAATAAAGCACATGATAGAATATACACGAATTGTACATGTGCAAATAATATTTGAGTAAGAGTAAATATGTGATCCAACACTAGATAAACTTCACTAAGAGAATTGCATGAGAAGATATACAAATAAAACATGCATGCACCAAGTCAATCTATAGCAATATGAAGTTTAACTCTAGTTAATACATGCATACTATAATGAACTCAAATGAATATATATGCACAAATAAATATGACATGAACCAATGTGCATATATATAATCAACATGCTACTTGGAGTTCACTATGCATTTGCACAAAAGGAATGCAATAACAAATATAGAATAGATACCAAAATTGCATACCTTATCTTTGCTTAACCTTCCTATTTGATTTTCCTCTAAATAGATGAGACTGATACTCAACTAGGCAATAACAAGTTAGTCTCATAGCAATATAATCATATTAGAGGTTTGTCATTTGCTAAGCACTAAGTTAAGCATTTACTTAATTTACATAGATTGTCATTATGAGTGTTTGTCATTAATCACCAAAATAACATTCATTAATCACCAAAATAACATAAGTGCCTAGATGCACTTTCACATAGATATTACTGTCATGTGCTGGAATTACTATTCACGTGTATGAACAGTAATTCAAGGATTAGATTAGTTAGGATTGAGGTAAGATTAGTTAGATAAAGATGAGATATGCAGATCGAGTTGGTTGGAGTCGGCTCTATATAAAGGAGTCATTGTATCGTTATTTACTAAGCAACAAATAATGAAGAAGTATTCACAAGTCCCTAATTCCTAGCTCTTTTCTCTCCCTAGGCCGGCTACTCTAGATTTGTTCCTCTCCCAATCGGTGCCCTCCTTCTAGCACCGTTCTACCTTGAGTCGTCACCGTCCGACCTGCCTCCGATGGTTGTTTACCCTATTATGAACTAATGTTCATGACATTACAACATTGTCTGTAAAAGTAGGTGCCTCGAGACAAGGTTGACCAAAAAAGCTGAAATTGAATCTCTCTGTACTAGAACCAAGTCTTGTTCATGACTCCATCCAATAGCTACATGGATTTGTTATATCAAGGGAGTGGGAATATTTTAATACATGTTTTCACACAGATTTGTCATCAATATATGATTGTTTCTTTTAATTTACTTTGAATTTTCACACGAATCTTTTGGGAAGATCTAGATGATATGGTTAGAACTTAGAAGTGTGTCTAGCAGTGAGAAGATTTTCTTAGGACGCGATTTCAACGGTCGTGTTGGTACAACTATTGGGGGTTTGAGAGGGTTCATGGGGGTTTTGGTTATGGTGATAAGAGCCAAGGAGAGGATTTCTTCAACTTTACCGTAGCCTATGACCTCATGATAGCTAACACCTTTTCTAGAAAGAGACAATCCCATTTAGTTACCTTTAGCAGCGGTTAGCATTCTAGCCGGATCGATTGTGTCCTTGGTAGTAGGGAAGACTAGATTGTAAGGTTATATCTGGAGTGTGTTGTTCCACAACATAAGTTGGTAGTCTCTGATTTTCGATTTAGGGTAGAGCCTTGACCGTCTAAAGTCACCAAAGTCATGAGGACGAAGTGGTGGAAGCTCAAAGGGACGCCTCACGGGCGTTTAAGGAGAGGATGATGGTAGAAGGGATATGGAACGTGGGAGAGGACGTGAATAGCACGTGGACAAAGATAGTAAACTTGCATTAGGAAGGTAGCTGTTGAAGTGTGTGGAGTGACCCGAGGGACTAGATGCGAATCTAAAGACACTTAGTGGTGGAACAAGGAAGTGCGAAAGGCTATCGAGGAAAAGAAGGCATGCTACAAGCACATGCAGCTTGATAGGAGCGACGACAACATACAGAAGTGCAAAGCAGCCAAAAAGAATGCAAAGAGAGCGGTGAATAAGGCATGGGGCAAGGCTTATGAAGATCTTTATCAGAAGCCACTGTTCCCCTAGGCGGCGCCTAGGCGCTAGAATCCACCCTCCTGCCTAGACGCCTAAGATGATTTATCCTGCTTAGGTGGCCGCACCTGTCTACCGCCCGACTGTTGCCTAGTGCCTTTTTGAACACTGTCAGAAGCTGAGTACAAAGGAGGACAAGGACATCTACAAGATGGCTAAACTTCGAGAGAAAAAAAGACGAGAAATTCAACCAAGTTAATGCATCAAAGGCGATACAAATAGACTTCTGGTGAAAGACAACGAGATCAAGAATAGATGGAGAGATTACTTTGACAAACAACGGGGATAGTATGATTGAACTGGATGATTCTTTTGACAACACTAATAGGCGGCTCGTTTGAAAAATTGAAGAGTCTAAAGTAAGAGAGGCCTTAAAAAGGATGAAAGTATGTAAGGCGTTGGGGCTTGATAACATTCCTATTGAGGTGTGGAAATGCTTTGGAGACATGCCGATCGTTTGGCTAACTAAATTGTTTAATAACATTTTTAGGTCGAATAAGATGCCTAACGAGTGGCGAAGAAGCACATCGATACCAATTTTCAATAATAAAGGAGACATCCAAAGTTGTACTAATTACAGAGGAATTAAGCTTAGCCACAAAATGAAGTTTTGGGAGCGAGTGATTGAGCATTGTTAAATATGGTGACTCATATCTAGCCTTTTAGGATTTGGAAAGGTGTGCTAGATGAATCCTAATAGGAGTAGGGTACCTAATCCTAATAGGACTAGGATTCCTTTTTGCTTTGGAGGATAACTAGAGGCTATATAACGGGGAAATTCCTTATATATCATTGAAAGTTTGCATCATCCCTTATATGCCACTCATTGTATCACTGATTTGGGCCCTGACTCCACATGTCAGTGACACATTCAGGGATTTCTCCTAAATTCCAGTAGCATATGAGGAATTAATCGCTATATGAACCTAGGGGTGGTCATGGAGAAACCAAGCAACCAAAAAGCTACAAACCAACTCATCCAAAGCAAGAGGTGCATGAAAGGACTAGAGGCTATGCTATTTTTTAGCACTAGATTCTTGTATAGGACAAGTATCCGAGGGTCCTAAAAAGGTTCGAGAGATTGTGAGAGAGCAACAATCCCTTGTACTCTTTTGAGGTTGTGCTTAAAGAAGTTGCGGTCGGATTCGCCACATCTTTCTCTCTCGTCGTGGTTGCTTCAACGTCGTTATTTTGATTCTCTCTATGAGATTTATCTTCTTTGTTCTTGAGATCACGCACGCTCGTGCCTCATCTCACAATACTCTGATCCGATCCTAGGGCTGCTGCACATATGAAGGGGTATCAGAGTGTAACAAGTGGTATTAGAACCAAGGCCGAATTAATTAGATTTGTGAGAAGGTCGGTAAAGTGTCAAGTGGCACAAAATCAAGATCGATGCCGGCGATGTGGAATCAAGTAGAGAAATTTGACGGCGGGGGAAATTTCAGCTGTGGCATTGTGTGGTGAAGGATGTCCTTATCCAACAAGAGTTAATTGCTGCTCTTTAAGGGGGCAAATCGGAAAAGACGTCCGTTGAAAACTGGAGGGTGATGCAGTGGAAGGCTGTCAGTACAATCCGTCTATATCTCTCCGAGGAGGTAAAGTACTCGGTGATCAAGGAGAATTCACTGAAGAAATTATGGAAGTACTTAGAAGAATTATATATGGCGAAGTCACTGACAAACTGGTGAGTATTGAAGCGACAACTGTACAGGTTGCGTATGGAGGAATGTACACGCTTCTTTGACCATCTCAATGTCTTCAACAAACTTATCATGCAGCTGATTAGTGTGGATGAGAAAATTGAGGAGAACGATTAAGTCATCATACTGGCATCATCTCTACCATCATCTTGGGAGCAATTGGTGATGGATATTCTTGTCGGGAAAAGCACTCTCAACTTTAACGAGGCAGTTCCAAATTTGTTGGAGGTAGAGTCCTTGAAAAAGCCATCGAAATCTTCATTCCCGAGTGATCAAGCATTGACTGCAATAGGTGTTGCAGGCAAAAGCAAGAGTTACAAGAAGAAAAAGAAGGGCAAGAGCAAGGGCACACATGTATGCTGTCTATGAAATGAGAAAGGTTATATGATAAAGGATTGTCCGAGTTTGAAGCAAATGAAGGGTGCATGCTCAATGGCGGTAGCAAAAGATGATTTAGACGTACCTTGTCGTTACTCAATCGGGTATTTATCTTGTATGGATATTAGATTTAGGTTGTTGCTTTCACATATATTCGGCGAGAGTGATATTTGACGACAGATCTCTACGCTCGGCGCATGGAACTATTCGTTTGGTTGATTGCAAGGATTATGCAATTACTGAGGTGGGAACAATTACATTGGAGATGTATGATGAAGCACATCGCACATTAACAGGAGTTTGATATATTCTCGGCTTAAAGAAAAATCTAATATGTGTGAGGTTGCTTGAACTCGAAGGTTGTGAGATATCACTTCGAGGTGAAGTCATGCGAGTTACTTGCAAATGGTAGGTTATCATGAAAAGTATATGGAGCAATGAAGGATACCGATTGATGGGTAAACCTAAAGGAAGGGCAATCAATTAGAGGTTCGATAAAATTCCTGATCAGAAGAAGAAAACCGTGTCATCAATGGTAGGTAATCAGATCTCAATTGCAGTTATGTGCGGAACTGCAAAGACGATTGTAAAATCTAGCAAACGCAAAGGTGAATATGCGAGCTGTTGAAGAAGAAAGACGTGGTGGAACCAACCACGAAGTACCATCGAACAGGTGGAGCTCAGAGGCGGTACAAACCTATGGCATGAGAGGCTATATGAATAGAAGATGTGATTAACCAAACTACACAAAGAAAGGTCTCAAGTGGAGGGTTCGAACGGCCAAGCCCGAACACCAACACGGACATTGCGATGATGTGCATGAGCCCCTGTGGTAGGGGCACTTCCAAAGTTGGAAGGAAAAACAAAAAAAAACGGAGCCGACTTGGAGTGAGTCCTTTGAGGAGCACGATGACTTCAATGGTTAAGAGTCAAGGTGGAGATTGTTAAATATGGTGACTCGTATCTAGCCTTTTATGATTTGGAAAGGTATGCTAGATGAATCCTAATAGGAGTAGGATTCCTATTTGTTTTGGAGGAGAACTAGTGAGGCTATATAAACCTAGAGGATGGTCATGGAGAACCCAAGCAACCAAGAAGCCATAAATCAACTCATCTAAAGCAAGAGGTGCACGAGAGAATTAGAGGCTAAGTTATTCTTTAGCATTAGATTCTTTTATAGGACAAGGATTTGAGGGTCCTAAAAGGTGAGAGGTTGTGAGAGCAACAATCCCTTGTACTCTTTTAAGGTTGTGCTTAAAGAATTTGCGGTCGACTTCGCCAAATCTTTCTCTCGTCGTGGTTGCTTCAACATCGTTATTTTGGTTCTCTTTACGAGATTCATCTTCTTCGTTCTTGTGACCATGCACGCTTGTGCCTTCTCTCACAAAACTCTGATCCGATACAGAGGCTCTTGCTCATAAGAAGGGGTATCAGAGGGTAACAAGCATCGTTTAATAAGAGTGACTAGTGTGACGAAAAACCAATTTGGTTTTATGCCTGGGAGGTCGACCACAGAGGTGATCTTCTTGACATGACAGTTGATGGAGAGGTATAGGGAGGAAAAGAAGGATCTATACTTGTGTTTATTGACTTAGAGAAAGCTTATGACAAAAGTCCTAACAAAGTACGTTACCTTAATCAAGGATATGTACGAAAATGTTGTGACTAATGTCAGAGCATGTGATAGCTATCCTAGTGACTTTCCTATTAAAATATGACTACATCAAGAGTCGGCATTGAGCCCTTATATTTTTGCCCTAGTGATGGATGAAGCCACGCGACAAATACAAGGAGAGATTCCTTGGTGTATGCTTTTTGCTGATGATGTGGTGCTAATTGATGAGTAGGGTAGGTGTTGATTAAAAACTGGAGTTGTGGAGATCTTTAGAATCGAAGGGTTTTAGACATAGTAGGACTAAAACTAAGTATATGAAGTGTGTTTTCACGGTGGTATGGCAGGTGATGGATATGTTAGTCTGGACAGAAAAGTAATTGCCCAGGAAAGAAACTTTTCGATATTTGGGATCGATGCTACAGAGTGACTACGAGATTTATGAAGATGTGAACCATAGATTACGAGCAGGGTGGTTGAAATGACGCTAAGCATCGGGTGTCCTATGTGATAGAGTCCCTCAAAAGTTAAAAGGTAAGTACTATAGGACAATGATCAGATCTGCAATGTTGTATGGAGCGGAATGTTGGACGACAAAAAGATAACATATACAGAAGATGATCGTAGCAGAGATGCGGATGTTGCAGTGGATCTGTGGTCATATAAGGTGAGATCGAATCTGCAATGGTAATATATGTGATAGGGTTGAGGTAGCACCAATTGAAGAAAAGCTTGTCCAAAATCGTCTAAGATGGTTTGGACATCTCCAACGGAGGCCTCCTGAGGCACCGGTGCGTAGTGGAATTTTAAGTCGTCTCAAAAACATGAGGCAGAGGTCAACCGCGATGATGTGGAAAGAAGCAGTTAAAGATCGAAGGTTTAGGGGTTTTATTGACTTTGATTGAGTTTCTTTTCTAGCCTGCCCCAACTTGTTTGGGACAAAAGGCTTGGTGGTGGTTGTTGTTGTTGAATATTAATGACCTAGACATGTAGTTAAAAAAGTTAATAGCCTTTGTATATCCATCCCCTACCTATACTTCGCTAACGACTTTCTTTCTTCATTTTATGTGTGTTACTGCTAGTGTGGGAACCATAACAAGATTGTCTTTCCTCTATACTAATTTTTATGTTGATACACACCCACTAATTGGAAAAATTCTTGGCAGGTTATCAGGTTTATCTATACTCATTTTGGTAGTATGGATGTCCATCCCTTTACATTTGATGAGTTTGCACAAGCATTCCATGACAAGGTGAAATTTTTTGACCAAATTTCTCCGGAATTCACATGATTCCTGGTATTATTTTTTCATGGTGCAAGTGTGACTTGCAGGACTCATTGTTGTTGGGGAAAGTACATGTTGGTCTTCTCAAGCTACTTTTGTTAAACACAGAAAGGGGCAGCGGTGATGTTTTTGTTCCACGATCTTCTAAAGACTGCAGATTTTTAAGTTTCCTGGACTTTGTGAGTTTTGAAAGTGCTGCTATACACTTCAGTTCATTTCAATTGCCTTTTGCTACCTCTAGAGCTACTAGGTTCTGACATCATTTCAGTTATGTCACACAGTCCACCAGTGAGTTTTAAAATAGTAAAAAACATTATAGCATATTCATGTGATTAGTTTTATTCAGTATGACGCCTTGTGTAAAGTGATAGTTCGAATATGATGCTGCATCAGGAAGTTAAAGCTCTATGGTCTTATTGCTGAGAGCTGAGCTATTTGTCAAACCTTTTCATCACCATGTAATATTTATTGTTATGCCCATGTTCTAGTCTTTTCTGGAGTATTGAGATAATGGTTTCATGGAAGCTGAAGGGCAATAAGGACTGATGAAGCTGAAGGGCAATAAGGACTGATAGGGTCTAATAGATTACAGCCTTCAGAGGAATCCAGTTCATTATCTAGTAGTACTAGGCTACTAGCTTGTAGTGTTCATTGTAATTCGTAATATTGAATAGAATATATTGTTAAGTAAGTGCAACATGTACCTTTTGATATCAGCATGATCATTATTACTTTCTAGGACCTGATAAAGCTTTATTATGTTATTCCAAAAAAATTGGTTTTGCCTAGATTATAGCGTCAAACTTCTGTGTCATTTGAGATATTCGTCCATCTCATAGAATGCACAATGCAGAGTAGCGTCTGAATTTCACTGAGCTACCTGTATATTTTTTATAAACTGGCTTGGCTTTCTTTTCTTACAGATCTGATGTAAGTAGTTTATTGGTTGCTTCAGACTACATGATGATACTCTTATTAGAGCTGATTCTTTATCAGATATATGGGAGAACTGTATATAGGCCATTGATGTAGAATCGTAAAAGCTTTCGGCAGTCAAAAATCATGCAAACAAAATAATGTTTTTCCTGTTTGATGAGCTTATCTGAAAAATATAATAGCTAAATGATTTACCTGGATAGTTGAATTTGTAATATATGGGGTCACTGTTATCCTTGTGAATATGCATTTTTGTTGAAGTTGTTTATTTTTCAGGTTAGGGAACAAGAATTTGATGTGAATTTTTGGATCAAATCGTTGAATTCTCTTACTTGGGTTGAAATACTTCGACAAGTTCTGGTTGCTTCAGGTTTTGGTTCTAAACATCATATGCTGAATCGGGATTTCATTAACAAGGTAATTATGGGATGCCCCATTATTCTAGATTCTTTTAGCAGTTGTATGTCGGTGTGCATACCTTTCAGGTACCAGGTACCAATATTTGATATATGCTGTCACTCTAGATTACTAGTAACAATTAATTCAAGCATGTTTAGAACTAATATGTATCTTTTTGTTTCCTTCTTACAGGAGAAAAATCAAATGGTTAAATATGGTTTATGTCCTCGTACACTGAAAGGTGAATTGTTTGTACTATTGTCTAAGAAAGGAAGTGGTGGGTTAAAGGTATCAGATCTTGCCAAAGCACCAGAGGTATTTTTCTTTCTAATTTTGGAAATAAACTGTTGATATTGATAACAATTGATCTTCTTTATATATTTTTTAACTTGGTATTTCCATAACATTTTATTGATCATTCTCTCTTCAGATTGTTGATCTTAGCCTCTCCGACACATCAGAAGTAGAGCAGCTGATCTATTCGACTCTCTCTAGTGACATCACATTATTTGAGAAGATTGCACCTTCTGCATATCGTCTCCGTGTTGATCCTCGGATTAAAGGAAAGGAAGACCCTAGATCAGATACCGAGGATTCTGGTAGTGTTGATGGTGATAGGGAAGCTAGCAGTAGTGGTGATGAATCTGATGGTTCACAAGAGATGACCATTTCTGAGCATGAACGTAGAATTGTTAGGAGGAAGCAGAAAAATGTGCACGAAAATCTGAATAAATGTAGTGAAATTGATGAAAGTTATTCCGGAGAACAATGGCTTCTGGGGTTGATGGAAGGCGAGTACTCGGATCTAAGCATTGATGAGAAGTTGGATTGCTTGGTTGCTTTAATGGATGTTGTTTCTGGTGCTGGTTCTGTACCAAGGCTTGAGGTAATTGTCACTCTGTTTTGCTATTTTTCGATTGCACCATGTGATATTTTTTTCTAATGAAGGTTGCCTAAACTTTTACCGAGCTCTTTTTTTTCTAAAGAAGATTGCCTTAACTTGTGCTGAGCTTGCAAAATTATATTCCGATACTTAAAGAATATTTTTCTCTTTAATTCTTGCTGATGTTGCTGTATTGCGTGAAGTTTGCTAGCTTACCATAGTGCTCTGGCTTGGCAATGTAACTACGGGAATAATTGGATGTTCTTAAAAGTGATCAGGTTAATGGAGAGTTAGGTCTCATTTTGTAGAAGCTTGCTGGCACTATTGTTGTAGAGTTTAATTTTGGATCATCCAAACCTGTGAACCTTTTATGTAAAGTTGTCTACTGATATTCTTTATTCACTTCATGCCACAACTAAAGCATATACATTATGTCTTTTATTCATTAGAGAATGCTTGACTGAGGCTACTGTATAACTGTCAGTTGAAGTCTTCAAAGTGAACATGCACATACTCATTTATTAACTGTCAGGGAACATAATTTTGTGCAACTCTTCTTTTTACCACCAATCTAATATTGTATTTTATGTGCGAGGTTCAATCTCAGAAAATGTTTGCTTATCTATTTGTTTGTCCTATTGAAAAATTGGAGAAATTTCATAATTTTCTACCTTCTTTAGGAACTACAGAGAGTCTTGCCGAACATACCAAGAGCGCAGTCACATACGTCAGGTGGGAAAATAAAAAAATCAACAAGAAACATTTATCAATCTAGTGACGAGTACTTAAATAGACCAGGAAACTTGTACAGTTTGGATTCTTCTAAGCAAGGCCAAGCAGGAATTCGGAGAAGTCAGGATTACATCACTAATTCTGGAAGGAATGATTCATCTACAGGAGTAGTGCACCAACCACAAATTGTTCTTTTAGGATCTGACCGCAGGTATAATAATTATTGGCTCTTCCTTGGCCCTTGTAAGGCAGATGATCCAGGGCATCGTAGGGTCTACTTTGAGTCCTCAGAAGATGGCCACTGGGAGGTGATTGATTCACCACAGGTTGTCCACCTGCTTACTCTGCTTACATATATAATTATGCCTCTTATTTATTAACCTAACTTCCTTTGGTAAATTTACCTTCTTTATTTTTTGCATTTCAGGAATTTCTTTCCCTGCTCTCTGTCCTAGACAACAGAGGTACTAGGGAAGCTCATCTTCTTGCATCAATGAAAAAGAAACAAGCATACCTTTTTGAAGCCATGAAAAATCATTTGGAAGATGGGTACGCAGTTGGAATTGCAACAGCATCTGATCCATCTCACTCTGAGATAAGTAGTGGAGATGGAGCTTCGCCCATATCAGAAATTGACACTGCTTCAGGTCCCACAGATCTAGCTGATAATCTTTTAAATGCATCATCTGCAATATCAATTGAAGTTGGGAAGCGAGTTGACGAGAAGATATTGAAGTGGGGAAGGTTGCAAGCACTAGATAAATGGATTTGGACTTCTTTCTATTATTCTCTTACTGCTGTTAAGTGTGGCAAGAAATCATTTAAGGAATCACTAGTTCGCTGTGAAAGTTGTCATGATTTGTATTGGAGAGATGAAAAACATTGCAGAATATGCCACTCTACTTTTGAGGTTGGTTTTGATCTTGAAGAAAGATATGCTATACATGTGGCAATATGTAGGGAGCCTGAGGATGTGTATGGCGTTCCAAATCATAAAGTTTTGCCTTCACAGCTACAGGCACTTAAAGCAGCGATTCATGCCATTGAGGTGAGTATTAAATAACGCTTGCCCTATGCAGTATTGTCTGTGATCAACTTTGTTAAGAAACCACAGTACCTGGTGACACAGTTGTCACTCACTTGTTTGCACAAGTGTCCCCAAAAAGCACATGTATTTCACAACTTCTATCTAGCCTGATTTTTATTTCTTATAATCTGTTCTGATGTAGGCACGCATGCCTGAGGCAACTTTTGCCGGTTTGTGGATGAAGTCTTCGCACAAGCTATGGGTTAAGCGGCTGCGACGAACATCATCGTTGCCAGAGCTTTTACAGGTCCGCTATATATTTATTTATTTTTCTTTTTTGATTATAACACCGAAAATTTTTATTCAGTTTTAAGTAAATTGCTCAATATTTACTTCCTTTTGTTTTTCCATGTTGCTCTTCCCTGCAGGTTCTTGTTGTTTTTGTTGGGGCAATGGATGAGGATTGGTTATACAAATGTTCATCATCTGTAAGCTTTAGTTCATATCTGGATGACATCACTGTATACTTTCAAACGATGCCACAAACAACATCAGCAGTTGCACTCTGGGTTGTCAAATTGGATGCCCTCATTGCGCGCTATTTGGAACGAGCTGATTCTGACAGAGCATTAGCCAAAGAGTCCGTACAGAAAAGTATGTTTCTTCTTGATAGTAGCTAATGTTTTGGATTTTTTCTTATAGTTGCAATTTTGTCTTATTCACTGCAATCAAATGCCTTTGAGTGTTTCATGGCTTCCAGTACAAATGTTCCAATTAAGCACTTTTATATTCCAGAGTGCCTTAAAATAGTTATGCTTGCACCTTTGCGTTATTTCATCAGTATCCAGTAGTTTTATCACTCAGTATTGGAACTTCATAATTGATAATTGTGATGATAGAAATTTTCTGACCATCATCATGGAAGAGACTTGATTACATATTGTCTGTATTATGACCATAGGACCTCTTTTGTATTATTGATGTACATGGCACCATGCAGAGGAAATTATCATATTTTCCAAACAGTTTCAGTACCAGAAACAGCATGATTATTGAAACCTTTTTGACTATATGCCATGAGTTGTGACTAAGTTCATTCTAGCTGCTTTTATACAATCTTGATGTTATAGTTTTTCCATATGTTTTGTCATTTGTCAAATAACATGTTGCCAATCATATGATCCAGGAATGCATGCATGCGCAAGATAGCTAGGAAGTAGGAATCGGTAATGGATTCTTTTGTGTGCTACTCCAGCAAGCTCCCAGCTGACACCTTTTCTTTTCATTGATTGCAAGTTTTTGCTTGATTGTCGAGCTTTTCTCAAGGCGAGACGAGCATGATGTCTTTTGTGAGGTTGATGCCTTCACCTTTGAGACCAAGATCTTGCACTTAGCAGAAGCTATGACATACATGGATAGCTGGAGAACATCATTTGTTCCCTCCCAGCGGAGAATTGTGCCCTACAGACACAACAAAGTTTTTGTTAATAATCATTGCTTCGGCTATGGAAAATTTTGTCTTTCCTTCTTGTGATCAGCGAAACACTTTAACAGGGATGTAGTCATGTAGGTCATTTATGGAGCACTACTGTAGGCATGAGCTAATTGCGTTCCCTTGTAATGAAATAAAAAGTTCTAGAACTCCTTTTTGATCAGTTTGCTGCGTAGCTCGTTTGCTTCCAGTAGAGCATGTTAACAGGGTTGGCGCCACCACTGGGCTACTTGCAATGTAAAGTGGAGTTTTGTTGAAGTTCCTCATAGGAACCGGTTATCTTTTTTGTTCCTGTAAAACGACATGTCCATATTGTTCAAGTACAGTGCTGTGGTTCTTTTTTGCCTTGTATATTTGTGTTTGTTCTCAGATTTTGCTCTTAGATATGCCACCTGACCAATTGCTAATGTGCTGCCTACGCAGAGCGCAGGAATGGTAGACAACTTTAAACAGAAACAAAAAACCATTATTATTGTTTGCTAGGGGTCACTGGTCAGGAATTGTTTTGAAATTCCAAACACTGCTTATTTCTTAGATAAATGAAAACTGTTGTTTGTTTCTTCGACAACCATGGGCATGCTTGTGCAAGCTACAGATCTCGCTCATACACGCTTATTGATTTTTTTTTTCCTCTTTAACATGCCATGACCGTATGGATATTTAAAAGAGTGCAAGCCGGCCAATCCAGCAGCACCAACGGAAGCAGCAGCAATTAGTAGATTTATGGTAGGGGTGAAAACGGATTGGATACGAATGGATAATAGCTGTACCATATTTGTTTTTATATTTTTTTTCTCGGATTCGGATATGGATAGTCTAGATATAAATACGAATACGAATAATATCGAATACAGATACGGAGCGAATACAAATCGAATTAGATACGGTCACAGATATTTATCGGAACATGATAACCCGTTAGATTGTACATAAAAAGTCAACGAAAATACAAAACTAGCTGATTTGATCAAAACATTATTGAAAATTGAACAAATATAAGTATTTTCATTCACTTAGACAAGACATATATCTAACCATCTAGAGCGTCATCGTCCAAGAATCTAAAAGAACTCTACACATTACAGTATAACACTGCTACCATATATAACATATTTCATTTTTAATGGGTATCAGTTGCAATAGAAAGAAATAAGGAAACATTGGCTACTAATCTTGCTATAAACTTCAGACTTCACCTCTTCGTCAGAAGCTGCTTCTTTCTACAAGCGGTACTTGTCCTTTTGATTCATGGCATCTTAATAAGATCCATTGAAAGGCAATTCACTCGTGGTGCCATTGAGGCTTAATAATAACTAGTCAGGGTCACGCGCTACGCTGCGTTATGTGAAATTTCGGTGTATGGCATTACGATGTGCGAAATTTGGGAAATTCGATCGCGTTACGCTGGGACGTGCGAAATTTGGTCCGACGGATATTTTTGGAAAAAAGCATAACTTCGGTTTTCTTTTTTTATATAAAAAAATAGGTTGCTAGGAGCCGTCGGCAAATCTGTGGATTTTTTTTTGAGAAAACCGCGAAGGGATTTAAACGTTATTTAATTTTTTTGCGTAAAAATGGGTAGGTAGGACCTTCCGGATAATTTTGTGGACTGCGATAAATCTTCAATGAATCTATGTTTTTTTAAGGGATGCTAGGATGTAACATTCCAAATTTTAGCATTTCAAAATTTTCCCCAAGTTTTTAAATTTTTTGAGAATTTAAATTTAAGCTCTCAAGAGCAAGTAAATAATTTGAATCAAAATTTAAGTTGAAATAAGTTCAAAATAATTTATCTAGGTTCCAAATGCTTAAAAATAATTTTGAGAATTTTATGAGATTTTTTCTAATTTATTTGCTATTTATTTCGGCTTTTCTTAATTTTCTGGAATTTTCTAAAACGGAAAATCATTTTCTTTTTCTTTTTCCCATGCGGGCCGTTTCTTCCGTGGTCCGACTCCTTTTCCTCGTCGCCCAGCCCGCTTTCCTTTCTCCCGCGGCCTAGCCTCGCGGCCCAGCTCCACTCGGCCCGTCCCCGCGCGGCACGTTGCCCCAGCCTGCCGCCGAAAACCCTAGCGTCGTGGGCGTTGGATCTCGATCTGGCGGTCGAAACTCGCCCGTGTGGCCACGCGCGTGTGAGTCGTCCGATCCTCGCTGCTTGTGCGGTCCAGATGCTGCCACGTCGCCCTGCGCCGCTGTCGCTGCCCGAAAAACCCTAGCCGCGCCATTTTCGGCGTCCGTGCCGTGCACACCTCCCCAGGCTATTTAAGCCGCCGTCGCACCCAGCCCGAGGTTCCCCTTGTGCCGCCGCTCATTTTGCCCCAGCTCGCGTCGTCCGAGAGCCAACCATCGCGGAGATCTCGCTCGCCGAAATTCCTCCATCGTCCCGAGAAGCTTCTCCGCCGTCCTTCTCCCTCGCCGGTGAGCCTCCGCCGCCATCGCGTGCATCGCCGAACTCCCCATGTCGCTCACGTTCTTTTTCCCCATATCCGATCGCGTCTCATCGCGTTTTTGTCCATAGCCGCGTCGTCTTCTCCGTCTTCGGCGTGCCCGCGCCGCCGCCGCGCTGCTTCGCTCCGCCCATGCCGCGTCCCAGCCGTTCGATCCACCTCAGCCCGTCGGATGCACGCCGCATGGACGGGCCCGATCGAGCCACGTCGCCTTGAATTTAATCAGGGCCGGCCGCCCGAGAATGGCGTTATAGGGGAGATCCCCATCGACCACCTCAAAAGTGATCAGCTCGGTGCGGAAGTTCGTAGAGTCTCCGAAAGTCACGGGCAGAACCACTTGCCCGAGCTGAGTGGTCGAGCTCCCGGCACGATGCCGAAGAAGGGGACAACTATATTTTTAATCTTCGACTGGGGTATCTGCATCCGGTCCAGTGCGCTTGCCAAGAGCAGGTTGAGGGAACTTCCCCCGTCAACCATGACTTGCCCAACGACGGTGTTGCTTATAGTCGGGGCGACGACCAGGGCGGTCTTGAAGTCTCAGGACATCCCCGAGGGAGCATCATCCCGGGAGAAGGTGATGGGAATGCCATCCCACCTGCAGGGTCGGTCGGTGGGCTTCCCGACGGTGACTAGGTACACGGTGCGCGCAGCGTCCTTCAGTTCGCGCCGGGACCGATATGCCGAAGAGCCATCGAATATTACGTCAACGCGCCGATCGCCCCGCTGGAATCCAAGTGGAGGCTTGCCTGGTCCTCGCCGGTGTCGATTCCACCGGGCAGCTCGTCGTCCTTCGGGAGCGTGGGCATCTCTCCATGCCCTCTGTAAAAGGCGTCCAGTCTGTACAGCCACGTCCTGTAATTTCGCAGATCGTGGCCGTAGGCTTTATGGAACGGGCAGAATTTATTGGAGTCGAGGCGGAGCCGTTCTTCGTCGCCCCAGGATCGGACATCGGCCTGAGGGGGCCTGGCTTGACCCTGCCCCTGCTGGGGCCGGCATGGCACTTGCCGAGGTCGTGGGCGATTCTGCTGGGGCCGAGGCCCTCGGCGGTCGGGCCGGCGCGTCTCCGTCCCTTCGCGTCTGCCGTCGATCGCGGCGACCACGCGAGTCGCCACCTCAAAGACCGCAGCTTTCCCCGCTTGTCGCGGGGCTAAGCCCCTTCCTAGTCTGCCGACGGCCTGCCGCCAAAGATGAGGCCGAACTTGCCTCAATCGTAGTCGTGCTTCCAGCGAACGACGTCGTCCGCATCTGCGTATCGCTCCGCCATGCGAAACAGCTTGTTGACGCTGAGCTTTGTTGCGATCTCAATGTCCTCCGTAAGGCGTCTGTCGCAGACGCCGAACTTGAAGGCCTTGATGACAATCTCATCGGAGACGTTGGGGATCGAGTTTCGCGCACGGGTAAACCGGCGAACGAAGTCTCAGAGGGGCTCACCCTTTCCCTGGATGACACGGTTCAGGTCCATTTCTCGTCCAGGCCACTCGTAGCAGCTTTGGAAGTTGGAGTGGAGGGCGCTCCGCAATTGGCGCCATGACCGGAAAGCGCCAGGTGCCTGGTTGAAGAGCCAGGTGCGGGCGGCTCCGTCCAAGACAGTGGGGAAATAGTTGGCCATCGCGGCCTCGGCCCCGCCGGTCGCCAAGATGGCGGTGGAGTAGATGGAGAGGAATTCTGCGGGGTTTTTGGTCCCGTTGAACCGCTCCATTATCGCCGGTTTGAACCGGGCCGGCCAGCATACCTGACGGAGGTCGTCCGAGTACGCTGGGCAGCCGTAGGCCGGGAGATCGTTGGCGCCGCTGCTGGCATCGGAGTCGCCGTCTGCTGACAAGGGGAACTCGAGTCGACGGCGCACCCCACGTCGACCGCGACGATCAGCAGGGGCATCGTTAGGACGGTGGCGCGGGCGATCGCGAACCTTTCGGCGCCTGGGCGGAACGTTCGGGGAAAGGCCTCCGGAAGCGTTACTGCTCGAGCGAGCATCACTGCCGCTCCGCTGGTGGTGGGCTCGCCCGGGCGCGACGTCGTCACCCTGGAGAAATGGAAGGGACGGTGATGGGGTGCGAGCCTGTAACATCCCAAAATTTGGATTTTAGAATGTTTAAATTTGAAAAGTCACCATTTGCATTTTTTTCTTGAATTAATTTCAGCTTAATATGAATTTTCTATTTATAAAAGGATTTAATTTGACTAATCTATCTATCAAACAAAAGATTTTCAGTTTTAGTTGGCTTCATTATGCTGCAAGGAATTCTTCTGTATTTTTGGAGATTTTTCTGAATTTATTTGCTATTTATTTGAATTTATTTGCTTATATTTGAATTTCTGGGATTTTATTAAATCGAAAAATGTTTTATTTTCTAAAAATCTCCGCGGGCCGAATCTTCGACGGCCCATTTCTTTTTCCCCGCCGGCCCGCTCCGCTTTTCCTCTCGGCCCGGCCCGCCCTGCCGCCATTGCGTTCGATCGCGCGCCACTGGCGGTGTGATTGCGCGCGTCGCCTGCGCCGCCCGCCATTGAAACCCTAGCCGCCTCCGCGCCTTTTTCGGCGTCCGTGCCACGCCCGCCTCCCGAGACCCCTATTTAAGGAGCTGCGCCCCCTCCGAGGTTCCCCTTCGTCCGCTGCGTCCGTTGCTCCTTCTCGCGTCGCCCGAGGTACCATCATCTTCGCGCACGACCTCGCCGAAGCTCTCCGCCGTGCCCGTGCGCTTCTCCGTCACCGTTTGCCGTCGTCGGTGAGCCTCCGCCGCCGCTTTTGCTCGCGCCGAGTTCACCGCGACGCCCTCTTCCTTTTACCTCAGATCCGATCGCGTCTCGTCGCGGTTTTGCGCGAAGCCTCGCCGTCTTCTCCGCCTCCGGTGTTGCCCGTGCCGCCGCCGCCGAGCCGATTCGTCCCGTGCCGCGTGTGCCTCGCTGGCGTCGCGTCGGCGCCACGCGATGCCACGCGTTTACGCCACCTCCGCGCCGCGCCGCTTGCCTCCGTCTTTGCGTCGGCCGCCGCCTCGGCTCTGTGTTGCGCCGCGTCACCCGCCACGTGGTCCGACCACGTGTGCCCTAACCCGCGTGGCGGCTGCGTCGGCTGCTGCGTCGGCCGCCCGTCGACCCTAGCCGCGCGTGGCATGCCACCTCGGCCGGTCTGTAGCGTCACCTGAGCCGCCTCGGTGCACGGTTCATCGTGAACCGAAGTCGACGCGTGGGTCCCACTGTCGGTAAGCAAATTCTTTTGATTTATTCTTTCCGAAATCCGAAAATTCCAGCCAATCACGTGTTGCCACGTGTCGACCTCTCTTTTTCGATTTTTCGATCCGAATCTTCCAGAGCCCGTTCTCCTTCGTTCGAGCTCGATTCCGTGATTCAAATTTCTAAATTCATCTAAATTCAAGATCTATCTTCCATTACCATTCTTTTCAATTTTTGAATTTTATTTGAATTTGTTTTATTTATTTGCTCGTTTCGCGTGTAGGCATTTAATCGAAGACCGCATTTAATCAACAATCAGAGGTAGAACCAGCAAGAAGCAGCGAAGGCAAGTTTTCCTTGAACATGTTGATCCCAAATTTTATGAAAATGTTATGTTGTTTTCAAATTATGCATGCTTACTTTTATGCAAAGTACTTTAAATATAGTCTTAAGGTTTAGTTAAATTCCAGTTGGTTATGCTTGCATTGGTATTGATCATGTTGAACCTTTGACACCCTAGATGATATATACTAGCTATTTTATTTGGTGATATCCAGTAGGTTAGCATGGAACGGTAGAATTGCTTAGTCCAGCTTAAGCGTTTCGGTATGGTGCCATTATGGGAATCATTTCAAATGCTGTTTAAACTTATTTGTGAAATTGCGGCAATTGGTGTTGCTGCTGTGATTTAAGTAAAATAAAGTGGAAATGGTTTAGACCGGGGCGGATGGATGTTTGGCGGGTGCTGAAAGCACGAGACCTTGGTATGTGAAGGTTCCGCCCTAGTCAATTAAGGACCGAAGCGTGTGTTACCATGAACCGAGCACTACCGTACAACCACAAGTCTATATGGGTACGACCTGGCTAAATAATTTGTGCGTCTCATTATTAGCTTCGCCAGTTGGTGAGTGCCAGATGTTGGCAGGCGCAAGAGGGGCTTCAGATCGGGCGGCTAGAACCTAACAGTGGTGAAACCTTAGCGGGCGAGGTTAATAGTGGGGTTGTACATTGTAAAGGCCTTGTCATGATCTCTCCGCCGACACACCAAAGGAAGTGTGTTAAGTGCATGGCAACAAGAGTCGATCATGTCTTGTGGGTAAAGTGTACACACTCTGCAGAGTTAAAACTACTTAAGTAGCCGTGCCCACGGTCAAGGGCAGGCGAGGTACGCTTGCACATTGTAGATTTCATGGTTTTGTTTTAAAGAAAAATGACGGTTTGGGAGTCCGAGAACAGATGGAACTCTCGGGTTATGGTTTGGCGGATGGAGCCAGTCAGGTAGATGGAACCTGCTTTAATTATCATATCAAATTCAATTACTATTCAATTACATTTTGATCAAATGATGCTTTGTGAAAGTACTATTGGTATTTACAGTTAAACTTTGCTTTATGCTAAAAGAGCCATATTATGCCTTCAATTATTTAGTCTTGCATATAGTTATCATGCATTATGTTTCCAAGACTTGCGGAGTACATTCTGTGCTCACCTTGCAACATCCCCAACCTTCCATGTAAGAGTTCGCAGGTTGAAGGTGACTACGATTTCTACGCTTGTGGTTATGATGAAGGCGATCCGGAATGCTAGGACGCGAACCCCAGTCGATTGCCTGTTGGGCAAATGGATGGGCTTACTTTGCTTTTGTTATTTCATTTCCGCTGTTTCTTATTGAACTCAAGCTATGATGCTGCTTATTTGTAATAATTGGCCATAAGGCTAATACTCTTTTGCTTAATTAATATTATTTGATTCGTGATATGGATGTGTTGTCATCACTGTTTCCACTGTGTGTGATAGCTTTTCCTGGACTAGAACAGGTTATACACAGAGGGTTCAGATTTGGAGATCCGGTCTCGACAGAGGTGGTATCAGAGCCATATCGACTGTAGGTCGCATCCTTAGATAGTCTGGTCTTCTTAGCAAGAACTTCAAAATTATTTTCTAAATCAAACCAACGAATTGCTGTAAATAGATTATCTCATCTCATCTTATTCTTAGGTTCTTACTCCTTTCCTCTGCTGAAATATTATTTTAAAATTTTAATTTGATCTTATCTCTTGAAACTTCTCAAAGCCTCGAGCCTTCTGCAAGAATTCAAATCAAGGAAGAAGATGATCAAGCCGTCAAAGAGTATATCCGAGGAGACTTCCATATAGGATAAGTTAGTAGTGCTCAATAGTGTTGGAGCGTTTTATCCCTTCTTAGTTTAGCACGTACAGTTCGAGTGTATTAGAATTTTTGTTGCTTGTTTGTTGGGTGTGTTGTACACTTGCGCTAGCATTGTGTTGCAGCCACCTTTCTTTTGGAGTTTTATAGCTTGTTTGGTCTTGGAATGGCTACCTCCCTAGTCTTCTCATCTTTTGCTCTTTCCCTCTCATCTACTGCTAACCTATCCCTGGCCGTTGCTTCTGATGGAAGGTCAAGGAAGAGGTCGTGGAGCTGGTCGCAGAGGAGGTCGTGGTCGTGGTCAAGTAGAGCCACAAGAGCAGCAGGATGTTCAAGATCAGCAAGAGCAGCAAGTGCCACCGCCGCCGCCACCAGTCCAACCCCCTGTCGCAGATATCCAGCAGATGATGGCAATGCAGCTTTAGTTGTTGCAGGCCCTTGCTCAGAATATGGTAAACAATCCGCAGCCAGCACCAGCCGCAGTACCAGTGATGCCGCCCCAGTCAAAGCTTGGAGAATTCATGAGAACTAGACCGCCTACCTTCACGGGAGCAGGTGAACCCTTGGAGGCAGATGATTGGTTAAGAGATGTGGAGAAAAAGCTCCAATTGGCACAGTGTGATGACCATGAAAAGGTTCTCTACGCGAGTCATCAGTTAAAAGGAGTAGCTGCTACTTGGTGGGATAACTTTTGTGCTGCCCATTAGAATGCTCAAGCTATAACCTGGGAGGAATTTTTTGAAGCCTTTCGTACTGCTCATGTGCCTGCCGGCATAATTGAAATGAAGAAAAGAGAATTTCGCAAGTTGCATTAGGGAAACCAGAGTGTTTCTGAGTATCTGAATAGGTTCACCCAGTTATCGAGGTATGCACCAGAGGATGTGGCTACTGAAAGTGCCAAGATCTGGAGGTTCATGGAGGGACTTGACCCTGACATCAAGGTGCAGCTAGTTGCTTTGGATTTTCCAAACTTTCAGCATATGGTGAACAAGGCACTAGTATAAGAGGATGCTCAACGCCAACAGCGGGAGTCACGCAAGAGAAAGATGGCATTCCAGGCTCAGCATGGAGCGAGTGGTTCTTGACAGCGCTTTCAACCTCAGCAGGCCAATAGAACACCTGTTCAAGGAGCACCCCGTACTCCTAATTCTGGACGTAGCCAGGCTTGGTCGGGTGGGGGACGAAGGGTTTGGGCGGCGCCGCCATGGCCATTGGTGGTGTGGGACGACTGAGCTGAGTTGACCGGATATCCGAATTAACAGTTGATCGGATGATTCGAATCTGTACCCGCCGGATAGTGTGCTACCGAATCCGTATCCGTATCCGACAAAAAATATCCATATCTGATCTGAAACTATCCGATCCAATTCTATCCGTATTCGAAATTATCCGGATCAAACGGAAACTATCTGAACCGTTTTCACCCCTAATTCATGGTGAGTTCCTCTTGTAAAAAAAGGTTAACAATCAATCAAGAAATGCTTATTTCTAAACTCTACTTGGGAGATACAAATTGAAATAATAATCTGAATTGTCCAAATTACTCTGTGATTTTATTAGTTTCTAATCATTAGAGGTTAAATCCGTATGATTCTTATTATTCTATTTCTCTCTCTTTCAAACCAACAACTCTTTCATTCTACGGTGGTTTAGAGAGAGAATACCTCGACATAAGCTCAATTCACTACCCATAAATTGCTTATCTTCCAATATATGGTGGCTTGAAATGGTAGGCTTGGTTATTTGTAGTTCGGCTCTTTACGTATTCTTCTCCGACACTTATCTATACTACTTCTAATTAGGAGTTGGTGGCGGTCCATTCTCCTCCAGAGTACCTGATTCGTTGAATCTGATATGAACGGCTGAGATAGAAGAGGATTTAATCCGATAGTCCCACCCCTTCCTCTCGTCTTCTCACGCGATCACGCAACCCGAACCGCTCCAGTCATAATGTTTTTCATCTCAAACCATTTTAACCCCGCAACACCACTCCCTCTCTCGATTCGGCGCGCTCAGCTCTCCCTCTCAAATCTCTTCGGAGGAACAAACATTTCTTTCTATTGAAACATAACTAAAATTAGTGCTCTTTGCAAATAATTTTTTTTGTCGTAAATTGAGTTTCTGTTACAACGTACGGGCACATGACTAGTACTATTTAATTTATACTGAGGACCAAAAATTTACACATGGGACTCTAAATGAAGAAATATAATTACTCATCAGCCCCCTAAAAAGACTGGCCCACAAGTCAGTCTCTCCCCGCCCCATATCTACGCTTAGAAAAATTACTAGGAATTGATATACTCATGTTTACTGTTCAAGCAATTTATTCTATTGTTGTAACACGTGTTAGCACCTGTGGCTTATGACACGTCAATTACCTTTGGTAATTAACTAGTGTTGATTTAAAGAAGTGTAGCCAAGCATGATGAGAGCCCTGTGGGAAAGGTTTGGCACCACACAAAGGAATTTCCTTTTGGGGGGAATACCTGATTAAGTGGAGGGGTATTATGTTACATGAATTTGAATCTATAACCTTATATAACTAGTATAGTGCCCTATAATGCCCCGTCTTTCGGTTTCTTTTTTCCAGCACGTAATATATGGTCTTTTCCTTTTCTAGAACGTTTTTTTCCTTTTCCTTAATTCCAGGATATTTGTTTCCTTTTTCTTGAGATGATGCTGGAGGTGGGGGGAGATCCGTTGTGGGCCACAGGGATGAGTTAGACACATTAAACAATAGCCATCGGATGTGGTTGAGTAAAGCTGAGGAAAGATCTGAGAGGTTAATTTTGATGGAGGCAAGTTTCTGGGGACGTTTCGCTGGGTGCCTGAAGATTAGGCTATCTCTAGTGGGGTGTATTATTTAGGGTGGACGTAAAAAAGAATGCTTAGGTGCATTATAAAGGGATATAGATTAATGCCCTTAGAAATATAATTGGTGGATCGTTTGTGGCTGATCCATGTGTGCTTGCTTGTAGATGGTCGGATAATGCTGACCGTGATGCCGCATTTAAAAAAAAAAGAGCTTACATGTCATAACTCATAACCACCTAAAGTCTGTGCCACGTCGAATGAAAACCGGGTTTGATTAAATCCAGCCGTACGCTTACAAAGTACACGGTAAGGGGTTTGGAGTTAAAATTTGACAAACTGAATAACCCAACGTGATAAGAGCATCTTCAAAAGGACTCTTCAAATCTCACTCTCCAAAAACTATATTTAGAGGACTCTTCAAAAAAAATGCCTCTCCACATCTCCTCCCTCTTCAACACACTCTCCATATCACACTCTCTATTTTCTCTCTCCTATATTCTAATCATATTCCACATAATCGCCATAACAGTAACTGTTTTTTACCGGTAAATTCAAACGGCTATATTTAAATACGGGAATTTAAAATTTGAAATTTATTGTGACGATTGAACGGGTAAATTTGAACGGCTATATTTGAACGCGGCAATTGTTCGTGGATCAGCTCGTTTTTTGTATCAAGAAACACTTCGAGATATTATGACAGCATGTATCATCATACATAACATGATGATTGAAGATGAGCGGAATGGAGGTCCAGTTGACTACAATTACGAAGCAATGGGAGAAAATGTTGCAGTCTCCCATGAACGAACACCTGAGTTTTATGAGTTTATTTAAACTCATCAATTCATTAGAAATAAAAAAGCTTACTTTTAGCTTCAAGAAGATCTAGTCGAGCACTTATGGCATCATTATAGAGGGATGTAGGTGAGCGCTAGTTTATTGTTTCTGCACTTCAACTATGATGTACTAGTTTATACACTTCAACTATAAAATATTCAACTGTCTTACTTATGTAGTTGATGCAGCTTCAACAAAATATATATACCTGGTTGTCATCAAGATTAGCTTCTTCTGAAAACTAGTTACAGCAAGCGAACAACATAGGAACAAAGGGATATTGTACAAAAACAGTTCAAAAACTGAGGAAACATGCAAACTTGTCTGAAATAATGTCTGCCATTCATAATATGATTTCCCCTACAAGGGCTACAAAACATATATGGACCACAAATCCAACCTCAGCATCACACATCATAGACACAAAGCAGACTAACACAGAGTCCTCCAATGTTAATGGAATCGGTCTCATCAATGAAAATGGTAGATAGTGCATTCTTCTCAGCTTCTTCAAATGCCTTTCTAAGATTGATCTTACTTTCTCCTGCTAGCTTTGACATAATTTTTAGGCTATTGATCATAGAGAAGAATGCGCCTGTTTCATTAGCTACAGCTCTAGCAACAATAAAATCATCTAGGAACGCCCGAAGGAACCTCGCCCAAAACTGAATAGAACACTTCAATAGTGAAGGCATTCACAATTCAAGCTATAAAGGCCGCACATGTCCACTAAATATTTCAGTCAGTCATTTCCAAATTCACCAGAACACATCCACAACAATAACAAATAAACAACAATTGGCGCTCTCTCTCCATCCCCACATCAAATCAAATTTCCAGGCTGCATTTCCAATCCATCACGGTATCATTAGATTCAGATGCTAACACTCCATTTCTGTTCAATACCCCAGTCGCTGACCATGAAATTAGACTAAGATCACTTCACCCAGGTTAAAGCTAGCAAGAAATCGACACTACCTGGGATCACCTTGGCCCACGCGTCTTCGACCCGAAACCCGGAGCGCGTCCCCGCAGGACGCCAAGATCTCCTCCTGGACGCGCTCGTCCAGCAGCCGCAGCCCGGTGGTGGCCATTAGCTGCACCTCCGTCTCCAATCCCCCAAAAAAATCCCCAAAACAATTACATCATCAACCAGATCGAAACCCCTAGAGGCAGGGACCAAATCGGGGCGGGATCTTACGGATCGGAGGAGGAGAGCTCGCCCTGGCTCGCCATGGGAGAGGGATTCGAGGGGCTCAAGTAGTCGCTAGCTTGATGAGGAGGGAGAAGCGGTGGGGGTCGGTGTCTTTGCCGGTGACGAGCGGTGCAGGGTGGGAGGATCGCTCGAGGAAGAGTTTGTTGGGTGGTGTATACGCGAGGACTGGCCGGTCGCCGCAGTCGCGCGAACGAAGCCGAGTAGTTGGGCTTGCCAGATAGCGAGCGTCCTTTAATTTGGAGATGCACTTGGTGAGACTCTCGGAGACGATTCCGAGACAGAATCTGTCAAAAATAGAGATAGGGAGTTGGATAGGGTGTCTTTTAGAGATGTTCAAAACACATATTTTTTTTCTTTCTTCACATAAGGAAATTTAAAAATGTTTCCGACGTTCGCCACACGGTCCACACCACTAAGGTTAGTACCCGTGCTAAATGCACTACTCGGACTGATAAGACCGTGACAGAAGCTTAAAACTAACATCTGCACGATAAAACCTAGTCCCTCCATCCAAATTTATAAGACGTATTTTTTTCGGCATATAGATCAAGAAGCTATTGAAATGACCAGATTACTTCTAATTATTATCACTAAACACTATATGCAACGCATGCATGGAGAGAATATAAAGTAAAGGGTATAGAGAAAATATCAAACTAACTTTGTATTGAAATATAAAATATATTATATATTTATAGATAAAGATTAAAAAAATACTTTCCATATAATATACGTCCTATATTTATATATAAAGATTCAAAAAATACTCCCTATAAAGGTAGCACAGAGCCGGAGACACAACCCCACGCTCCCCTCCTCGGACTCGGACCAGACCACGCAGCCTCTCCGAGCTTGCTGACTCGCCCGAGGAGAAACCCTAGCTTGCGGCGGCGGACAAGGAGAAGATGATCTACGACGTGAACTCGCCCCTCTTCCGCTCCTTCCTCAGCCAGAAGGGCGGCGCCTCCTCCGACAAGAGGTGAGGCCTCCCCCGAAACCCGAACCTCGTACTGTTGTTATCTTCTCATTCTTGCCTCGCTCTAGACGCTGTGGTCGCGTCCTTGGGGGCACCTCATGGCGTGCTTGCCTACGCGGTAATTCGTTTTAGGGGATTTCCTTGGTGGTGTCGAATTTGGATGCTGCGGCGGATATGGTAGTGGTATTGTGAGATAGAAATACACTGTTGCTGCTGCTCTGTTTTGATTGGAGGAGAGAAGAGGGGATGATTACTGGAGTACACCAAGAGTCTATGAAATCCCCTTTGCCTACAAAATCTAGAAAAACCATATGTGCAGAATAGGCAAAGCTAAGCTTGGGACAATGGGCCCTGCTTGCGCGCATGGCATGTATTTGAGATGAGCAAATGATCCAAACAGCTCCATTGTTAGCCCATATGTTTGAGATAGAGATTTTTTGGTTCTTACCACTTTCCAAGACGAAACATTAGTTGATGCAAAACAATATGATGCCTTCCATGTTAAGAGTGGAAACTTTTTACGATCTTCCTGTTATAGAAAGTACAGGGGTATGACGCGAGCTCATCTTGTGCATCAGGATCTGGATACCAAGAACTGGAGGTATATTAGTTGGTCACAGAGACAGCTTACATGGTGCGGTTGTCTCCCAAACGACAATTGTTACAGATATGCTGAACAGCAGATGAATAGATGTCTGATGGTAGGCTTGATGATCGGAAGTGCCCTATGGTTCTGTATTCGGTCTCATGGTCTTTCATAGTTCAATTTCTATGCAAGTGCAAAGCACGCCAATTAATAATTAGGTTTTAAGAATTAATTTTCAACACATCTTGGCCTAAGCTGGTCCTGAGATTCAACACAGTTTTTAGGTTTCACAACCAGGGCTCACTAAATCAATATGGGTTTTTTAAGTATGGAATAGTTTTCGTCAACCTTTTTAAGTATACAATAAATAATGCCCTATAATAATTTTGAGTGCCTGTCATATGCCAGCATCAAGCATCAGTATTGGTTCTATACACTCTGGATCTAATTGGTTGTTCTTCTTGAGTTATTAATATGGCTGGTGAAAGCATACATGTATTTTCTCTCTTGAAAACACATTTATGCTTGAAACACATCTGTAGCATATCTCTGTAGCTTTGCTGATGAAATAATGTCTTGTGTACATTTCTGAAAGATACCTTATGGTCCAGCTTTGCATTGAGTATTGCTGTCTGGTTTTCCCAGACATCTGCTAGTCCAGTCAGTAAATTTGGTAGTTTCATGCCTGTGGTGTACTAATTTCAACTTTTGAGCTTGTATGGTTTGGCTTTTATAAATGGTTTAATATGTTCCTTTACAAACCACTTGTTTTTTGCTATGTAAATCTTCATTATATATTTCTTATGGTCTTCTCTTTCTATCATCTTTTAACCTGGCAAAAGAAGTCATGTTTGTCTCCTCTTTATTTCATGGTTATCATGACAAGATTTTTGTGTTTGTCTTCTCACTATCTCATTTGTAACATGGATAAATGATTTGTGTTTTCTTCTCTTCGTTTCATTTTTTAACATAGTGGGAAAATTGATTTTGTTTGTAAGGACCACTATGCCTAGGTAAAGTGTGTAGTGATTTACGGGTAACAAGATGTAGAAGGTAGAATAACTGTGCCACATATTGATAGAATTTCCTTTTCGCATAGGAAGTTACATTTTAGAACTTGTAAACTTTGGCAATATTAGAAACTGGGTATTTCTCTAGCAATAATCTACCTTAATATTTGTGTACTATTGACAAAAACTCGATGTACTTAATTTATGAATTACTAGAGCTCTTTTTTGAGTAAGTGATTAGTATGGTGCTAGTTTTCTTCAGTGTTCACCAAGGTGCTAGGCGCTAGTTGGGCGGCAGACAGGTGCCTAGCGCCTAATCGCCGATTAGGCGGGCTAGGCGGGACAAATCGGCCTAAGTGGCTAGGCGGGTGGAGCCTAGCTCCTAGGCGACCGCCTAGGGGAGCAGTAGTTTTCTTTTGACCTCTCAGTCTCTCTCTCTCTCTCCAGCAAACAGTTATTATTTATGAGGTACAGCAATTGTAAGGGTTAAAATGTAAAGTGGAACTAACGAATGTTCATTCCCTGAGTTGGCAATTACCAAATAATGTAGTTAAATGCGTCTGCATAAGAACAGTACAAGGTAAGGACCACTTGAGGTAGTCCAATTGGAAGTACAGGAAAGGGAATAAAGAGGATAGCAATCAATATGCATGCATATCATATGATGTAATTAGTCTGTAGATCTGAAGCTATTTTTAAGACTACAAATGTACAGGTCACTATTAAGTGAAACTTGTATAGTCCTATATAAGGTTACCAGTCTGGAGAATTGCTCTCTTGTAGCTAGCAAGCCAATGGACGCAAATCATTTTAACCTTTTATGTTAAAGTAACTGTCTGGACAAAATAGGTGGTAGCAGTTAAAAAGAAATAATTGTGCAATGAAACAACATGTTTCCTAAACACAGAAGTGGTGGGCCTGAAAGCAACTTTTATTGAGTGTTGTAGTTCTTGAAGATATATCAGTGTGTTACTGGCACTTCTGCAGGATATAAGTAGTAGTTAGTTTAGTGACTGATGGTAGGCTTGATGACTGGAAGTGTTCTATGGTTTTGTGTGCATGTTTGTGTGTTTCATGGCCTTGCATACTTCAATTTGAGTTTTATGAAATGGACGTTTGGATGTGGTGTGATTAGTAAGTCTAGGTTTTGCATGCTGTCAAAAAAAAATATGCAACTACAAAACACGCCAATTAATAATTATTTTTAAAAATTATTTTTTGACACATTTGGCCTATGCTGGCCCTAAGGTTCAACACACTTTTCAGCTTTCACCAACCAAGGCCCACCAAATCAATATTGGTTTTAAATACCTTCCCTTGGAATCTTTGCATCTCTTTTTTAGTATACAACAAATAATTCCCTATAATAATTTTGAGTTCCTTACATGTCATGTTAGTGAGTCTGCCTTATGCCCACATCATGCGTTGGTATTCGTGCTATACACTGTTGATCTATTTGGTTGTTCTTGAGTTATTAATACGGTTGGTGAAATCATACATGTATTTCGACTCTTGGGAACGCATTAATATCATCTCTCTGTAGCTTTGCTGATGAACAGTCTTGTGTGCAAATCTGATAAATACCTTGTGGTCCAGCTTTGCATTGAGTAGGGCTGTCTGGTTTTTCCGGACATCTAATAGTCCAGTCAGTATATTTACTAGTGTCATTTTGCCTGTGGCTCTGTAATTTTAACTCTTGAGCTTGTATAGTTTGGCTTTTATAAATGGCTTAATCTGTTCCTGTACAAACCTCTTGAGTTGTCTGTGTAATCTTCAATATATATTTCTTGTGGTTTTCTCTTTCTATCCACTTTTAACCTGGTAAAAGAAGTCATGTTTTTCTTTTCTTTGTTTCATTTTTTAGCATGGCAAAATAATTTGTTTTTGTTTTCTCTTCATTTCATTTTTCAACATGGTGGAATCTTTTTTTTTCCTGTGTGTGTGTGTGTATTTCCCCTCAGAAGATTCACTATGCGTAGGTAAAGTGCGTAGTGATTTATGGCAAACAATATTGTAGAAGGTAGAATAACTGTGCCACATATTGTTAGTATTTCCATTTCACACAAGAAATCACAATTTAGAAACTGTAAACTATGTACCGTTAAAAAAAAAGAAATAGTAAACTATTGCAATATTAAAAAAAGATTATTATCTGTAGCAACTATCTGCCTTGATATTTCTGTTGTCTTGATAAAGCATTGATGTACTTAGTTTATGAATTACAAAAGCTTTTCTTGAGTAAGTAGCGGCTGTTTTTTCTTTTGACCTCTCTCTCCCGTAAGCAGCTGTTACTTATGAGATATTGCAATTGTAAGGATTAAAATGTAATGAGGAACTAAAGAATGTTTATTCTTTGAGTTGGTGATTATCAAATAATGTAGTTAAATGCATCTGCATAAGAACAGTGCAACGAATGGACAACTTAAGGTAGCCAAATTAGAACTACAGGAAAAGGAATAAAGAGGATAGCAATCGATATGTATGCATATTATATGACCTTACTGTAACAATACAGTACATCTGAAGCTATTTTCTAGACTGCAAATGTATGAGTCACTCTTTAAGAGATTGTATTGTCGTATATAGGTTTACCAGTCAGAGAAAATGCTCTTGTAACTAGTTAGCAGAGATGCAAATTATTTCAACTTCCATGTTAAATTAATTGTTGGACACATTTAGGTGGTGGCAGGTATAAGGAAGTCATTGTGCAATTAAACAATGCTTTTCCTAAACATAGAACTGGTGCGTCCGAAAGCAACTTTTATTGTGTGCTGTGGTTACTACTTCGACAGGATAAAAATAGTTGTTGGTTTCATGCTGTTCGTACTATGCATTTCGTACAGTGCACTGTTTCCATGCTTGCATTTGGCAGTTCTGCATTTGACCGGTATTATGTGATTTTTTATTTGTAAATTTGCTGCCCTGTAACTGTGATTTGTAACTTCATTGCTCTTTCTGATGACAGGAAAATGGAAGAGCAGAAACCGAAGGAGCAGAAGCCCAAGGCCAATGAGAACAAACCTGTGATGAATGAATGAGCCATCTTCTGAAGCATTTGACGCTTAATAAAACTTATGTCTGTTTACTTTGGATAGCTTAAATTGAACTCTTCCTGGATTGTTTATCATGTCATATAGATTTCCCCTACTAGTCTTAATTGCTCTGGTTGAACATGCACACTGTCTACAGTGCGATGGATTGGAGACTTGAACTACCTATCCATCTATATGATCAATGAGAGATGCCTATGATTGAAAACTTTTTCTGACATCACCCTGTTCCTGGTTGGTACATGGGTGGGGTGCCACCATGTTCATCTCCTTTTCCACCTCTCCTGTCTATAGCCCAACTTTCTAGTATCTATAGGAGGCAGGAAAGTGGAAAGTGAGTTTTAGGCCGGCCCTTCATTCGTTGCATTGCATGGCATCCAAAGTCTTGATTTGCTGCATGGCATCATAGTCTGATTTGTTTGGCCTGTGTAATCTCGCTGTCGACGTCGACACATTGCATATGAAGAGCGAAACTACACCAGATGGTGGGATCCCTTGTATGGCTGTTCTTCACTTCTAAGCTGCGGTTCCTACTATTTGTTGGGTTGCCGGTTGCTTGGATTTGAGCTGGTTGGTACTGTTTTTCTTACAACATAAGTTGAACAGCTGGATAGTTGAAAAATTGAGTAACTATGCACCGAAGGCTGAGAGTTTGTGTTACCCTTCAGATTCAGAGTATCAAATATTTTGTGCTCTATTTTGTAGGGTGAGTCACTGGTAGAAACAAGAAATTTTTTGATCTTAGAACATCGGATGAAATGACATGTGATGGCCTTCTCCCTTTATTCATCCACAGAAGTTACTGATTGGTTGGTTGGTGAATGAGCCTAACAGGCCAGGGCATCCCTACCTACTTGGGTGGGTAACTGATGGTAAAAGATTGTTTGGCCAGGTAAATTATGAGTTTGTTTAGCGCTCTACGATATATATTTGATGGGTTAATGATTGGAGCCATTGCTCTCCATCCCCCACAAGGGGAAGAGGATCGGCTGCGGTGGAGATTTAACCACACGCCCGAGGGCTGGTTGATCTTCCTACGTGATCTGATCGCGGAACTGATGGTCCGCATGAGCTTCGTATGATCCGATCGCAACGGATCAACGCGCAAGGATCAGATCATACGCAGTGGCACACATACTACTCTACAGTTTTATACAATAATTTCGTACCATCGTAAATCCAACATATATATTTAAAATTTGCTAAAAATACCACACAAATAATTCTTTAGTCTTAAAAGTACCAAACCACCACAATCGAAACTAAGTCAATCAACAAATTTAGCATATTAAAGACATAAAATTTGCATCACTTCTGAAGCTGCCCATACCTTGCTGCACTACGGTTGTGCTTGTGCATACGTCCAAGCTTGCCTTGGACCGTCAGATATCCAACCAACGTAGAAGCGACAGTGAGTGGTCACAGACAGGGTCTGCCTCTGCAGAAGAAGCTGCGGGAACGGACGTAGGCAGCGGCAATACAGACGGTCGATGAGATTTGGAGCATTATACGAGAGACCCTGCTAGTCCTGCCCTGCATGCATGCAGAAGAATCCATAAATTTCTGAACGTCTGAGTTGGTGCTGACAGTTGCGCAAAGCTCGTCAAGAGAGATTTACTTTTGAGATCTTGCATAATCTAGAATGTAGGGTTGTGTAGGAAGTAGTAATACGGTTTCTGTAGGGTTAGTATGAGAATCATGCGTTCCAAACAGGGATTTAATGGTGTTGGTGGATGAATGTTACTGAGCTAATGGTGCTAGCACTTATTTTACTGAAGGGAACAGGTGGTTTCTATCCTCTGTAATGCGGTCCGAACGCCGGCATGAACAATGCGACTATGAGAACCGATTGTTAAATTGTTTCGAACGATGGGAGTAATTCCTACCGACAAGTTTCTCGAAATCTTTGTAATCTTTAGTTAAATTTGTTCGTTTCCAGGTCGGACGGTTTTAAGCGATCGGAGTGAGTTGGTCGATCGTTTGGTTTGGAACGGAAGGCAGAGGGTACAAATCTATAAAAGCGAAAGCGATTAGCGATGAATTTCAGAGAACTTCGCTAGCTTAATAGCTTATCAGCTTTTTTTATTTATTTTTGAGACAGTAGCTTATCGATTATCACCCTACCTTGGTCGGCTTGAGTAACGAAAACATCGGTAAGAATCCAATGTCCCGAAAACCCTCAAGTCCCATCGTTTTCTTGACGGTACTCTGCGGGATATAAGATTTGACAACATGTCACCCCTAGCAGCTCTAACCTGCTTTTAGTTGGCTCTAAGCTTTCACAGTGCCAAACAATCAGTGGAGCATTATGGTCTAGATGAGTTGATGTTTCTGTTAGCTGTTCTTAATTTCCAACTCGTAGGGTTCCTTCTGATTGTACAGAGTGGTTGGAGATTGGAATCAGGAACAATTTGTCCTTGCAAAGCTAGGACATTTCATATATTTCCATGGTAGTACGTTTACCTCTCCTTTTTTTTCTCCAGCGATGTACCTTGACAGTGTAATGACACACAGCAAGTGGCTTTACTAAGTCTAAATTGCTCCTTTATGACACCTTTAATGAAATTACTGCAGAGCGTAGTTGAACGAGAAAAGCTTTGTTGAGCAACGACGGGAGTAAACAATACTGCTATGTGTACAACATAGTGCTAAATGAAATTTTGACGAAGTGTCGCTGATAGGGGGGCCCGCGCTCATCAATTGGGTCCATTTGTCTGTCCCAGTTCGTAAAAGTTTTGGAAATAATGTTCGTGCCACAGCTTTTATTTATCCCTTCATATGTATGTGATCTTTTTGTTTCTGAATAGATATTGTTTTAGGTACTTATATTTTCACCAAGATAGATCTAGAAAAGACTGTATAATGATGTGCCTTACTATAGCCTATAATAGTAAATAGCATTAAAAATAGCTAAAGGGGAAAGATATAGAAGGAAGAAAAGATACAAAATCACTTTAAAATTATAGAATAACATGTATTTAAGAATAAAATTTGAAAGCTATAATGATATGTATTCGCGAATGGATAGAGTAGATCCGTAGACAAAAAAAAAGTTGTTTACAAGAATGTGCCTTGCTGGGAAGTACCATTAATTTCCTGCCTAGCTTAATGTACACGTTTGACAAGCGTACGCACATAACTAGATGATCAAATCACACATAAATAATGGACCATTGTTTGACAACTGAAGATGAGAACAAAAATATATGATAACATGAACTCTTGCCGTGAAAGGAGTTGTTTGCAGGAGCTTCTTGGCCTCTGAGCTACGCAAATATCTATCTCGTGATAAAAGTAAGCGTACGTGAAGCTTGACAAAAGGGAATCAAAATCAATGAGCCATTTTAGAGCGTGTGCATGGAGAAAACACAGACCCTCTAAAAAGCTAGCTCATCCAAGATCGACGCCCATGGTTCCCTCGTGCCCCCTCCTCTCTTTCACTCAAAAGCCACGGATGCTACTATACAGCAGTGTTTCTACGCTTATCCTCCTAATATAAGTTTTATAAATCTTAAAGCAAGTGAATGTGTAAGTAATCGTCATCTACTCTTCATCCATACTTTCACATTTGTGAAACTTTCCGAAAGAAAAGTATAGAAGGATCTCTTGATAAATAAACAACTCAACAAGAGCACAGATGCAAAATTTAAAGTATTTCATTCCGACAAAGCAAAGAGATTCAATGCCGTCCTCTTACGACTACAACTTTAGCTGTTGTAGTAGACCGTTGAATCAAAAAACGATAGACCAGATTTTCTGAAGTACCGTACAGAAAACATTGTCCCTATACTGACGCTGCAGCTATGCACTGTGAACACTATTATGTGATCGAGACCGTTCGTTGCCTTCGTCGGTAGAACAGTCTAACGGCTAGGGACCGTTAAAAAAAACTGCACAGAAACTCTCTCGTAAGATGAAAACCTAATCTTAATCCGAAATATCGATCTCGCAATCAATCCGCTGTAACATGTACGCCACCGGTTACCACTGCGGCCAATCCGCGGCGACCTGAGATCAGCACAAAACCCACCCCCTCCCTCCTTCCCCGTCTGCCTCTCTCTCTCTCCCCCCTCTCTTTCCCCTTCCCTCTCACTCCATGCCAAAGTGCACCACTGCACAATACAACAACAAGCCATGTCGCTCCTCTTGATTGCATCCATCCAAGGTCCAAGAACGCATAGCTAGTGGCAAGCAAACAAACCCAACAGCACCAAGCGAGCGCGCAAGCAAGCAAGGAGGAAGACGACAATGGCCGCACAGCTGCGCATCGACAGCAACAGCGCCGATGACGGCGACGGGGACGCGCTGGCATTGTCCCTTCTCCACGACCTGCTCGGCGTCGCCGCCATCCTTGCCTCCCACCCGCTCCACGCCGCCTACATCCTCTTCTTCTCCCGCTACCTCCTCTCACTCCTCGTATTCTTCTGCCCCCTCCTCGTCTCCACTTCACTCCTCCTCGTCGTGCTGGTCACCCTTGCCCCGTATGTCGGCAGCGGTGGCGGCCACCTCTCGCCTGATTGGCCCGGAGTGAGGTTTCTTGGGAGGACCTGTGGCATTGCCGTTGGCGCGCTCTGCGCCGAGCTCCGGCCGGACGGCGCGGACACCGGCGGAGGCGTCTGCCTGGTCGGGCAACTCTGCTCCTTTGTTCTCGGCCCCGCCGACGTCGCCGCCGTTCTTCGCGTCGGCGAGATCATGGGTGAGTTGTGCGACATTGGTAATTCTTGCTTTGTGTTGGAAGAGAGGAGCTTGTTGTTAGGCACTGAAGAGTGCGAGGAGATTGCAATTGAGCTATCATTGGAGGGCGGCATTGGGGAGAAAATCTTCTTGGATCATGAGGTTTTTGATGAGATCAAAGATGGAATTGAGGAGAAGAATGTAGTTTGTGAGGATCTGAAGGATTTAAATGGTCCTGATTCTTCTTCTTCAGAGCATTTCTGTCCAAGTGAGGCGTCTGTCCAAGAAATGGAAGAGCAAGAGGATGGCGTTCAGGGGCAGAAGTTAAGCTTGTCAGATATGGATGGACTCAATGATGGTGTTGAGGAGAAGAGATTGGAGTGTGATCCTGTGTCAGTGGAGATCAAGAAATGCGAACCGGTCAAGTCACTTTCTTCCGTTTCTCGGCGCATCAAACAATGGGAAGCGCAAGCATCTGGCAATTTGAAGCGATTTCTTGGGGACACTGAAGATAACTCGGTGGAATTCAGTTTGGAGATGGGATCATTCAAGGGTGTGAAGGAATGCATGCAATTGGACACTGAAGCTTGCACCGAAAAATGCGGCAAAAAACTCCCAGCTCAAGAAATTGCTTGTGTTGCAGACTCTGTCCAACAACAACAAGAACAAGAATTTCAGGATGTCAAGGAATGTGTGCAACCGGAGACTGAAACTTCCACCGAAAATTGCTGCAAAGACTTGCAAGCTGAAGCATGTGCCTCCATTGCGCAACCTGAACAAGAATTGCAAGAAGAGAACCACAAGGATGTGCGACCTGAATCGGAATGGCAAGAGCAGGAGTACAAAGATGTGCAACCTGAACAATATCCGGAAGAACAGGACCGCAAGGATGTGCTATCTGAACATGAATTGCAGGATCACAAGCACGATGACGTGCAACCCGAGCAAGAATTGCAAGAACAAGAGTACAGCGATGCGGACGAAGAATCTGCAGTCCTGGGCAATGGTAAGGAGAATCCCCTGAAGTCGACATCGATCGCGAGGCGAGTGCACTCACGGACCTCGTCGGAGAACCTCGTCAGCGAGGGGTCACCGCGGAAGGAGAAGGAATGGAAGAGGACGCTGGCGTGCAAGCTCTACGAGGAGCGCATGCAGCTCAAGCTCTGCCGCGACCGCGCCGTCGTCGAGTGCAGCGACAACATGGACATGCTCTGGGAGGCCTACGAGGTGGGCGGCGGTAACGGCAACGGCGGTGGCGCGAAGCGCAGCCGTGACAAGGCGAAAGGAGCCAGCAAGCAAGAAGAATTTGTTGAGGAAGGTGAGCAAGAGGAGGAGGAAGCTGATGATGAAGGTTCAGTGAGGCAGCTGTGCTGCCTGCAGGCTCTCAAGTTCTCCACCAGGAAGATGAACTTTGGAGGTGGCAAGCGGAGTTTGGCCAAGATCTCAAAGGTCCTGAAGAGGATGACCGCTTTGTCGAGGGTCGGATCGCAGCGCAACCTGAAGGGATGAAGATCAGCAATGGTGATCAAAGGATGGATGATCTTCGTGAATCTAGAGCTGTTGTCACAAGGGTTGCTCACTGTATTTGTACTCCTTTTAATTGCTTGTTTTTTCAGTTTGTGTATATATATGGTATATGCCCAATAGTTTCAGAGACATTGGGGTTATTACAGGGCTGTCGCTTGACCTGCTGAATGTAATAAAGCTTAATGGGGTGTGTTTCACTTTCATGCTTTCAGCAAATGTCTCTATGGGCAAAAGAAATGCTTTTGGAGTCATGTTCAGATTTCGAGGAGGCAAAAGGCACCATATGCATCGTTCTTTGCATTCTGCGCTGAGCAATTAACCCCATCACCATATAGAGTTTCTATTGGCCAGAATGGCCAATCTTACGCCTGTATAATTTGTTACACTCTAATATTCCTTCTTATATACAGGAGCATTAGATTAGATCAAAGTTTTATGAGATAAAGTACAGGCGTGTACGGTCTCAAGAACGAAGAAGATGAATCTCATAAAGAACCAAAATAACGATGTTGAAACAACCACGGCAAGAGAGAAAAGATTACAAGGTATTGTTGCTCACTCACAACCCTTTTGAACATTTCAAGATTCTCGGATCCTTGCCTTATACAAAAATATATCACTAAAGAATGACCTAGCATCTAATCCTCTTATGCATCTCTTGCTTTCGATGAGTTGGTCTGCGGCTTGTTGGTTGCCTTATATGTTGAAGCTTGTTGATTGCTTGGATTCTCCGCATTAACTCTTATTCGTTGAAGTCATCATGCTCCTCCAAGATGTCGCTCCAAGTCGGTTTTGCATTTTTTCTTTGTTTTTTATCTCACCTTTGGGAGTGCCTCCACCATAGGGGCTCATGCACATCATCGCAATGTGCGTGTTGATGTTCGCGATTGGTCTCTCGAACTCTCGACATAAGAGCCCTTTATTTGTGTAGTTTGGTTAACCACACCTCCTGTTCCTACATCCCCCATGCCATAGCTTTTTATCGATTCCGAGTTCCACCTATTCATTGGTACCGCATGGTTTGTCTCGCCATGTCTTTCTTCTTCCAATAGTTCGCCCCTTAGCCTTTGTGCATGCTGGATTTTGCAATCGTTTTTACAGTTCCGCACATAACTACAGTTGAGATCAGAGCACCTCCGTTGATGACATGGTTTCCTTCTCTTGATCAAGATTTTTACCGGACCTCAAACTGGTTACTCTTGTTTTAGTTTTACCCATCAATCGATATCCTACATTGCTCCCGATACTTTTCAGGATTACTTGCCCTTTGCAAGTAACTCGCATGTCTTCACCTCGAATTGATGCCTCACAACCTTTGAGTTCAAGCGATATTACAGATATTAGATTCTTATTTAAGTTGAGAACATACCAAACTCCCATTAATGTGCAATGTGCTTTATCATACATCTCCAATATAACTATTTTCACCTCAGTAATTGCATACTCTTTACAATCAGCCAAGTGAACAGTTTCATGCGTCGGACATGGAGATCCTTCGTCAAATATCTCTCTCGACGAACATATATGGAAGTAACAACCTGGATCTAATATTCATTCATGAAAAGTACCTGATTGATTGATAACAAGTACATCTAAATCATCTTTTGCTATCGTCATTGAGTATGCACCCTTCATTTACTTCAAACTCGGATAATTCTTTATCATATAACCTTCCTCGTCACATAGATAGCATACGCGTGTGCTTTTGCTCTTGCCATTCTTGTTCTTGTAACTCTTGCTTTTGTCTATAACATCTAATGCAGCTAATGTTTGATCATCCAAGGATGAAGATTCCAATCACATTTTCAAGGACTCCACCTCCAATGCATATGCAACTACCTCGTTGCGGTTGAGAATGCTTTTTTCGACAAGAATATTTATCACCAACTGCTCTCAAGATGGTAGTAAATATGATGCCAATATGATGACTTTATCATTCTCCTCAATGTTCTCATCCACACTGATCAAATGTGTAATAAGCTTGTTGAAAACATTGAGATGGGCAACGAACTGTATACCTTCCTCCATACGCAACTTGTAAAGTCGTCCCTTTAGCATCTATCGGTTTAGACTTTGCTATATCTAATTCTTCTAAGTCCTTCCATAATTTCTTCGATGAACCCTCCTTGATCACCGAGTACTTTACCTAATCGAAGAGATATAGACGGATTGTACTAATAACCTTCCACTCCATCACCTTCCAGTCTTCAGCGGACATCTTTTTCGGTTTATCCCCTTCAAGAGCAGCGATTAATTCTTGCTGGACAAGGAAATCCTTCACCATACATTGCCACACACTGAAATTTTCTCTGTCGTCTAATTTCTCCACTTGATTCGATTTTGTGCCATATGACGCTTTAACGACATTCTCACAAAGCTTTTTAGCCCGGTCTTGGCTCTGATATCACTTGTTACACTCTGATACCCCTTCTTATGAGCAGTAACCACTGATCGGATTAATATTTTGTGAGATAAGGCACAAGCATGCATAGTCTAAAGAACGACAAAGATGAATCTCGTAAGGATAATCGAAATAACAACATTGAAGCAACACGACGAGAGAGAAAAGATTTGGCGAAGCTAACTGCAAATCATTTAAGAACAACCTTAAAAGTGTACAATGGATTGTTTCTCTCTGATAACCCTCTTGAAAAGAATAACCTAGTCTCTAATCCTCTTATGCATCTCTTGTTTCAATAAGTTGATTTGTGGCTTATTGTTTGCTTAAGTTTTTCGTGACCACCTTATATGTTTGTATAGCCTCCTTAGTCCTCCTACGAAGCAAGTAGAAATCCTACTTCGAAAGAAAGTAAGAATTCTAATCCTATTAAAATTCATCTAGCACACCATATCAAATCCTAAAAGACTATATATAAAGTCAACGTAATTAACATGATTTATTTATATTCAGTGCTAAAAGGCCATTTTTTCTCACTTCACAACGACACTAGAGGCACCTTATAAGCCATAATGGCTGCCAACCGATCGCTAGTCTAACCAGTAAGTTCGCATTTTGTCCCGACGAAGATCCTGATTTCAAGTCCCACCGCAAAAGCTGTGTTGATTATTATGGTCAACTTTGTAGCAATTGTCTCTCTCAAAAAAAAAAGTTTGTAGCACTTGGATTCATCCTGGAATCTTACTCTAAAACACGATAGGAGTGCCAACTATCTGTAATACACAAGGAATGGTTTTGTGTGTGCTAGAATGGGGACTGACTGATGGTAGTAGTGCTCCACCTCTCATTGCTCCCTGCATCCCTTCTGCATGTCCAGTTGCAAACTTGCAATGATTCTATGGCAGCAAAGGGGAGCATGCCTGGCACAACTGGATTGAACAAGAAGGCATCAGGGACCAAGCTTTGTTCCTCCTCCCAAATCTTTTGTGCATCCCTGCACTGCATGTCCACCTTTTTGGAAGCATCCTCTGTTGCAAGGAAGGCTTTTCTTTCTTTTCCCCTCCAAGCCCAGCTCTCAGGAGTGAGGTCTGTGCATGCTGACAGTGCACACTGCTGAGCAATTGCATGCTCTTCCTACCCAGTGTTCACAAAACCGCGGTAAACTGCTCGGTAAATCTGTCTGATTAAATAAAATCAAAAAATTTAAAAAAATTTATGCGTTGAAAACCGCTCGAAAACCGTTTTTTTAGGAACATTCAATTGGTTGGCTGGTTTTTCGCTAAACCGAGCGGTTTTTCATTGAAAACCGAACGGTTTTCGATTTGTTTTTGGATTTTTTTTAAATTTTTTTTATTTCTTAACACTTTGGTTTCTAACGGTTTTTGAGCGATTCTCGCGGTTTCGGTTTTTTACGATTTTTCACGGTTTCGATTTTGTGAACCTGCTTGCACCCGAGCACTACCAACGGGGATGGGCCTTGCAGTTAAAATGTAGATACTGTTGCCAATTTGCAACAAGCTCATTGAATATTCAGTGACACTTTTTTTAACAAATGTGATATGCTTAGCATTATTTTAACAAAACATTTCATGCAAATGTAAAGTTGTTTGCATTGCAAAAATAAGCTACACTATTGTATACTTCTGCTTCTACATTACTTCATGTTCTTCTGAATTATCGTTCTGTGCCTTGCAGTAGATGATTGCAATTACAACCTATGTATGTTCATATCAATCATGTGTTGTCCTAAAAGAAGAGCTGGCCCCTGACACTAGCTAGGCCCTCTGTATGCCTGTGCGGAGCATGTACGTGCCTGTAGTAAAGGAAAAGTGATGCAGTTGCCGCCCATAACGAAGTCATATCACAGCTATTTTTCACATGCTCGGGAAGCAGACAATATACTATATATACTAAAGTTTGCAAGTTTCCGGGCCAACCGGGTCAGCACGTGTCGGCCCTGGCTCTTAAAAAAAATCGTAATTACGTTTAAATCATTTCAGCTATTTTTTTTATAAAAAAGACCTTTTAGTTCAGTAAAATTGCGAATCCTTCGTAAAGGACCCCATAAATACAAAAAAAAAACGTGTAATTACGTTTAAATTATTTTAACCGTTTTTACGAAAAAGAACCTTTCGGTTCGGCAAAATCGTGTATCCTTCGTGAAAGGACCCTAGATAAATGCAAAAAAAGAGTGTAATTACGCTTATATCCTTTCAACCATTTTGCGTGTTTTCTCGATTTGCTCGTGTGAGGAGCAGCGATCGCGACGTGACACGCCGCGGTCACTCATCTAGTAGATACTACTACTAGCTCGTATGAGATTTCTTATGAAAAATATTTTAAAAATTATACAAATAAATCACATTTTTTATTTTATTTTAAAAAAATAAGCCATAGTCGCTGGGCACTACGTGACCATATCCAACAGGTCAGTGGCTCAGTGATTAGCTGATGTGGTAGGCCTAGTCGCGTGATTTAGGCCTTGGTCCTGCCGTATGACTTAGGAGGTGTTTGGCACAGCTCCAGCTCCATCAAAATTTATGAAGTTGGTGGAGCAGGGTATTCCTAATTTCATAAATTTATGGAGCTGAAGCTGTGGGTATATTAGGAGTGTTTAGGTGGGTTATCTTATTTACATTTTAGACTAAAAATATAAACTTAATTCACTTTATTTTAGCCTACAAGCTCCAGATCTGATGTGGAGCTGGGATCTGGAGCTCTACCAAACAGGGCCTTAGTCGTGAGTCAGTGGCACAATTTAGGCCTGTGCTAGACACAGTTGCTGGGCAAGAACACAACTGAGGTCAACGACAATAGGGTAATTTTTTTAAGAAATAATTTAAATAAACTTAGCTTTAATTTTATATAATTAAATGGTTGAAAGAGTTGTTTGTGAATAATTGTTAGTGGTAAAAAAGCTGGAGTTTACTGATTACAATTGTTTGTAGATAAATCTTGTTTTAATCGTTTTACATGGATGAACCCCCTTTTAAGGTTTTACACAAATAACCCAAAATTTGGCAAGATATTTTGTAAGCTTTGGTTTGAGCGAGACGAGAATGGAGCAACGAAGATAAGATTGCAAGCAGGACACAACACTTGACCATAAAGGTCTGAATTACATGATGCATAGGGTCTAGTTAGATCCATATGTTTGCTTGGCTATTCCTAGGTGCAAATGGATACATGCCTACATGCTCGAACCTTCGACCTAAAGTACAGCTATGTTACCAACACGTCTTTTGGAAAGGAAAATACTTGATGGATGAAAATCAAGTCAGACTTGTGAACATACATTCTACTCCCTCTTGCGGGCGCGGGCCTCCCAGTACTTGGTACAAAGGACTTTTTCGGGCCTATCCTTATCCAGAATAATCTTTCGTGCAATAGGGGTACTAGGGACCATCGATGTTTTGCCCTTGTTTTTCCCGCTCACAGTTGAGTAAGTTTTCCAACGCGTAAAATCTTCTGCACAACTTGTGTAGTTCAGCATGTATTTCTATTGAATGAATGCCTTGTCATACTTCTCCAGGTCGTCTATTCATTTGAAGTAGCAATGCTCCCACGGCTATCGTGCGCGAATAAAGTTAGCGATATTTAAAATATAACATGCAATGTGAAATATCAATGTGTGGCATTCACTTATGCACCAATCCACGCACATATAGTAAGCCCGTTCAGCGGTACTACAATGTATAGATTGAATGATCCATGTTAGGACACCGCAGTCGCACTACGGGCGTGTAAACTCTGGTGGGACAAGAGCATGCTTACAAGAACTATAAGGGTACGTATGTGCCTTCTTGGCACCCTATTTCTACTTGCGAAGCATCTCCCCGTACTCCGACATCCCCAAACTGGTCGAAGTGACCTCCTATGCCTCTTTTTTCCTTTACCTATCTTCTCCCTCCTCTATCCCTGCTTTCCAAACTAGATCGAATGGAGTCTTGCCTATAGTGGTGGAGTATGCCTTGGTTTTATAAACGGTTAGGGTGTAGCGTTGAGGGAGTAAATTTTGGTGAATGGAAATGCACTCACGTCCATTAGAAAGAATCTTTGGGTACATGATAACTCAATAAGTTGTCAATTCACATAAAAATACGTGTGTTATCAACTCAAACTAAAAAGGAGGTATGGTATAGTCACTTTGGCCTGGAAAGTCAGAGGCACAATTTATAAGCCCTCTTGGACGTGAACGATGGACTTGGACAAATATACACCATGCTAGAACTAAGACCCTTTTAAATGTAACAGATAACAATGGAGCTCGAAAATTGATGTGTATTCGAGTCATAGGAGCTGCTAGTAATCAGTGATATGCTCGTATTGGTGATGTTATTGTTGTTGTAATCAAAGACGCAGTGCCCCAAATGCCTCTAGAAAGATCCGAAGTAATTCGAGCTATAATTGTATGTACATGTAAAGAGTTCAAATGCAAAGACGGTATAATAATACGCTATGATGACAATGCAGCGGTTATCATTGATCAAAAAGGAAATCCAAAAGGAACTCGAGTTTTTGGCGCGATCGCCGAGGAATTGAGAGAATTGAATTTTACTAAAATAGTTTCATTAGCTCCTGAAGTATTATAAATACTAGTAGGCAAGATATAGATTAAAGAAAAAATTAGTAGATTGTGTTTCACGTATGTGCTTTAAAATCCAAAATTAAAAGAAAAAAAAGAAAACATGTTGATTATAGAAAAATAGGAGGAGCCTAGAATTAGAGTCTTATGGGCAAGGACACTATTGCTGATTTATTAACCTCTATAAGAAACGCAGATATGAATAAAAAAGGAACAGTTCGAGTAGTATCTACAAATATTACCGAAAACATTGTTAAAATACTCCCGCGAGAAGGATTTATTGAAAGTGTTTGGAAACATAAGGAAAGTACAGATATTTCTTGTTTTCAACTTTGCGACATCAAAACAGAAAGACTAGAAAAGGAATATATAGAACTAGAACCTTTTTAAAGTGTATCAGCCGACCTGGCTTACGAATTTATGCCAACTAACAAGGAATTCCTAAAGTTTTGGGCAGAATGGGAATTGCTATTCTTTCTACTTCTCGAGATATAATGACAAATCGAGAAGCTCGACTAAACAAAATTGGGGGAGAAGTATTATGCTATATATGGTAATCGCCCCTCCTATAGTAACCGAATTCTATCTCGAACTTCCTATTTTTCAAATAAAAATACAACATTTTTTTATTTGAAAATAAAAATAGAAAAATAAGGGAGAGAGAGAAACCGAGAGAAGCAAAAGTCACTTTCGAAGGTTTAGTTATGGAAGCCCTACCCAATGGAATGTTCCGCGTTCGCCTAAAGAATGACACCATCATCTTGGGCTATATTTCAGGAAAGATCTGGTCTAGTTCTATACGAATACAGATGGGGGATAGGGTTAAAATTGAAGTAAGTTGTTATGATTCAAGCAAGAGACATATAATTTATAGACTTCCCCTTAAGGATTCGAAGCGTACCGAAGACTTGAAGGATACCGAATATTTGAAGGATTAGGTTTTTATTTTTTTTCTAAGGTAATAAATTCAAAGTTCAAAAATTCAAGCGGAGAGACTTGTTTTTTCCCAAAGATTAGATTCATAGTTTAAGAAAGGAATACAGAAATATGAAAATAAGAGCTTCTGTTCATAAAATTTGTACAAAATGTCGACTGTAGGTATGGATGAATTAGAGTCATTTGTTCCAATCCGAAGCATAAACAAAGACAGGGGTAATCTTTCGAAAAAGAACTTTACTTTCTAAAAAGTAAAAAAGTACCCGCGGAAATGTCCAAATTCCAAATAAAAAATGAAAGTAAAGGATATATTTTACCCTGAAACGAATATCTTTGTATCTTTTTTTCTTTTTGTTATTTCTAATTCATATTTATGAGATAATAAAATATGACAAAAGCTATATCAAAAATTGGTTCACGTAGGAAAGTGAGTATTGGTTTGCGTAGGAATGCGCGTTTTAGTTTACGGAAGAGTGCACATAGAATAACAAAAGGAGTTATTCATAGTCAAGCTAGTTTCAACAATACCATTATAACTATTACAGGCCCGCAGGGTTGGGTGGTTTTCTGGTCCTCCGCAGGTACTTGTGGATTCAAAAGCTCAAGAAAAGCATCACTCTATGCTGGTCAAAGAACAACAATAGATTTTATTCGTACAATGGGTTTGCAGCGAGCAGAAGTTATGGTAAAGTGTGCTGGTAGTGGAAGAGATGCCGCATTACGAGCTATTGCTAAAAGTGGTGTACGATTAAGTTGTATACGCGATGTAACACCTATGCCGCATAATGGATGTCGACCTCCTAAAAAAAGACATCTGTAGAAGAATTAAACTGCTTTCAAGAGAAATAAATGATTCAATGATAAAATAATAATAAGCGTCTTTATCATGGTTGTTTCATTTTGTCTCCGCTTAGAAAAGGTCAAGCGGATACCGTCTGTATTGCCTTGTGAAGAGCTTTACTTGGAGAAATAGAAGGAACATGTATCACACGTGCAAAATTTGGGAGCGCGCCACACGAATATTCTACAATAGCAGGTATTGAAGAATCTGTATAAGAAATTTTACTAAATTTGAAAGAAAATGTATTGAGAAGTAATCTCTATGGAGTTAGAGACGCATCAATTTGTATCAAAGGTCCTAGAAACATAACTGCTCAAGATATCATCTTACCGCCTTTCGGAGAGATCGTTGATATAGCACAACCTATAGCTAACTTGACAGAGCCATTGATTTCTGTATTGAGTTACAGATCAAGAGAGATCACGGATATCACACATGTCATTTCAGTCTCAAAGGCAAATGGCAAAGTGTTGTCACTTAGTCTGAAATGTATGGGTTACAGTTTCATCTATTCAGGGTGAAACAGGTGGCATGCTATTGTCAAAATTGACAGAAAATTGACCACAGCCGTCATGAACTGTTTTACAATGTCGCATGGAAATGGAATCAAACTCGTTTACTTCCATGCTCTGTCCCCAACTCTTAACGGTGATAACTGACAAGCCACAAAACTGATATTCATACCCAAATTCAACATCCTGCGCACAAGGTTAGCTGGCACCACAGCAAAAAAATCCTAAAAATCCAGACACAAGCACAGAGATGCTGCCAGTAACAAAAGCAAAGCGAGCTTCAAGCAAATCATGTCACGAAAATAAAACTAATATTGACTTGAGATATTCGGTTCAGAAGTACTGACCACATCAGTTACACCCACAAAACATAACCAGCTAAACATGTTCACAAACCCCATCGGACTTCAAAATACTTACAACAATTATGACATATAAAAGCAGAGGATTGAAAGGTACGATAAAATCTAAGCATCAAGAGATCAGGGCCTCAATGCTTCTCTACTCAAAAGCCCACTGGTTCTCCCTGCGGATCTCCTCTTCCTCTTCAGGGGTAAAGTCATTCTTGATGTTGAAGGTCTTGCGGATCTCCTCTGGAGTCTTACCCTTGATCATGTCAGCAACAGTCTGGCAAGTAAGGTCCAGCAATCCCTTGATGTTGAGATAGTTTGCAGCCTAAGAATGGTAAAGCAAACCAAAAGAGGGTGTCGGAAACAGCAGTTACAACGTTAATGCACGTAGATAGACCACATTCGCCCAAGAAAAAGAACAGCCATAGGCATATTTGTGTCAAACAAGGAAAGCAGAAGGTGTGCATAGATATCTATATGAAAGAACAAATTGCACAATTCACCCTCCTGGATTACATAACGCAGGTGGGTGTATTGAGTGTGGATTGGAAGTAAAGATTTCACATGGGAGATGCCATCCTACCCTACTGAAAACAATAAAAAACTATACCAAACAATTTTAGCATCACGTAGTTGCTAGCACATACTGTGAAAAAATACTGGCAACAACTCTTTCCTTCAAAAGGGCACTGCATGTCTTACTAGCTACGAATACACAAGCAGTGTCTAGCGCATTCACATGGGAAGTGCCTCTTCCTCAAAAGCTAATACCAGTAAATGAGACAACATAGGAAAGTAATTATTGTGCCAAAGGAATATATGATTGTTCTTTCTGTTGCTTAAAGATATATTATACATGCATACTTTTGGAAGTAATAAATCAACATGCATTGATGCACTGTACTTCATCTGGCTGCTAATTAGTTATCACTACATAAGTATATGACAGCCAATGCAGAATAATAATGATGTGTAGATAAAGAAACAACATAGTTAGCCACAAAAGTAATGTAAAGGGTATCATAACCTTAATTTCCATAAGTAGCCATCTCCAACATATAGTAGTTGTATAATACAGCACAATGTAAACAAAAATAATATGCATTAGCAAAATCAGGGGAACCACATCGAGAAAAATTAGATGTAAAATAGACAGATTTGAACCATAAGCTAACGCTACAAACCAAGATAGTGCATACATTTATGAATACATAAATAACATGCATCGATGCACTGTACCTCATCTCATCTTGTAGCAAAATAATACCAAGCAATGTTGCTAGTAGAAACACCACGTCATTCACAAGCAACTTCATATAGATGTAAATAAGTATCACATTCATCACAGAATAATAATAATAATAGCATCTAAAGGGAATACTTTAGAAGATAACAAAATACCAAAAGTTAGCCATAACCATACAATGATTTACGAACGACCACAGAAAGGATGCAACACTACATGTCTACACCCATGCTTGGTACCCGATGGGCTTGGTACACAATAATTTTATTACCAGACAGCGATAAAACCACCAATTATACATCAAAGATGCTAATCGCAAAATTGCCACAGCTAACATAGATCGTTCCTTCCTAATTTGTTCATTATAACCATGACTTGCATAACTAGAACGACACATTTGAGCCATATCGAGTCTAATCTACCAGACAGTGCAATCAAAACCGAGGTGACCATAACCTACCTAGCCATGATAACAAATAAATCTAGATCTGCATACGGATATATTTGATAACTAATCACAGATCTAAATTCCTCCCAGACAGACAGATAGCGAGGGAAGGGGAGGGGTGAATTACCAGGATGAGGTCGAAGAGGGTGGCCTGGTCGACCTTGACGAAGTCGGCGTCCCAGTTCTTGAGGTCCTCGCCGGAGGCGGCAGCGGCGGACGAGTTGTTGGCGGCAGCGGCCGAGTTGGCGTCGCCGTCGGTGGAGGGGTTGGCGGCCTTGGATGCGGCCGCAGCGGCGTGGACGTGCTTGTTGCAGTATTCGATGACCTTGGAGAGGATCTTGGAGTTGACGTTGGGGAGAGGGATGCCGTTGTCAGCGCAGTCGTCCTCGATCATGTGGCGGATGGTCTGCGACTCCATAGCCACCACCTCCTCCACCTCGAACTCCTCGCCGTCGGAGCTCTTGAGCGTTATCATCTTCTTCTCGCCTTCCGCCGCCATGGATCCGCTTGCTTCTCCGATCGATCGGTCGTGTCGACGAAACCCTAGAATGCTCGGCGGCGGGTGGAGGACAAGGGGGAGAGATTGATGGCGATAGCGGCGATTGGGTGGATGGGGATTGTATATAGAGAGAAATAAAAGGGACACGCGTAAGCCTTCTTTGCCGTCTGATGCACGGCCTCGCCCGTATCGTGTCGTAGACGGTCAGGATCGGATGGACTATCGGAATAGGATCCGGTGAGCGGCGGCGGGCGACCCAATCTGTCAACGGATCGAATAAAAATTAAACAGTTGTTAAACGTGTAACTCAGAAAAAAAAACTTTTTAGAGCACGAATATAAATTTGAATATTCTTGAATATAAAAACTAATCGAATGTTTAGCGAGTGTAAATTCAAAAATATTTACTCTATTTGGTCAGGTTCGGATTTCCGGATAACTTATGTAATGGCAATATTAATGATATTTTATCTCGTACGCAGCACACTTAATCATTATAATTATTTATTTCATCTAAATGAATGTGAATTCACATTAAACCAAAAAAATCGTCCAACTAATTTGGCATACTGCGATAAAATATGTATATTGCTTTATTGAATTTGAATACAAATATTTTCATGAGAATATAAATATGAATAGGGAGAAATTGTTAGGCGGATGAAAAAAATCTAAACCATATTCGTGTCTATTTGGCATCCCTATCTTTTGTATTCTAGACTTTAGAGAGAAAGGCATCAAAGAGATGTAAAAAACAGATCTTTAGAATGTGTTGGTCATCTTGAGATGGACTTACACGCTATGTTGTATGCCATTAGGAAGAAAACGTGTAACGTTGTTCTCAAGCTTCGGATGCACCTCTTACCATTATTGTTCCCACCACCGGGAGAATAGAGAAGGCGCCTTCAATGGTCAAAACCTCTAGATCTGGCAGTGGGGAAGACTAGGAAGCCACCCTTCATGGCCGCCGCCACTAGATGCAACCTCTTGGCTTTGGGGAGGGTGGGAAAGAAGCCCTTGACGGGCAACACCACTGTATCCAGCCATGACGAGAATAGAGACACATCGGCCACTACCATTGTATTCGACCATCGTAGGGATAGAGATGGATGCCTCCATTGGATATAGACGCTAGGAGGCTAGGGAAGGTGTTGTCACCAATCGCCACTCCAGTCCAATTATCGAGAGACTAGGGGAGGCACGTCATTATCATTGTCAAATTTTCCTCCTAGGTATTCAACAATCTTTTCACTCCAGTAGCTATAGAGAAATATAACAACCAAGATTTAACTTGCAATCAACGAAAAACAAAACACATAGACAAAAACTAGGAAAACCTTGTCCGGCTGGTCTGACCGCCATCTATCAGGTGGTCTAACCAGTGGTCAGTGGTTGAACCGCCACCACAAGGGCGGTCTAACTAGTGCCCAATCTAACTGGTGAGGGAATGGCGGTTTGACTACTCCCCTATTGTCATGCCAAAATCATCACGATTTCAAAAGGGGAAATCCACCTAACTTTTGATCTACATGATCAAATCACACTAAAATTGAACCACAACTACCCTAAGATGTCATGAACCTATTCCACTCAACAATGTCATGAATTGCTGTCAAAGTTTCCACCTTTATCCATTTTAGGAAGAGAGGTCAAGAACCGGGCAAAAGAGAGAAAATTAGATCTACACAAGCTCATGGGTTCTAGACCTTGAAGATCATCCTACATAGGTTCCTACAAGGGTAGGCAAGCTGAAACTAAGCAATGAACACACTAGAACAAGAAGAATCCAAATATCACCAAGAGAGAAAGAAAATAAAAAAGAACACAAATAAGCCATGGATAAGCAAGTTTCATATTCTATTACCACTTAGAGATGAAGAATTATAGCCACTCCACTTGGGGTACAAAACCTAAAAGGCAGCGCTTAGCTCTCGCCTCAAAACCCTAGTTTCTCTCTTGGAGGCTCAACTGCACAACTTCACCGCTCATAAACCCTAGCTCCTCCTTATATATTCGAGGCTCATAAGAAATCCTAACTAGGTCATAAAGTGGATTTCATCCACTATACACACATGGGAACCTGTTAACCTATTACACAATCGGGTTTTTCACTCAACACACATGCACACTTTTCAATGTGTTGTCTACTTGACCTAATCCACTTAGGCCACCACCGTGGTTTTACAAACCGCTCACGTTTCTAGTTTAGAGCAAATGACCGTATTGCCCCCTTAAACAACTTCTCCCAATTTCTTCACCACAAAGCATCGCATATTTTTCAACACATTCCATGTGGCCTCAATGACTTATTGTCAAGCCTCTCATGTGTATGGATGCCGCTGAATAGTCCTCGCTTTCAAATGGGCCCAAATCACTTGGTGCACCACAAATCCCATTTGTGACTTCCATGACCCTTGTCCATCTTGCACCTTGCTAAAGTTCAACCATCTCACCTAGCATTCATGACTATTTCAGACATTGGTTGTCCTAACCAAGTCCCAGTCCTCCTCACCGTTGACCATAGTTGACTCCAAGCCACCTGCACAACAATAGACTAAGCAAAACATATTCGGGCACAAATTCATTCCAACCTGACCAACATCAGTCCAAATATGCATCATATAATACATATATCAAGAATAAACAATTTATTTTTTAAATAATTTTACAAAAGTAATATGCTGAACCAAAAATTTACAAAAATACACCTCTGTCACCAAATGAAACAACGACAGAAGCTCTACCGCCATTTGAAACGGTGACAGAGCCTCTGTCGCTATTTCAAATGGTGGCAGAAGTCTGTTTAGTCACGGTTTGCATTTGCCAACGGATTATTTTATTGTGGATTCATTTGGTTGACAAGACTGAGACTTCTATCGTCATTTGAATTAGTAATAGAACCCTATTACCAATTCAAACGGCGACAGAAGGTCTGTCGCTTTTTCAAATGACAACAGATGTGTATGTTTATAGAATTTTGTTTTGGCATATTAATTTTATAAAATTATTTTAAAGATGTATTATTTTTAAAAATCAATAATCCATAGCCCTAGAACCATTTTTGAATTTAAGTGACAATTTCCATTTTGAAACCTCTGAAATTCCCTAGTTGGTCTGATTGGCCTTACCATGCTGGTCAGACCCCCATGTTTTGGCTGGCCAAACCAGTTAACTTCTCAAGAAAACACTTTATTTGGACTTTTTAGTTAAACTTTATTTAGATGCAGCTCCAGTCTCCATTTTCAATGACACCAAGTGCGAACACATCCCCAAACAAGCCTACACAAGTGTTTGGTGTTCAAAACCCTACAGTCCAACACCTCTCATGGCTAGTCTGACCACCATTAGATAGTCGGTTAGACCGCTAAGGCCAATCTGACTACCCATAGTATGCCGGTTAGTTCGCCCCGCCTAATTTTGGCATAAGCCACAGAGGCCGATCTGACCAGTCTTGTAAGGTAGTCTGTCTGGCCTTGCAAACCGGTAAAACCAGTTGCACACTGACAGCAAAGCTTGAGATTTGCTCAAACTCAAAATCGAACTCAAACAACAACAAAACTTGCACAATAAAGTCATACACATTAGACAACATGGAGTGACCTCCACATGGTCTCGTAAGGGGGGTGGTGATAGTAGTGAGAAATTGGTCGATGGATGGGGAATATTTGTGGAGGCGCCATGAAAATTGCATAGATAGGGCGGGATGGCTAAGAGAGGAGAGAGGACGATGAGAGAGAAGTGAGTTGTTGTGCATGTTTTATTCAAATGCGGGACTCGCATCTATACCGAGGGCCTGATACATTACATGGAATTTAGAAGATTTTAACATATTATTTTAATGAAATAAATACACTACATGGAATTTAGAAGATTTTAACATGTTATTTTAATGAAATAAAGAGTTTTATACATCTGTAAGGCATTGCTTGGATAGGAAGGGTTTAGACCAAATCCCTGTAGATTGACCAGTGGTTTTAGTATGAATTCCGTACGATCCATATGAATTAGACCAAATCCCCGTCTATCTAAACATGTGATTGATTTCATTTCATCAGCATGCAGTAGCCAACCACTTGTCGCCACGTGGTCCCTTCTATCCTCCACTCGTCACATGTGAGGAGCACGCGAGCCGCTCGCGGTTTGACTGCACCCGACGTTATCCGACTCTATCTCCTCTTCTTCGCCACCTGCTCGCCCCATCCCCCATATGGCCGCCCTCCGCCCCCGCGCCGCCGCCGCGGGTGATCTCCGACCGGTCTCCTTCCAGCGCGGCTCCTTCCGTCCCGCGCACCTCTCCTCCCCCTGCTGGCAACTGCAGGTTCTTGAACTCCCCTTTTTATTTCCGTTTCTTCTCGTTTGGGTGCGGCCTTGGTGAGCCTGGGTTTAATCAGGAGGAACTGATGCTGTCCTGGAGGACGCCATGTGGAATAATTTTCTCATTCTTGTGTTGATAGGATGATAGTTGGTGTTCTGGGCTCTTGGGGGTGGGTATTTGGTGGTGTTAGGGGTTCTTGGGCCTGCAAAGTTTATTAGGGTTTAGTTTAGCTATGTTGGCGAGGAATATTTAAATTGAGGTGTTTAAAGCTTATCTCGCAAATGTAATCCTTGTGTTTGGGAAGAAATTTTGGTTCTTGGAGCTTGTTAGACTTGCGGATTAACTAGTTTCTTGGTGATTGGTTCACGTATGTGAATATTAGTACAGCAGTACTACCTAAATGGAATTTCTCCTGCCGAAGCAGGCCATTTGAAGTAGAATGGAAATTCTTCACCTAAATTGAGAGATATGCAAAGAAATGTTGCTATTGTCTATCGAAGTTTAGTCATTAAGTTGTGCTTCCTCCTGTCAATTAATACGGCATCTGTGTTACATATTTTTTTTTTTGGAAAATTGTAATTTAAAGAACATTACAGGACCATTTCTTTGCGAGTATTAATAACACTAACGTTAACTATAATAACTCTTTTTTTTTCATTTTTACATGTTAACATCTAATTTAGTATGAAATGTGCTCCATTATCAACGTTAGCTTTTGTACAGAGATACATATTTTGGGTTTTTCCTTTTGCACCTTTTATGAGCATTCAGATATTCAGTAAATGTATGTAAGTAGGTTCAAAATCACTGGCTTGGATTGAAAGTGTTCAAATGACGTGGTCCAACAAACAAGCTATGAGTTGTAATCAGCAGTGCTATTGGTGGTAGCTGGTGGCTTGATGCCTATGGTTGTGGCTGGTAGAGTCAACATTGCTCGTTTTGGAAGTTTTTATGAGGATTTGAAAAACGATTATATCTTTAAGTTTTATATCTTGTGGAGTTTATTGTGTTTACCTTAAATTGGTCTATTTCTATTATGGCAATTTTCTCCTTTCTTCAGGCAGTGTTCATTCACCTGGAACTTTTCTGTAGCTATTTTATGTTATCCATCGAAGATTTGTAGTCTTGCTGGTCATTTTCAGTCAAATATGTTAGTAGTGTTATCACATATTCACCAATATCCATTGTATATTTGTACTGTTGAAATTTGTTTCAGAAATAATTATTAAGGTAATAAGGTTTGACCAACATCTCTAATTCTTCCTGACTTTAAGTTGCTAAGTTGCTTTATCCCTTCTACATTAGTTTCGATTTAGCCATTATATTCTAGATTTGCAACTTAAATGTCATGACAAACGCTGCCTTGTCAACTTTAAAATGCAGGGAAATACACTGAATTGGAAATCAAAGTGCACTACCAAAAGGCTACTGACTACAATTGCTGGTGCAAAGCTTGACGAGTCTGAATTTGAAAGTGTCAATGCCCCACTTGAGCCCCAAACGTGGGAAGGGAGCTTCTTGTGTGGTTTATTGAAGAACCAGCCACACATTGTTCCAGTTGCTGCAGGAAAGCAACTTCAAGAACTGTCTAATCAAAGAAAGGACACCTTGACCCGCTGGGAACATAGTATTGGTTCTTCCGAGGACTGCCTTCACAGGTTGGTATAACTGTCCTCTGTACATTTTGAAAATTATTAACCTCGGGAGTTTAAGATAATGCTTTCCATTTTTCCCGATATTTTTCTATGCATATTTGCAACCGTAATTGTATCAAACACAGAACATGATGCCCTTTTGTAAAAGAATCACAAAGCACCATTCATTTGAGATGGCATTCTAGTTTGTCGCACTGATGAACAATCAAATTAGGTAAATCCTCTTCAGTCTGTAAACTACCTGTTTTTTTTTTGGAAAAATATTATATTAGCAAATGCTCAGAGAAAATAAAAAAATCAATCAAATACAAGTTGATAATTGCAAATATGCATCATGTGAGTGCTGTGGATTGCAAGTGAGCCTCAAATTTAAAACAAGAAAAGGCTATTACCATAGATTAAATGATGGGGGAAAACCTGTATCAAGCTAATATATGGATCATTATCTATTGTAAAATAGTACATCGAAATGAAAGAATAAGGTGGGTATGGTCTTATCTTCAATCAGGGGTTTTAATTGATGTTACGTTTTATCTTATGTTCATTCATGAGCTTCATTGTTAAAATTCACTGAATCCATTAGTGTAGCTGGCACAATTGTCACTGAGGGATCAAATTGGGAGGATGTCCTGACATGGAAATTCTCAAACCCTCAAAATGTGCATTTGTTTATTCTTTTGACTTTGGATTATTTTTTTTGCATATGTATAACTAACTAATTTGTTGGAGTCTTTTAATAGGAGAATAGCTGAAATGAAGGAGAAAGAGTGCCAGACTGCTATTGAGGACATCATGTACATGTTGATTGTTCATAAGTTTTTCAAGATTGAAGTTCCAATGGTTCCGAATCTATCAAACCTTATCAGCAATAGAAGATTACAAATTTGGCCACCACGGGAGGCAGATCTTGAGTCAATTCATGGACCTGAGGTGCTAGATCTAATTAGGGAACACTTGACTAGCATTATCAGATGGGTGCACAGAAATGGTCCTAAGATCAATCGTTCAACACTTCGGATCAAAAGGCTGCAATTTGGTCGAATTTATTCTGCTTCAATAATGTATGGATACTTCCTCAAATCAGTCACTGTGAGGCATCGTTTGGAGCTGGCTCTTGCTCGGTCCCAAGAATTTTTACCACCAATTCAGTTTCTGAATGCTCAACTTACAAATACCCAGAAACAAGAACAGGAAGATGCCCTTGGAGGCTCCGCAGAAGTGTCATCTTCAAAACCAAGCTCTGTTGTTGATCCGCATGATTTGAAGAATTACATGATGGGTTTTGACCCAAAGACCTTGGAGTTATGTGCGAAGCTGCGCTCGTGCGAGGCTTCTAATCTCATTGAGAAGCACAGCTGGGCACTTTTCAGAGAAAACATGAAAGCTTCCCCAGAGAATGATGAAACGGTGATACTTGATCCGGCATCCCTAAAAAGATTGCTGCTTGAAGCCATTGCATTTGGTTCCTTCCTTTGGGATGTTGAAGATTACGTTGACGAGATTTATAAGTTGCAGGATGGCTAAAAAAAGATATGCAAAAGATTCCTGAAGCCTTGTAGATATGAAGCTAGCTGAAAAAGCAACTCCAGAAGATTCATGAAGCCTTGTATATATGATTAGCAACTTAGCTTTTTTGCATGTAAATCTTTCGCTCAGGATTGCTTTTGAAAAGCTTGCCAGGGTGCTGCCCAGATCACACACACTTGGGGTTTGTTTCTTTAGCAGTTCTCTAGTGTTGTGACGAGTTCTCAAAGAAAGGAAAAGTGTCGTTACTAAAAATTTTACATACGGGATGGTTCTTGGAGCCTTCGTGCCTTATATTTTCCAATATTACTAATGAAACTCATCTCGGCTTAATTGCCATCAGTTACAAATCATGTGTTGGAGGAAAACTTAACTCACCAACCACCATAGAGCGCCCTGACCACGAGGCACTTGGCAAGCGCCCTGACCACGGGCACACGACGAGGCTCCCAGTTTAGGAGGGTGTCCCGCAGACGCCCATGGAGACGGATGGATACCCTCAAACCACGTGGGACCAACCACCAAGTGGGGTCCTAAAGTCCCCCGTAGGGCTCCGAAGTCAGAGGTCTACCCCTGCGAGACAGTGACGTGGGATCCACTATCTCCTCGTGGAAAAGACCAAGATACCCCTGTATGAGCTACTGCAGTAGGGGTAGGACGGTACTTTATGTAACAGGCTGGACGCCTATAAAACCCCACTGTAATCCACACCAGTGGAGAGAGCTCATTGAATACAAATCAGAACTACTGGTGTGTCCCTTGGGAGTCTGGACGAGGAGCCCCCTCCCTACTCCCCTGGGGAACACACCGACAGGAGTAGGGCGCTTGCTTAAGCGCCCGAACCTGTATAAACCCTCGTGTCCACTCTTTCTCTCTCGGACGTAGGCCCGTAAGACGGCCCGCGTCCACTCCCTCTTGTGTCACGTTTCCAAACATACGACATTTGGCGCCGTCCGTGGGGAACCCGTAGCTAACATCAAAGGCTATGGCTCCTACCAAGAAGCACACCAAGCCTCCTCAAGCTCCGAAGCGCAAGGAGCAAGTCGACGACCCTCCTCCTCGCCGGCTCTCCAGGCGAGCACCTCCCTCGGAGATTGGAGCCGTCCACCCCGGGGTGGACAATGTCCTTCAAGTCCCGGGGCCTGAGAACGCTTCCTCCCCCCTTGCTCTGGCCGCCGCAAGCCAAGGGCAACAGTCTCGAGACATCGCCGTCACCGCAGGGTTGGGACTCCTGGAGCCAGCCCTCACCCCCGAGGCGTTGGACTTGTCCCGATGGCGGGCTTTGGTGGAGGCTGCTACGAGGTAGACCGTGGATTACATGATGGCCTCCTATCGTCCACAGGGGATCTTCCCACACCTCTCGCTGCTCCTACCACCACCCTTGGTCCAAATCGCCACCGATTCAAGGGCGTGTGGGGGCCCAGCCTTCGCCCCCGGGAGTGAGCAAGGAGGTAATCTCTACAATCCCCCTCCCCTTACTCATGCGGTGGCCACTAGCGGGGCTCCGTTCTGGCCACTACGCGCACCGAGCTCGGGTTTTGGAGGAGCGCCTACCATACCGTCGCAATTCATACCCTCACCGCAACTCCCGAGGCCCGGGTTTGCGCCTTGTTCGATGAGGGCCCCGGGACCTCCCCCGCAAGCTCCTCCTCCCGGGCAGATACGCCTGCCCCAGGAGATGGTGGATCAACTCCCTCCAGCTGGAGCTGACTCGCACCCTCGAGGAGTGACGTGGCCCGGTGTTGCGGGGGAACCTCCGAGGAGGCTACCTGGAGAGCAGGGGAATCAGGTCGCGGTCGCCCCCAAACACTCACAAGGCTCAGGTGATCATCGTCTAGGTCAAGTGGAAGGGAGGAGTTTCCGCTCTGCCAGCCCAGGGCGGGCACTTGCCTCTCCCGGCTGTCGTGACCACCGCCGGGGAGGGGGGCTGAGTTCGGGGTCTCGCGGGCTCCCAGATCTGCGCATCAGCGGGAGCACTCCAACTCTCCCGAGCGCGGGCACCGTCGCCCCCCCCCCCCGAGCTTCCAGCTCCTCCAGTTCTGAGGTCTCTCACCGTCGCTGTCGCCGTCGTTCGAGGTCACCTTCCCCCCGTCGGCGTGAAGATGGAGGTGGCCTCGGGACCGGGAATCCTCTCGCTCGAGGTATCTCAGAGACCCCCTTCCAGCCCAAGTTCCGCCAACCGAACCTCGCACCATACGATGGGGATTCCGATCCCAACCAGTTCATGGAGGTTTATGCTACGGCTATCCGAGCGGGAGGGGGCGGGGAGACGGAGATGTGCAACTGCCTCCCGCTCTTCCTCTCAGGAACCGCTCGGTCTTGGTTCTTCAACCAAAAGAGGGGCTCAATCCGCTCTTGGGCCCAACTACGTGGAGAGTTCAGCGCGAACTTTCAGGGGAGTTACAAGCGCCCCATGTTTCCCAATCAGCTCTTCACGGTCAAGCAACAAAAGGATGAGTCCACGCGAGACTTCCTCAAGCGTTTCTCCCGGGTGCGGAGCCAGGTGGCGGACGCCCTAGACTCCACGGTCATTAACGCGTGTAAGGAAGGACTTCTCCTAGCGAGTGAACCGCACCTGGGAAGGATCCCCTAAAACCACTCGTGACTCTTCGAGGTTGTTGAGAAGTATGATCACGGAGGAGGACGACTTGGTAAACGGGGCTCCTCCAAAGAACCCGGGAGATTCCCGGAGAAGGTGAAGGGCTCCTCTGGGAAAACAACAAGGATCGGAGGATCGCCCGGTGAGGTCGCGACTCCAAAGTTCTCGCTGTGATCGACGCGCCACCCCAGGGGAACGGTGCTTCCAAAGGACCAAAAAAGGGTCCAAAGCCTAAGGCTCCTCGAGCTCGCGACGAAGGTCCTCAGGAAAAAAGGGGTAACCAAGATCAAGGGGATGGCCGCTGGTGTGCGTATCACAAAATGAACGGGCATGATACAAGTGAGTGCCGCCAATACGCCGCCGAAGTGGCCAGGATCCTCAAGCATGGTCCCGAGCCACGTCGGGGGTCTCCGCCTCGCCCTGTGGCCGCGGAGGCCATGCCTCTCCAAGCAATCCACCCAGTACCTGCACTGCCTCCTGGTAGGCCTCTCCCAGCGGAACCTCCGCAAAATGCTGAACAAGAGCTCCCCTTCCAAGTGCCACATAAACAGGTGAATGTCATACTGGGGGGCTCAGCCTATGGGCATGAGTCCAAGCGCCAAAGGAAGGAGTACGTGCGAGAAGTCAATGTGGTGGGGGTGAACCTTCAGAGCGCTCCTACCAAATGGGCGAAGATCCCACTAAGCTTCACCGAGGAGGACTTGAGAGGCCTAAAGTTCCCCCATGACGACGCCCTTTTGGTAACCGCCACCATATCCAACTGTGAAGTCTCCCGCATACTTGTCGATGGGGGCAGCTCCGCAGACATACTTTATCTTCGCGCACTTAAGGAGCTATGGGAATCGCGGGGGGGCTACCACCAGGGCATTTTGCTCCCGTCCGACCGCCCTCTTACGGGCTTTATCCCAGGCAAATCTATCCAACCTCTAGGAAGGATTGAGCTCCTCATGACATTTGGTTCACGGGAGAACCACCGCACGAAAGCAGTTAGATTTGACGTCGTTGACGCCGAGTCGCCGTTCAATTCCATCATGGGAAGGGTAACTCTCAACCGTTTCAGTGCAGCAATCCACCAAAACTACCTATGCCTCAAGATACCGGGGCCTCACGGAGCCATCTCCGTAAGGGGTGATCAAGACTTGGCCCGTTGTCTTTATCATAGGGCGGCCACCAACTCCGATGAAGTCCACATGCTCGAAGTGGGGGGCTCGAAAGGGGTCACGTCCCTATCACCCCCGATGGAGACTGCCAAGGACAAGTCTCTGCTGGAAAACTACCCCTTGAAGCCTCGCCCTGAAGGGGAGCCAAAGGTGATAAGGCTCTTTGGCCCGGCGATTTAACGCCGTCGGGTCGGAGCTGGGCTCCCAGAAAGGGTGGAAGAGGAGCTCCTCGAGTTCCTAAGGACCAGCACGGATGTCTTCGATTGGGTCCCGTCGGACATGAAAGGTGTCCCCCGCGAGGTGATCCAACACCACCTCGCAGTGAGGCCCGAGCGTCCTCCGGTGAGGCAAAAGCTCCGCAAGATCTCGCTCGAACGATGTCAAGCCATCAAGGAGGAAATTGAAAAGCTCTTAAGCGTTGGCCTCATCCGGGAGGTTTGGCACCCAGAGTGGCTTGCCAATACCGTCTTGGTCAAGAAGTCCAACGGTAAGTGGCGCATGTGCGTCGACTTTACTGACCTTAACAAAGCATGCCCAAAGGACAGCTACCCTCTCCTGCACATCGATCAATTAGTTGATTCCACCTCCGGGTGTGAGTTAATGAGCTTCCTGGATGCGTACTCGGGATATCACCAAGTCCAGATGGCCGTGGAAGATGAGGAGAAGACGAGCTTCATCACCCCAGTGGGCACTTACTGCTACCTGCGCATGCCTTTTGGGTTGAAGAATGCAAGGGCCACTTTCCAGCGCCTTGTGAGCCTCATTCTGAAGGACCAGCTGGGTCGAAACGTTGAGGTGTACGTCGATGACGCCATCGTGAAAAGCCCTATGGCCTCAACACATCTGGAAGATCTCTGTGAAACCTTCGAAAACCTCCGCAAGTTCGGCCTCAAGTTAAACCCTGAAAAATGCGTTTTCGGGGTCAAAGGAGGCAAGCTCCTGGGCTTCCTCGTTTCCCATCGGGGTATCGAAGCCAACCCAGAGAAGATCCGGGCCATCCTAGAGATGGAGCCGCCACGATCCATTAAGGAGGTCCAACGCCTTATGAGTCGCGTAGCGGCTCTTGGGCGTTTCATGTCGCGGTCGGCCGAGAAATGGCTACCTTTCTTCAAAATACTGCGCGGGCTAGAAGACTTCCGTTGGACCCTAGAGGCTCAAAAAGCCTTTGAGGACCTCAAGTCATACTTGACTAAGCCCCCACTCCTAACAAGCCCCACTGGGAACCCTCCTCATGCCTTGTCGCGACCGGTCGCCGCAAGTCTGATCTGATCGAGGAGAAGGACGGGGTCCAGCGACCCGTCTACTATGTCAGCCTTCACGGGCGCAAAGGCAAGGTACACAGAAGTGGAGAAGATATGCTACGCACTCCTCATGGCGTCGCGGAAACTTCGACACTACTTCCTCGGGCACTCCATCATGGTCCCTACTGGCTACCCACTGGCCGAAGGAATGGGCAACAAAGAGGCAACCGGAAGAATAGCCAAGTGGGCAACCAAGCTGGCGCCTTTCTCCCTCAAGCTTGTTGGAAGGACTGCCATCAAGTCCCAAGCCCTCGCAGACTTTGTGACGGAATGGACAAACCCCCAAGTCCCGGATGAGGTAGCAGAGCGTACCACTCCGCTCGACCCCCACTGGACCCTCTACTTTGATGGCTCCAAACGCCTAAATAGTGGAGGGGCCAGGGTTGTTCTCGTAAGCCCCGAGGGGAAGGCACTGGAATACGCCGCGCGCCTCTCTTTCAATCCCACCAACAACATGGCGGAGTACGAGGCTCTCCTTTTGGGGCTCCGCCTCGCAAAGGCTATGGGGGTCCGACGCCTTCTTATCCTGGGGGACTCCCAGCTGGTTGTCAATCAGATGGACAAGTCCTACCACTGCCTTGACCCCAAGATGGCCAGCTACCTCGATGAAGTGCGTAGAATGGAACGATACTTCTTGGGGATGGAAGCTCGCCGCATCCCCCGTGAAGACAATCACCGGGCGGACCGCTTGGCCCGAGCAGCAAGCTCCCAAGAGCCACTCCCACCAGAGGTCTTCCTCGAGGTGCTTAACACACCATCCATCAAGGAAGACCCTAATGAGAAAGAAGGTCCTGAACAACTCCTGATGGTCGGTGAGATCCCAACACCACCCGCAACGTGGATGACCCCAATCAGGGAGTGCATCCAAGGAAAAACAGAGATGGAGGATAGCACTGCAGACCGAAGACTCTTCGCGAAAGCCAAATCCTATGTACTCCTCGATGGGATACTCTACAAAAAAGGGGCTTCCGCACTGCTCAGGTGCCTCCCAAAAGAAGAAGGGATCTCACTTCTGCGGGAGGTGCATGAAAGTCTCTGTGGCTCGCACCTTGCACCCAGAGCAACTGCGAGGAAGGCGCTAAGGCAGGGTTTCTATTGGCCTACAATGGTACAAGACGCCATGGAAACCCTCAAGACATGCGAAGGTTGTCAAAAGATGGCATCGGCTCACCACTCCCCCGCTGCACCTCTGCGCCAGATTCCGATCACCTAGCCTTTTGCCCGGTGGGGCATGGACCTGCTCGGCATGCGGTGGTGGTGGTGGACTACTTCACGAAGTGGGTGGAAGTGGAGCCGTTGCTAACAATCACATCCCTAGCGGTGCAAAAGTTCTTCTGGAAGAACATTGTGTGCCGTTTCGGAGTCCCGAAGGAGCTCAATGTGGACAATGGAACCCAGTTTGATGCCTCCTCCTTTAGGGACTTTTGTGGTTCAATCGAGACCGTTCTCTGTTTCGCTTCAGTGGCTCACCCTAAGTCCAATGGGGCGGTCGAAAGGGCCAATGGCCTAATCCTCCAAGGCATTCGTCGTCGACTCGAAAAGAGCACTCTCAAGCATGGGCTATGGGCGGAGGAACTCCTCAGTGTCCTGTGGCGGATGCGCACTACTCCTAGCCGCTCCACGGGGCGAACACCCTTCTCATTGGTGTACGGAGTGGAAGCCGTCCTCCCCGCAGAGGTTCGCCACCGCTCCCTTCGAGTGGAGATGCTCTCAGAAGCCATACCCATCAACTTCATGGTGAACGAAGACAATCACAAGTTGGAGGTGGATTTCGCGGAGGAGACCCGTGATCGCGCCCTCGTCAAGCATGCCGCGTACGAATGAGAAGTTGTTCGTTTCTACAACAAACGGGTGCGAGAGAGGACCTTCCTCCTAGGGGACTTGGTGCTAAAAAGGGTCACCGACCCGGGAGCCCAAGGCAAGCTTCACCCCAAGTGGGAGGGACCCTACCACATCTCAGCGATCTTGGGCTCGGGGGCTTACCACCTCTCTACTATGGAAGACAAGCCGCTCAAGCACGCGTGGAATGCTGACAAGCTCAAGAAATTTTACATTTAAGCTTTCTTGTAAGCCGTAACGGCACCTATCTCATGTTGATGTAAACCCTCCTAAGGTCATCAATGAAGTATCAAGTTAAGTTTTGCATGTCTTCTATCGCTTGTGTGGTGGTCTTTAAGAACCCATCCCCCTCATGTAGCTGTGGGGGATAGGCTAGAATCTCGTGCCTCTCTTGAGACTAGTTCCAGGGCGCATGGTCTCCGAGGCCTACCCCTGAAAAAGCCCCGAGCGGCCTGGATATTCCGTGTCCCCCTCGGGCGGCCATCTCCCTGCTGGACCCAGGGAGCGGGCGACGACTTGAGGCGTCTTGCCTAAGTCATAGGGTTCTCCATGGCTTAGTCCCCCATGGACCCCTGGCGCTAAGCCGAAACGGCCCCCGGGTCACCATTCCGTACCTTCCACGGGAAGCAATAGGAACCTTTCTTATTGCAAGGAGCGTTGCCCGGGAGACATCCCCCTCCCGGTGGGCACATGCCTAAGCCTCTTGGCAAGGCTGAGAAAACAACTCGCGATGCTCCTACGGGGGCTATGCCGTAAGCTAGATGCCTGACCTCCTAAATAAGGCCTTATGTACCGGTGCCCCTAAGTGGCCCGAGGGCCAAGACAAGACTAAAGTCGCCCGAGGGCGACGCGGGGACCGAGTCCCCCTCGCTGTCGTGCGAGGAGGGAAACACTCCCGCACTGTCTAATGGCGCTCGGGGGATCGCCCCCTTCATACATAACACAACAGGAATTGCTTTCTCCCCCTTGGGGAGAAGTAACTAAATGGCCCCCCGGCGGGGCGCCCGCGCTTTGGATCCCTCCGGGGACCCAAGGCACGATCATACCCCCACGAAGTCGCCTGGTCCTGCGGCAAACCTTCTTTGGCGGGCATAATCGACGTGGCGCCTGAGCCCTTTGTGCACTTCGTTTATAGCGAATACCAACTGCCCTCCAAGGCACATCCTAAAACAAGGCATGGCAAAAGTCATAAGCCATTCATATCATAACCTCAAAATAAGTTTATACAAAAAAAGGGAGCATATCCCAGCCGACCATCATGAATACTACAAGTGAAGATACGTCTATCACTTAAAGGAGTGCTACACCTTACAAGTTAAGAATTCCAGTACAGTAAGCATGAGTCACCTAGCAACTTAGCAAAATACATCAAGCACACTCCAGAGGAAGTCATACATGCTCTGAGCTCGGGCCCTCTCCTGGCGCCCGAGGTCTGGTCCCGCGGGGAACCCTTGTGAGGCTATCCACAAAGCCTCCCACAAGGGACCCCCAGGAAGAGCTACCCTCACAGGCGCTCCGGCGCACCTCCTGGGTATACAACCCCCGAAGTGCAGTGAGGATGGCCTCCTTGCCCACAACATCAGAGAGGTGGAAGATGGCTGCCACTCCCACAGTCAAGGCAACCTTAGCAAAGGCCTTGCCCTTGTCATTAGTCGCCCTGACAAGGAGACTGACGCGGCCCCGCAGGATGCCAGCCCACTCCTCCCAATCTTCAGAGGGAGGTGGGAGATCCTCCACTCTGGCCCCAAGCTCCCTCAAAGTAACCTGAACCAGCACAGCAAGATCCATGAGAGATATAGCCATGGTCTTCCGGTCTGCTTCATACCTTTGCTCGTGAGCATCGCGATTTGCCCCCATGGCCCATATCACCGCATGGGACCTCTCCGAGTCGGCCTCTAAGTCCTTGACCCGCTGTTGGGACCTCTCCAGCTCAGCCTCCATCTTGGAAAGCTTGCCCTCTGCCGCCCTCTGGCCCGCTTGAGGGCCTCTGGATCGTCCTCAAGGCGGCGCCGAGGGAGGGCTGCTAGCATCTCCTTGACCATCCTCGGAACCCTATCAAAGAGAACATTGCTCATCGCTGTAGCCTGGAAAAAAAGGGGTGAAAGTGGGGAGTATCAGAGCAAGCCATGCAAGAGGACCATAAGTTTAGGGAAGCATACGAGAAAAAAGAAAAGGGCTCACGGTACCTGGTACTGGAGGGTCACTGTGGTCGCTAGTTTCTCTCCTAGCACCTCCAAGAACTTCCTAGGGTCATCAGGCACTAAGTTTGCCATGTACCTCTGCACCCGCTCCGTCACCAAGAGGCGAGTTGTCTCGATCGCCTCTGTGTCCAGGGTGTGAGGGATGGCATACTCAGGGAGGGCGGTAGAAGAACCACCTTGGTCACCGTGCACCGGCGCCGCTTGCATGGGGGAGCACGGAGTGGCCGTGTTCTCCACTGGAGCTGTTGGGAGCACGGTGGGTGCGGGGGGCTCTACCTCAGGGGGCGCCCTATGCTCCACCGAATCTGTAAAAGGGCAAAGGAACTGGTTAGGCGTGAAGAAGGAAGCCAAAGCTCAATGGCTTCTCACCACAGTCACGGATGCATACCTTCTGGAAAGCGAAAGAAAGACTCAATGTCGTCAGGGTAGGCGTACTCAACCCCCTCTCCCACTACAGCCTTGGCTGGGGAGGCTACCGGCCCATCAGTCTCGATGCCCAAGAGCCCTTCAATCTCCTGGGCGAGCTTCTGGGAGCGCCCGACGGAGCTCCCCGGCTCAGTGTCCGACGCGGGCTCGCTGGAAGAGCTGGATGTCGTGGATAGGGAAGGTGAGGGTGAGCGCCTGTTCGCCTGCTTGATGGAGGGGCCGGTGTCCTCCTCGATGGACGCCTTTTTCTTCTCAGGGCCTTTGGTGCCTTTGTCCCTAGGGGCGGGAGATGGTGGGGGCCTTCGGGGCTCCGCCCGTCGACGACCCATCTCGCCCGTGGCACGGGACCGAGGGGCAGCGCCCTGCTGGGAGGCGCCACCAACATGTCCCCCGGCGGCCCTCTTGGCCCGTGCTTTAGCGGGCGAGGTCCGAGTCTCCTCTACCGTGGCTGTCGCCCGAGCCCTCTTTCGCTTGGCTTGATCGGGAGCGGGGTTACCCCGGGGGGGAAGGCGTAGGCCAAACGCCTCAGCCACGGAGTTCCTTCCCTCCGTAGGGATGCCCTCCCCCTCGTAACCCCGTGCCTCAGACACGCACCACCTCCATAGGATCAGCTCGGCCTCCTCTCTCGCCGCCTCCAAGGATCAAACTGCACATAAAGAGCAAACCGTTAGAAGTAAGGAAGCAATGTACAAAAGAAAAACAAGGACAGCTCAGGGGCCCTTACCTTTTCTAATACCGGGGTGAAGGCCATCATGGAACCCCAACCTAGCACGTTGAACAAGGGTGCTAAGGTTGAGGAGGGTCATCTCCTCCATCAAGTCACGAGCACCCTTCCTTGCGCGTACCTCCCGAATGGCGTTGTGTAACTTCCAGTCATCGTCGGTGAGGCGACCCATCTCGGGGTACGTCCGCATCGTCAGGGCCGGGTGTGACCCGGTGTAGACAAAGCCCTCGGCCCTCAAGTAGAACCACTTCCTAGTGGCGGAAGGCCAACACTCCTTCAAGACATGCACGGGGAACTCATCCTCATGCAGTGGGGCAGTGAAGATGGAGCCTAGGGGCCCCCTCACGGAGGGCCCTCGCTGAGAACGGAAGAAGTAGTCAAACAAGGCGACGGACGGCTCCACGGGCGTCCCGGGGACAGCTGTCTCGCACAGCCACAGGAAGATCCTTAGCCGAACGAAGAGGTTCGGGCTAAGGTGAGAGAGCTCCACCCCCAGTGCCTGAGTATACCTCTTAATGAAGGGATGCATCGGGAGCCCAAAACCAACATCCACCCAAGCCTTGAGAGCCACGACGTACCCCGACGGGGGGTTAGGGCTCTCTGAAAGGACAGAGGATGTCGCCTAGAGGGGGGGTGAATAGGCGGATTAAAAACTTTATAGCTAAATGCAGCGGAATAAAAATTTGCAGCTAAATAAAATCTCCCGAGTGTCCTAACCCGGAGTGTCCGGGGTATTCAATCCGGATACTCCGGATAGTCCAATCCCGAGGGTCCTAACCCGGAGTGTCCGGGGTATTCAATCCGGATACTCCGGATTATCCGGACCGTCGGGTTCGTGGATTCGGATACTCGGATTGAGGACTTGAATGGAGATTTTAAATCTTTGCAATTTTTCAACAATCTACTTGAATACAAAAGATCTAAATACCATCGGTACATGGGGATCTTGTAGATCTAGAGCTAAACACAACAAAAGAGTAGATCGGGCAATTTCAAGATTCAAAATCAAATGCTAAAGCAAGAGAAAGAAGCAAACTTGGAGACGATGATTTTTCACCCGAGTTCGGATCCTTGAGGGATCCTACGTCTCGTTGAGGCGGCTCGGTCACACTTGAGCCGGGTCTCTTTCAACCCTCTTCCTCCGGTGTTGCACAAATGCACTCGCGGTCTTCACTCCTTTGATTCCTTCCCTTACGGAGGCGGAACTGCCTTCACAAACTTCCCACTACCAACCACACAAAGCTCGGTGGCTCGTAGGCGACCTCCTAGCCGTCTAGGAGTCCTCAACCTCCAAGAGTAACAAATGCTCACGAAGAACAAGCTTGGAGATGAAATCAAGTGCTCAACCAACTCAAAACTCACTCCCAAACTCTTCCCAACCCTTCTCACAAGGGGATCACTTAGATCTAAGGGTAAAGCTCCTCAAAGCCCCCTTTGCCCCTCAAAATCCACACCAAAAGCCTCTTCAAAAGAGGAGGAAGGGCTATAAATAGACCTCCCCAAAACTAGCCGTTGGGGCAAGTGCGCACAATCCGGAGACTCGGATTTCAATCCGGATACTCGGATTGGTGAGAAAGGCTAACAGAGAGACTCAACCCGGAGAGTCCGGATAAATGTCCGGATACTCCGGATTATCCGGATAGTCCGGACTAACTCCGGATAGTCCGAATCAAGACTCGAGCGGCTCGACGAAAACGAGCATAACTTTTGACTCGGACCGATTTCAGAGATTTTGGACTCTTCCGAAAGCTAAGAACGAGGGCTACACAACCAACAAGATCTCACTATCCAAAACTCAAAGGATAACCACAGATTTCACAAAGAAATCAAGAGAGACCTACAACCCTCACTTTCCTAAGTACCAACACCACTCTCTTTCTAAGATTCACAAGGATAGATCACTTGAGCACTTGACACATCTAAAAGTCATTCGACATCGCATCCCTCTTAATAGTATGGCAATCCTTAGACTCAAATTAAATCAAAGATAATATAAGTCTAGAACTAGTCACTTGCCGTCTTCTTTCTTGATGTCGATGCATGAAGACCTTCACCATATAATTGATGACATCTTCGCCTTGTCCAACTCGACTCGATTCACCTCATGAGACTCTCGTCCTATCAACCTTGACTTGATCATCCTCTCTGACGATCTCCACGCCAAGTTGCTCTTGACTTAGTCCTCAACTCTTGGTGACACCGCCGTCTTGTTGACCTCGGCTTAATGATCATCCTCCAAGATACCTTGGTCATCATACACATACGGGACCTAATTCTTTCCAAACTACTCATGAAAGACATTAGTCCCAAAAGCTCAATAGATATGAATAGAGTTGATATTTGTGAGCAGTTGATTACAACAAGTGTTTCATATAAAGAAGCACAACACAAAATAGAAACACTTGACATAAGAAATGTTCTCTACTAAGTACATCATGATGAATATGTAATTGATCTATATGCACTAGAGAGATAATTGCCAATATGATGAATCAATTAAATCATGGCAAGGATCACAGACTTTACTTAAATGAAGCACATGATAGAATATACACGAATTGTACATGTGCAAATAATATTTGGAGTAAGAGTAAATATGTGATCCAACACTAGATAAACTTCACTAAGAGAATTGCATGAGAAGATATACAAATAAAACATGCATGCACCAAGTCAATCTATAGCAATATGAAGTTTAACTCTAGTTAATACATACATACCATAATGAACTCAAATGAATATATATGCACAAATAAATATGACATGAACCAATGTGCATATATAAAATCAACATGCTACTTGGAGTTCACTATGCATTTGCACGAAAGGAATGCAATAACAAATATAGAATAGATACCAAAATTGCATACCTTATCTTTGCTTAACCTTCCTATTTGATTTTCCTCTAAATAGATGAGACTGATACTCAACTAGGCAAAAACAAGTTAGTCTCATAGCAATATAATCATATTAGAGGTTTGTCTTTTGTTAAGCACTAAGTTAAGCATTTACTTAATTTACATAGATTGTCATTATGAGTGTTTGTCATTAATCACCAAAATAACATTCATTAATCACCAAAATAACATAAGTGCCTAGATGCACTTTCACTCTCCCCTGGCGCAGGAAAGTCCACATCCTTCGGGGAGAGATGGCTCCCCTTCCGGATGAGAGAGAGCTTCTCCCCATCGGTGAGCTCCGATGGCCCGGGATCCACCTTCGCCTCCTCCGAGACAAACCCTTCATCGCCTGTCGGTTCTGCAAAGGTGGTGAAGTCAACGGGACCCATCATGTCTACGTCCCTTGCATGGTGGTCCTCTCCACGGGAGGGCTTGCCCTTGCTCCTCCCTCTTGCGGGGATGGACTCATCCACCTTGCCCTTACCCTTAGCAAAGGTGTCGTGCGGGCAGTCACCTGCAAGCAAAAACAGAATCACCATCAACAACGCCCAGCTGAGGAGAACGTTCCCAAAAAGAATCATGGAGTAGCCCTATGCTCGCGGCCTTACCCATAGGGGCCCGACGCCCCAGGGCTATGCGCGTGGTTGCCGAGCTGACAACGCACTTGCAACCTGCAAAACCCAACGTGTCATTAAGGTCTGGTGATAACAAACGGCTCGAACGGTGGTACTCTTGAGGGCAAGCCGGTGCCCGTGGCCACCAAGCTCGGCCCTTAGCGCGGGCGCGACCCCCAGTGCCCGGCTTGAAGGAGATCGAGCGAGCAGGTTGCTGTCCAGGAGCTCAGGCCAACCCTCCCCATTTCTTAGTCTGGGAGAAAAGGCCTGCCTCCCGCTAGCAAGACGTGAATCGAAAAGAGTAGAAGGCCCAGCTCCAACCTGTGTCCAGTCCGTCTCCGCAAAAGTACGCTGCCAATTCCTTCTCCGCTCTCAGGGCTGCGAAATGGGCTCTTTTATACACCTCGCTCCAGCCACCTTTCAGTATAGTTCAACATTTAGCTCACTATAATGACCGATCATCCAAGCTTAAGAAAGGGTTAAGCTAAGAATTGAAAGCTTACGCGAGAGGACAGCACGTAAAAGAGGAAGGCACCCCCATTACCTTTTCTCCATGAGTGATAGTGTGCAGTGAAGGCGTCTCAGGTGGGTCTTGGCGGCGGCGACGATGGCGCCTCCTCGTGTCGATGACGGCGGCGGCGGCGGCGTCCTCTTTTCCTTCCATGGCTCATGGTTGGGCTCCTAGGCGACGGCGGCGGCGGCGCCTCCTTCTTCTTCCACAGACTCGTGAGGCGGCAGCCGTCCGTGGCCGCGGGGCCAAGGCTCCTCCGCGGCGGCGTGGTGGTGCCCTCCTTCCTCTTCCAGCAGACTCGCGGCGGCTGCCGTCCGTGGCTCGCGGGGCCAAGGCTCTTCCATGGCGTGTGGTGCCCCTCCTTCCTCTTCGCGTACTCGCTAGGGCGGCACTGTCCGTGGCCCACGGGCCAAGGCTCCTCCGGCGGCAATGGTGGAGCCTCCTCCTTCCGCGCAGCTCGCGGCGCGGCCGCGCGGCTTACACATCGGGGCTCTTTGATTTGGCGGTGGCGTGAGCCCTTCCTCGCGGCCGTGGCGAGGCCGACACAACCCGAGAACGGCGGCGCCTGCATTGCGCGGCCATCCCCTTTTGCCCGTAAGGTCGTCTCAACTGCTCTTCCTAGCAGGCAACAACGTCGGTCCCGTGCGGCAGCACCTCCATCTAGCTCGGTAGCGGTGATGCTGTCTCGGCCGACGGTGGCGCCTGTCCCGCTTGGCCACCTACCTTTCCCGCGTTGCCGTAGCTTCACCTGCTCAACCCAGCAAACAATAGCTCCTGCCGCAGGCGACAATGCACCTGCGTAACAGGAGCAAGTTCAGCTCGGCCTGGCAGAGGCGGTGCTTGCCCCGCGGGGCTACGTCGCCTTCTCGCGTACCCCCTAGGCCAGCTCCGGTCGGTGCCGGCTCAGGTGGCACCCACGTTTCCCCCCATCGCCGATTTGGGCTCGAGGCGTAGAGGAATGGAGGAGCACCTTTTTACCTGTCTTTACTCTCCCTTTAAATTGCTGGGAAAAGCCTTGGGAAGATAAGCGCTGCAAGGATGCCCGTTATGGCACAAAAGTTTTTTTAGCCCGGGCGCTGGCCCTAGCGCCCAGCAGAAAACGAGTCCTGTTGACAACACTCGCAGGACGCCAGTACGAGCGCCCGTTGGGCAGGAGGATGGAAGTTTTTGGGGCGCTGGGGTGAACGCCCGATCGAGCCTAAACCCGGGCGGGAGCAATAGTGCCCGGGTAGGTACCTGCATGCCGTATCAATGGTGTGAAGCTGCCAACGGCTAGGGACTAAGGCATGTGACTCGGTGTTGGGTGGTGAACCTAGTGCCTGGTTAGACATCTCCCACTGTTAGACACCGAGTCAATGCCCACATGGGCGTCGAAAATACTCAACTCGAGCAACCATCGCTTAGCAAGTAGGAATGGCAACTGGTAAAAGGCTAAGTGTCCGGCTACCGACGCATTTGGCGGCCCGTAGGATTGGCCCTCTATTTTCGGCCAATGTTGGGAAAGGAAGAATGATTGAAGAAGGCCCGAGAGGCAGCTCCTCTACTTCATTTTTCTCACTCGGTGTTCTGAGGTTGCATGGGCCCCGAGAAGTATGGCTCAATATGGGTGAAGGTGACCACGCCCCTGTAACCGCAAAGAGAGGATGGAACCCTCGGGGCGGTGCCTTGACGTCCGAAGCAATACCTCCTTATGTTGGAACCTCTATCAGGAGGTGTGACAAAGATCCCTATCAATTCCCTTATTGCCCATTAGACACTCGGTACAGTTGCAAAGGGCAAGGGGGGCTAGTGTTGGAGGAAAACTTAACTCACCAACCACCAGAGAGCGCCCTGGCCGTGGGGCACTTGGCGAGCGCCCTGGCCGCGAGGCACTTGGCGGGCACTTGGCGAGCGCCCTGACCGCGGGCACACGACGAGGCTCCCAGTTTAGGAGGGCGCCCCCTAGACGCCCATGGAGACGGATGGATACCCTCGAACCACGTGGGACCAACCACCAAGTGGGGTCCTAAAGTCCCCTGTAGGGTCCCGAAGTCAGAGGTCTACCCCTGCGAGATAGTGACGTGGGATCCACTACCTCCTCATGAAAAAGACCAAGATACCCCTGTATGAGCTACTGCAGTAGGGGTAGGACGGTACTTTATGTAACAGGCTGGGCGCCTATAAAACTCCACTGTAATCCACACCAGTGGAGAGAGCTCATTGAATACAAATCAGAACTACTGGTGTGTCCCTTGGGAGTCTGGACGAGGAGCCCCCTTCCTACTCCCCTGGGGAACACACCGACAGGAGTAGGGCGCTTGCTTAAGCGCCCGAACCTGTATAAACCCTCGTGTCCACTTTTTCTCTCTCGGATGTAGGCCCGTAAGACGGCCCGCGTCCACTCCTTCTTGTGTCACGTTTTCAAACATACGATATCATGGTTTAAAGCTCAAAAGCATGAATATGTCTGTGACAGTGAGGACACCTGACTTCATCTCACGAGTGTTGGATTGCACAAAAAAGAACATCTTGGACTGATTCACTGAATACATGTGCAGGATTACCAAGCATCCATACTGGCAATCAGACAACTTATTACTCATCTCGTGACACATGAAGTGCCAAAAACTCATGATGACACACGAGAGAAGGATCCTTTACCCTGCTCGCCATTCAATGATTCAATCCCTAGCAGGCCTGTGTGTTGTCCGATTAGAAATTGAACGGTTGAGATCTGATCCATATTCTGGCTCATGAGTCGCCTGACCAGAAGTAGGGTGACTGGGCTGTGTTCTTTTTTTAGAGAAATGGTGGACTATGCTATTGCTAGCAAGAAAAACTTGTTCGAAATGGAGGTAATTGTTCTGTTTCTCGCAGGAATTCTATAGGAAGAGCCATTCCTTAGAATTGCTAAAAAAAACTTTCTTGCTCTAAACATTTCTGCAAGGAGCATTGACCATGTAGTTGCCTACTTGTCATGATTCCGCGCAGAACGCTTTCGAATTCCAAACCCATGGTAAAAATGTGAACTCAATAAGTATGGAACCTCATCCACTCCCTCCACTGCAACTGCCCCCACAGGAGGACACGATGGCAGGTGCTACAACAACTGGCTGCCTGGCACTGCATTTAAGGCCACCTCCTCCACTCCCTCCCTCACTCGCAGGAGGGCCAACAGCAAGAAACGAGTAAAGATCCAGCCAGGGCAAGGAGAGGGAGAGAGAGAGAGAGAGAAAGCCACTGTTTGAGACCCTGAGTGAGAGAGAGAAACGAAGGCTGAAAGAGAGGGAGATCCCAGCCTCCCACAATGCCACCAACCACCAAGCTGATCTTGCTCTCACGGGCAGCATCACTGCTGCTGCTGCTGCTGCTGCTCCTCCAGGGGAGAGGAGGCCACTCCATGAGCTTGGACATGGAGATGGGGATGGAGATGGACTTGGAGGCTCACAAGCGGCTGCTGTGGGAGGCGACCTCCAGCAGGAGGTACATCAGCTATGATGCGCTGAGGGGTGATGTGGTGCCTTGCTCAAGGCCAGGGGTGCCCTACTACAACTGCAGGATCATGACCACCGCCAACCCTTACACCAGGGGATGTGAGAGCATCACCAGATGCAGGGATATAGATCCCTAGGTTGCTGGATCAACCAAGGGATCCCTAGCTCCTGCTATGTGTGGCTTCTTGGAATGTAATTCGTTTTTTGTCTTTGCTGGATCAGTAGGTGTAGTAAGGATTAATGGATGAATTACATGTCTAAGGATCTCTCTTGTTTTTTCTTCACCTCAGTCTTTTGCTTCTAGTGTGGAGGTAAATATGGGTGTGTATGTATGTATGTAAGATTGGGTTGCAAGCTATGATGGAGAAGCTTGGGTTGGGATGTGTGTATGTGTGTGTTGGCGATATTGTTGGCATTGTAAGATGTTATTGATGAACAATGCCATAAATTAACTTAGGGAGAGAGAAAAAAAACCCCTTTGCTTCCTTAAGTTAGTACGTTTGGAACTTGTGCTGTTGTAAATTAGTGAGAAAGGCTCTGACGTGTGATGCAAGGGAAATGGTGGATTCTACAATTTCAAGAGATCTTATGGGGCATCGATGCAGAGAGCTTATGGGGCATCGATGCAATGAGCACATTTAATCACATTAAAGGACGTTTTGTATAGTTGTGTGATGAAAACGTTCTTTCTTGTTATGTAGGCCTGAATGAATTTGGATTATACTTAAAATCATCACTAATGTTGTTGTTTCAGAAAGTTTCATATACTTGAGTAGCTTAATGTTAAAAAAATAAAAGAAATAACATGAGGGATCTTTAGAAAAATATTTCAATAGCAGAGTTTTTGAGAAATTTTGGGAGAAAAGTTCATAATTTGTTAGTGGAGCATGCGAATCTTTGGTAAGGAAAAAGTGATCATTTGCGTTTCCTCTTTAAGATTAAAGGCGTGAATTTCCTCCTATGTATTCTCTCTCTCTCTCCAAAAAAAAAAAAACATTTGTGCATCCTGATTTGTTGGACTGGATGAACCATCACAGGAGACGTTGCCTCCATGCCTTTCAGTGTTGCTCTGGTGCTACAAAGACGTGATCTGCAGTCAGCTATCAATTGCCCCATCCAGAGCTCACATGGATGCACCGACACAATGCCGTCTCATTTTTATTTATTTTTTTGAATCTGCCAGAGCACACGTAATTAGGTCCCTGGCAAGAAATTTGGGATCTTTTTTCCTCTAGAACTGGGAGCATTGCTATCTATAGCAGTGAGTCTCTATAACACGTTTTTTTAGTCCAAACTGATTTGTCAAATTTGAAAGACAAATGCGGGCACTTCTGTTTGGGTAATTCGCTAGCAGGGTTCTTCTCATAATCAGTTTTGAGAAATTGATTCGTTCAATTTGGAAGACAGATGCCACAGGTTACAGAAGGGGAGATGTGACCTGTGGCCAGCCTAGTCACTGCTCAGTGACGCTGGCCTAATTCTAGCCCTTTGTAATCGCTCGAGTTCTCATAAATTTAATTTCGAGTGGCCGCTTTCTTCATTCTTTTAATAAAGATGGTGCCCTTCCGAATTTGTTTTTATAAAAATAATCCTCATTTCACGCTATAGTACCGCGGAAAGTACTGTTCTACGTTACAGCACCACAACCAAGACTGTTCATATGTAATCGTACTCTTCCGTGCTATAGTACCACAGAAGCATACTGTTGGATGCTCCTGTTCCACAAAATTTGCTTGCCTCGTCGCTTCCCGTACCTGCTGAGCACGGTAATTGGCCTTAAGAGCGCTGCAAGTTGCCTGGTGCCACGCTCAACGCTGCCTCCCGCGTCACCCGGTTGCTGTAGTCCCTTGGCGCGGCTTCTTGGTCTCCCGCGGTTCTTTGGTACGGAAGGTGCTAAGTGTCAACCCTTGAACCTTCTGCGATAAGGAAGGGCGCTAGTTTTGTAAAAAAAAATTTGGGCTAAAAGCTATTTTTGAGAAAAAAAATAAGTGAAAGAGGAGGCTAGATAAGTAATTCACGGCTAATCCCCTCGCCGTAGAGTTGTCAAGAAGATAAAACTGCAACGCAAATGTTGTGCGCTTGGCTATCAAATTTCATATGAAATACTCCCTCCGTTGATAAATATAAGGCTTATGGTTTGAATTGTCTTGTTGAAAAATATAAGATGTGCATGTAGATTTAATAAGCCTTTCCACCTATACCCCTATTTATTCTCTCTCAACTATATACATTTATTCATTACTACCTACACAAAGTATTATCTCTCATCTTCCAAGACAATTAAGAGGGATATGTACGTCATTTCCTTTTATGTCTTCCTCAATTTCACCATAACCTTAATCCTTGTGTTAAGTCAAAATACGTCTTATATTTATCAACGAAGGGAGTAGAATGGTTCCTTCAGTCTTACTTCCGATTTTCGTGCGTTCCAAACGTAAACCAAGAGAGTAACTGCAATCGCCGTGTGCTGGCCTATCTGTCGGGCGGTGAGCACCGACGCGTCCAATAATAACTCCCTTAACGAGATCCACGGTGGCATAGAGATCCCTGTACAATTAAAAGCGTAGCCGCCGTGCAGCTGCAAAGACGCGACAACGTATGAGACGCCGGAGATAGTACATCCATACATAGATGAATTCCTCGTTTGTCTAGCCACTGACCTTACTTTGTTTACAAATATAACTCTCATCCCACCATAAAACGCACAGCAGGCGTAACCCCTACCACGCCAGCTAGCGCAGGAGTAGCCGAATGACCGGGGAAGAACGCAGGTGGGCGCGTAGGCGAGCGCCACTGCCAACCAGAGCGCGCGGAAGCTCTCCTACCGCCGAGGCCCACACTACTCCTGCATTGTACTCACGTGAGCAACCACGTCATCGGCTCGCTGTATACGGTAGAGCAGACTCTCCTTATGCGTGGCAGGAAAGAGAGAGGGGGCCAAATTCACAATTACACATAGGAAAGAGCTAGATTTGTAAAAAATAGGTTCTCGCGCTCGCCGAACATGGCAGCTTCCGCATTCCATAGACGTAGCAAAGGAGAGAAAGAGGAGGACAAATTCACAATTGCATATACCAAAAAGTTAGATTTGCAAAAAAAAAAAAATTGGAGGGGCTAGTTAAACGTGAATTCTACACCGACATGTAGGTACGTTTCATCGTCACCAACAGCAGCACGTGAAAATTTCCACTGCGATACACCACCTTGCTTGATAATTTCACGCTATTTGATCTTCTTTTAGCGATTCCTTGGGCAGAAAAAGAGAAGCGAAGAAAAGAAAAAGGAAATTGGGAAAAGAGAGACAAGGGCAGAATGCTCATGAGACCCCGGGTACGCAGAAATGATATGGAAGATTATTGGCAAACACTTGACATCCCATGATTCCAAGCGAACAATTCCTAGAAAAAAGAATTATGGAATGAGGGCGGCAACCAAACCAGACGAGGTGGGAGGCGTTTATGAACCTATCTTAGACGAGCAGACAAAATCCGTAAGGCATTCATCATAGGGGCAGCGCGGCCACGTTGCACGGCGGCGAGGAAGAAGGCTTAGAAGGGACAAAGCGGACGGAATGATTAGCAGAGAAGACCACACGCCATGACGCTCCTACTCCTTGTACTTCATGCTGTCGAGCGTGAAACCGGGCATGTCGAAGGAGGTGGCGAACTTCTCAACCTCGACCTTGAGGTTCTCGATGTCCTTGTTGTCCACCAGGCCCTTGGAGAAGTCCTTGAGCAGCTTGCCGCGCTCCTTCTGGATGTTCAGGCAGATAGTCACGGCCTGGTGGAGGAACTCGGCTATCTGCTCGAAGTCCTTCTCGACCAGACCCCTGGAGGTCATCGCAGGAGTACCTGAAAACCATAACCAGGATACAGTGAGAAACATCGCTTCGATATTCCAGTGGTTATGTGACAAAAAGAAGAAGAAGAAGAAAAGAACCGATAGTTGAAAGAATTTCCTTCAAGTGCTCTGCTCACAATGAAATAACACGTCTTGTATATTTGCATCAGCTATGAACAAAGGCTCTATACTGAAGCAAGGAGCGCAGTAGTTTAGTTGAGCTTATTTTTTGTATTTTGAAGGACTGTGTCCGTACCCAATCGTTAGTTTAGTTCGCTGGCAATAAGAATAATTTATAACTATGACATTTCAGTATAATAATGTTTACTATGACATGTATGTTACAGTTCTCCTGTGAAGCCTCTAAGCTATTAACACTTAACAGGCACTTTCAGATTAAAGGATTAGAACGAGGATAATCTTGGGCCTGAAGGTCCAAGAGTCTTTAACCGCTGCTACTGTTACCCATGAAACTTTTATGACAAAAACTGGGCTTAGTTACATTGAAATTTGCAAGCAAACTATTTTTCTTATAAAATGTGAAGAATCGGCAGTCAAATGGCACGACATTATTATTATCAACCTTCAGTGGCTAATACATAGTCATCCTTCACATGAAGGAAAAAAGTAATCAAATAAAGCAAAAGAATCTAACACTCTATTTCAACCATAGATACCAGTGGTCAAGGCCTTACAGTCCAACGCTATATACTACTTGTAATGAGAATTTAAAAGGTTCCACCAGGCAATTTGGCATAACAGGGCATGTGAATCAGGTATCTGGTATCCCATTACAAAAAAATGTCTGCAAATATTGAAAATTTAATACATTCAGAACTCCTTTTTATTAAGGGGTTGAAAAAGGCTGTCCTAATATAACATCATGAGAACTTAGTCCGTACCATGGACTTCTTTTACCGCAATAAAAAATGACCTCTTCAACAGTAGCGAATAACAAACCACAATAACTCAAATTATTCACTCTAAACTGTGCATGACATGGCATAAACAATAATAATTTATCCAGGCTTGCAGCATTAACAGAAGTAATGAATACATTGAAGTGGATGGAATGATACTGACCAATGCGGACACCACCGGGAGCCAATGCACTGCTGTCACCAAAGACAGCATTCTTGTTCAGCGTAATGTTGCAAAGGTCACAGAGCTTTTCAACCTTGTTACCTACACAGACACAAGCCAACATTTGAACAAGTGCTAATAGATATAGGACTGCTAGAAAATTAACAGCAACTGCTGTTAACGCAAAAAATCTGCATACCAGTCAAGCCAAGAGGGCGGAGATCCCAGAGAACAAGGTGGTTCTCAGTTCCATCGGTCACCATCTTGTAACCCTTGCTCATGAGATAGTTTCCGAGGGCAACAGCATTGGCCTTGACTTGCTTTGCATAGGCCTTGAATCCAGGTGTCACAGTTTGTTGTAGGGCAACAGCAAGGGCAGCAATCTGGTGGTTGTGAGGACCACCTTGGAGAGATGGGAACACGGCAAAGTTGATCTTGTCCTCATAGTCATACACAGCACCCTCAGGCTGGCCCTTCTTGGGTGGTTTAGGGCCTTTCCTGTAGAAGATCATGCCAGCCCTTGGTCCTCGGAGAGACTTGTGTGTGGTAGTGGTAACCACATCACAGTACTCAAAAGGATTTGCAGCTTCCTGAAAAAAAACAGAGGAAATATAAGCATATTTACAAACCATAGGACTAAGTCAACATTAATATATATTCTTTAATCTTTACTCATCAATCTCTTCAGGTATGCCTGAAACACTCAAATAAAGATGATATTACAGGGTTAACCAAATCAATATGACCTTCTATTACATTCATAAGTTTGTTCTTCAGTATAGTTCATAGAAGTATTGTGCTTTTTTCCATTAGCAGACACCACAAGAAATCAAGAAAATTGTCAAATGCGTAGTTCTGATGACTAACAAGAACCCTACAGCAGGAATTGCACACAACAGTAATTCTAGTAGACAGCTGTACCAATATGCTTGTACAATTGAGTCAACTAGCGCATTATGGGCCTGTTTGGGGGAGCTGTAGTTTTTCTGAAAAGCTGCTTTGTAGCTTTCTGAGCTGAAAAAAGGTTGTAGTTTTTTATAAGAGACCGTTTAATAAATAGCTAATTTCCCTCAGCAATAAGCTGCAAAAACAGGTCGAAACCAACTTTTATCTTACGTCAAAAGCCGCTTAAAAGTTAAGTTGTTTTTGTGGGTGCCCCCCCCCCCCCACCCCCAAACAGGGCCTATATTTGTACTGTCCAATACATTGATTCAGTGCCTGCTGTATGTAGACCTGGCATTCACGAGGTTAATCGATACACACCCGATATTTTCAGAACAACGTCCTCAAATACATGAGATGAAGCAAAAATCAACTACATTTCATCAATGAATTACAAACTAGAATGCCACGTTCAAAGGGTACACTAAAACCCATGCAAAAGTCAAAGGCTCAAAAGCAAGGTGCCCATCAGCCCATTGGTTCCAGCAGATTGTGCATTAACACTTAAATACAAAGTTAGATGTGCATGCAACAAGTACTGCAGCAGATCGTTTGTCGGCTTCCACTGAGTATCAATTATAGGTACAAGAATGAACTACAAGTTCAAGAAGGTAGCAGTCAATATGAGTTTAAATGCACACGCTTGAACCGAGCCCAAACTTGTTCTGCTCTATATGCAGTTAATTGTGGTCGTCTGGTATGTTAATGTGTGTGGGTGTGTTTGAGCAGCCTGCCTTGGCTCTCTCGAATGCCCTTCTCCTTACAGCTTAACTTGCAGAACCGTTGCAAACTTAAAATTATACCAGCAACTTGGTTTTGTACTACACTTTATCAACGTCCAATTTTAGTAATTCCCTAAAATATTATTGTATTCTCTTAATTTTCCCTTCATTACCACAATATGTTGTATTTAAGCTTGAGCTATAGGTTATCGACTGTTCTATCAAAACAATAACCTAGTTGATTTTTCAATCTTCTACCAGTCTGAAATACTACATATGTTTCACAAAATTATACATTCGATCCAATGAATACCATAAGGTGCTATCGGTTACTCGGTAGGATCTATACGCGCAATGTTAAGGAAGTTGCATGTTGCGAAACAAGTGGGGACAATCAGAAAATCAACGGGGAACACATGATAATTGTACAAACTATTTATCAGATCTATCGCAATCAAAGAAAGATACTGACCAAAACAAACTAGAACCAAATTTGGGATTACCCTCTATACCAATCCACCGTCTTGATATAAACAAAAGCAATTTAAAAGAGCGCTACAGACAGCAAGAGTCCGTCCAAGTTTCTCCAGTTCCGAACAACCCCAACACCCATCACCCAATTAGACATGCATAGATCTCATATGCATACAATTATAAGCTCCAATATTTGAATCACATACAGCCCCAAAACCAACCAACCATATCCCTAAAATAAGATCCAAAAAAACAAATCTCCCAGATCCATATCCATTTCAATCCAATCCCAACATAGCCCAGCAGAGTTTATTCGCCACCCAGATCCCAAAATCCAACCTTCACAACAAACAACACCTCAAATGCATATGCAGGGGCACAACAACAAAAGAACAATCTTAATGCGAGGATCCAATTTCTGAAAGAAACTAATCGAGATCAGTTTGTGATGATTATACCTGCGCAGCGACGAGGCCGCTGATGTGCGCCATGTCGCAGAGGAGCATGGCTCCAACCTTGTCGGCGACCGCCCTGAGCCTCGCGTAGTCCCAGTCCCTCGGGTACGCGCTGCCACCGCAGATGATGAGCTTGGGGCGGAAATCCATGGCCTTCTCCTCCAGCTTCTCGTAGTCGATGTAGCCGGTGGCGGCGCTCACCTTGTACGGCAGGCTCTCGAAGTAGATCGAGGTGGCGGAGATCTTCTTCCCGCCGGCGGTGTAGTACCCGTGGGTGAGGTGGCCGCCGGAGGGGAGGTCGAGCCCCATGATCCGGTCGTGCGGGTTGAGAAGCGCGGTGTAGGCGGCGAAGTTGGCGGGTGATCCCGAGTAGGGCTGCACGTTGACGCCCCAGGCGGCGGCGTCGAGGCGGAAGGCGGCGAGCGCGCGGTCGCGGCAGAGGTTCTCGATCTCGTCGATGACGTCGTTGCCGCCGTAGTAGCGGTTCCCTGGCATGCCCTCGGAGTACTTGTTGGTGAGGGGGGACCCCAGCGCCTCCATGACGGCGAAGGAGGTGAAGTTCTCGGAGGCGATGAGCTCGATGCCGCTGCGCTGGCGCCGCTTCTCGCGCTCCAGCAGGTCGAAGACCTGCGGGTCGGCGGCGGCGAGCGGGGTCAGCCCCCACGACGCAACGGGGTCCATGGCGGCGGCGGGGGAGAAGGATACAGCGAGGCGGTGACGGCGGCAGAGAGGGGGAGGGAGGCGAGGGGTTGGGTGAGGTGGAGAGTGGTTGGGAATGGAGGAGTGGTGGGGATATATAGGGGTGGAGGGGAGGAGGGCGCGTGTGCACATGGAAGGTGGGTGGCGGTGGTGGGTGCGGGCGAGGTGTTCCGACGGGATGCGCGCTCTTTCGGGTTTGTTGTGGGTGCGGGGTGCCGGGCTCGGCGTGCAGATTCGTGCGGAGTGTGCATCGGACGGCTATGGATTGTCCGATGGCCTAATTGATACAGCCAGCGGATTCCGGCTAGCCGAGGAAGCGGTGGACGGTAAGCTCAAGACGATCAGGGCCGACCCTCGGGCCAAGGTAATAAGTGTGATGACCTATGACCTAGCATAAACAGGACTTATAGATAAGTTCAGCCCTGTAAAAACATATATGTTACCTTTACCCAGATCAATAAGGTGTGAGGATCTCTTTCCCTAATATTTTTCTTCTGAAATGATGTTTTTTTTAGTTTTTTCTTGCTCCTTTTAGTGTTTGTATTGCTTTTCACGTCTTTCTTGTGCTTAAGAGCATGTTAAAACTCGTACTACATATATATGTGGTATTGGACCTTATTTGCTAATGAAAGTTTATACTCTCAATATTTATTTTTTATCATTATAAAATATTCAATAATTTAAGTGATACATTTACAAGTAAGAATTACTTTACTAAAGTCTATAGGTCATAGTCCTATTTTCTAAAATTTGACTCAGACCTCCCAAACTATAGGGCCTGCCCTGAAGACGATGGCAGGGCGGTGGTGGCACCCTCCAAGATTCCCTGAAGCATGTGGTTTAACGATGGATGGTGAGATAGCTTTTGTATTGACGGCTAGATTTCCTGCAGTATGTGGTTCAACGATGAGATAGATACCTTTTGCATTGACGGCTAACTGGTAAGCAGATGTGTACAAGTGGATTGGATTTACGACAAGCGCAACACATTAGGTGTGGCAAAGAAAGTAAGAGCTTTTTTTAGGAGGAGAAACTGTCGGAATCTCGTGAAGAAATGAATGTCAGTGCAATATCATCCGGTAAAGTGCTTTACTTGGGGGCGCCGTCACCCGCCCCGCCGCTCGCTCGAATGCGCGGCGCCGCCGCCATCGTTCTCTCGCTCGAACGCCTCCTCAAAGCTCCCGCTCGCCGGCTCCGTCATCGCCGCCGCGCGCCCGGGCCGCTAGGGTTATGCCGCACGGGAGCAGAGCAATGGGGATTGGGACAGTTGGGCAAGCCGCAAGGGGATTGGGGCGGGCCGGCAGGGCCTTAGCAGGCTGCATCCCACCCCCATCAAATTAACGGCCCAGGATGATCTCCTCTAACGGAGAGGTGGCTGCGTCCAGTTTCTTCTCATGGCAACGGTCTTAAAATATTATATATTGTTGTGAATTATTGTTCAGGCAAACACTTTTTCATGTTATAATTAAAAGGTTGTGGGATCTTATAGAGATAACCTTGAAACGATATCTATATTGTAGAAGTTTTTTTACTTTTGTTTTTAGATGATATGGAGAAATATATAGATAATAGTTGTCTGTACTATTGTACATGCTCTTAAACGCGGATCCACACACTACATGTTGTGTTGGTTTTTGTGCCATCTCTCGCATAAGAAATGGCTTTTGTTATCTATTAAGTTCTCTCTGTTTTAGCTCACTCAAAATTCGATGTGGCAAAGCTAAGAACGTTGTATCATTGAAGATATCCTTATATTGCCTTTTGTATGCTGTTTTGATATCACAACATTAAGTCAAAAACGATATAGAGACTACGTGAGCAGTAGCATGAAATTTCGTGCCCAGGGCAAGCCATCCGTGCTAGCTGCAGACGCTACCAATTTCATGGCTGGACTGATTTTGATATCGTAACGAGTAACAAAGTCCACACTCTGCCTCTTTAGCATTTCTCTACCAAATCCTTTTTAACCCGATGATTTCCTAACTACCATCTTTCACTTGTCAACAGTGGCGGATCCAGGATATAAATTTAGAATATGCTAAACAGGCCTCCAAGTTTCAATCTTTTGATCGGCTTCTATGGTGACAGTGTGATGGCACTCTACGTTGGATAGGGAGTGCTAGGGGTACCCATTGTGTGATCGGGGGTAGAGGGTGCTCTAGCCCCTCTGACCCTTCGCTCGATCCGCCCCTGCTTGTCAAGACTACTCAAGATAGCTTAATTAGCTTAGCGGCCTCGATGTTTTACCCTTTTTTTTTTTTTCCACTCTGCCTCTTTAGCATTTCTCTACCAAATCCTTTTTAACTCGATGATTTCCTAACTACCATCTTTCACTTGTCAAGACTACTCAAGATAGCTTAATTAGCTTAGCGGCCTCGATGTTTTACCCTTTTTTTTTTGCCCTAAGAAAAGAAGAGACTTTCCTACTAGCCCCAGCTAACCGTAGTTAGTGAACTGCATATGACTTTAATTAAAAATTCGGGGATTTTTTTTTGGGGGGGGAACACCTAACGACTGCACTTGACGTCCTCAGGGTTGTTGCGGTTGGTGAGCGAAAAGGACCTTTTATAGAGGAGTTGAGAAATATTAATGATGTTGCGTTTTTATAATCGGTGCGGTAGGTGGTGAGGTTGCTCGTGTGGTCATCACCATGTCATTCTCCAAAGAATCATTAGGATGTAGTTGCTTGATTATTTCGTTTCCTTTATTTTAGGGTTAAACTGTAGGACCTAGTGTGTATGTGCAGCATGTGCTGAAATGTTCCATGTGATCAGTGGGAATACTAGTTGCGTTCCATGTTATTTTAGGGTTAGATCTGTTAAGAAACCCTAATAGCCCATTGGAAGGCCTATGTGGTCCCTTAGCCAAAACCCTAGAGAGCGCTATAAAAAGGAGGAGGGGGATCCCCCCATGTACCAAGAATTCATTAGCAATAAAGAATTTCGCCGCTCTCCCTAAACACGTGTCTCTCTCTTTCGTTTCTACTTCAGATCTGTTCGAACCCCGGACTATTCGATGTGAGGTTCCTTAACACGTTATCGCACGAATTGCTCTGAGATCGATTGAAAAGGTGAGAAAAGGTGGGATTAGCGTTTGAATCTAATCGTTCTTTTTCTATGCATGCATCTATCCTACGTGGCACGGTTACACGAAGAACGCTCGTTGCGTCTCGACGGCCACGATACATGAATTCACCGCTCATCACGAAAAAAAAACATGCGTCTCGGTTGGCGTGCACGTCGGCAAGCCCGCCACCGCCGCCATCTCGAACCGTTGCGCCGCACGCGCACGCCGCCGCCCTTGTGCGCTTCGCTGGCCCGCTTTGCTCCGCCGCCGCGGCCGCTCCGTCGCGCCTGGTCGCCATCTGCGCCTCGCAGTGCGCGTCGCGTCTTGCGCGCCAAGAGCCCGGTCGCGACCTAAGCTCCGCGCCGGCCAAGCGCGGCGCGCGTCTCCGGCAAGACCGTCGCCCGCCCCTCGCCGGCGTCCGGCGGCGGCCGCCTCGGCCGTGCTCCCGAGCCGTCGTCGATGCTCGGTTTCATGGCCGCCCCAGCCGCCTCGCCAGTCGCCGAAACGAAGTCTGGCCGCCATGCTCGTAGCGCCGCCGTTCGGTCGGTCGTCGAACCGCCGAGGCGGCCGGCCGGCCGGTTTCAGCCACTGTCGCGCCCCGCACTCGCAAACCGACGGTTGTCGGCGCATGGCGCCGCCGCCATGCGTGCCGCGCTGCCGCTGTGGCGCCGGGTTTTCGGTTTTTCGCCCAAGCGATCGCCGCTCGCGCGCTGGCGCGCACGGACGGCATGCACGAAGCGCCACCGGCCGCAGACGGCCGCACGAGCGCCACAGACGGCGCGCCCGCTCGGCTCGCGGCCGCAACCCACACCTCGGCCCATGCGCGCGCCCACGCCGCCGCCGCCGGCCGGGCGCCGCGATGCCGGTCGGCGCGCGCGCGTCGCCGCGCGGCCTTGCAGCCTCCGTCGCGTGCCCGCCTCCAGATCGCCATGACCTCGATCTTCGCAAGCGCAGCCGCAGCGAAGTTAGCCGATGGCGCCTCGGCCGAGCCTCGAAGCGCCATCCAAAGAAGCGCACCGATGGCCTCCGCGCGGCGCCGTCGATGCCACGCCCCGCGACTCGCCCGCCACGCCGCGCACCTTGGCCCGGCCGCCGACGCGCTTGGTCCCGCCGGCTGAAGTCGGTGACGCGCTTTAGTCCGCCGGCAGGCCGTGTCGCAGCCTCGCCCGCCCGCCGCCCCGAGCCCTCGAATGAGAGTGGCGGCGCTGCGGCCGTCTTGCATTGCGCCGCGGGAAGAAGCAAAAGAAACAAGCAAGGCACTGCGCACGGGGGAAGAAGCAACAAAGAAAAAAGGGGGAAGTGGCGGCGGCTAGGGGGAAACCCTAGCCGCGCAAGGTCATGGGCCGAAAGAAAAAGGAATGGCCCAGCAGGCCGGTTCGGCCGGAAGAAAAAGAAAAAGAAAAAGAAGGAAAGAAAAAGAAAGAGAAGAAAAAGAAAAAAAAGGAAAAATTGCAGAAAATTTTGAAAAATTGCCAGAAAATCAAGAAGATTTATTTGGCTCTGTTTTTAATTTTTCTTGCTTTATTTCTCTGTTTTATGAATATTCTTTATGAATTTTGAATTCGTTGCTTTGTTTAGCATATTGAAAATACATGTGAATTTATTTTCAGTTCTTTATGCTTTTGCAACCCTTTTCTATTAGATTACACGCAGTAATCTAATATCGGAATTTTGAAATCATGCATCATGAATTGTGAATCGTGAGTTTGAAGAACTGGTCTCGCACGGTCAGAACTACCTCACTTGGGCATCGGACGTGAAGATAGTTCTTAGGGGCAAGAAGCTCCGTGCTGCGATTGGTCTAGGGTCCTCGCAGGACGCGGAACCTACCGTCGAGCAGAACGATCAAAGACTTGCACAGAATTTGTACTAATCTCTCCCTATGTGGCAAGAAGATCACTGATGAGGAGAAGATTGAGAAAACTCTCTCTACCTTCCACCTAAATGCTATCCGAATGCACTTGACTATCGTCGGGACGCATACAAGAAGTATAGCGAATCGATTGATGTAATGCAAGTTGCGGAATCGCAAGACGATATTCTATGCAAGAACTATGTCTCACAGCCACCTGGAAGGGGCACTGGCACAGAAGTTAATGCCAATAGCTATAAGGTGAGAAAGCCCATTCATAGAAACAAGGGCGAGCAGGGTGAAAAAGAGAAGTTTTAGGCCAAGGGAAAGTCCAAAGCCCGTTTTTTTTAGATTATGGTTGTTAGCCTTTTCTTTTGAATAATGAATTGTAAGCTCTAGAAGAGCATACTTCTCTCATGAATAAATATGCAATTTATTCTTTATTCCAGTATTCTTCAAATTTGCAAGCAATATTTGGATTGTTTTTGCCTCTATCTTATTAGAATTATATTTCTTTTATCTAGAAATCGTGTAGCGCCCAAATGGAAGAGATATGCATTGTTGATAGTGGCACAACAAATACCATCTTAAGAGAGTCTAAGTATTTCCAGTCGATCACGAAGAACGCTGGAAAGATTACTACGATCGCAGGAAGCGACTCATATGTAATCGGCTCAGGAAGAGCCACTATTATATTGCCTATGGGTACAACTTTGGTAATTGAAGAAGCCCTTTGTACCTCGAATCAACGCGCACTCTCTTAAGCTTTAAAGACATCCGCGCCAATGGTTTTCACGTAGAAACCAATGAAGAAAATGGCAAAGAATACTTGTGCATTGTGAAGCACGCGGTATGTGGAAAAATGGTATTAGAAAAATATCCCTCATATGAATCTGGGTTGTACTACACGAATATCCATGCACCCGAAGTGTATACTTCCTTGAAGACTGTTTTTCGAAGCTCTGAGTTATTCTCTTTATGGCATGGTAGATTAGGTCATCCTGGTCTTAGAATGATGAGAAATATAGTAAACAACTCACAAGGTCATGGCATTAATGTTAAAAATTTCCCAAATCATGAAGATTTTGTGTGCCCTGCATGTGCCACCGGGAAATTAATAACTAGACCCTCTGTCATGAAAGTGCAAAGTGAAATCCCTGCATTCCTGGAACGCATCCAGGGGGATATTTGCGGTCCGATTCAGCCCCTGTCAGGGCCGTTTCGATACTTTATGGTGCTCATCGATGCTTCCTCGAAATGGTCGCATGTATGCTTGTTGTCAACAAGAAACCATGCTTTTGCAAAGCTGATCTCGTAGATCATAAGAATTAAGAATGCTTTCCCTGATCATCGCGTGAAGTCCATTAGAATGGACAATGCCGGAGAATTTACTTCAAAGGCATTTGATGATTATTGCACAAAGAACGAGGATAGCGATTGAGCACTCAGACCGCACGTTCATACGCGAAGCGGACTAGCGAAGCACTAATAAAGAGGATCAAGTTCATTGCGGACCACTTTTGCGAGTTGTAACTTGCCCAACACTTGTTGGGGACACGCGATCTGCATGCAGCAGCTCTTATCAATTTGCATCGTCGGCCTACAACATCCATTCTCCTATGCGGCTTGTGCGGGATCATCCCAAGATCTCCCATCTTAGAAAATTTGGGTGTATGGTATATGTACCTATACCACCCCTCGTGGACTGCAATGGGCCCTCTCCGCAAGTCCAGGATATCGTTGGTTATGAGAGTGCATCCATAATCGTATTTGGAACCCATGATGGAGACTTGCATACTGACCGATTCGATTGCATCTTTGACGAGGATCGTTTCCGTCATTAGGGAGAAATCAACCTTTGGATGAAAAATACCGGAAATCATATGGCATTCCTTTGGGATCCCGCGCATGACCCCGAACTAATGAAGCAAATCAAGAAGTCCGAAGATAATTGATTTGCGAATTTAGCAAATGAATCGCCGATCATTTTGTGATCGAAGGCGTGGTTAAGTCGCATGTACCCGCAAGGAATGCACGAGAGGGTGGAAATACCAAAGAAAATAGAAGGTATCCTCAACCTGTTCAGAGGCCTCAAAGAAAAAGAGCAGTAATCTGCTCCTCAAACCCAAAGTACCGGAGACGTCTCGAGAAAATCAAGCAGAGGACTTACCACAACCAATCACGAAAATGCCCCAAGGAAAGAAGGGAGCAGTTGAGACTGCACCTGGAAAGAAGCCAACAGAAAGGCAATTCAGATTTGAATCTTCCATCAAGGAAGCCACGGAAATAATGTGTGCGCACACATAGGCGATGAAAGCTAAAGGAACTTGCTCTGCGATAGGAAAAGCGATGAAGAGCAAGTAGAAGTGCATGAAGCACCCCATGAAGAAATGGCCATAAACTTTGTAATCACAGGAGAATCCTGAATAGAGCAACGACCAACGTTGATGCATACTTGCAAATAAGATTGCCTCGATCATTGATCATGATCCGAGCCCGCATCTCGCAGAGTGCAAGAAAAGGCTAGATTGGGAAGAATGGAAAAAGGCAATCATGCGAGTTAGTCTCTCCGAACAAGAGAGAGGTGTTTGAGTCAGATGCCGCACACCTCCCCATATAAACCCGTAGGTCACAAATGGGTCTTTGTTCTAAGAGAAATGAAAACAACGGTTGTAAGGTACAAAGCAAGGCTTGTAGCTCAAGGTTTCACTCAACGTCCGGAGTTGATTATGAAGAAACCTATTCTCCGGTCATGGGAGGAATTACCTTTAGATATTTGATCTCAATGGCATCAACTTGAAGTTGAGAATGAAGCTAATGGATGTTGTCACAAGCATACCTATATGGAAACTTGGATTGGAGATATACATGAAAGTCAGGAAGGAATTCCTATCCGAACCAAGATGGAGCAAATAGAAACACATGCATGCAGTGTGAAATTGGAGAAATCACTGTATGGTCAAGCGATCAGAAGAATGTGGTACAATCGCTGAGTGACTTTCTCGCAAGAAAGGCTACACAAACAATGAAGATTGTCCATGTGTGTTTATCAATGATCCCGAATGGATTTCAGTATAATCTCCGTCTATGTAGATGACTTGAACATCATTGGGACGGATGAAGAAATTGAAGAGGCATGCTCATACTTGAAGTCCGAGTTTGAAATGAAAGATTTGGGTAAAACCAAGTTTTGTTTAGGCTTGCGGCTTGAACATGTCCAAGGAGGAATCTTGGTACATCAATCAACCTACACACGAAAGTGTTGGAAAGGTTTGGATTTGAAAAGGCATATCCTGCGAAGACTCCAATGGCGGAAGGTCACTCCAAGCGGACCTAGACCCATACAGACCTAGAGAAGAGGGGAGGAAGTCACGGGAGCAGAATTCCCATATCGAGTGCAATTGGAGCGCTCATGTACCTTGCAAATAGCACTAGACCAGGACATTGCGTTCGTAGTGAATTTGCTAGCTCAATCTGATCTGCGTAACCCACCAAAAGGCATTGGAAAGGGATCAAGGACATCTTCCGTTACCTCCAAGGAAGCAAAGATCTCGATCATTCTTTAGAAGAAATAATGAATTGAATTTGGTTGGCTATGCCGATCTTTCGGGTATTTATCGGACCGCATCGGCAAGTCCCAAACCGGCTATGTTTTCCTATATGGAGGAACAGCAATTTCTTGGAAGTCGTCTAAGCAGACTCTTGTCTCGACGTCGACAAACCACTCAGAAATCATCGCTTTGTATAAAACGTCACGTGAATGTGCATGGCTCAGAAGAATGGTTCACCACATCCAGAAGTCATGTGGTTTGAACATTGAGCAAACTCCCACGATAATCTATGAAGATAATGCAGCTTGTGTTGCCCAAGCACAGATGGGTTATGTGAAGAGCAATCTCACGAAGCATATCAACCCCAAATTCTTCTATGCTCATGAATTGCATAAGATGAACGAGATTAAGATATTGCATACTAAGTCATGTGAAAATCTTGCAGATTTGTTCACTAAATCACTCCCAGTATCTACCTTTGAAAGGTGCGTGAAAGGAATTAGGATGATGAGACTTAGAGAAGTGCAGATTTTAGGGGGAGATATGTCACATACTCCCGCATGAATCCTGAACATGAATTATGAATACCCAACATAAATCTCGAAGATTAGCAATTGAAGTTGGGAGAATTGTACTCTTTTTCCTTAGCAAGTTTTTCCTGAAGTTTTCTTGCGTAAGGTTTTAACGAGGCAATTCGTGCAACATAGTAAGCGTATGCTATGTACTCTTTCTCCAAGTATTTTTCCCCTTCGGGTTTTTCGGAGTTTTGAGGCATATGCATCTCGTGACAAAGGGCCCAAGGGGGAGTGTTAAGAAACCCTAATAGCCCATTGGAAGGCCCATGTGGTCCCTTAGTCAAAACCCTAGAGAGCGCTATAAAAGGAGGAGGGGGGTCCCCCCATGTACCAAGAATTCATTAGCAATAAAGAATTTTCGCTTTCGCTCTCCCTAAACACGTGTCTCTCTCTCTTTCTGTTCTCTACTTCAGATCTGTTCGGGAACCACAGACTATTTGATAGCGAGGTTCCTTAACAAGATCCACTGGCCACCTTTGCAATAAGATCTGTTTAAATTGGCTTAGTGTTAAAATGATCGGCCATGTCTTTACTAATTGGTAGAAGCCCTCGCGTTAATTCTGGTGGGTAAAAATCTAGAGATTCCCACGTTATCAAGAGAAAAAAAAAAGCTAGACAATTCCTCGTTAATCAGAGAAAAAGAAAAGATCTACTCCATTCAGTTTTTATCTTTGCCAATTGGAGGGTCTCTTAAAAGAATTCACGTTAATCTAGAAGGTAAAAATCTAGAAATTCCCACATTAATCAGAGAAAAATAAAAAAGACTATAAAAATCTTTATCTTTACTAATTGGATGTTACCCTAGAAGCCCTAACGTTAATTTTAGAAGGTAAAAATCTAGAAATTCCCACATTAATCGAAAAAAAAAGCTAGAAATCTCCATATTAATCGAGGCAAAAGAAAAGATATGATTCATCCAATCTTTATCTTTACTAATTGGAGGCTCCCCTAAAAACCATCACATTAATCCTAAAAAGGCGAAAATCTATAAATTCCCACATTAATCAGAGAAAAAAGAAACAAAAAAAGCTAGAAATTCCTACGTTAATCGAAGAAAAAGAAAAGATCCGATCCATCTAGTTGGTATATCTTGCTACAGCGATGGTCTATATTTATTTAACAAGCACCGAAGCCTATACTCTAATTTATAGAGTTGGCCTTATGTTCTGTTTCCGTACAAATATGATGCCCTCAAGTTTGAGTCCTTTTGCCTCAAGGACACATGCATGCATGCATAATAAGTTGTTGAATTATAAGAGGAGTCAACATTTAGGCAAGCAAGAAAAAAAAGATCCGGTAAAGAAAAAGTACAACATGAAGTGAATCTAGTGATGCATGCAAGCTTTACTTATAAAGGGAAATTAAATATTTAAAATTTATATATACTAACTTCATAGTATAAATTAATGTTGGAATAAATATTAAACAAAGCCAAATTCTTCACCAAAACTATAAATTCAATATAGAAATCTTTCAAAGTAGTCTACGATGTTTGAAGTTCCATATATAAATACACTACAGTTCAAAATTAACAGTAAATTAGAATTTCTATATTTTCCAATATTCTATTTTACTCATGCACTTCTTTTGTAATCCATATTTTTCCTATTCTTAGACTTTTTTGTCACTGCATTCCAAAACAGGCCAATCTTAACTCCCCCACGATATAAACATTACAATTTATAAAAAGAAATGATGCCCCAAATAAACGTGAAAATTGTACCGTAGAAAAATGTGAATATCAAAGTAGGGCAATTAAAACACTATTTCTTCTAACTTATAATATTTTTTAAACTTTAAACAGGAAATAATACACCACTTCAACTTAGCTTGCCCTGTGCAGGCTCATGGGTTCTTCAAAAAAAATGTGAGTATCAAAGTGGGCAATCAAAACACTATTTCTACTAACTTATAATGATTGTTAAAACTTTAAAAATGAAAAATTGCACTTCAGATTTGCTTGCCATGTAGACGCACTGGTCAATGACCAGTACTTACTAACTTGAATAATCCGTGGTTCTTACTTCGCGAAAAAATATTGGTGGAAGGTCACCACACTTTTTTCAAGAACAAAAAGGAACTACAGGTTATCCATTAATCAGTCTGTTCACGAAAATTTACTTTCGCCCGATATGGACTAGGTACCCCTATGTCAACCGTGAAATCACTTTGAGATTCGTGTTTTTTCTTCTTAGCATGGTTAAGAGATGCATTAGCTTAATTAACAATTGGGTTAGCTTAATTAACAATTGGGTTATGCGGTTGGACTTGGAGTGTGTCAAACTTTTTCTTTGGTCTGTATTGGTGATACTCCTCTTCGCCAGTAGCGCCAAACTTCTGCTACCATCTCTTCCGCCTCCCAATGCGACTACCGGCTCAACACCTCGGCGAGCATTGTTCGACTCGTTGGTCGCCTCCCATTGTCCTCCGTGCCCGTCATCGTCGCCTAGTTGCCTCGTCTCCCAACCGCCTCAAGGCCCTCAAACAACTGGTCTACCTCGCCCACCCCCCTCCTTCTAAATCTGGGGTTCTGGTGAACCCAATTCCTAAACTGGATGAATCTGAACTCTAAATTGCCGATATGTGCTGCGGTATAGGAGGAGGTTGGGGAAGGTGACGAATCAGCGGTGGGCGATGGGGAGACAATGGCGCCGTGGGTCAGAGGAGGGCAATGGGTGGTGGAGGTCGGTGGGAGTGATGGTACGAGAATGATTAGGAATGGCGGGAGACAAAGAAGGAGGGCGATGCAGGAGATTTTTCTGAAGAGAAAGGAAGAAGGGGGTGCGGGAGTGGCTCATGATATTTCTCACCAAATTTTGTATTTTCAATTTCTAGCCACTATATGCATACTTCGTATATTATATCCCATGGAGTTTCGGAGCGCTCGCGGTGTCCACGCCATTTCGAAGCGACGTGTTCATTTCGCAGCGCACCGTGTCGCCCGTGTTGCTCACCGGATGGCACGGGTTATATATTTGTGTTTGGCGTTGCTTTGCAGCATTGGCCACATGGCGCAGTGGTAAGAGCGCTCGCGCCCAACGCCCGCTCGCCTGCACTCGCGTCGCCTTGCGCGTTTTTTCCCTAAGCAACGCGTGCTGCGTCCGTGTGGGCTAATGCGTGGTGTCTGGTTTTTTACAGAAAGGCCCCAAGAAATTGCTAAAATTACCTACAGGTCCTTCCTTTTACATAAAGACCCTTTTTGCGGAAATACCCTCCGAAAATTCAAAACATGCGTCCCCGCTCTCCACTTTTCCCCAAAATACCCCTCCAAAATTTTCGAGATTATATTAAAATCCGTTTTTGGGCCCGATTTTTCCCAGAAAAGCCAAAAAATACTTAAAAACGTTTTCCTCGCTTGATTTTTCCCGAAAAACCAAACAAAAAAACATTTTATCGCCCAATTATATTAAAATCCTTTTTTGCCCCCATTTTTTCAAAAAAAACCAAACCCCCTAGATTATTTCCAAAAAAACCAAAACAATTTACATAAAGACCCTTTTCCCCATAATACCCTCTGAAAATTAAAAAAAATACGCCCGTTCCACTTTTTCCCGAAAATTTTCAAAATTATATTGAAATCCGTTTTTGGTCCTAATTTTTTTCTCTCAAAAAAGTCCCTAAAAAACCCAAGAAATTTTTTCCCGCCCCATTTTCCCCGAAAAAGCCAAAAAAATTCGTTTTACTGCACGATTATATTAGAATCCATTTTTTGGCCACTTTTGTTCGAAAAAACACCCAAAAAATCCCTAAAAATAACTCTGCCCCGATTACTTCCGAAAAAGCCAAAATTCGTTTTATCGTCCGATTATATTAAAATCCATTTTTGCAAAAAAAAACATTTTATCAGCCCCATTTTTTCCAAAAAAAAGAGGAAAACAAACTGAAATTTGTTTGCTCGATTTTTTACGAAACAACCTCCGAAAATCCCGAAGAACATTTTCCTGCCCCACTTTTCCCCGAAAAACCAAAAGAAATCACAAAATTCGTTTTATCGCTCAATTGTATTAAAATCTGTTTTTGGCCCTGGTTTTCCGAGAAAAACCACAGCAATTCCCAAAGTTATATTCAAATCCTTTTTGCGGAAGACCCCTAAAAAACGAGAACACATGTGTTTTTCCCGTTGGACACGTGACCGGCTGGCGCGGCATGGGCCGCGCCCACGTTGGCTAGTTATATTTAAAAGTGCCATAAGTCTTAGCACGTAAGCCTTTCCTTTGAGCGAGTATACGTGGACGTGTTCACTTTGAGCAAATGAATTATGTCATGCTGATTGTACCCATGCTTTGTGATAAAGCGAGGTTAAAAGGGCAAAATATCTTATATGAAAGGATAAAGTAGGTGTGCAATCAGAGCGGATACAGATAGATATCGCTAATCCTCTATCATATTTCACATTTTTTCTCAAAATCGTAGTCGGTCATAGATAATTCCGGATACTAATTACGAATACCGATTGTCACGGTCATGAATACAGAGTGGATACATATCAAACCGAATGCGGATAATCTCAGTCATAGGTATTTAGTTGGATATCACGTAAAAACAGAACTTATATGTGTCGCACATAAAATGATTGATCAAACGTACTACATGTCTAAAATATAACTCATTAGAAGTTTAACAAGCAAATTTGGCTACAACAATTAAATTCAAAAGTATTTTTTAAAAGTTCTTTACGTTCAAACTTATATTGTCTAAATTATTTGAAATTATTTTGAGTTCATTTGCTATTTACCTTGGTTTATTTGAATTTTTTGTATTTTCTAAGAATAAAAAACTAATTTTAATATTAAAAAAACCTCATGGGACGACTTCTCTCTCCGTCGGCAAGTGAGAGACGGGTCATTACTCATGGGTCCGTAGCCTTATGGGCTTATCTATTAGGCTGATATCCGAATATATGAGATAAGCTTACTGGATGCTATCCGATTAAATTTTCGAATGGTTCTGAATTTGATCGTATACTTATGTTCTCCGAATCATATCTCAGATCCCATAAAAACTATCTGGTTTTGAATTCAAAATTCGAAAAAATAGTAGGATATCCTTTTTGTTAATTAGATCTGAATGATTAGAACTATCCGCACCCCTAGTGTTAAAATGGTGGAACGTAGATTTTTTTTAAATAATGCATTTTATAAAACTAATTGCGACGTTAATATGTGGGAATTTTTTTTTTGTAAAAATAATGCTCCGTCGCTAAACCGTATGGCGAAGTACGAGTAATCGACAAACCGTACGGCGAAGATAGTAATTTCGCCCAACGATTTGGCGACATCAGCTTAATTACGTCATTAGCGCTATTGTCGCCATACGGTTTGGCTAGTTGTAGCCAAACCGTATGGCGACAATAGCGCTAATGACGTAATTAGGGTGTTGTTGCCGAACCGTTGGGCGAAATTAGCTTCTTCGCCGTACCGTATGGCTATTACTCCATTGTCGCCATACGATTTGGCGACGGAGCATTATTTTTGCAAAAAAAATTCCCGCGTATTAATGTCACAATTAGTTTTATAAAATACATTATTTAAAAAAATCTGAAACATATTGTTGGGCTCAATTGTGTGTGAGTTGATTGATTTAGTTTAACTTATTTTATTCCCCCTTTTTATTGAGGAATTCTTTTCTCTTTAATATTTTTTTAAATCTTTTTTTTCAAAACTAGGCGTTAGGTTTTAGAAATTGCAAAACTAGGCGCCGGTCGCCCGTATATAGGGCGATCGTCTCATATACGGGCGATATGTCCCTCGAGTAACGGCCTAACTCTCTACGCGGGCGATCGCCCCATGTAGGGGCGACGAGTGGCTTTTTAAACGCAGCCAGAGCCTCATTCGGGCGAGCTAAGCGCAGAGAAATTAACATTATATTCGGGCGAGCTAAGCGCAGAGAAATTAACATTATATTCGGGCGAGCCAAACGCAGAGAAATTAACATTACAAAAAAAATTGCTATCGCCCTTGTATTGGACGATTTTTGCCCTTCGGTTAAATAGGCCGTTAGCAGAGGCACATATCACCCGTATATGGGGCGATCGCCCCATATGTGCCTAGTTTTGCAATTTCTAAAACATAGCGTCAAGTTTTGAAAAAAAATTAAAAAAATTATTAAAGAGAAAAAAATTCTTTTATTGAGTACGGCCAAAGCCCGAATTTTTATTTTAAATAATATAATTTTTTATTCAAATTGCAAAAATATACGTCTGTCTCAAAAAATTACAAAAATATATTTTTGTCGTCCGTATATGGGGTGATCGCCATATACGGGCGATCGGTGCCGCTCTAAACACGCGATACTTCCTATGTCTACAGTCAGTTCCTAAAGATAATCATAACTTTTTCATATGATATCGGATGAAGATGAACTTTATATGAAAATAGTAGCTCTCGATGGGATATACAACTTTTGTATAAAATCCTTTTCAATTTGAATCTATTTAGATGGTCAAAAATGTGATAGAATGTTCAGATCTAAAACAGATCTGTTTTTAGATCTGAAACTTCTATCCTGTTTTTGGCTATCTAAATTGATTCAAATGAAAAAAAAATTGTATACAACAGTTGTATATCCCATCAAGAGCTACAATTTTCATATAAAGTTCACCTCCATCCGACATCATATGAAAAAGTTATGATTTTCTTTAAGAACTTACTGCAGACAGAGGAAATATCGCGCGTTGAAAGCCGCACCGATCGCTCGTGTATGGGGCGATCGCCCTATGTACGGGCGACAAAAGTATATTGTTGTAATTTTTTGAGATGAATGTATATTTTTGCAATTTGAATAAAAAATTATATTATTTAAAATAAAAATTCGCCAAAGCCCAACCTTACCGCCTGGCACAAGCACCTATGTTGGGCCCAGACCAAACCTAGCTTGGGCAACCCAGATGCAACATGGCTTTACCATGTTCAGCCCATGTCCACCAGGCCCATGGTCAGGCAGAAAATAATGCTACCGACCCCCACATTCTAGACCAATAGCAAATCATCCCAACAAAAGAGGAGAAAAAGAGAGAAAGATTCAAAGAAAAAGAGTGCATGTTTGGCAGTTCCCATTGACAAATGACGGTGCATGGTTGGAACATCGGGTCCCCTTTCACTATCCCAATCCGGTAGGTGTATTGTATGCATTCCTGAGGTTGGTGACGAAGAGATTCGCAAAAAAATAGTCTAGGAGGGAGCTGCATTACGTGAGGCCGAAATGAGTACACTGACCACAGTACCACACCAACCGCGAAAAGAAAAGAGAGAAGCCCGAGCGGTGGGCACTCCACCAACCCTCCATGGTGCGACCGGCAACCTACCTCAGCTCAGCTGCGATGCGGGCGACTCGTTTACTTGCTCCGTCGTAGTAACTGATGATGGCAACTTAACTTGGGAGTGAGGGAAGCAGAAGCCATGATTGGCGACGACATGCTTTCTACGCGTGATCTCATCGGTGCCCGACCATTGATCGTGTTGATAATTGTGAATCTGTGATGATCCTGGACCAGAAAGCCATGGAGCAAAAATATCTATCTCATCAGGTTAAGTTCCATTAAGGGCTTTGCAGGACCAATTGTAACGGTTAAGTTCCTTTGATGTTTCCGAACAAAAAAATATGTTGCTGCTGTTTCTTTTCCGCTGTTTTGTTGTTGATGTTTTGTCTGACTTCGGCTCTGTAATTGATCGACTTTTTTTTTATTTCAATGTATTGGCAAAGCTCTTGTCCCTTCATCTAGACAAGGTTATGTTCCATTTCTTTTAAAGCTAAATATCTATACGATGCATCGGGCTTTCTTGGTTTAGAGCATTTTTTTCTTACTAGAAAGTTTAATAGCAGCACAACAGATTGGTGCATGCCTACCCGGACCCTTGCTCCTGTTATAAATAATTTGTCTAATTAGGAGAAACGGAGGCTGGATATCATAATTTTCAAGTTAGTAGGTTTAGCGGTAGTAGTTCATCCAAAATATTCTCCCAGGACCTTAATCCCAGTGTTAGTGTGGTTATACTTATATCCAGCGTTCTGGTGCTGCATTTGTCAATAAAATGTCATGTTTGGTCTTTACAAAGTTAACACTCTTCAAAGGCAAATGTTCCTTGGTTGCCTTTATTCCACGCTACCCTTGTGCAAGTACTCTTGCCGTCAAATTTTAAGACGTATTTTTCATGGGCACGTAGACCAAGTAAATATTAAAAATAACTAGATTACATCTAATTATTATCACTAAGCACTATATTCAATACATGCATGTAGAGAATACAAAGTAAAGGTGAATATTTATTAGGAATATAGAGGGAACATTACACTAATTTTGTATTGCAATATAAAATACATTTTATATTTATAGATAATACCATTAAAAATCCGTCTAATAAACTTGACGAAGAGAGTATGATTTTGCACATATACTTTATTTTATTTGACTTCAAGAAAACAAGCTAGCTAGCGCTTGCAGGGTTAACAATCTCGTCTCGCCAGCGGTTTTCGCGACGCCAGCGATACAGGTTTTCACGGTAAACCGCGCGAAAACCGCGGAAAACCGAACGGATTTCAAATTCAAAAATTTTGAACTCTGGTCAAACCGGTCAGCGAAAACCGCTCGCTTTTCGCGAAAAACCGAGCGATTTTTGGAGAAAACTGGAAAAACCGCCCGAGGTTGGAAAATTGGTTGGGAAAAAATCAAAAAATAGGGAAAATGCAAAAAAAATATTGTAAAATTTGTACAAATACAGGGAAGGCTAAAATTGAGTAAAAATGTAATAAATATATAAATAAGGTATGTGAAAAAATTCCAGAATGATCTCTCCTAAATTTAGAAAAAATTCGACATGACCTTTGTTATATTTTAGAGAATTAGAAGTTGTAAGTTATGTATTTAGCAATAATATGTCAATAAATAATCTTTTATTGCAATACTACAATCACACAAGTGCAAAAATCGGCATTTACATAACCACAAAGCAAAATCATTCGCAATTTCACTATCATTCTTGTCAACACCATTTACATTATAATACCTTTCAATTGAAGTTGTGGAGTAGGCATAAGCATAACTTCGTCACTCTTCTATTGTCGTAGAAATGGCATGTTCGACCTACATGAACGTAATGTCGAAAACCGATGACAGAAGGAAAAATGGTAAAAATATAAGAAAAAATTGCAAAAAAATTGAAAATTTACAAAAAAATCCAAATTAATCTATAAAACACCTCAGAGAAATTTATAAATTTTTTAAAATCATTTATTTCTTCTAAAAAATCTAAAACAACAATTAATGAAAAGGAACAAATACACTGTCAAATTTTTATAAATATTAAAATTATTTATTATATTCTAAAATTTTAATGAAAATATAAATAGTGAAAAAGGATCATGTACTAAAATTTTCATAAATATTAGACGTAATTTAGTGCCCATATAAAATAAAAAACAAAAGAGCATATACAATGATAATAGCACTTTCAGAATTTTTTTAAAAAATACACATATCTGATCATCATCTGAAAATTTTACATAATCATTTTAATGACATTATAACATCATAAAAAAAGTTTAAGAAATATTATACTTCATTTTGTGCCCCTAGAAAATAAAAAACTGAAGAGCATATATTGTGAGAGTATCACTGTCAGAATTTTTTTAAAATGTACGTATCTGATAATAATCTGAAAATTTTATATAATCATTAGGATTACCTCAGGACTGTACAAAAAAATTTCAATTTTTTTTGATAAATTTCTTCAAAATTTTTAAATTTACTATTCAACTGAACGGTTTTAATTGCCGAACCGGTTCGGTACGGGTAGTTTTCGCGAAGACCGACTGGTTTTTGTCGGTTTTTTTAACCCTGAGCGCTTGCATAGTGAAACGCGTGTAAAGCATGGTGATCATGACGGTATCTTCAATGAACTAATCCTACTATATTTATATAACTAATGGAGTACGTGCTCCATGTTAGAAAGATCGATTTTGTGGTTGGTGGTAGGTATTAGGCAACGATACGTTGACACGAGTTACTAAGATTTAGTGGAATATGTGTGGTTTTGGTGTAGTAGTTCTACGTTGCCATCAAAGCGTTCTATCAGCATGGAAAAAGAAGAGATAGGTTGGAGAAGAAAAGAAAATTAGCTACCATGGCACCCTGCAAAGACAGTGATGCCTTCATGTGATGACTAAATTAATTTGGTGCTGTTTGGTTCTTCTCACGAAAAGTTTGGTCTGCAATTATGGTTGGTCTGAGACTTGCGAATCTAATGGAGTTTGATCTATCACGGTGGTAGGAGTTCGATCATGATTGTTCGTTTCGAATCCAATATTTGGTGAATGTAGTTCAGACACTTCTAAATAAGTAACTAGTGCTCACTTCGGTCATAAATAATTATCGATTTAGATACAAATGTAGTCAAAATTTTGAAACTTTAAATGTTAATACCTTTTTAAATATTAAAATTAGATATATAAAAATCATATATGTAGATTTATCTCGAAAAATATTTTTATAATAATATAATTTTATTAGGTTTTATAAATATATTATAATAAAAATTAATGATCGAATCTGTGTTTTAAATACCTTGTTAGTATTTAAAACGGCAACTATTTTGTCTATCGAGGTCGTCATCGTTAAGAAAACTCTCTATGCTTTTCAATCCTTGAACTTTTTTTTAATTTCATTTGGACTCCCCAACTTTGTGCGCAAGTCTAAACTCTTTTTTTTTTTAATGAAAGCAAAATGCACGACGAGAGCTTAAAGTTCATGGATATCACTATCGCACGATGAAAGAAAACTTCACATTGATTATTCCTTATACAAAAGAGAATTTATGGCTTTCAAGAGAGATTTCTTTTTTGTTTCACTTTAACCAAAATTTAACCGTGCAGCAGGATCAAACCTCTCAAGATTGACCCAAACTCCGAATTATTATTATTTAATAGCATGGTAAATTGCCTTCCCGTGCTAACAGCTTAAGCATTTGGGCAACATGAATCTCAATATAAACATGATAGTGGAATCATACACTAAATGACGATATTTCATCCGTCTGTGTTGACACTTGCGAAGTTCAAAATCGTCATTGTCTTACGTATTAATCATATCTTTTTAGTTGGGGATCATCATTCTCCACGCTAAGTTAATTTTTAATAAAAAATAAGATGCATCAATGTATACATGAGGAAGAACAACGGTGCATTGTGGAGCTCGGAGGTGAGGTGGACGAGCGATGCGTGGTGCTGTTGTTCGCGGTGGCAGCAAGGGTCACCAGCACGGAGAAAAGGAGGGAGAGAGAATGATAGGGAAGAAAGAGGGAGGGGAAAAGAGTGTGGCTAACATATCATACCTCTATATTATTGGAAGAATCCCCGGCCTGGGAGAGGTTTGAGCTGGCTTGAGCCGAGCCAATTCGCCAAATCTCTTCAGAAAAAAAATTACGTTTAGATCCTTATAACTATTTTTTACGAAGAGGAGGACCATAAATAAATGCAAAAAAAAGTGTAATTATGTTTAGATCGTTTTTGCCCTTTTTTTACGAAAAGGAACTTTCGTTTATCAAATAAACGACAAAAAATAGTATAATTACGTTTAGATCGTTTTTGCCGTTTTTTTACGAAAATGATCTTTTGTTTATGTGAAATCGCGGATCCTTCGTGAGAGGAAACTGAATAAATGTGAAAAAAATATTTTTTATTCATATATAAAAATATATGACCGTGGCGTGGCACGCCGCGCAGACATTCTTAGTAAGACCTATTGTACTTAGGAGGGTTGCTTTCATAGCTGGGATCCACATGAGATGACACGTCGGTGAAAAACAACAATAGATCGGGTACAAATTGAGGCTTGTACTTATCACTCAGAATTTCGGCGAAATTTCGGATTTCGGACCACCCCGAAATCTCAAGTACCGTCCGTGAAAAAATTTAAAAAAATTGAAATTGCTACAGTAAAATCCGAAATTTCATTTTTTCGGCGAAATTTCGTGTTTTTTGGCCGGTTTTGAAAGTTTTAGGGCCGGATTTGGTCCAATAACCCTTAGGAAAGTCATCTCCTATGAAAATTTGTTGAAAAACCTAATTTTTTAAAATTTTTAAAATTTTGGCAGAAACACTGTCAGATTTTTATAAATTTGTACTAGTTTTATAATAATCTAAAATTTTTATCTTACTATCCTTAGTAGTTTAGTATCATACATAAAAAATTTCAAAATAATTTAACTTCATTTGTTATATTTAAAAAATCAAAAAAAGAATGAACATAATTGGGACAGTTATATTGTTAGAATTTTATAAATTTTCTTGTGTGTGATTATGATCTAATTTTTTTTGAGAGATTAATAATTTACTCAGTACCATTATATAATTTTTTTTTAAAAAATTTAAATTTGTTTGTTTGGTCAATCAAATCTATGTAAGCATTGAACTTCGTTTGTTATATTATATTTCAAAAATAAAAAACAAAATAACATAAATGGTACTGTGCCTTGTAAGAATTTTATAAATTCACTGGTGTGTGATCATTAATCAAAATTTTTATGGGATATTAATAAATTCCTTATCACCATTATTTAAAATTTGAAAAAAAATTTATGGTTTACATAATTTTTTATTTTGTTCAAATTTGCCGGTAAGCCTTTTAACATGGCAGTACTACTGTTCGAATTTTTAAAACTTCATACAGTTTGATCATCATCTAAAAATTTTATGAGAGTATTATAGATACATCATAACCATGCACAAAAAATTTCAACAGTTTCTAACTTCATTTGTACCATTTTCCATTCGGATGAAATTTGTCGGTCAGTGTTCTATCAGGACAGCGCCACTCTCCGAATTTTTTAAAATTCCTCACATGTGATAATCAGATTAAATTTTTATGAGAACATTAGTTATGGATCATAACCATGCACAAAAAATTTCAATAGTTTATAACTTGATTTGTACCATTTTCCATTCCGATCAAACTTGTCGGTCAGTGTTTTATCAGGACAGTACCACTCTCCGAATTTGTAAAAATTCTTCAGATGTGATAATCAGCTGAAATTTTTGTGAGAACATCAGCATTGTGTTAGGAACCTCCAAAAAAAATTTCAAAATTTTTCGATAACGTTTAGACCACTTTTCACCAAGCAAAAACACGAAATTTCGGGTTTTTAGCGAATTTCGTTTTTTTCCGGATGGGACCGGATTTGAATTTTCAAATTCAAATTTCGTCCGAAATAATTCCGAAATTTCGTTATCCGGCCTAGGACGAAATTCATTCCGAAACCGAAATTTGAAACTGGAGTCTACCGAGTGCTATACCTTTTTTTTTTCTTCCATTAGCGTCCATTATAAGATCCACAACCCTTAAAACTGGTATCAGCCGGGCCGGGCTCAATCTCCACGGCCCAGATCCATTTTCACTCTCCAACATCACCGATCAAATTACCTAAACCAAACACCCATCGACCAAAAAACGCCTGCCCACAAAGCATACCCAGTTACCCACATCCACGTGCACCCACCCCCACCAATCCCCACTAAGATCCAACGGGTTTAGATCTCCCCATCCAGGATCCAACGGCCCTAGATCCTCCCACCTCCCCATAAAATCTTCCTCATCCCCACACTCCCCAGTCCCCACTCCGACGCCTCCTGCCCTCTCGCCGTCTCATCCCTCCCTAGATCCGATCCAAGAACCCCTCCTCTCCCCTCCCATGGCGCTCTCCGTGGAGAAGACCTCGTCCGGCCGGGAGTACAAGGTCAAGGACCTCTCCCAGGCCGACTTCGGCCGTCTCGAGATCGAGCTCGCCGAGGTCGAGATGCCGGGGCTCATGGCCTGCCGCGCCGAGTTCGGGCCCTCCCAGCCCTTCGCCGGTGCCCGGATATCTGGCTCCCTCCACATGACCATCCAGACCGCCGTCCTCATCGAGACGCTCACCGACCTCGGCGCCGAGGTGCGCTGGTGCTCCTGCAACATCTTCTCCACGCAGGATCACGCCGCCGCCGCCATCGCCAGGGACTCCGCGGCCGTCTTTGCCTGGAAGGGGGAGACGCTCGAGGAGTACTGGTGGTGCACCGAGCGCTGCCTCGACTGGGGCGCCGGCGGCGGGCCCGACCTCATCGTTGACGACGGCGGCGATGCGACGCTGCTCATCCACGAGGGCGTCAAGGCTGAGGAGGAGTACGAGAAGACCGGGAAGGTCCCCGATCCGGCCTCCACCGACAACGCCGAGTTCAAGATCGTGCTAACCATCATCCGCGACGGGCTCAAGGCCGATCCCAGGAAGTACCGCAAGATGAAGGAGAGGCTCGTCGGCGTGTCCGAGGAGACAACCACCGGCGTCAAGAGGCTCTACCAGATGCAGGAAACCGGCACCCTCCTTTTCCCCGCCATCAACGTCAACGACTCCGTCACCAAGAGCAAGGTCCTTCCTTTTGCCCCATTTTATTTCAGATCTGATGCTCTTGTGTACATCTAGTCTCTACTGTTTTTGCAGTATGACCTGTGTGAGTTCTACTTGTTTGTATTGTAGAACTATTTTAGATCTGCTTATGTTGATGTTTTAGATCTGATTTTGCTGATGCTTTAGTTCTGGTAGATGATGGACGCAGCAAAGCGTGGTTGTTAAGTGGGTCAGGTGTTTTTTATATTTAACTCCTGATGCTTAGTAGTTAGTCTTTGGTATGTAGAATATGGACCTGTGATTCAGACCCCCTTTGGACCAAGGAGTTGTCTTGTCTGATGATTAATGGAAAAGCTAGAATCAGGTGGTTTTGGTAGTATAGGATTAGGAGGTTTTTGTTAAGTTGACCTTTCTTACACTGGGATGTGAGAATTTTGCACTTGAAGCAGTGTGGCTATCTTGCTTTTTTGGCTTCTTTATGTCGCCTAGTTTGGATGATGTGTGCAGTTTGTTTATTTAGCAGCTCATAAATTTCAGGCGTATTGGGTTTACTTTTGGTTACTGTTGTCGGGTTTAGTTGGATCTGGATCTTGGTCTGTCAGTTATGTGGTGTTCAAAGTTGTCCTGTTTTGTTGTTAGCTTACTAAAATTAGTTGCATGCTTTTGTCAATCTGACGGCAGCATAGGGAATGAAATATGTTGCCTACCAAACTTTAACAAGTGTATTTGTCATTTGTTTTACTTTACTGTTTGGTCTAGGGATCTTTTACGTTGCACTTGGTTTGAACTTAACACTATGAGCATGCAGTGAATTTTGATTTTACTTTGGTAGCTTAATTTTTTGTTGCCTTCCAACGGATTCTTGATTGTACTCTTGATCTGACTTGATCAAATGACACTAAATATCGTGTAATACAATGCAGTTAGTAACTAATAATAGTCTGTCATTTTGCTGAATATTAACTAATGGTCTGTTTCTTCTGAACAGTTTGACAACCTGTATGGTTGCCGCCACTCCCTCCCTGATGGTCTGATGAGGGCCACCGATGTTATGATTGCTGGCAAGGTTGCTGTGGTCTGCGGTTATGGTGATGTTGGCAAGGGCTGTGCCGCTGCACTCAAGCAGGCTGGTGCCCGTGTCATTGTAACTGAGATTGACCCCATCTGTGCCCTCCAGGCACTGATGGAGGGTCTCCAGGTCCTCACCTTGGAGGATGTTGTCTCAGAAGCTGACATATTTGTGACCACCACTGGCAACAAGGACATCATCATGGTTGATCACATGAGGAAGATGAAGAACAACGCCATTGTCTGCAACATTGGTCACTTTGACAATGAGATCGACATGCACGGCGTTGAGACTTACCCCGGTGTCAAGCGCATCACCATCAAGCCTCAGACCGACCGCTGGGTCTTCCCTGAGACCAACACTGGCATCATTGTTCTTGCTGAGGGTCGTCTGATGAACCTTGGATGTGCTACTGGCCACCCTAGCTTTGTCATGTCCTGCTCATTCACTAACCAGGTAAACATGACAATCAATATATAGTCTCGCAGAATATGTTTACCGATACAGCAGTGAGTTGCATTGGATCATTAAATTTTGTGTTTGTTGCAGGTCATTGCTCAGCTTGAGTTGTGGAAGGAGAAGAACACTGGCAAGTATGAGAAGAAGGTGTATGTGCTTCCCAAGCACCTCGATGAGAAGGTTGCTGCCCTCCACTTGGGCAAGCTTGGTGCCAGGCTGACCAAGCTCACCAAGTCCCAGGCCGACTACATCAGTGTCCCGGTTGAGGGTCCCTACAAGCCTGCGCACTACCGGTACTAGGTTGCCCAGCACAACTAGTGGCTGGCTTGAGCAGTGGTGTCAACTTGAAATTTGCCATGGTGACTTTATAAACTATCTCGCTTACTTTTCATTATCCTTATATGCTGTTGCTTAGGTGGAGGATTTATTATGGTTATGTTTGAGCCTGGTGAGGGATGGAGAGGAGTCGTTTGCTTTTGCCCAGAAATAATGTCATGATTGATTTGACTGAGGTGTGCTTTGCCAGATGCAGTTTTGTCTTGTTGAATCACATTTGCATGTGATTGCCCAAAGTTATGCGTTATTTATGAATAATAACTTGCCTTTTAAGATCATGTTAGTTAATCTGCTGGATTTTTTTATGCTTGTCTGTTTGCTGAATAATAACTGGAAGCGAATTCATGATCGTCTTATTCTTTAAAGTGGGAAAGGTTTTTCAAACTCTGCATGTAACTGGAATCAGAAAATCCATATGGTTGAACTGTTGGAAGTTCGCTAGCAGGGAAATCAGAGAATGCTTCAAAGATTTCTTTTGGGATGGTAGCTTGTCCGTCAAATTGTTTGTTGTTGCTGTTATTTCTGTTGTCACATCTATTTTGTGTGCTGGTCGTTTTTGGTAGTCTAACAGTATCTAAAGCTGTTTCAACGTCTTCAATTTGGTGGTGGATGTCAGGGTGTTAGTATCTGATGATCAAGATTTTTTACCTGGCGTGGTTGCTTGTTGCTGTGATGCTATCTCTTTCAATCTTTTGTCAAGGACCACATCAATCAATATCATGTGAACTTGTAATATCGGTGTTTGGTTTTGCGAGTAACTTGGCTACGTTGTTTTTAATCATTTGCTGCCTCAAATATTTGAACCGGCCGTGCTCATGAATAATTCAGCTAAGAGATTTGATTATCTGCAACTGCAATTGTTCAGGAAAAGATCTATTAACGCTTTTGGATCCCGATCTGTTTAACCCTTTCCAATCCATGTTGAGATATGGGGACATGTGGATGGACTGGAGGTTTACTGACTTTCAATGTGTGAACTCGAACAACAAAACTAAAACAAAGAAAAACACTGATTGGCTGTTTTCAACCATTTTGATGGAAAAAGAAACTAATTTAAGTACCCAGCACGGCCATCATGAAATGGAACTTTCACAGCCCTTGCATTTGCTGTTGTAGCCTGGGATTCTCAAACAATGTTAATGGTACTCCTGTTGTCACAATGAAGTGGCACACTGTCTAGAGCTAACCTCTAGTCTCTAGTGTGGAGATGATCCAAAGAAGCTGAGAACAACTAGCAGCTGTAAGGATATAAGAGAAGTGTCTTAGAACGGACATACGCTAAATGTACTCTTCCTATTAATCCTATATCCAGCAAAATCGGCATATGAAAAGCGCAAGCAGCTGTAACCAAGGTTTCAAATTTCGGTTTCGGAATAAATTTCGCCCGGGTCGGATAACGAAATTTCGAAATTTCGGAATTATTTCGGACAAAATTTGAATTTGAAAATTCAAATCCGGTCCAATCCGGAAAAAAAAAACCCGAAATTCGGCGAAAAAACCCGAAATTTCCGGCGAAATATCCAAATTTCGGGTTTTTGCACTGGTGAAAAGTGGTCTAAACGTTATCGAAAAATTTTGAAATTTTTTGGAGGTTCTGACACAATCTTGATGTTCTCACAAAAATTTCAGATTATTATCACACCGAGGAATTTTAAAAATTCGGAGAGTGGTAGTATCTGATAAAACAACGACCGACAAGTTTGATCGAATGGAAAATGGTACAAATCAAGTTATAAACTGTTGAAATTTTTGTGCATGGTTATGATCCATAAATAATTTTCTCATAAAAATTTCAGTGATTATCACATGTGGGAATTTTAAAAATTCGAGAGTGGCGCTGTCCTGATAGAACACCGACTGACAAGTTTGATCCGAATGGAAAATGATACAAATGAAGTTAGAAACTATTGAAATTTTTTGTGCATGGTTATGATGTATCTATAATGCTCTCATAAAATTTTCAGATGATGATAAAACTGTATGAATTTGTAGGGACCCGAATCCACTGATTCGAACCCACTGTGTTTACTGCACTATTCCCAGGATCAACGCTAGTGCACACAGCTTAACATTGGTACATATCACATCATACACAACGATAATAGAATAATAGTTCATTTATTGATATAGCTAAATGTATGATCTTATGACCAACTTACATTATTAAGCCACGCAGGGCAAGACTGAGAATATAAGCTAATAATTAAGCAGCGGAAAGTAGAAACGTAGATAGCTCATCAGTTCACCACAGGCAACCGACAAGGCTCGGACCCTAATGACTCGTGTCTTCATGGACTTCATCTTCCAACACAGGTGTAGATTCTTCAACTGTTGATTATTGTTGTTTGGCAAGGGTGAGTACTTAAAGCACTCAACAAGTTGTGCATGAGAATGCGATTCTATTTATCTATATGTAAGGCTTATTCCAAAGGATAGGCTATCATGGCTATTTTGCAATAAGCAAGCATTTATGAACAAATACAATGAATAGATTGTAAAGAATGTAAAACAAATAGCAATAATAAATAAATTCATATTTCTCAAGTAAACCAAGTTTCCAATCCTAAATCAAGTTCCAATCTTCCATATGGCCATCCTGCCATCCCAACCAAGTTGTCCAATTTATTAAACTAACCCTTAACTGTAATTCCCGAGCATTGCTCAATACCGCGAGCACGGCTATCCGAATAGTTTCACACTCTGCAGAGGTTATGCACTTTACCCACGTGATACAACCAAACACCACAAAGGCGAAAGATTATAACAAAGCCTTTACAATGCTCTATCTTAACCCGATACTACCGCTAAGGTTTCAACACTGGCGGTCCGAAACCACGTCCAGGGCCCCCCTCTTGCGCCATGTGAATTACACCCTGACCGGGAACTCACACCGACCACGATAGTATCAACATTAAGACTTTGCAAATTACTCAGCTAGGCTGGCCCATACCAGACATGTGGTTGCATGATTGACTCAGGTCAAAGGCTTGCAAGGTTAAGTCCTTAGTGTGATCAAGGCAAGACATCCACATACCATCTGCCCATTGGGCCCACCTTGGCCTCCTCGCCCCTTGCCACTTGCCCCAATCTAAGTGATTATCACCCAGTTGATTACCAAGCACCACGTGCCATCAACAATTCAACATCGTTGCGTGACATGACTCGCCACAACAACTCAATCTCATCGTGTGATCCCACATGACACACAAGTTCATAACATTGTTCCATATTCCATTAATCAAGATTAATTATCAATGGTGATGACACATGTGATGACGTGGCATGGCTAAGCAACTAATACGAACTAAACCTCCAATGTTGATTATAATTATCAACCAACTATATTAAACCAATCTAAGGTGACAATGGATCATGGCATACAATGACAAGGTAGGGTATAGATCAATCTGGTATTTTAGCTAAGCCCAAACTAATTTGAAACAGTTGTATATTTGAAATATATGCAATAGTGTAAAACAAACATAGCAATTTTATAAACATGGGTTCAACATGATCAAAGCACAACTTGCCTTGGAATAGGTCTGATCTTGATCGAAGATTGCTCTTGGGTTGCTTGATCTTCCTCCAAGCGTCGCACAATTCAACGCTCACGCTGCTCGAAAGAGAAAAGCAAATAAATGCCAAAACAGAGAGCAATTGAACTCCAAAATCAAATAAAATTCACCATTAAATAGATCTCAATTTTACAAATTTTTAGAAACTGGAATCACTCAAATCCGAGTTACGATGCAAAAGATATAGCCTTTTAAAGTTTGAAATAAATATCAAATCGTAAAATCGAAATTCGAAATTAACAGATTTATTTTTATATTGAAAAGACGATTTATGACGTCAGCGTGACCTCATGATGACGTCATCTTCACCGAATTTCCAATCGGATTATTTTTCCAATTGAAAATATGATTATGGCGCAAGCATGACGCGTCGTGACGTCACCGATCGGATCGAGCCAATCGGAAGCCGACGCGTGTCCTCGGTCCATGGACCCGGTCCCACGATTGCGCTGGCTTACGGTAGACTCGGCTCGCGGCGCCTCGGCACCAGCGGCCGACGCGCGGCGCGCGCCGATTGCCCACTGCGCGGCGGAATCCCACCGCACAGATCACATCTAACGCCACCGATCTCACCCGTGGCGCAAAGACGACAACCGCGGGATTTAGATCTAACGGCGGACGCGTGCCGGCGTTCATCGCTTACGCGAGGCGTGGCACAATCTCGCCCTTCACGAGATCCGACGGTTCGAAGCTTCCACACGACAATGGCGGTGCGGCGGCGCAACTTCACCGGACTTGGGGCGATGACTCGACGACGGCGTTCGGCGACAAACGCCGCCATCGCTTCACGGGTCCGACGCGTTGAGGTACGGGATCTCCGATCCGAACCAGACGGCTCGAAACGGCGAACGGCGGCGGAAAATGACGAAGACATGGCGGGGCTTGGCGACTCGGCGAGCTTCGCACGAGCAGCGGCGTCTCGACGTCGGCGGCTAGCGCGCATGTCTGCGCGGGGTGAGATTCCAACGCCGTCGTGGCGCTTAAATAGTCCTGACGGAGGCGTGTCGGCCGGACTCGAAACGACATCGTGGCGACGGCGGACTCCGCGGCGACTTCGGAGAGGTGACGGACGCATCCGGCAGCAGACACGCGCGCCGATCCGACGGCCAGAGCGCTTCGGCCACGCGGCGCAGATCTCGGCCGTTGGATCTCGATCCAACGGTCAGCGGATTAGGTTTAGGGTTTCGGTTTCCAAAAGGGCTGCATGGGCTGACTTGGGCGCGACGGTTCATGGGCGGCCCAGACTGTTCATCGCTTTTAAAAGAGTTTTTCAATTAAAATAATTCCAGAAATTCCTTTAATTTGCTTTAGGCAATAAAATAATCAGGAAAAATCCAAGAAAAATCTCAAAATTACTTTGAGACATTCTGGACTCAAATAAAATATTTTTGCCAAAACTTTATTTTAACTTTGCACAGATTTAAATAGATTTGAATAAAAGGCAATAAACTTGACATAAGATTTAATTCAAATAAATCCAGAAAAATCCAAATAAATTCCAGAAAATCACAAATGCACATTTAAGCAAATAAAACTTAATTAAGCTGAATTTTGGGATGTTACAAACCTCCCCCCCTTAACAGAATCTCGACCCGAGATTCAGGGCTAACTATAGAATAGGTTCGGGAATTCTAACTTTAAATCTTCTTCTCGCTCCCAAGTGGCTTCACTTTCGGAATGATTGCTCCATGAACTCGCAAAGCGAATAGACTTGTTTACGGTCTTGCGTTCCATACCATCCAAAATTACATTGGTTGCTCTTTATAAGTCAAATCTTCTTGCAGTTCTATTGCATCCAGCGGGGTTTGCTCGTGGGCACTCGAGACACTTCTTAAGGCTGCGACACATGGAATACATCATGCACTCCGCCAAAGGCGAGGCAACTCTAAGCGATAAGCCACCTCTCCTCGACGGCTCGGAATCTTGAACGGACCGACATATCTTGGTGCAAGCTTCCTTTAACGTGGAATCTCTTAACGCCCTTAAGAGGGTAACTCGAGATACACATGATCTTCGGTTGAAACTCAAATCTCGACGACGATTATCTGCGTAGCTTTTACATCTTGGTGTGCTATCTTTAACCTCTCTCGATCATTGCAACTTGACTTTACGCCTCTTCGAGAATATCCGCCCAAAACCAAACGTTCTCCGTTTCCTTCCAATTCAACGGTACGACAAGCACGTCCATACAATGCCTCGAATGGTGACATCGTAGGCTAGCTTGATAACTATTATTATAAGCAATTCGCATATGGCAAACATTTATCCCAAGAGGTAGCATAAGCTAAAGCACAAGCTCTCAACATATCCTCTAAAATCGATTTACTCTCTCGGTCGACCATCCGTCTGCGGGTGATATGTGTACTAAAATTGAGACGGGTTCCCATTGCTTCGTGCAACTTATTCCAAAATCTCGAGGTAAATTGGGTACCTCATCGACACAATCTTCTTGGGCACTCCATGCAAACATACAATCCTTGACATGTACAATTACGCTAAACGATCTCGGAGTAAGTGGTCTTTTTTGGGATGAAATGGCGACCTTGGTTAAGCGACCCACAATAACCCAAATGGAATCGTAACCTTTCGAGTCTTAGGTAGACCGGTGATAAAATCCATTCGATTTCTTCCCACTTCCATTCCGAATTTTTAATCTACCGCAATGCACCGTGGGTCTTTGGTGCATGGCTTTTACTCTTTGACATACGTCGCATAATGCAACATGCTCACCACTTCACGCTTCATATTCGCCACGAATCTCTCCTTCAAATCTGGTACATCTTGGCACTTCTGGATGAATTGAGTACTTAGAATCGTGAGCCTCCTCAAGAATCAATTGCTTTAGCTTTTTTTATCCGACGCAAATTCGGCTTTTAAAGAACATGGTTCCTTGCTCATCCAGTGAAATCTAAGGCTAGGCCTTCTTCCTTTTAGCCTTGATTTTTGAAATTTTATCGTCATCTTGTCGACCTTCTCTAATCGATCCTCTAGTGTTGGCTTCACTTCTAGCGCAGCTATCATTCCCTTGAACGACTTCCAATCTTAGCTTCAAATTCCTTGCATAATTCGGTTGATCCTCCATTGACAATGTATTTGCGCTATGGCTCTTTCGACTCGAGCATCCGCCACCACATTGGCTTTTCCAGGTGATAATGGATTCCCATATTATAATCCTTAATTAGTTCAAGCCATCTTATTTGTCTCATATTCAGTCGACTTGAGTGAATATGTATTTGGACTTTTATGGTCCGTATATATCTCACATCTATTTCCTATGAGATAATGACGCCATATCTTTAAAGCGTGCACTACGGCAGCTAACTCCAAATCATGTGTTGGGTAATTCACTTCATGCGGTCTTAATTGTCTCGACGCATAAGCAACGACTTTGCCTTCTTGCATTAACACGCATCCCAAGCCTTGCTTCGAAGCATCACAGTAAATATCAAATCCATTCTGCACATCTGGCAATACTAATACGGGGGCTGTTGTTAAACGCTTCTTTAATTCCATGAAACTTTTCTCGCACTCTGGCATCCATGCAAACTTCTTTTCTTTCTTCAACAACTGCGTCAGGGGTTTAGCAATTGTCGAGAATCCTTCTATGAACCGACGGTAATATCCCGCCATTCCCAGAAAACTACGGATCTGGGTAACAGACTTCGGTGGTTCCCAGTGCAACACTGCGTCCACTCTGCTGGGGTCGACCGCCACTCCTTCAGTAGTCATTACATGACCCAAGAATTCAACTTTCTCCTTCCAGAATTCACACTTGCTAAACTTTGCATATAGCTGATGCTCTCGCACTGTCTAAAACCATCCTTAGATGTTCGCATGCTCTTCTTGGTCTTTGAGTAAACCAAAATATCGTCTATGAAGACCACAACGAGCTTATCCAAGTAATCCATGAAAACCTTATTCATCATGTTCATGAAATACGTTGGGGCATTAGTCAATCCAAATGACATGATTGTGAACTCATAATGTCCATATCGCGTAGAAAACGCGGTCTTAGGTACATCCTCCGCTCGGATCTTCAAGCGATGGTATCACGAGCGAAGATCTATCTTGGAAAACTCCGGCTCCTCTTAAGCGATCAAATAAGTCATCGATCACGGGCAGCGGATACTTATTCTTGATCGTTACTTCATTAAGTGCACGATAATCAATGCACATTCTAAGACTTCCATCCTTCTTGCGAACAAACAAAACCGGGCTCCCACGGTGATGAACTAGGTCTAATGAAACCTTTCTCTTGCGGTTCCTCAATCGCTTCTTCATTTCCACTAACTCGTCGGTAGGCATCCGATATGGTCTCTTTGATATCGGTCTTTGTACACGGCGCTAACTCGATAACGAACTCGATATCTCGGTCCGGTGGCAATCCTCGCAAATCTTCTCGAAATACATCCGGGTATTCTCTGGCTACTGGCACATCTTCCATGCTGATGGCTTTCACGCTGTTGACCATTAACTGCCCATCTCGAATGCGGTCGCTTGAAACTCCACTTTCTTGCCACTAGGGCCTTCCAAAGTCACGATCCTTGGCCACAATCCAAAACGACCTTATGCTTTGACACCAATCCATTCCAAGGATGGCGTCTAGGGATTGCGCATCTATCAAGATAAGATTCGCTAGAAATTCTATCCCATCCATAAGCAACTTAGCTCCCAAACACCCAAGGCTAGATCTAAGCTCGGATCACGGGGCTTGGACTAAAGCACACACTTAAGATTCACCACTTTAAATCCATTCTTGGTTGCAAAACTTTGAGACACAAGCGAATGCGAAGCTCGAATCAAACAAAGCGTGGCAGTAATTGAGTTGACGAAACTTACCCAAGTCGACGTCTGTTGCCTCTTGAGCTCCATCCGCGGTGATGTGGTTGATCCTTCCACGCACCGTTGATCGCGGCGATGCTCCGGCTTGGCTTGGTGCACGATTTCCTCCCGATCTTTGGTGCTTTAGCGGGTGTTGTTCCTGTGTTGAAACGAATGGCGTGATGCCTCCCTACGTGGACACCTATTAGAAAAGTGCCGGCTCATTGCAAGTATAGCATCTCTTCACCGCGATTCTTGATTTCCTCTGTGCGTTGTTGCCTGTCTTTGGAGTTTGAAAATTACGATTGGCATGGCGAGGTGTAGGAGTTGATGTCTTATTTGCGGTGGTGGTTGGAATCTAGCAAATTCTTTGTGGTGACATCCTCAAGCGTAGATGATTTGGGCGTCCACCGATTGTTCATCAAGCGCTTACGGTTTTCACCTAGCTCTTTGCGCTTATCCTCTAGGATCAAAGCCTTATTTACCACTCCGAAAATCTGGGAAATTGTGGGTAATCACCCCACAGTAGTCTGAATTGATCCCTTCATGAAACGAGACTATGCGGCTTTATCCGTCGCTACGTCTTGAGGGCATAGCGAGCTAAGCGAGTAAATTTGTTCAAGTATTCGCCTTTGGTTGGCCTCCTTGCTTCAAAGCTCGAACTCCTCCTTCTTAAGATCCATCATTCCCTCCGGGACATGATGCTGGCGGAAAGCATTAGTAAACTCCTCCTGTGTTATCCTGTGGGGCTCCATGAGCGGCACAAGATGGTTCTTCCACCACTCTGCGGCGGTCCCTTCCAGTTGATGAGGCGTAAAGCACCTTCTCATTTCCTTCACACCGAGTGATGTGCGACTTCTTCTCAATTGTCCTAAGCCGGTCTTGGCTTCCAAAGGATTCACATTTCGAAAAAGTTGGTGGCCTAGTCCTCATAAAATCGATAGCTTTGACATAGGTCGAGGTCCACCATGATTGTTTTGAGTTGCGGGGTTGTTGTGATTTATCTTTGCATTGGTCATCTCTTTGCATCTCTTTGCATCATTATCTGCATCAGTTGAGTCTCATACGCGAAATGCTCCTAGATTCGCATGTCTCATCGTCGGTGGTTGAGGGTCGCCTCCATCATTGGGGTTGTCATTACGACGCATCCACTTCTGAAGCACCGTTGTTTCTCAGTATTCACCATCGATGATTGCCTCTTAGGTTAGGAAAGGTAGATGTAGCATAGATAAGAAGTAAGAATTTCTAAAGCGGGAGATATGTTATACCCAAACCGAACAATTCTTTATTTAACTTGGTATGGTGCTTATTTAAGCCTACAAGCTTTGCAACACATAACGCACACTCAAAGCATTACAAAGAAGCAAACTAAACACGAAACCTTAACGTCAACTAGAAAGGTAAAGACTAACTTAAAGACGCGACTCATACTCGAGTCTCAACACGGCTCCAAGGTCGACACTCACTCATCCGACCACCACTGCCGAGGCGATCCGCGCATACACCGGTGGATGAGCGGGCATCGGAGCGAACCTATCCTGGTGACCTACTACTGGGTCCTCTGCAACAACGGGGTCTGCACTCCCCTCTGGCTCCCACTCTCGTTCCTCTGGATCCTCCTCGGTAAAGTGGGCGGTAGAAGCCTCCAAGCGTCTGAAGTACTCTCCACAACTCCATGGCGTAGCCGCCAGCTGACTCCTCAAAGGTCGGAACGATCGGCATCTGCTCCACAAGAACTTTGAATAAGAGCTCCATCCAAAACGGCCAGTAAGACGGTAAATTTAGCAAAGGCAAGAAGTAGAGAATGAGATGAGTCAAGAGTGTTCTATTAGTCAAGTTTGGATTTTCTTTTAGAAAATAGTTTTGGACTCTCACAAGACACCTCCATACTATCTAGGGCCAAGACCTACAGTCAGTATGCTCTGATACCACCTCTGTAGGGACCCGAATCCACTGATTCGAACCCACTGTGTTTACTGCACTATTCCCAGGATCAACGCTAGTGCACACAGCTTAACATTGGTACATATCACATCATACACAACGATAATAGAATAATAGTTCATTTATTGATATAGCTAAATGTATGATCTTATGACCAACTTACATTATTAAGCCACGCAGGGCAAGACTGAGAATATAAGCTAATAATTAAGCGTGGAAAGTAGAAACGTAGATAGCTCATCAGTTCACCACAGCAACCGACAAGGCTCGGACCCTAATGACTCGTGTCTTCATGGACTTCATCTTCCAACACAGTGTAGATTCTTCAACTGTTGATTATTGTTGTTTGGCAAGGGTGAGTACTTAAAGCACTCAACAAGTTGTGCATGAATGCGATTCTATTTATCTATATGTAAGGCTTATTCCAAAGGATAGGCTATCATGGCTATTTTGCAATAAGCAGCATTTATGAACAAATCTGATGAATAGATTGTAAAGAATGTAAAACAAATAGCAATAATAAATAAATTCAGTATTTCTCAAGTAAACCAAGTTTCCAATCCTAAATCAAGTTCCAATCTTCCATATGGCCATCCCGCCATCCCAACCAAGTTGTCCAATTTATTAAACTAACCCTTAATCTGTAATTCCGAGCATTGCTCAATACCATGAGCACGGCTATCCGAATAGTTTCACACTCTGCAGAGGTTATGCACTTTACCCACGTGATACAACCAAACACCACAAAGGCGAAAGATTATAACAAAGCCTTTACAATGCTCTATCTTAACCCGATACTACCCGCTAAGGTTTCAACATCGGCGGTCTCGAAACCACGTCCGGGGCCCCCTCTTGCGCCATGTGAATTACACTCGACCGGGAACTCACACCGACCACGATAGTATCAACATTAAGACTTTGCAAATTACTCGGCTAGGTGGCCCATACGGACATGTGGTTGCATGATTGACTCAGTCAAAGGCTTGCAAGGTTAAGTCCTTAGTGTGATCAAGGCAAGACATCCACATACCATCGCCCATTGGGCCCACCTTGGCCTCCTCGCCTTGCCACTTGCCCCAATCTAAGTGATTATCACCCGCTTGATTACCAAGCACCACGTGCCATCAACAATTCAACATCGTTGCGTGACATGACTCGCCACAACAACTCAATCTCATCGTGTGATCCCACATGACACACAAGTTCATAACATTGTTCCATATTCCATTAATCAAGATTAATTATCAATGGTGATGACACATGTGATGACGTGGCATGGCTAAGCAACTAATACGAACTAAACCTCCAATGTTGATTATAATTATCAACCAACTATATTAAACCAATCTAAGGTGACAATGGATCATGGCATACAATGACAAGGTAGGGTATAGATCAATCTGGTATTTTAGCTAAGCCCAAACTAATTTGAAACAGTTGTATATTTGAAATATATGCAATAGTGTAAAACAAACATAGCAATTTTATAAACATGGGTTCAACATGATCAAAGCACAACTTGCCTTGGAATAGGTCCTGATCTTGATCTGAAGATTGCTCTTGGGTTGCTTGATCTTCCTCCGAAGCGTCGCACAATTCAACGTCTACGCGTACCGAAAGAGAAAAGCAAATAAATGCCAAAACAGAGAGCAATTGAACTCCAAAAATCAAATAAAATTCACCATTAAATAGATCTCAATTTTACAAATTTTAGAAACTGGAATCACTCAAATCCGAGTTACGATGCAAAAGATATAGCCTTTTAAAGTTTGAAATAAATCAAATCGAAAATCGAAATTCGAAATTAACAGATTTATTTTTATACTGAAAAGACGATTTATGACGTCAGCGTGACCTCATGATGACGTCATCTTCACCGAATTTCCAATCGGATTATTTTCCAATTGAAAATATGATTATGGCGCAAGCATGGCGTCGGCGTGGACGCCAAGATCGGATCGAGCCAATCGAAGCCGACGCGTGTCCTCGGTCCATGGACCCGGCCCACGAATTCGCGGCGGCTTACGGTAGACTCGGCTCACGGCGCCTCGGCACGGGCGCCGACACGCGGCGGCGCCGATTTGCCCACTGCGGCGGAATCCCACCGCATGATCATCATCTAACGGCCACCGATCTCACCCCACGTGGCGGCAAAGACGACAACCGCGGATTTAGATCTAACGGCAAGACGCGTGCGGCGTTCATTTTTTACGCGAGACGTGGCACAATCTCGCCCTTCACGAGAGATCCGACGGTTCGAAGCTTCCACACGACAATGGCGGCGCGCGGCGCAACTTCACCGGACTTGGGGACGATGACCTCGACGACGGCGTTCGGCGACAAAACGCCGCCATCGCTTCACGGGTCCGACGCGTTGAGGTACGGATCTCCGATCCGAACCGCAGACGGCTCAAACGGCGAACGGCGGCGAAAGCAGACGAAGACCGCGGCGGGCTTGGCGACTCGGCGAGCTCGCACGAAAGCAGCGGCGTCTCGGCGACGCGAGGAACCGCGAGCGGATCTGGGCGGGTGAGGATTCCAACGCCGTGGCGGCGCCTTAAATAGTCGTGACGGAGGCGTGTCGGCCGGACTCAGAACGACATCGTGGCGACGGCGGACTCGTGGCGACTTCGAGAGGTGACGCGACGCATCCGGCACAGACACGCGCGCGCCGATCCGACGGCTCAGAGCGCTTCGGCCACGCGGCGCAATCTCGGCCGTTGGATCTCGATCCAACGGTCGTGGATTAGGTTTAGGGTTTCGGTTTCCAAAAGGGCTGCATGGGCTGACTTGGGCCGCCGACGGTTCGTGGGCCGCCCAAAGACTATTCAACGCTTTTAAAAGAGTTTTCAATTAAAATAATTCCGAAATTCCTTTAATTTGCTTTAGGCAATAAAATAATCAGGAAAAATCCAAGAAAAATCTCAAAATTACTTTGAGACATTCTGGACTCAAATAAAATATTTTTGCCAAAACTTTATTTTAACTTTGCACAGATTTAAATAGATTTGAATAAAAGGCAATAAACTTGACATAAGATTTAATTCAAATAAATCCAGAAAAATCCAAATAAATTCCAGAAAATCACAAATGCACATTTAAGCAAATAAAACTTAATTAAGCTGAATTTTGGGATGTTACAGAATTTTTAAAAATTCGAACAGTACTACTGCCATGTTAAAAGGCTTACCGGCAAACTTGAACAAAATGAAAAATTACGTAAACCATAAATTTTTTTGAAAATTTTAAATAATGGTGATAAGGAAGTTCTTAATATCCCATAAAAATTGTGATTCACGATGATACTCCAGTGAATTTATAAAATTCTTACAAGGCACAGTACCATTTATGTTCTTTTCTTTTTGATTTTTGAAATATAATATAACAAACGAAGTTCAATGCTTACATAGATTTGATTGACCAAACAAACAAAGTTTAAATTTTTTGAAAAATTTATATAATTTTACTGAGTCAATTATTAATCTCTCAAAAAAAATTTAGATCATAATCACACTCAAGAAAATTTATAAAATTCTGACAATATAACTGTCCCAATTATGTTCATTCTGTTTTTGATTTTTTAAAGATAACAAATGAAATTAAATTATTTGGAAATTTTTTATGTATGATCCTAATCTACTAAGTATAGTACCATAAAATTTTCAGATTATTATCATGCTTGTACAATTTTATAAAAATCTGACAGTGTTTCTGCCAAAATTTTAAAATGTTTAAAAAATTAGGTTTTTCAACAAATTTTCATAGGAGATGACTTTCCTAAGTGCTATTGGACCAAATCCGGCCAAAAAACACGAAATTTTGGATTTTTACTGTAGCAATGCCAAAAAAATTTTTAATTTTTTTTCCGGCCGGTACTTGAGATCTCGAGGTGGTCCAAAATCCGAAATTTCGCCGAAATTCGCTGAAATTTCGAACCTTGGCTGTAACACATTTAGCCTCAGGGGTAGACTGAGCAACAGAGGACTATTTCTAGAGGACCAGGATATAAGAGAAGTGTCTAAGAATAGGCATATGCTAGATCGGCATATGAAAATCCTCTTAAGTGCAAAGGATGAAGAGCAGGAGTACCACAGGTCGAACTCAAGAGTAGAGCGAATATACCTGAAAATACGCTCCACCGCTTGACAATGAGAATCCTAAAATTGAGCTCACATAGAGTGAGGTGTATGACTTCGAAGCCGTGAGATAGAGAAGCGATCTAGTCATACTCTAGTACTCTCTCTAGTCCACAGGCTTACCATTTTCATCATGATCAAGTATTGTAGTTGTCATCATGGGTGTGGAGACTGGCTTTCCATCTAGAATTTTCGGTCATGTGGTTTCCCTTCCCAACCTACACCACAAAGAGAAGGCATCGATGTCTCAATATTGAAGCGAGTGATATATATATATATATTAGGAATCCAGTACTGAAACACTCGGCATAAAGAAGCAGCAGAAAATGAACCTAAGTGTGAGTTAGCATAATCACGAGGATGTATACAAGACCTAGGAAAACCCATTTCATACCCTTGCCGTGGACCATTACTACAAAACCGGTGAATCTCCTATCTATATGTAGCTCATCATCTAAGCGCATCCTTATGAAAGCCAAACCCACATCTACCACTAAAGCCACTCCCATAACCTCTCACAAACCTAGACTCATGGTTGGCTCTAGAAGTTATCATCGAATGATATAGCCCTTGAATGGCTCTCAAATCTCTAAGGCATTGACGACGTGCTACCTTAGCTCTCTTAATGTAGAACTCAATTAGGTGTTCATCCGTCTTGTAGAGGGTGCAACGGTATTTTACCTTTTTGAGAGGTCGAACTTGTTAGAACCAAAGCAACTGAGTTGCTAGAGGGAGCTTGGGCAAATCTAGTTGACTTGAACAAGCATGGATCAGGAGGGATGACCTCTATCTTACCTTTTCCTAAAACTCTCACAATATGAGTTGGGTTGTTTTTAATGTTCTCATGTGGATCAAAGTCTAGACCTATCTTCTTTATACTCACCTTATATTGATCTTATATCATGTCCAAGTTCTTCTTGCCTCTAGTAAATCTCTCGAGGTTTTTCTTCAAGTACGCATTCTCTGGTTAAGAGAGGACAAGCCTCACAAGGTTTGCTCCTAATGGCTTTAGAATATCTCTCCTTATGAACTACTACATAAGCTTAAGGGCCTCACAGGAGACACATTCACTATTCTAGATCCTATGGATATGTATATCAAACTTGACCCTAAAAGTGTCACGCATATCATCTAGATCCTTACCAATCTCAGCACAAAATGCACATGCAATAGAATCAACCTTTTTGGAAGTACTTAAGAGATAAGCTTTTATTTAACACATTTATTTTCCAATGTCCTAGTGTGAGCCTCAAGTTCAATTGTAAGCATACGACAATTTTCACTTGAATATACATAATCATTAAGCATGGCATTAGTAATCTCATCAATTTTTCCTCATAGCACTAGCAAGCTTCATATCAAGTAGAGCGCATTGAGAGCAAGATTTAGCTTAAGCATTCATGTCCCCAGCTCCTAAGCAATCATAATCAACTATGGACCTCAAATTGTCTTCCTCATCCTTAACATATCTAAATTCATTACTTGTGAGGAGTGTATCAAAAGCCCAAGAAGATACAGAGTTTAAAGTGTAGCTAGATTGTCCTAAGTGACTACTAGATTCTGAATTGCATAAGCATGAAGAGTAGTTTCAATTGTGAAGCATGACTTGAGGCTATCATTCTCATCCTTAGAAATTTCAAGTTCACTAGTAACAAAAGAATGAGCATTCCTAAGCTAATCCAAGGTTCCAAGCCATTCTTGGAGACAACAAAATCCTAGAAGCTTGTGCTCGGCCCAATCTATCTTTTTGCACACATCCAACTGTTTGGTTGGATGGATGGGTGGATGAGAACACCTAACTCTTAGAAATATTCCTCAAAAATGCTGGATGAGTCCATCCCTCCAAACTGGTTGAATGGGGCTACCAACTTTCATCCACCAACTAAATTTGAACTCTCATCTCATCTACCATCCAACTCTCATCCCTCTAATCAAACAAAAATTTAACTCATCACATCCGTCTCTCATCCTTTTAACCAAACATGAATTTATATGGCTTTATCCCTACCAATATGGATGGCCCTATCCCATCTACCCTTTTCCCTAGACTAAACAGACCCTAAGCTACATATCACTCTCCTGCTTCCTCTTGCACCTCAAAACTCCCCGCTCCATCTTCTTGCTCCCTGAGCTTGAATCGAGCTCAGAGACCCGTCGCTGTGCGCCGGTCACGAACGCCACCCGTTGACACCCTTGTCCATATGTGGATCCGCCACTGGTCGGTGGACCTGGGACTGGTTGTGCCTTTTCGATCGGACCTCGGCACGATCGGTCCAACATGGTTCATAGTATGGAACGGTATGGATGTCTTTGGATTGAGTCAGTACGGCATGAATGATAGCCTAGGCTGGATCTAGAAACTCGACACAATGGACAACATGGCATGACATAACCAACTGGGTTGTGCTTAGGTCGGCTCAGCACAAAAGTGAACTTTTTATAAAATAACATACTATCTACAGTCAGCATGTCGAACTCTACAGTAAGCATGTCGAACTGACACGGTATGACACTTGGCACGACTGGTTGGCCTGGCCGCACGACACGGTTTAGACCCACTATCCATTGGGACCGATGCCATGTCGGCCCAATACATAGAGGTGGGCACTCAGGCCGGGCTCTTTTGGGCTGGCCCGAAGCAAGATGTCATGGTCCGTTCCGAAGTCCGACCTGACACGAAGTGGGCCGTGCCGGGCTTGAGAACCAGGCATGATGGGCAGCACGACTTGGCATGATACTGTAGAATGGGCCGAACCGGGCCTGATGACCCAGGGTATGAGGAAAAAGCCCAGCATGAAGGTCACCGACTCACAGAGCATGAGCGTCATAGACGCGTCTAGCAGTATAGATGCTAACCCTATCGTCGACACCCGAGAGAGATAGACAAGAGAGGAGAGAGAGTTGAGAGAGGTTGAGAGACGGTGTAAGAAGCTGCTCTCTCTCGCCTGTCCCTTTCAATCCCTCTCAGCTCTTTCTCACCCATCTCTCTCAATCTCCCTTGCAATCTTTCTCGCCTGTCTCGCTCACTCTCTTTCTCGCCCATTACCCCCCTCTCACTACACCATGACATAAAATTACCGTCAGACCTCTGTAGGTAAAAATCAGCCTTTACTACCTGACGAATACTTATAACAGGCCGTACCCCAACGGCCCAAAGCGACGAGCCGGCGGCCTCAAGCACAGCTCAAGCCCAACAGGCCGCTCCTAGCCCATTACCGACCGAAGCACCGACAAAGCCACGCGAGACATCCCTTCCCGACCGATCAAGGGAAGCGTCTCCGACCAAGCGGGGCTCCCGACCCCCGCAGCGGGACGAGACCTATCGGCTCCGACCAAGCAGAGCTCCCGACCCCCGCAGCAGGTCGGGATCCCCTGACTTCGATCGTGCCAAGACAACCCCTGCCAAGGGCCGCGTGTCAAAACTTCTACCACCAACGACCACGTACTTACGAACGGGTCAATCGAAGCGACTATACAAGGGCAGGTGGCTCTTTCCCAAGAAGGTTTAATGACTGACCGAAGTCATGCTCCCAGTCTCATCAGCCGGTCACGTACAGTACGAAGACGCACCCTCTCCCGAGGCAACATCCGCGCCAGGCGTAGCAACGTCAACACTCGAAAGGTTCGCAGAGGGCAGGTACGCCATTTTCCGGGAAAATACCTAACCGCTCTGACCAGCTAAACTACCGACCCAGCACGGGCAGGACGGGTGATGATCAGTCAGCAGGACGAAGGACCGAAGCTCCTAGTATAGGTCATCTCGTCCTCCCCCAATTCTCGATGTAACCTGCCCCTTCCTTTCGTATAAAAGGAGGCAAGAACCCCCGTAGGCAAAGGGGGGCAAAAGAGAGAGAGAGAGCGCTATCAAACCCATCTCGCTAAGCCATTGGCATTCTCGCTTGTAAAACTTTGTGCAGTCATCCGTACCAAGAGTAATACAACACCACCACACGAACTGGAGTAGGGACCTTCGGCCCGAACCAGTATACATCTTGGACTTCCGAGTCTAACCATTCAGGGAGTGGAACGCGCGACCCCTTAGACTTACAAATTTACTTGCCGGTGCTCGAAACGTCGACACTACCTAACCATCTGTCGGCAAATATTTTCAACAGTCAATCCATCGGCAGTACCATAATTACGGATAGGTTGTGTGTCGGTAAAGATATATAGGTTTAGAGACAACAAATATGTTGGCAATTATCTGATAATCCGTTAGTTTATCTGTCGGGAGATCATATGCACAGCGCGCGATCGATATATCCGAGGCGCGAGATTGCAAAAAAAAAAAACACAATCATGCGCGCGAACGAAAAAATCACGCGCGGCGCGATCGTCCTTTAGCTAGGTTAAACCGATCGCTTCCCAGTCTCAATCTCTCCCCCTTCTCAGCTAGCGCCGCCACACTCCTCCTCGCGCTCTCCCTCCGATCCCCACGCCCCTCACCGGTGTCGCTCCTCCAGCACACCCCCTCGCTCTATGTAACTGTTCAAGAATAAATAAGTTGTAGTTCTTTTTTTTTCATAATATTTGCGTCCACTGTCTCAACTCCATGTGTCTCCGGCTCCTTTCCTCTCGTTGCAATAGTGCAAATGGGTCGGACCTGAGCCGGCACGGCACGAAACAGGCACGAAGCGCAAATGGACCGTGCCTGAGCTCGCCAAAGGCGAGCCGTGCCGGCACGGCAGGCACGACGGGCCGTCTCGACCCGACACGGTTCAAACACGAAGCACGATGAACTCGTGCCGGAACGGCCCGGCCCGGCACAACGCCCACCCCTACCAATACGGATGCCAGGTATGGTCGGTGACGTTGCCGGTCTATTTTTTATTGTTACATAACGATTCAAGTAAAACAAAAGATTTTTCGACAAGTGTGTGCGGACAGGGTAACGAAACTAATTAAAAACTTAAATTGCCACGTGTATATCCTTGGATGATTCCCTCCATAGCCGACGTCCAAGCATCCATCCATCCACGCACATTTATCGTCTCGCCCGATGTGTCATCAGACATCTTTCGAGAAGACCCCGAGACGTGGCGCCACTGCCGCGCCTGCAGCTCCTCTTTACGCTTTGCCACCGGCTACGGCTGCCGACGCACTCGTGCATGCACACGTAGCCCCGTACCGTGGCGCTCGATCGAATATCCCAAATTCCCAATCTACTTCTTCTCGAACAGCTTATAAATGGCGGCCTCTGCCTCTTAAGCTCTTACACCACAACAAGCTGAAGAGAAACAGAGAACACACACAAGGCGTATAGACACTACACACACCAGCTTAGACGTTTTCGGATAGGGTCGGTGCAACTGTGCAAGATGGAGCACCAGGGACAGCACGGCCACGCGACCAGCCGCGTCGATGAGTACGGCAACCCGGTCGCCGGGCACGGCGGCGCGACCGGCGGCATGGGAGCGCACGGCGGGCAGTTCCAGCCCTCGAGGGAGCAGCACAAGACCGGCGGCGTGCTGCACCGCTCCGGCAGCTCCAGTTCCAGCTCGGTGCGTTTTTATTTCCTTCCCATGCATTTGCACGGTATATACTGAAGTACATCAGTGCTCAACTTCTTTTTGTTCGTTTTGTGGTAGTCCGAGGATGATGGCATGGGCGGGAGGAGGAAGAAGGGCATCAAGGAGAAGATCAAGGAGAAGCTCCCCGGCGGCAACAAGGACGAGCAGCAGCATACCACGGCGACTGGCGGTGCCTACGGGCAGCAAGGGCACGCCGGGATGACCGGCACTACAGGGGCGCACGGGACCGAGGCCACTGGCGAGAAGAAGGGCATCATGGACAAGATCAAGGAGAAGCTGCCCGGCCAGCACTGAGCCGCGACGGCATTACATGAGTAGCGCTACATTTGAAAGATGAGCTGCGACGACGTTTCTAGAATAATAAGAGCGGAAGAAATAAGATATCACATCCAAACATGCATCAGACGTTCTCCACCGTGCAGTGTGGAGATTGTAATGTATACTTGGTGTGTGAACTTTGTTTTTATTAAAGCGTATACATCTGTATGCATGTCTCTCTATATATATACACACACTGTTGATCACAGTTTGAATTAGTGGAGTTTACCTTCCCGGTTCCAACCATGACTCCCGACCAGATAATCTCTATTGTTCAATTTTTTTTTTGTCTTGGGGATGTGATATCCTCCAGTGTCAAATACAGTTGTCCCCCTTGTAGTTCGAGACTTCGACGCAGCGGCGTAGGGTGCAAGGAACGATACATACATCTTTTTTTTTTTTCTTTTTTACGAGGAAGACATGTTGGATAGTGTGAGATGATCCAACTGACCTCAAAATTTAACTGATTTATTAAGAAAAACCAATCTACCCAAAATCGCATCTTTTCATTCGTTTGAATCTAATCTGATCTCTTAATATATGATCAGATATGTTGCCAATCCATTAAAGAGAAAGGTACGTAAACATCAAGTTTGAATATAGGATTCGAACATGGACAAGGATACACCACCATCTCTGACCTCCTGGCTGTAGGCCGGTTCCCTGATCTACATCTTAAAATCTTAACATAATCGGCTCATGATAACCCATAATCGGCTCATGATAACCTCCTCCGTCATTCATTCTGATGCATCAGTTTTTTCACGAATTCTGAAAAGCAAAATAAGTCGGCCTACTCCCCGACCGTAGATTGTAAACAAAAACACGCATAGTCCATCTTGCATGGTCGCATAATTAGTCTTCAACTAACGAGTGAGTCTATATTGAGGGGTCATCACAAATTGAGGGGTCATCACAAGTGATTTTCTTTTTTTTACAAAAACAGACAGTGATGAGCCCGTGTTGATAGTTTGATGTGTCTTTCTCATTATTCACATTTTTCTTATTATTGATAGTTTGTTACTATTCACATTTTTCTCATTATTGATAGTTTGTTACAGACGAAGTTTTACAAATTAACCATCTACGATGATCTGTTGTGCAGCAATGGGTGAACCAGCCTATCAGCGCTCTCAAAGTGCACTTAACTATTTGAGCTAGAATTAATTACCGCGTCCGCTGGTACAGATTTGCCCTCCAATATACACAGATTTCAGGAATTTTTCTAATATGAAACTCGTTCTCCTTTCCCACTTAAATGATACTACGGATATTTACGTTAACTGTCATGCAACTACGTGCTAGCTAGCTATGCCTATTGACATCTTTGTTAAAAGTTCATGTAGGAATTGGAATCGACGACCTACAGTCATGGAAAATGCCACCAAATGTCGATTTGAAGTCGTTGCTCAGTTCTCTGTATACTAGTACTCCTACAAGCAGAGTACTGTTTGTCATTTTGTCCCAGTAAGTATGCCGTACAAAAGATTCACCGACTTGCCAACTGCGCACTACCAACCAGTAGGTCGTTCGCGACGGGAAAAACTATCAGAAAAATACGGATTAACGTCGGAAATATTTTCACCGACGAAGAAAAGGTCAGAAAATTACCTATTTTCTGTCACGGCGTTTTAAATCCATCACTAATATTAAAAGGCAACATATCTAGTGTAATTTGTCTTTTTTATATCTTTCAAATACGATTTGAGTTTGGTTTTCAAATTTTTCAGGATCGTAGAATCTCATATCCCCTATATAGTAATTTTTTGAGAATTTTTGAAAACATGTGAACGCAGGTTTCACAGTTTTTATGGAAAATTCCAAACGATAAGTTTATGAACCCATTAAAACATTTAGAAACTGTCACAAAAGATGGCGAGTTGGCACGGCCAAGATTCAGCCCTTCCACGCAGACGTGGTCCTGAGCCCTACCTTCGACTACAGTAAAAAGATCAGCTCCTCCTGCGTGACGAACACGTGTACCTAGCTAGGTAATTACTAATAATATCCTCAAAGTAGTATAGACATATAATATGGTGTGATATCATCAGTCTATATATATTATCACATAAGATTTTTGTTGATATGAAAGAGAGCGGAGCAAGAGTGTATATATCTGTCTTTTTTCGTAAAGAGACGATTATATAGGCAACATAAAACACCATTATATGAGTTATTGTATGTAATTGATATTTCTTATACTATATTTAAAAGGTTGTAGAGTCTTACAGAGACAATCTTAACATATCATCTATTGTAGAAATTATTTTTGGATGATTTAGAGGAATATATAGATAGCGGGAGTCTTTATTACTTTACATACCGTTACTGTAGGTGAGAAAAGAGCGGATTTTCCCGTACCAACGTCCATCCATGCGTAGCACCCCAAACAATCAGGCAACCCATGAATCGATCCAGTCACGCTTCGGGAAAACACCCGAAGACATACGTGGCACCACCAGCACGCCGGCCGGCCGGCCGGCCGCGGCATGTACGTGCACGTCCCGCTCCGTCTTTATGTCCAATATAAATATCCATCCAGCCTTACGCTTCGCTGTATCACGATCGAGTTCGGCAGAGACAAAAGTGCCAGAGCTAGCAGTACAACACTTGTGACTTGCAGACCAGTTTTAGAGTAGTCGAGCGACAAGTGTGAGGGGTAATATTAATGGAGTACCAGGGACAGCACGGCCACGCCACCAGCCGCGTCGACGGGGACGGCAACCCGCACTACTACAGAACGATATATCACTATCGCTTTATCTGTGTCGGTTCTTAAGTTTTTAGAAAAAAACGATTGTGATAAATAACTTCGGAGGGGTGTTAGTAATAATCACTATCGGTTCTGAGATTATAAGTGATTGTGATGTAGCACAGGGCATATCACAATCGGTTCTCAACGAAAACACGATAGTGATGTGCACGATCATCACTATCGGTTCCAACAAAAGAAGTGATGGTGATGATCACGTCCACATCACTATCGGTTCTTTTGATAGAAGCGATAGCGATGTGAATATACATTACTATCGGTTCTAAGAAAAGAAGCGATAGTGATGCACACGTGATCATCACTATCGCTTCTATAAAAAGAATCGATAGTGATGACCGTGCACATCACTATCGCTTTTTAGTTCAGAATCGATTCTGATGTGTACGTGCTCATCACTATCGTTTCTTTTTATAGAACCAATAGTGATGATCGTGCACGTCACTATCGTTTCTCGAAAAGAAACGATTCTGATGTGCACGTGCTCATCACTATCGCTTCTATAAAAATAACCGATAGTGATGACCATGCACATCACTATCGCTTCTCGAAAAGAACCGATTCTGATGTCCACGTTCTCATCACTATCGCTTCTATAAAAAGAAGCGATAGTGATGACCGTTCCATCACTATCGCTTCTCGAAAAGAACCGATTCTGATGTGCCTCGCTAGGTCATATATACCACTCGCGCTGAACTCTTCTCTGTTGTTGCTCCAGAGGAGATTTCTCCACCGCTACCCGAGAAAACAGCTCATATTGTGTGGTTGGAAGCAATACTTGGGTGAGAAAATTTGAAGTCCTCATGGGTGGGTATTAATAGGGTAAATTTGAAACCCTATCTTGAGGAGATTCCCCTCTTTTTGCCCTCATTTGTGGTTTTCTTCAAAATGTGAGGAATTCTTTAAACCCCTTCAATTTTGCACTAGGTAATTTCGATATGTCGTGAATAAAGTTTAGGTTGCACTGGAATTGTGTACGTGCTTTTAGATTTCACACTCTTTATTTGACAAGCATACATCTATTTAATTATTGTAATGCTCTGGTGCTAATATGGAATTATTATTGCTATCATGTGATAAATGTTAGAGTTTAGGCTGCGGAACCTACATCTCCCATTCGAGGATGCTTGTTATATTTATAAGTGAGTAGTCTCAAATTGTCCATGTTTTTTGGACAGTTCGAGGATATGTGGTTCAGGCAAGTTCCTGAGCTGTGTTGTACAATTTCAAAGTAGATTTCGGTAGCGTCTTCCTGGTGTTCTCCATATGCACACCCCTCTTGACCTGTTGTCGAGACGTGTATATGGAGAACAGTGGGGAGATGCTGCCGAAATTTTCTTTGGAGTTGTACAACGGCTTAGGATCTTGCTCGAACCACATATCCTCGAATGAGATTAGGACCTAACCTATTTAGAGATTAGGAGTCATCGTTGGTACCCTTGTTTTGTTTCGTTGTAATAAAAAGATTTGCAAGCTACTGCACTATCTATATAATTAGGTTATTTGATATTATTGTTGATTTTAAAAATTTATGTCTCCTATATAAGGAATTGGAAGCTCCAAACCAGGGAAGAAGCTAGGTATCGATCGGGAGTACACATAAATGAGGCTAAGCTATATGAAATCATTTTTGGAAATTTTCAAAAACTTGGACTTCATTTGAAAAAGTTTTGACTTTTCAACTATTTAAGAAACATTCATGCCTAGAAAGTGAATTTTGGCATCTTTTTTCAATGCTAACTCTTTTTTGCAAAATTCTTTTTGGAAAAGATTTGTAGTATCTCAAAGTATATTTCTGCAAAATTTTAAATAATTGCAACAATATTTGCAAAAGTTTTTCACTCTTTGTTCTAATTCTGAAAATTTAGACTTCATGGTTTGTCTGCAAAGGCAATAGTGTAATGAACTACATTTGTGTCGGTTTTTCCTGAGAACCGATAGAGATAATTATGTATCAGTGTCAGTTTTATTTATAAAAGCGATACGGATATTGAAGCATCATCAGTGTCGATTTTATTTAGAAAAGCGATACGGATATTGAAGCATCATCAGTGTCGGTTTTATTTATAAAAGCGATACGGATACTGAGACACATCAGTGTCGATTTTCTTTGGAAAAGCGATACGGATATTGAGACACATCAGTGTCGGTTTTCTTTAAAAAAGCGATACAGATATTGAAGCATCAGTGTCGGTTTTATTTAGAAAAGTGATACAGATATTGAAGCATCATCAGTGTCGGTTTAATTTATAAAAGCGATACGGATACTTAGACACGTCAGTGTCGGTTTTCATTGGAAAAGCGATACTGATATTGAGACACATCAGTGTCGGTTTTCTTTAAAAAAGTGATACTGATGACTAGCATTAGTATCGGTTTTCTTAAAAAAAGCGATACTAATGCTAAAGGATAAGTATCGGTTTTTACTTTGCCCGATTGAGATTTTATCCCCATCTTAAGCCTATTCCCGCGAGCAGCCCACTGCCTACCTATTAGCGTGCGCAGCCTCCATCGCTTAACCCTAGCTAGTCCCGAAGCGCTGCCCCGGCCGGACGCCCGCCTCGCTGCCGAAGCCCCCGCCCCGCCCGCCGCCCGAAGCCCCGCCGCCTCGCCCCGCCGCCCTTCGCCGACGCGGCAGCGGCGGCGGCTGTTTCGGCTGCTTGAGTGCCCCGTCTGTACCATCTCCATGTACCCCCCGATCCACCAGGTCATTGCCTCGGTTCTTGCGCTTGGATTCTTTTTATTTCCTGATTGCTCTAGGATCTTTGGCTGTTCTTTTGGAAATTGCTCGATTTGGTTGACCTGGTGTAGGAAAGATGGGATATTGGGATTAAAACTGAATGAAGTTCTGGATGAAAAATAGTCTGGCTAGATGCTGTAGCGAACAAGGACTCCTGTGTAATAGCATGTTGATGTACTATAATAATTCCTGCAAGGATATAATGTTGCATGCCTGCCATCAAATTTTCCTGCCATTCTAATAGCATTTGTTATAACAGGTACGGTGATGGTGGATTTGTAAGCCCAGATGACGAAAAGGTTGTAGTAGAAAAGCTTCTTGCTCACCACCCTCGTTCTGAAGACAAGATTGGTTGTGGCCTTGATGCTATTATGGTGAGTTAGTGTGATCACTTCCTTCTATTTACTAAAGTACCTCAAAAAAAATATTTTTGTTCTATTATTCCCACAGATTTTAATTTCTTTTGTGCTAATCCAGTAATCCTTTATGATTAAATGTATTTTGTTCAGGAATTTATCATTTGTTTGTTGTTATAACAGCCACAGAAGCAAAGTATTTGCACTACTTTTAATTAATAAAGAGGATCTCCATTGAGCATAATAAATGAGAATTGCAGTCTTAACCACTGCCCGGCCCTGTGTTGTTTTATTTGCACTACTTTTAATTAGTAAGCCTCACTGCTGCCGATTGTGTGCAACAAACTTCACATGTTCTTAGATAGGACTAGGCGAAGAATAAAGGGATAAATTCTTACATGCCACAGCAAAATTCCCAAATCCCTCATATGCCATCCCTTGGTCACTGGCATGGGTACATATGTTAGTGACACAAGGAATGGCATATGGCATTGTGAAAATTTGCAGTTCTCTAAAACTAGTGTCATCACTTCAGTTGATGTGCCACAGCAGCCATGGTGGCAAATAAGGAAAAGCATTGTGAAAATTTGTTGTGGCAAATAAGGAATTGTCCCAAGAATAAAAGCATCTGTCATCACTTAATTAAGTTGATGTGCCACATCAGCCATGGTGGTGGTCTGAACTAAGGTGCTCAGCATCAAGTAGCTAACACAACCACCTCGTGAATATTTTTGACCACTAGGCTGCAAACTACAAGTCTGAATATACAATATTTTTTAACTTAAAAATATTACCTCTATTCCTAATTATGTCTTTCTAGCCTTTGGTTCTTGTTTTTAAGTAAGTTTTCCTATACTTCTTGGAGAATTACGTGCATTGTTTCCTTCATGCCGTTGCTTTATCCTTCAATAGCTGGTAGAAAGACTGTTGCTTGAAAGTTATAAAAAACCCATACTAAATCTTGTAGAGCCAATTGTTTTTTACTGTCATACAGAATTTCCTTATCAATCCTCCCTAGAATTTGGTCCAGTTGTTTATTTTCAGTTATACCCTTCGTTAGAATCCTCAATGTCAGAACCCAAAGTTGATAATTCTAAAGTTGGACAAAAGGTTCGAATTTACATAAGATTGAGAGAGCAATAACCAGGTATGGATACAGGCATGATTTTTCTGTCAATGAATTTGACTCAAATGCACTTGTTATCTCCATGTACTATCAGTATGGGTATAGATACTATGTGTTGCAACTTTGCAGGTACAAGGATGTTAGAATGTACTTATTTCCCCTTCATACCAATTGTTATGCTGCCACTCTCAACTATGTCTCTATTACATGCGGAGTTAAAATGAGAAGAACACTAGAACACCAAAAAGTTAGGATAAGGAATTGTTTCCCCTTCATACCAATTGTTATTGCATTTCCACCCAGCCAGACTATAAAAACTTTTGCTAAGGAACACTGCATTGCCAATGTATATCATAGGTTGAAGTGTTCTAGTGATAGCTCGAACTTAGACAGCAAAGCACTGAACAATTTACGAGACCACTTATGCCAGTGGTACTGGTTAGAAGTTATATCGAGGACGAGAGGTTTAGAGATCCAAGCGTCCTACTAGTCCATATGGAAACAATATTAATTGTATATGTCAATGTGATATATATGCACGTGTACTGATTGCTAAGCATGTTTGTGTTTGTATATTGTGAACGAATGGGCTATATATACTGTAATTTAAGTGTTCGTGTTCTGTGAATGTGATATGTGCATTCTGTGTTCTGTATTGTGAATGTGATATATGCATATTGTTAATATGTGCTATTTTGGATAATATGCAAAATTGGCACACCCCCATGAGGGTCATCAGAATCGGTTCTTATATATATATGATTCTGATGACGTCTCATCAGAATCGATTTTTTGAAGAAAGCGATTGTGATGACCCTATCATTAGAATCGGTTCTTATGAGGAACTGATTCTGATGACTTCTCATCAGAATCAGTTCTTTTAAAGAAGCGATTGTGATGACCACATCACTAGAATCGGTTCTTTTAAGGAAGCGATTGTAATGACCACATCACTAGAATCGGTTCTTTGACGGAAGCGATTGTGATAACCATACCATTACAATCGATTCTTGGAAGAAAGCGATTGTGATGAGCCATCATTAGTATCGGTTCTTTGAAAGAAGCGATTGTGATGACCCATCATTAGAATCGGTTCTTGTGTGGAACCGATTCTGATGACCAACGTCATCAGAATAGGTTCCACACAAGAACCGATTCTGATGACCCACGTCATCAGAATCGGTTCCACACAAGAACTGATTCTAATGATGGGTCATCACAATCACTTCTTTCAAAGAACCGATTCTGATGAGCCTTTATCAGAATCGGTTATTCAAAAAAACCGATTGCAATAATGTTATCATCAGAATCGGTTTCACCTAATAACCGATTCTAATGAGGCTTTATCACAATCGGGCCAAAACCGACTGTGATAACTTCACCTCATCACTATCTAAAGACTTCGTATCGCCACTTGAACCGACTGTAATGACAAAAAAGAACCGATTCTGATGTACAATTCTGTACTAGTGCCGGTGAACGCACACGGCACTAGCGGCGGCATTGGAGCGCACTACGGTCTTGGCGCCGGTGCGGGTGCCGGCGGGCAGTTCCAGCCCGCGAGGAAGGAGCACAAGACCGGCGGGGTGCTGCACCGCTCCGGCAGCTAGCTCCAGCTCCGTGCGTATTTCTTTCTGTACACTGCTCGTGTAGACGTACGTACTAAGTATGTACGTATGTGTTTGTACAAGAATGCTTAACCTTTCTTTTTTTGGTTCGTTTGTGTTAGTCTGAGGACGACGGCATGGTCGGGAGAAGAAAGAAGGGCATCAAGCGTTAGTTTTTGCCTAATAAATCCCAAGGTCCATGTGCAATATTAGGGGTTATGAGGACATTAGTCCCATATGAGTAGTTGAGAGAAGGTTTGACCAACTTAAATAGTTTGGATTGTTGTCTATCTGTTGTGAGGTTGGAAAAAGGAAAAGATGGTGCCACGCGCGCGCGCCGAGCTTGTTATATAATGTTTTTACGTGGATTAAATTAAACCAAAAAATGCCTAATTTCTCAACATCAAGGGCTCAAGGGTATAATCTGCAAATATACACTTACTGTTTACTATATGATCATCATACTAGATATCATGTTATATAATGTTTTTATGTGGACTAAATTAAACCGAAAAATACTTAGTTTCTCAACATCAAGGCCGAGAAGATCGAGGAGAAGCTCCCTGGCGGCGACAAGGACGAGCATCCTTGCGTACGTTCTTTTCTTCTGGTCAACAAAAAGTCGTCAAAATTTATCGATTTCCCATAAATCTGTTGAATTTTGACCTAGCAGAAATAGATCAAACCCACCTACCTTATCCCTTTAGCCCTCCAGCTTGGAGATGGGTAATAACTAATAAGAGGAACAAATCCCGTAGCACATTCCACGACGAAAAAATTGATTTCATGAAAATCGTGAATTTTTCTTATTTTCACTTACAGCAGATTGTATAGTAAAACCTCTAAAAATACATTCTGTTTTCCTTGATTATATAGATCCCATGCACTGGTTTGATATTCTGGATTTCCACTACTGTTACTCGGATGCGCACTAGCATTTTGAAGTCTGAACACCGGAATTGCTACGTAGCACTCGAGTAGGCATTTTATGGGGTTTCCAGTAAATTTATAATTTGTTAGTGCGCTTAAAGATTCGTGCATCGACGAGGAGGATGTGAACGACGCCCGCTTCATCCGGCGAAACTGACCCGTCGACGACCAGCGCCAAATGCCACCTCCGGCAGATGCTTCATCTCCTTTTGTGCATTAGGGTTTTTAGTTAATTATCTCGAGTGCTAAAGTCGACGTGATCTTGATCTAAAATGGCCCAAAATTTGACAGGTTTATTAAGAGAAAAACTAGTCCACCCAAACTCAAATCTATCCATTCCATTTCTCTCTATTTTATCCTATTCTGGATCTAGTCTATTAAATAGAGAAGGTAAGTAACTTGGCCAAATCCTAGAATTTGAACCGAGCCGGGTAGGGAGACTAACACACCTATTAGTACTGGTATAGTGTCTGTGCTAACGTTATGACGGCAATACACCCGCTTATCAATTAAATGATAAGATAAGTATGAATACAACACTTAATAATAAAAGAGAAATTTAGAATTTTAAATGAATTTAGAAAGAAAAACGGAACTAAATGGAGGTTGAATGGGCTAAAACGGGCTCCCAAAGATTTTAAATCAAGAAAGAGAAAGAAAAAGAATTTTCGATTTTAGATTATTTTTTGTAGCTTCCACAGAGAGTACAACGTGCTCTCAGGCTTAACTAGCGCAAGGGAGGAAGGCCGGGGTGGCCGGCGATCGTAGATGGGTCGGCAGTGCGGCGAGATCGCCGGCACCGGCGTCATGGGAGGAGTCACGATTCACGGTGAATTTTGCGGGAAAGATGACGGTGATGGCTTGGGTTACCTCCAAAATCCGCGATCTTTACAAGAGAGAGTGCCGGGATTTACGCAATGCGATGGGGTGGAGGAGAGCTCGCGGCTTTTATAGCCCGAAACAAGCATATTTATGGAAACCATAATTTGGGATCAAATCAGTTGGGAGGAAATTTTGGCAATAGAGCACGAAATTTGGGAATTAATACCATAAATGGAAAGAGGAGATTTGGTGCGGGATTGATGGAGCTTTGGAGCTTCTTTCTTGCTTTAATGGAGAGAGGGAAGAGAAGAAGCTTCTGCAGTGCAGGCTGCTGACTAGAAGAAGCTACTGGTGAGTTGCCTTCATTTTTTTTAAATATAGAAGGATTTTTGAAAAGATAGCACATTAGGTTAAAAAATTCTAGAAAAAATCTCAAAAAAAACTTTCGATTATTTTGTACTTAATAAAATTATTTTCAAAAAAATTTAAATTATAAATTTGCCGAGGCACGACGGCCGCGAGGTCGCTGACCAGCAACCTCGTCGCGTCGGCAAAGCCACCGATGGCGACCGTAGAGCCATTGCAGACCTGCGTTCTCCTGGGCGCGCTGCCCTATCTCCCGATTTCCTTTTCCCAGCACGTAATGTATGGTCATTTCCTTTTTCAGGACGTTTGTTTCATTTTCCTTGATTCCAAGACGTTTGTTTCTTTTTTCTTGTTGATGCTGGAGGTGAGGGAAGGTCTGTTGTGGGCCATAGGGATGATTTCGAAAAAATATGAAAAAATAAATTGCGCTCGCCGACCGCTGGATCCGCAAAGAAAAAAAGATAAAATTAAGCGATTGTTTCGCCGGCCATTTGGTTCCGCGAGAAAAAATTAAAAAAAATTAAGCATCACTCACAGACCGTTGGTTCCTTAGATAAAAAATAAAAACAAAAATTCAACGCTCTCCGTGCTCTGAAATTAGACTCTATGGGGCTAGATCCGTAAAAAAGTCTCGAGAAGGGTCATATTCGAAAAAAAATACGATCACAATGCCAGGACAATAAAAAATTCAAGTCTTGTTTCCTTGCATGTGGATCCTCCCTGTTTATTTCTTTGTTTGATTCACCCTCCTTCCAAATATGTAGTACGTACAATTTTGGCCAATAAAAAATTCAAGTCTGGTTTCCTTGCATACGGATCCTCCTTATTTATTTCCTTGTTTGATTCGCTCTCCTTCCAAATATGTAAGTGGGGGAGGTCTGTTGTGGGCCACAGGGATGATTAGACACACTAAATAATGGCCATCGGATGTGGGTGAGTAAAACTGAGGAAAGATCTGAGACGTTCATTTTGATGAATGCAAGTTTCTGGAGACGTTTTGCTGGGTGCACGAACATTAGACCATATCTAATGAGGTGCATTATTTAGAGTGGACGTAGGAAAAATTGCTTAGGTGCATTATAAAGGGGTATAGATGTAGCCTCTCATCATTATTATCAACATTAAATCATGTTCTTATTTTCAAAAATAAATGCATCATGTTGTCATCGCCGTAATATTATCCCCAACAAAGACTAATTAGTGCCCCCTTTTAAACTAAGAGGCTCCCCGTTAAGTAGACCAGCCGATAAGCGCCATAATGTCCCGACTACATGTGGGAATTACTGCAGCTACTGTAACCAGACTTGCCCTTCAATACAAGGATTTAGGGATATTTTTAAGAGGCAAATGCGTAGGTCTGGGCATTCGATTTATTCGGTTTTTGAAAAAAAAGTCGGGTTTTAAGATCTGCAAACCGAACCGAAACCGAATGAGACAGAAACCGAACCGAATTAACCGAAATAACTCGGTTCGGTTAATTCAATAATTCGGTTATGGCAGGTTGAATGTTGCAATAAGCCAATAATGACAGACTCGAGGAAGTACTTGCCTTGCATGACAGAAGAACCAAAAATACGACCGAGTAGATCTCGTAGAAGATGCATTTCTCCTGTTCACTACCACTACGTTATTAGATAACCTATTTTTAGATTGAGCTTTACTAGTGCTGGATTAGCTATAAAAAGCAAGATTAGAAGCCAGTTATCACTGAGGAAGAACGGAGGATTAACTGAGGGGTGGCTGAGAGGTGAGGCGTCTATGCTGTGGCCACGGTGTCGAGGGAGGAGTTGAGGAGGCGTCAGGCGGCGGCCGCGGCGCAGAGGGAGGAGGTGTCGGGGTGTCGGGGCGGCTGCCGCGGCGCAGAGGGAGGCAGGGGCCAGGGAGAAGCGTCGAGGCGAGGGAGAGTTTGGGGATCGGAGTGGCGATCCGATCAGGAGACGGCTCAGACGGGAAATAAGGATTAGGTTTAGGTCTTCAAATGGGTTCGGCGGTTTGAGGGGAAGACCTCACCTAATCACCTTGCCGTCTGGGCTAATGTAATGGACCAAAGTAGGCGGTGGGTCAGACGGGATTTGGTATTTCGGTTTAATCATTTTCTAGAATACGAAAACCGAACCGACAACCGAAAACTAAACAATAGCAAAATAAAAACCAACCGGATATGAAAAAACCAAAAATTTTAGTTAAATAGGTTTAGTTTAAATATGATATATTTGTATTAAAAGTGGACGACACCGTCTAAAATGACAAGTAAAAAGATGAAACAGTGCTTATGTTATGATATAGATGGTTATTTGTCATTTTGTCCCCGTAGGCCGTACACATGGTCCCGTTATTGACTTGTGAACTGCACGGTGAAGATCATCTACAGTCGTTCCACGTAGCCATTCATGCTGAGCCCTCTTTCCGACCACAGAGCGCATCAGGATCAGCTACTTCATCATGCATATCGAACACGTGTACCTGATAACATCCTCAAAGTAAGAGAGAGATAATTAACAAAGATCGGAACATCCACGTACCATGCGATAGCACGGCCGTGCATCACGTCAATGCAGGCTATATACTAGCCAGATCACGCGCTACGCTACGTTACATCAAATTTCGACACATGACGTTACGATGCAAAATTTAGAAAATTCGATCGCGCGACGCTGTGACGTGTGAAATTTGGTCCGACGGATATTTCTGGAAAAAACACGTAACTTCGGTTATCTGTTTTTTTTAAAAAAAATGGGCTGCTAGAAGCAGTCGACGAATCTGTAGATTTTTTTTTGAGAAAACCGCTGAGAGATTTAAACGTCATTTATTTTTTTGCGTAAAAATGGGTCAGTATGAGCCGTTGACTAATTTTGTGGACTGCTATAAACCTTCGGTGAATCTGTGTTTTTTTGGAAGGGCTGCTAGGAGCCGTCGGCGAATGTGTGGATGGGTCGGTAGGATCCATCTGCTAATTTGTGGACTGTTATAAACCTTCAGCGAATCTGTGTTTTATGGGAGAAAACCGATGACGTATTTTTTTTGGGTCCATTCTGAAAAAAAATGATTTAAATGTCATTTAGTTTTTTTACGTAAAAATGGGTTGGTAGGACCCGTCGGCTAATTTATGGACTGCTATAAACCTTCGGTGAATCTATATTTTTTTTGAAGAAAAACCGCGTCCACTCTGAAAATAACGATTTAAATGTCATTTAGTTTTTTTGTATAAAAATGGGTCGGTAGGATCCGTCGGCGAATTTATGGATTGCTATAAACCTTCGGTGAATCTGTGTTTTTGGGAGAAAATCGCGGGCGTATTTTTTTCGGGTCCATTCTAAGAAAAAACAGATAGAAGAGCTGAACGTAAACCGTACAGGGATCTAAACGTAATTTTGTATTTTTCGTGGTCCGATCATATAAAAACTTTCGGGAGGACCTGAACATAAACCGCAGAGGGACCTAAACGTATTTTTTGGTTTTTTTCGGATCCATTTTGTTAAAAAAAACCGACCTAAAGACCTAATTGTGGTTTCGGATTTTACAAGGGGCTTCTCATGAAGGGGTGATGTGGCACCCTTGAGGGTGCGGCAATCTTCACCGCTATAAGATATAACTAGATGAGTCACTGCGGCATGCCACGCTGTGATCGCTGCTCCTCATGCGAGCAAATCGAGAAAACGCGCGACTGCCGCTCCACACGTGAGCAAATCGAGGAGACACGCGAAACGGTCGAAAGGATACAAACATAATTGCGTTTTTTCGCATTTATTCGACGAAACGTTTGAAAGGATATAAACATATTTGCGTTTTTTTGTATTTATTCGAGATCCTCTCACGAAGGATACGTGATTTCGTTGAAACAAAAGGCCATTTTCACAAAAAAAGAAGTAAAAACGATTTAAACGGAACTATTTTTCTTGGTATTTATTTGGGATCCTAATTTTTATAAAAAAATGATTAAAAGGATCTAAACATAATTATTTTTTTGCTCGGCATAAACCGACTCAAGCTGCGAGCCTGCGACCGCCCCGAGACCGAGATTTCTTCCCACAATAATAAGAGCAGTGATTCAATGCTTTCCCTCTTAATACAAGTTGCACAAATCTTAAAGCAAGCGAAAGGGTAAGTAATCTCCATCTACCCTTCATTAATGCTTTAATATTTGTGCAACTGTAGAAAAAAAAGGCATTAAAGCACCTCTCCAATAATAAAGGTATGATAGTACACATATACATATACATGTTCACCGCTATGAGATAAGATATAGTATACATGTGTGTGGCGTAGTTATGTCTAAAACAGACAGCTCCAGTCACCTTTCCGGAAAACACCCGAAGACGTACGTGGCGCCACCGACAGGCCGGCCGGCCGCGGCGCATGGAGCCATGGACACGTCCCGCTCCATCTTTATGCCAAAGATAACTACTCCCGATCGACCCACCCATGCATGCACACGTACCCACCCTGCCGTGGCCTCCCGAATCCCAATCTTTAACTCTCGCAGCAGCATAAATAGCCATCACGAGTTGTGCAAAGATCAAACCAAAGCTAGTACTGCAATTGACTTGTAGACCATTTTAGCATTGTAGTCCAAGCGAGGAACTAAAGAGCGACAGGTGTGAGGTAATTAAGATGGAGTACCAGGGGCAGCACGGCCACGCCACCAACCGCGTGGACGAGTATGGCAACCCGGTGGCCGCACACGGCGCCACCGGCGGCATGGGAGCACACGGTATGGGCGCCGGCGGGCAGTTTCAGCCGGCGAGGGAGGAGCACAAGACCGGAGGCGTGCTGCACCGCTCCGGAAGCTCCAGCTCCAGCTCGGTACGTCTCTCTCTCTACCCCCCATACGTACATACGTACATCTGTAGCGTTTGTAGTGCCTCGTCGTTAATTTGCGACATCGTGTGTTAAATTGTGAATTCAGTCTTCTGAGGACGACGGCATGGGCGGGAGGAGGAAGAAGGGCATCAAGGAGAAGATCAAGGAGAAGCTACCCGGCGGCCACAAGGACAATCAGCAGCAGGCGACGGCCACCGGCGGCGCCTACGGGCAGCAAGGGCACGCCGGGATGACCGGAACTACCGGGGCGCACGGGACCGGGGGCACCGGCGGCGCCTACGGGCATCAAGGGCACGCCGGGATGACAGGAACTACCGGGGCGCACGGGACTGAGGGCACCGGCGAGAAGAAGGGCCTCATGGACAAGATCAAGGAGAAGCTGCCCGGCCAGCACTGAGCCGCTTCGGCCGTTGCGTAGGCACGTGTCAAAGTTGAGCGGAACAATAAAATATCCTCGGTCACATCCCTGTACGTGAGACACTTTCCGCTGTGAGCGTGTGTGTGAGATGGTGTGTGGCGTTTGTAATGTAACTCGTTGTGTACGCTTTGTTTTTATGGAAGCGAATATATATATACGCGGTGTGTATTCTCGTCGGTACATTCGTGAATGCGTTAGCTTGAAGAAAATTTTGGTGTATTAGCTCGCTACGCATTCGTATTTTCAAATATAGCTACATAAACAATGAAACTGTGAAAATAGCCTCCTAAGCCATCTCTATTGCTAACCAGATCGGGGCTTTTTTTTCCGCCGGGCTCACCTTGCCGCCACTGGCTACGGGGCCCACCTTGTCGCACGCTGGAGAGGTGGCTCCCGCCTGCACTCACCCTACGGTGTGGCCCACCTTGCAGCTCGGCTAGGCAGCGTCTCCCCCTTCCACAAGCCTCAGCCGTAGTTTCGCAGCCTGGCCTCTCGCCCACGAGTCAAGTTGTCGAACACGGCCCTGGAGAAAAGAGCATTTGATTCTTGTTCACATCACATCTATCCTCTCTATGCGCCGAAAGCATCGATCGATATCCGCATTTGCTGCGCATGGTCTCAATTCTCTTTTATAAATTACGACCGCTACGATGGTTTGCAGCAAACAGTCGGTGAGGGTAAAAAATCAGTGCTAGAGCGAGGGAGTTCGGGAGTTTTTGAGGGAGCTGAGATAACAGACAGGCGGGGAAAGAAGGGTTTGGAAAAAATAAGCAGAAACGAAAATTTGAAATCAGATATCTGAAGGAATTTAGTCTGTCTATAATTTGGTGGCATTTATTTCTAGATTAACATTGTTAGGTAGTATTTGATTCGGGATTCTTATTTTGCAGGTATTGTTTACGAAGATTATTTTGTACGCTATTCGGGATTTAGTGATCTTCAGCACACTTTGAGGAAGGTTAGTATGAAATATTCGAGGATAATAGTATAATAATATTGGAATATTAGCATAATTAGTACAAAATTAGTGTAAGCAATAGTACATGAAACCTTAGTATTACTACAACGAGCAGTAGATGAAATGAGAAATTTTGTACTATATTAGCTCCCTGCGCATTCGTATTTTTAAAAATAGCCTCCGTAACGGTAAAATTGCGTAAATAGTATGACATGATATGACAATAGTAGTGTATTGAGTAGTACGTGAAATAGGACATGTTGGTGTGATGTTAGTGCAAGTAGCACTATATGAAATGACTATATTGATGTAATAAGTAGTTAATGAAATCATGATACAAGGCATAAATAATGGTGTATATTTAATGTGATTTTATTGAAATTAATAATACTTGGTATAACGGCATTTCTACATGTGAGGTCAATAATAGTGTATTTAGGAGCACGTAAAACAATTATACATGACGTAAATAATGGCGTAATGTTAGCGAAATACTACTATTACGAATATTATAATATTAGTGTAGTACCAGCAGGATATGAAAGATTTAGTACTGCGTACAATAGTAGTAATAGTGCACAATATATGCATAACTGTAACAATTACGTTTACAGTACGACGTGAAAATCGATGATGTCCGCATTTTCTATCGTACTAGTTTTTACGGAGGTGATGAACTGTACGTTTGGATATAATGGGCGTGTGTCATTTGTTATGGTAGGTACTAAATGGCATATATGCAAGATTTGTTCGTGTTTTATGGCGACGGCGTTGTTTGAGATAGTCCATGTGGGGTGGACCTTTCGAACTGCGAACGGAAGGCGATCTGAGCTCCGGGTCTGATGGAGATGGGCTTGGGCGAGCTCCGTTGGTGCGTGCGGAGCGCATTTGACGGGGAAACCTCCCGAAAGAAGCTTTTAATCGAGGCCATGGAGTTCGGAGTTCAACTCCTACGGACTGGACATGTATTACAGGGAGCTGTGGCCAGGTCAAGTGACTTGGTGCCAGATTGATAGTTTGAAGAGGAGTGCTCGTGGCCGCTGGCAGTCACGACGAATCCGTAACGACATGGACGCTAGGCAGCGCGGAGACGCACCTGCTCCACGGAGGTGTCGGTTGTGCAGGGCAGTGGGTCATATAGTGAAGAACTGCCCTAGACTTGTGATTGTAGTATTAGCATGTCATTTTATTTTTAGTTCATCAACGTAAATTCATGTTATGTAACGCGATGTGCAAGCTAATGCCATTTACCTTAACATTATGTATTGTGTTGTTATGTAGTTTGTTGTTTTTTCATGTTATGACATTTAATGCTTTATGTCGCTACTCATACTCTTCCATTCATGTCATTTATTTTCTCACTGCAGGTTATGGCTGGACACGCATAGACTCTGCTGGACCCATCGTACGATGGGAAACATCGTAGCAGTGCCTGGCTCACAGGGGATGGTCCACCACCGTTTGTTCTCAAGGATCTGAGCGTCCACTGGCCCTTGGACGTGCGCTACGTCCCTCTTCTTCGGCAGGCAGGTCTGTTGCCGTTCGCATGGATGATGGGCATTGGTCGTTGCTTTTCTTTGGATGAGGCTCAGCTGTCTGCCCTCGTCGATCGTTGGAGGCCGGAGACCCACACGTTCCACTTCCGTTGAGGAGAGATGACGGTGACCCTGTAGGACGTTGCAATCATTACCGGTTTACCTATCAGGGGTAGACTGATAGTCCCACCACCGAAGTGGCCTGATTGGAGGGTAAGGTTGCAGCACCGGTTCGATCATTCGGTCCCAGAGAATAGTCGGGGGGTTCCACAGTCCTGGCTTCGACGATACATGCAATGTCCCGCTAATGCGCCAGGGTTTGTAGTACGGAGTCACCTTGTGGCGTACCTATTGTTTTTGTTTGGTTGGATGTTGTTTCCTTCCACGTAGAGAGACTCCGTGTACCCCAGCTTGATCTACATCGCTGAGGCATTGGCTGACGCCCAGCTGGACGACGTGCTACAGTTTAGCTTCGAATCAGCGGTGCTCAGCCATGCCATGTATTTTTGCAGCGCCCACGCGAGGATCACTCTCTTCTACCATCGTCATCTCGGCGGCACCATGAATTACCTGCTTCATTGCCCCCATGTCAGACTGCCGAGGTCAACACAGACTCGGACCCGGACTCGCCCGATCGGGACTTGCCTCCAGCAAGTTCAGGGCGGGGTGCACTTGCGCCGTTACTTCTACCTCAGGATTTTGCATTTGGGCAGACCTACACCCCCCACGGCATGCACGATTCGTCTACGCAGATGCCACATGAGGTACATTATATTTCGTTGAAGTCATTACTTACTGTTGAACATATCTTTTTCTGAGTTACCTAACATTTTCGTTCATATCATGCTCTTTTGCAGGCCGTGCGCCGAGATCAAACTCTCCTTCCACCGTCAACAAGTACAGCTGTTGAGGTCTACACACACTCCGAGGTGGACACGCCAGATGAAGACCTGCCTCCAGCAAGTTCGGCAAGGGGTACCTTCACCCCGCCATACTTACCGCAGCACCCTCCTCAGAAGACTTGGTTGGGCCAGAACTACGCCCCGTACTACACACATGAATATGGTGCAGGGTCATCATTTGTGCATCCGACATGGGAGGTATGTTTCTCCAGTTGTAGTGAACTCCAACGCGGAGCCGTCCTAATACTACGTGGGTGTAGGTTTCTAGGGACGAGTTCTCCTAGTGAGCACAAGACTCCATGACCCAGTGACCAGCATCGATATTACATGTACTTTAAGGTACTTGTTACACTCACTCACTGTTGAGCACGGCACTAACATTACACTGCAATGCAACCTCCTAGGTGGGTGGAAGACATGTTGGCCACACCAAACCTGGGACCCAGCCAGCTTCACGATGCCCCTCGCCCATCACAAGAAACACAGTACGACTTATGGAGCACGACACACGAGCCTGACCGGTTCACGTTCCCAGAAGACCAACTCCGTCGTGCGTGAAAGCGGCGACCAGATCTGAGTTGACGCTACGAGGCAGCGACCGGTTCTATTGCTGTACTAAAGTGCGTATATGTAATTGATGTCGACCCATTCGTACTGGTTTAAGAATGATAATCCTTATTACTATGTCGATGTGGTATGTTGCTTTCATAATATATGATCTTTTACTTTCTCACATTGGCCTGATAAAGGCGATGGTCCATCACGATTATACAATTCACGATTGTCAAGCCGATTAGACAAGTCACGGGTATCATATTTGTCAGGCCGAGTTGTCAAAAAAAGAAAGCATCCGTCACCTTTTGCAGTGACAAGTTGCTACACTCTGCCCAATACTTTTAACTTTTTCAGACCGATTTTTCTCGCCAAATCAACACACTTCCACCATAAATAGGCCTCCATGCCAGCTCTACTTCCTCATATCCTCATCCCATTCCTTCCTTCCAAAGGCCATGTCTCAAACGGCGAGCTCAGGAAATCGAAGGGCTCGTGCTCTTGCCACTGCAAGGCAGCTCAATTGTCCTAACTGCCATGTGCAAGCTAACGTGTTCTACGCCAACACGGAGGAAAATAACGGCTGGGTGTTCTATAAATGCCCTTTTTATCAGTAAGTGACCAGTTAGTTCGATTTCTTCTTGTACTGATGATTTCTTTAATGTTAGAGTTGTCTATTTGTTCCGAAAGATCTTATTTCTTTTCACGGCCTCAATGCATGTGTACCTTATCACATAGTCTGGAGGATACCAATATTTCCAATGGGCGGACATCATAGACACATCCATGGAGCGTCCTCCAAGCACAGGACCACAGAGACTGCAGGCTGCTATGGAGCAGAGGCTCGACCCTATGCTTGAGCAGAGGCTGAATGTGCTGGTGTTCAAGATGGAGCGTATTTTAGATCATGTCAAGTGGTTGGAGAAGATTGTGTCTGTAGCTAGCTATCTTTGTTGTACTGTACACAACACTTGCGAAGTAGTTTGTTTCCTATAGAGGATACAAACTTAGTCATGGATAACGTTCAAACTGGTGTAAGAATGATGTATCTTTCGCAGTAACAAGTTGCAACACTCTACCCACTGCTTAAAACTTTTTCGGGCTGATTTGACAACACTATACCATCAGCTTTGTCAGTGGGTCATATTTGACCACACGCTGTCATTAATGGATATTATCTTCTTCTGATGGTCATCAAGTGTAAACGTTTTACCTACACAGGCTTTCTTAATATCCTACTTTCTAACCGTTACTGCAGATCCTTGATGACCACCCATTAATATCTACGAGAAAAGACGATGGTCCATCACGATTACACAACTCACAAGGAGCAGTTTCGTAAGGTCGATTAGACAATTCAGGAGGAGTAGATATGTTGCCGGCAAGTTCACACATCAGCCTAAAAAAGGCTCTGGGACTGTATACTTCTTACGTGTAGCTTTATCAGGCCGATTAGACTAGTCACAGGTAGCAGGTTTGTTAGTCTGGGTTGTCAAAAAAGAAAGCATCCATCACTTTTTCTGAATTTATTGAACCCTGGTTTGGCAACAATCTACCATCAGGCCAATTTGACGACACTCTACCATGAACTTCGTCAGGCCGATCTAAGTCCAAGTCATCGGCAGAACTTCTATTGCTTAGACTAGAAGAGAACTTGAGAAGCAACTCTTTTATACAGGAAACCATCCTTGAACATCAAACCAATACGCACTTCAAAGACATCACCAGTTTGACGATCACGCTGTCATTAATGGATATTATCTTCTTCTAATGGACAATAGTTAATATTTCACTCATACCGCACACTCAGTACACACCAACTGCACACTGCATAGGCCGAAGTGACCACTCACTGCCTAATTTGACTACACACCTTGCATACATGGCTGCCTTTTCAGCCCGACTTGACGCGTTTTGCTATCCGTTTGTATGTTTCAATCTTACCTTACAACACTTTGTCCATACACCACCCCTTCGAGTCTATAAAAGGTCAAACGGCAGGCACACATCCATAGCTCCTATTCACACTTCATCATGGCTGCATCCTCTAGTAGAGCATTCTCCTGGACACCATATATGAGTACCGTAGCCCTTCATTACACGTTGAAGGTTACACGTGGTGGGAAGGATAATCCATTCAAGGAGGAGAATCTAAGTAAAGTGGTGTCCAAATTGCAAGAGTGGCGTCCGACATTATGGAGGCATAACATGACAACCTCTGGCCTGAACCTTGTGACCTCCAACGACCTGAAGGCGCACTTGCAATGGTGGCCTCAAAGGTATTTCAGGGTATGCGAATTAGCCGACCACCCTTCTTCTACAGGTTTCTCTACAAGATCTAACATAGTACTGATACTGCCTGATCGGTATGCAGAGCATATTAAGGTTAGTTATTTTATATTTGTTCACCTTACTAATCTTTTTACCATTATATATAAGTTCACTACTTCGTATGTTCGTCTTGTGTGTTAGTCATTCTCCGAGGATGAAGAGTTGCTGAACAAACATATTCCAAAATTCCTAGCGATGTATATGCTCTTCGGCGGGGGTGTGATGCCTGGTTCGCGAAGAAGACATAGAAGAGGATCTAACTAGAGGGGTAGAGATTGACACAGTACTGTTGCAGCAGCAAATTCAAGAGGACGTTCAACCACCACTAGAGGGGGGCTTGCTCCTAACTATGCAAATAACGATGACGATGATTTCGTATCACCTAGATCTCGACGTTCAAGCACTACCACAGCAGGCCGTTCAAGCACTACTACAGCAGGCCGTTCAAGAAATAATGTAAGAGTACGTTCAACCAGTATTAGAGGCGGGCTAGTTTCTAACCATACAAATGACGATGATGATGACGATTTCATGCCACCTAGCCCAGGAAACTTGCGTCCTAGGAATCCTCCCAATTCTGACGATGATATTACATTCAGCCCTATCAACGATCTAAACGTAATACCCCGTCAACCACCAATATATAACTTTACTTTTTTTTACCCTTCCCTATCCCAACTATCCCGACAACCATAGCCATAGAATGTATGGTTTTGTGACTTATGTTGTATCCCAGTTTTATGAATTCTCTAAGGCATATATGTATCTATGTTGTATCCTAGTTTTATGAATTCCTAAGTTATGCACCTATGTTGTATACCAGTTTGTGACTTAGCCCTGCACCCTATAATTTCATCTTGTCGTCGCCCTGAGAAATTATTTTTAACTAGCCCACGTTGCTTCGGTTGATTTTTTTGTGCCATTTCCAGCGCTTCATAATTTCAGTGTTCATTTTTTATTTCGAAATTATGCAGGGAGTTTGGAAATCGGCTTTTATTTTTGCCATTTTTTAGTTCTGTCGCCGTAATTTTTCTGTTAAATAGCCGATCTCGCGATAAAGTTGTACGTATAGCAAAATAATAAGGCAATGTTGTTTCGTTCGGTCGAGAATTTTTTCCAATCATTTCGAAGCGGCACACAATATTATTGCCAGCGGTTGGGACCGACGGGATACTTGCTTTGCGCGCTCGTGACTCGCAAGATTTTTTTTGTGAGGTGCAATTTTTCATTACTATAGGCAAAAATTCACTACACGTTATAATACAATACATATTTGTAGCGCGTCGCGACAACAACTTTGTCGGGATAAACAGATAACTAGGGCAAATTTTCCACCACGTAGAAAAAAAAAGCCAGTGCGTCGCGACTGCGCAAAACAACAATCCCGTTGACCCCAACCTAAGTCCACTGAATTATCAGAATTTTGTCGCGGCCATAGCTATTTTAGAAAAAAATTATACGCAGAGGGCTAATGCATTCAAAAATTCGCAGTGTGACGCAAAATATATATATATTTTTTCAGATTTGTAAAAAATCGATGGCGAAAAAAAAGGACGTGCCCCCTGAGTTTCAGTGGACTGGAACCGCTGGAACTCGCCGAATCCAACGTTTCCAGTTCGCTGGATTCGCTGCCGTACCGCCTGCAAAATTTTAAAAATTCCAGCGGAATCAAGAATAACAAAAATAATTTTTTTCCCGCGGATCCAGTGCGCTGAAAAATCAATAAAAAATAAAACAGTGGATGGGTACCGCTTGCTTGTACTGTGCAAAGGCTATTTTTGCTATTTCTTCGGATCGGCGGCTAATCACTGAAATTTTTTTCGAGCCGAGCTAGAACAGTGAAAATTTCAGCAAGCGCAGGTGCGACAAGGTGGGCCCCACCGCACGGTGTGTGGCCAGGAGAGAGTAGCGACTCCAGGCAGCGGCAAGGTGGCCCCACCACCCTGCGCGCCTGCAGGCGGGAGCAGCGACTCCAGGCAGCGGCAAGGTGGGCACGGCGGGAAAAAAAAAGGGAAAAAAGACTCGATCTGGGGCAGTGATACAGAGAGCTCAGGGGGCTATTTTTGTAATTTCGTTGCTTCGGTGGCTATTTTTGAAAATACGATACGCAGGGAGCTAATACAGCAAAATTTTTGTCCAAATCGTTAATTACAGATGTTTTTCATTTTGAGCTTCTACGCCAACTTGTGCTCCCTTAAGCGTTTTTCAGTATCTCGCTGCCGCTGTGCTTCTGTCCTCTCGCTGTGCTCGTTAACAACCTGCGGACAATTTTAGCATATCGGTTTCCCAGTCTAATTTGGCTCGCTGTCACGCCCGAGAAATTAATTCCAAATACGATATTTTTATCTGTGTAGTCATACATAGGTATACACGATCAAGTTAATTTTATACAAATAGACCGACTTACTAATTAAATAGTTCATTTAAGAAAGTAGTTTCATCAGAAATAAACAATAAATTAAAATAGATGAGCCCAAGTGGTATGCCATAGGCCCCTGACAAACTAGTAACACTTTTGTAGTACCCGGCATTGTCATTATCAAAGCCCGCAGCATAAAATTAATTAATTAGCTAACCGAGTAATCTGTTTTTTTTCTTAACAAGCAATTGTGAGTACATAATTATAGTTCGCAAGACTTAAGAAATATTTATAATATGTGCAAGCTGAGACAGAGGATGATGACTTTTTGAACTAGTTTATTTTGCGTAGAGCGAGTGTTATTTGTAATAGACATAGTAATTTGAGAAGGACTATAGAAGTGATTTGACGTTGCTATAAAGTAACCATAAGTAGTATAAGTACCATAATTTAAGTGGCTTACCGCTGTCACCTAAACATTTGGCAAGCCTTTAAAAAAGAAAAAGCATGGACTGCACCATCCACGCCTTTACAAAATCTAAAAGTAACCTAGTATGGACTACATCATCCATACTTCATCCAAAACCATTTTGAAACCAGCAAATTAATCTAACCGGGTGTGGTATTATCAAGCGATGTCCGTAATCAGTAACATGGCCATTCGAATAGATTATACACTCTGTAGAGGTTACACCTTTACCCTCAAGAAAAAATCAACTTGCACCACCCCAACCCGATTCCACCAGCTAAGGTTTCATCTCCAAAGGGCTAACCACCCAGTTGGAGGCCCCCTCTTGTGCCATGTGAGAATAAACCATCTCAGACACCCATATTCAATCGGATGGCGAAACCAATGTTAAAATATTGCAAATAAGTTAGCCAGATCCATCCCATACTTGACTTGAGGTAGTACGATAATGCTTGGATCAATGGTACTAAAGTTTGGTCCTAAGTGATCCGGGCGGGCGAGACCACCACAAATCGAGATCTCGTGCAGATTAAACTACGTTGGTCTCAACCAACCACCTTCCCAAGTCCAAACCATTTTTATTTTCATATTTTTTTAACCAATATATAGAGGTAACCTCTATATCCATATTTTACTAAAACATTTTTCAAAGTGACCAAAATTGAGTTTTACCATGTTACCTTTTTTTACCAATATTAAGCTAAGCATGATATGCATAAAACACACTTATATTCTACTAAAAATTCTAGCAACATTGTTTTAGGGACTGCATCAATGTCTAAAACAATGTTATTTCGTGCTAGAGAGAGTATAAGAATTGAAATCGGATTGTTTTGGAAACACCACAAGATGTTTCAGGTATGCATATTTCAATTCACATATTTTTTTCAAGAATTTTTTGAGTTCATCCTAAAACGTCAAAATAATCTGCCACTTAAATTAGTAACCGAAGGAATCTAGCTAGCTACCGAAGCAGCAGGCACCATTTTGAAGGGACCATCCTTAGCTACTACCCATATCCATAACTAACCGGTACATAAATCATCTTTTTTTTAGTCTCCTTATTTTTTTTGCAAATCTAGGACATCCCTGAGCCTATTTGTAGATTTGTACCATATTCTTATTGCGGAAGCCACTCCTGTGCTAGGGAGCGTGGCAGCAGGTGGGTTAGCATGGGACCCCAACAGCCTCCGTGCCCGGGTCGAGGAGCGTGGGAGAAAGCCGGAGAACACGGGCTGCCGCGGATGAAGAGTGCGGGAGGTGTACTCTTCCGTGCGGTAAGAGAGCACGGAATGTGACATATGTCATCTTCTGACGCTTCTGTGGTCGAGAAAGGTCCATTTTACATATACGTTGATGAGAGAGCTAAATTTAAAAATAAAAATAAAAAGAGAGAGCCGGAAAAAGCACGACTTCACCTGTAAATATGTGGCAGTCCTCTCTCGAAAAACAGATATGGCAAAGTCATTTCGCCCATCTCGATGAGCAAAGTCCAAGCCCACGTCGACATGCTCGCAGCTAGTTCTTTCAGATGGAAACCAGAATATATCCAAAGCGTTCTGTAGCCGACACGTTCCCCCATCACGCGCGTCGTCTCGGCGCACAACGCGCCGAACACCCAACCCCGCCTCCCACGCACTGCATGCACGTACACGTATCTTGCAACGTGTCGACCTTGCCGCGTCAACACGTTGCTCATGCGCTCTATAAATACAACGCTTCGGACATGGCTTCACTCCATCGATCTCGACGAGACAAATTCGGAAAGAAAAAAACACAGCTCAGAGCACGCACAAACAAGCAAGCACGCGACTGAAGATGGCGCATTTCCAGGGTCAGCAGCACGGCCACCCGACCACCCGAGTCGACGAGTACGGCAACCCGGTGACGGCCGGCCACGGAATAACCGGGACACACGGCGTGGGGCAGACCGGTGGGTACGGCGCCACCGGCACGGGCGCACACGGCGCTGGGCAGGCTGGGTACGGGGCAACCGGCACCGGCGGCTACGACGCCGGAGGCTACGGTAGGCAGACCGGGTACGGCGCCACAGGCACGGGCACGCACGACGCTGGGGGCTATGGTGGCTCCGGTCAGCCAGCCGGGTACGGTGCCACCGGCACCGGGATCCACGACGCCGGTGGTTTCGGCACGGGGCAAACTGCTGTCACCGGTGTCCACGACGCCGGTGGTCTAGGTACCGGCCACACGGCTGGGTACGGGGCCACCGGCACCGGGACCCATGGCACGGGACAGGGCGCGTTCACCGGCACTGGTGTCCACGACGCCGGTGGTCTCGGCACCGGGCACACTGCTGGGTACGGGGCCACCGGCACCGGGACCCATGGCACTGGACACGGCGCGTACACCGGCACTGGTGTCCACGACGCCGGTGGTCTAGGCACGGGGCACACGGCTGGGTACGGCGCCACCGGCACCGGGACCCACGGCGGAGGGCAGTCCCAGCCCGTCAGGCAGGAGCACAAGATCGGCGGTATCCTCCACCGCTCCGGCAGCTCCAGCTCCAGCTCGGTATGCTCCTAGCTTTCCGTATCCCCGTACATATATCCATGGTGCATAGTGCACTGACTACTTGGTTGTTTTCTCCTGGGTTGTGCAGTCATCTGAGGACGACGGCATGGGCGGGAGGAGGAAGAAGGGCATCAAGGAGAAGATCAAGGAAAAGCTCCCCGGCGGCCACAAGGACAACCAGCAGCAGGCCACGGCCGCCGGCGGTTACGGGCCAGGGTACACCGGGACCGGGACCACCGGCACAGGCGGGACGCACGAGAAGAAAGGCGTCATGGAGAAGGTCAAGGAGAAGCTCCCCGGCCACCACTGAGCTAGCTAGTTAGCAGTGGCCAGTGGGTGAAAGCCTGAATATGCATGTACCGTGTGAAATTTAGTCAGTACTTCAACAGCCACGTACCTTTCAGAATAAGTTGCGCTGAAGAATAAAGAAGTCGTCGTTTCTGTGCTGTGTGTACGTGAAAGGGCGTTCTTTATCTTGTACGTTTTGTAACTTCTGTTTTCCTGTGTGATCGATCTTGTAATAATAAGATGGTTTCCTTATTTTTGTGAAGACTACGTAGATATATCGCATACGTCCCTATATAAGTTTGTTATTGCTCGGGGGCAGATCCACGTCGGGCAACACGGGTGCAGAAGAGAACGGCCTAGATGTATTTTCTTGAGATAGCCTGTGTGTGTAAACCCTCAGTCCAACCCGAGTTAAAAAACCACTCGAGGCAAGCCGGCCAGCAGCACCAGCCCAAGGAAGCGCATGTTCCTAGTCCAGCGTACGACCAGGCTGGCTGCAATGCAACAGCCTAGTTTGTAAGACCATCCATCCATTGTGGATTGCCTGTACCGGCTTTAGGCACTGTCACAGTTGGATTTTGGGCCTGTTTGGAGAAGCTACGGTTAAGTTGAAAAGCTATTTTTGGTTTGCTGGACTGTAAAGCAGTTGTAGCTGGTGGCTGTGACTTTTCTTATTATCCTGTTTGGCAAACTGGCTGCTATAGCTGTAGCTTTTAGGGCGAAGATGGCAAGGCGGGGCCGCGGAGATGGCAAGGAGGCAGCGGCCAATCAGGACGGGCGACGAGGCGGGGCAAGGAGGGAGGCAGAGCGAACATGGAGGTAGAGCAAGTGAGGTGGGAGGCGATCGAGCGAAGCCACAACTGAAAAGCTCCTCCCTAGCGGCTGCAGCTTTTGGGGGTGCTTTTGCTGTGACTTAGCTTTCTAGCTGCTTTGCAGCAATGCTGTTTGGAGGGCTTTTGGCCCAAAGCTGAAGCACAGCCCCTCCAAACAACCCCTTTATCTTCTCCCGAACCTTCCTCTCCAAGCTGGTTCCAGAAAAAAGACACCACCTCGTAACACTCTCTCCTTGTCGCTCTCCCTCTTCCCATGGTGTGGAGTCTGGTTTAGAGCATCAGTTCTCCTCTCCCTACGTCCCTCAGCAAAATAGCGTAGTGGAAAGGAAGAACAGGACCCTGGTAGAGATGGCCAGGACGATGCTAGACGAGTACAGTACTCCTAAGAAGTTTTGGGCTGAGGCTATAGCTACTGCTTGCCATGTTTCTAATCGTGTATTCTTGAGAGCACATTTGCACCGCACTTCTTACGAGTTGAGGTATGGGCGAAAGCCCACTGTTTATCATTTTCGTATGTTTGGTTACAAGTGTTTCATTTTGAAGTCTGGTAACCTGGATAAGTTTGAGTCTCGCTCTTCTTATGGTATCTTTCTGGGTTATTCGACTTCTTCTCGTTGCTATAGGGTCCGGAGTTGCGATGCGAATAAGATCGTAGAGACCTGCGAGGTGACCTTTGATGAGGCTAGCCCTGATATCTCAGGCTCTTCTTCCTCCTTCGAGACTATCTTTGTAGAGGATGAGGATGATGGAGATGATGGTGTTCCACCTGATCTAGTCCCCTCTACACCTGAGGTGCCACATGTTTCCATTTCTGCACCTCAGAAAGGCCAGCCCTTGCCTTCTGACTCTCATGCAGCTAGTGGCTCTGATCCTCCTTTTGTTCAAGAGGTAGAGGCCATTTCTGCTGCTGGTCCTCCCTGTCATATTCAGAGACGTCATCCACCTGATCAGATGATCGGCGATTTGTTCGAGCGTGTCACACGCTCAAGAACGGGTCTGTCTTCTTTCTGCTTTCACTCTACCTTTGTTGCCTCGTTTGAGCCGAAGGATGTGACTCATGCATTATCTGACGAATCTTGGATTAATGCAATGTATGAGGAACTCGAAAACTTCAAGAGGAACAAAGTTTGGCAGCTTGTAGAATGTCCATCTGGTCATAATGTCATTAGGATCAAGTGGGTGTTAAAAAACAAGCAGAGTGAGGAAGGGGTTGTCATTCACAACAAGGCTAGGCTAGTTGCACAGGGCTTTTCTCAAGTTGAGGGTCTTGACTTTGAGGAGACTTTTGCCCTTGTAGCTAGGCTAGAGGCTATTAGGATCCTGCTCGCATTCGCGGCATCCAAGGGCTTCAAGCTTTTTCAAATGGATGTTAAGAGTGCATTCCTCAATGGCTTCATTGAGGAAGAGGTGTATGTCAGACAACCTCCAGGATTTGAGAACCCCAAGTACCCTAACCATGTATTCAAGCTTTCCAAAGCATTGTATGGACTTAAGCAAGCTCCACGAGCTTGGTTTAAGAGGCTTAAGTCCTACCTCTTGAGTCATGGTTTTCATATGGCAAAACCTTGTTCGTTAGACATTCTGATTCAGACTTTCTCCTAGTCCAGATCTATGTCGACGACATTATCTTCGGTGGCTCCTCGCATTCACTCGTTACTCAGTTCTCAGATGTAATGAGTACTGAGTTCGAGATGAGTATGATGGGCGAGTTTAGCTACTTTCTTGGCTTCCAAATCAAGCAGACTCGGGAGGGTACTCTCCTGCACCAAGGCAAGTACACTCGGGATCTCCTGAGGCGGTTTGATATGTCTGATAGTAAGCCGGTGATGACTCCTATGGCCACCACTGCTGTCCTCGAGCCTGACGAGGATGGTGAGCTCACGATCGAAGGAGTTCGGAGTATGATTGGCTCTCCTCAGTATCTCACCGCTCGAGGCCGGACATACATTTTCTTTGTGTGTCGTGTGCTCGATTCGAGCCTCTCCTCGCGCCTCTCACCGCTAAGCGGTGAAGCGCATCTTCAGTACCTTCGTGCTACCACCGATTATGGTATTTGGTACTCTGCTTCTTCTTATGCATCTCTTGAGCCTTTTTCGATGCTTGATTTTCTTGGTCAGAGGATAGATAGGAAGAGCACTTTTGGCACTGCCAATTCATTGGCACTTCTCTTGTTTCTTGGTCATCTAGGAAGCGATCCGAGTTACCTGATCCACCGAGGCCGAGTATGTTCTTTGCGGCCGATTCTTTGTAGCAGTGCTCTGGATGAGATCGACCTTGCGGGACTTTGGGTTATAGATAGAGAGTGTGCCACTTTTTTGTGACAACACTTCTGCTATTTGCGTTGCTAAGAACCCAGTGCAGCATTCCCGGACCAAGCACATTGATATTAGATATCACTTCCTTAGAGACCATGTGGAGAAGGGTGATATCGCGCTTCAGTTCATAGAGAGTGATCTTCAGTTAGCCGATATCTTTACCAAGTCTTTGGATAGCTCCAGATTTGTTGCCTTGAGGAGTGAGCTTGGAGTCGTGAGCCCTTACGGCCTATCGTGAGGGGGAGCTAGTTTGTATATTATGCATAATATATTCTCTTCTAGTTTCTCTCTTCTTTGTGTTTCTTCTCGGTGATCTTGGGCTTATTTTCTTGAGTTGAGTTCACTCACTTAGATTTCTGGCATACCTTGCATGGACCTCTTATCTTGTGCTTTAGGTTGCTATCATGCGTGATTAGCTGTTCTCTCTTCTCTCTAGGTTGAGTTCTCTCACAGTCTTATAAGTCTAGCAGGTGTTGGGCCTCCTGGGTAGACAGGGTCTATGTGCACTCCTTAGTTGAGATCTAGAGTCAGCTTCCTTATGTTAGTCACTGGGGAAGATAAGATCTAGTCTGAGCCATAGTGAGTCTCTTCTATCTTTTCTATGCTCAATAGCCTCCCAGTTTGCAGTTCTCTCGACTTCTTCTCCTCATTCTATTTTTCTGGTTGTTATCGAGTTTATTTGGGTTTTCTTTATGCCTAATCTTGATAATAACTCAACTTTAACCAAATTTGAGCTTAAAATTGATTCATTTGTTGAGGGGGAGTTTGGAGATCCGTTCATGCATTGCATTTAGACTGCATTTTCTGTTTTATGAGCTTTGTCTATTATGCAATTGACTCAATATTTATGAAATACATTATGCTATATCTTTTGAAAAAAAATCACTAGCTTAGATATGTCCAAGTTCATTTATCATGCTAAGCTTAATTGGAATCTGAAAAACTTGAAAGCTTTAAATAAAAACTTGATGAAACATGTTGCTTTTACTTACTTAGTTTCTTCTCTAGGGGCTTTTACCATGAATTGTGATATTTTGGATTTCTCTAGAGTCCCTATAGCAACTTGGGTGAAATTTGGTTGATCCATATTTGAGTCCTTCAAAATTGCTCATATGTGCTAAATTGAAATCAAGAAAAATTTGACTCTGTTGTGCAAAATTGATCTCAACACTTTATATTTTCGAGATTGCTTCCCATTGCATTTGGGATGAACTTGGAATATATTGTGTATGACCAAGATCATTCTCTTAAGAGTTACTCTTGAGATGATCGAAAATGGCTTGAGTCAATCAATAATAAAAAAATGCAAATATCAAACACATAAGTGGGTAAAGAATGCAAATAATGTCAAACATTTGCACCCCGCTATGTTTTTCAAAAGTCTTAAAGAAAATTTGCATAACTTAAAAAATGAGCTCGAAGGACCTTATATGCACTTCAAAATTCCCCAAAGTGTTGAGTAGTTGAACTCTAGGTTTTTCCATTTGATCCTTGAGTGGTTTTGCTTCTAGATTTGAAACTTTGCTAAGTTTTGCACTTGTCAAATCTTGCAAAAAAAATGACACATTTTCAAAACTTAGCTTATGAGCAAAATTTGTTATTTGCACTTGGACATATCTTAGTTTAGTCATAATCTGAGATTGATAAGCTTGGTGTCATATCTTGTCATTACGATCATTTGGATAATCTTAAAAGCTCCTTTAGGTTGCATTTCATACATAAAAAGGGGGAGAAAATTCCATTTTGATGCCTATATTGCCAAAAGGGGGAGAAATCGTAGAAAATGCATCATTAAAAATGTGAAAGCTTAAAATTTGGTTCTTATGTTCTTTGTAAAATTTTTTATCATAATCACATAATCACATTTGACACTTATGATTGAATTTTAGAGCTTTTTGTGTAAAACTTACTCTTTCTTTGATTTAGCTCTAAAATATGTGACTTGGTCATGTTCTCAGTCTCTTCTCTCTGGACCATGTGTGGTTTTGAAATCAAATTGCTTTCTTCTTATCTTACTCAAACTCAAATTTATGCCTTTTGTGTGGTTTGTCAATATACTCATCAAGGGGGGAGATTGAAGGACCATATGGAGGTCTATCCATGTTTGTGATGAGCATTTGACTTTATATGATCTAGGATAGCTTAGATTTGAGTTTGTATTTAAATTTGATTTCAAGATGGAGTTGCATTTGCAACGGATCAAATTTATGAGAGTTTCACATGTATGTCGGACCAAATTTCTGAGAGTTTCACGTGTATGATGGAACAAATCTCGGTGAGCTTCATGTGTATGACGGACCAAATGTCGCGTGAGTTTCATGTGTATGACGGACCAATTTTACCCGCGTACAGTAATATGCATTTTTGAAGGTCTTTTCGAGCTCAAAAAATTATTTGGTCTACATGAATGTTGTAGAGAATTTAGAAATACAACTTTTTTATGTTGACAAGTTTTTCATTTGAGCAATAGAAAAAAATCATAGAAAATCGGGAAGGTTAACAGTGAGTTTCACGTTTACGCCGGACCGATTCTTGTTAGCACTTTTTAAGGGTCTTCCATTGCTCAAACAATTATTTGTTATACATGAAAGTTGTATAGAATTTTAAGATGCATCTTGTTCATGTTGACAAGTTTTTCATTTGAGTAACATAAAAAATCATAGAAAATCGGGAAGGTTAACAGAGAATTTCCCGTTTACGCCGGACCGGTTTTGCAGCTGGCAGTAATTTGCCTTTTTAAGGGTCTTCCCGTGCTCGAAAAATTATGTGTTCTACATGAAAGTTGTAGAGAATTTCGAAACTCAACTTTTTCATGTTGACAAGTTGTTCAGTAGAACAACATATAAAATCAAAAAAAATTGAGAAGATCCTGCTGTTTTGAAAACAGCTTGTCTGCATTTGGTTGAAATTCTTTGGTCCGTTTTTGGTCCTTTCTAACCCCAACTCGTGATCGAATTGTTGTGATGGGTCCATGGTGGAACCAAGAAGGGATTTCTTGTCTTTGTGAATGTAGGACTTCATTTGGTGGTTATGGTGAGGCGAAGGGAGGCCGGAACTAGGCATGGGATGGCCGGAAGTTAGTCGGAAGATGGCCGGAGATGAAGGCGGTGCAGTTTCAAGAGACAAGAGAACAGTGGAGAAGCTAGCTTATCACTACTTGGATCAAGGAGAGCTGTAGGGTTGCAGTTTTGGAAGATAAAGTAGTGGATAAGTGTAGCTTGCTTTCAGGTGTACTAGAAAGTACCTGAGTGTAGTTGAGAGTGACAGTGTAAGGATCAAATCCTGGCTCTTGGAAGTTGGCTTAGGATTGAAACAAGACATCCAAGGGTGGAGATTGATCCCAGGTCACTATAAATAGAGGGGTAGGGGCAGCCTCCCCTCTTTAAAGGTTCTGAGGTTTTTGCTGCTCATTTGAGTTTTGCCACTTTGTTGTGAGGCTTTGTAAACCTCCCTTCCAGAAATGAAATGTTCTTCATTTAATTTCTTGTTTCATTTTCTTTACGCATTTACATTACGCACTTAAATTCTGCTATCTAAATTCCGCATTTACTTACTTGCAATTTACTTTACGTAATTTGGATTTGCCTCATCTCCTTCTACATGCTATTGAATCTTTGTTGAAATTCATGGTTGATGAACTCTTCTCTTGATTCGATGCTTTCAATCATTTAGGCAATCCTTGCGTTCTTGTTGCAAGTTGTAAATCTGTGTGTTCTTGAAATGCGTAAACGTGTGCCTTGCAGTTCTTTAGTTTTGATTTGCTTCTGGTTCTTGTTGCTAAGGATGAGAGATTGATTGGATGAATCTTCACTCAGAACATATCCAAATCCTCTAGGCAACCCTGGTTCAAGTTCTGCAAAGAAACCGATCTTTTGTCCCTTAATTGATCGAGTTTTGGTGTTTACTCCTGTGATATCTTGCTTGCTGTGACGTGTGAGAAGGCATTCAAGTCTATCTTGATCATTAGAATCTCACGAGTAAGCCAAGATCACAGATTGGTTTTTGGAGTCGTGCTGTTTTCTGAACACTGCTTGTGTTTTCCTAGTCTCTGTTCTTTACAAGCAGTACTGAGTCTTTGGCTAGTATTTGTCCAAGACGTGGAAAAATTTATTTTGGGACCATTCACCCCCTCTTTGGTCGCCATCTCGGTCTTTCAGACTCAATGGAGTTATCGGATTTATAATCATTATTTATATAATTTTTGTGATTATTTTTAATTACAGAATTAACTATAAATCTTGCGGCTATTCATCTATTTCTACGATGACATTGTATCTTGTTAAAGAACATATTGAACGTCTAGTCAATAGCTTTTTTCTATCTGAACTTAACTAAAAGTTGTACCCATTTAATGGACGGTATAGACTAGTTTGATTGTAACTTTGTATGTATGCTTCTTTTTTTAGTTTGATTCATATCCATATATACATTGGTTCAATAAATCTACAGCTTGAATAGTCAATATATTTTCTTTTTCTGATTAATCTAGGAATTTCTAGCTTTTTTATTTTTTTACGATTAATGTGGTAATTTCTAGCTTAGAATGGTACATTCTAAATTGTATCCTTAATAAATGGACAATGAGATGTAATATTGACTTAAAGTTATAAAAAAGCTAATAAATTTAGGATGAAACCTAACGTAATTATCTATATATATTTCATTAGCATGATAATACCTCTTTTAAACAATAATTTATTGAAATATCTAATACTCCCTCCGGTCACAAATAGTTATTGTTTTGGACATCGGCACGGTCTCCAAAACATAGCTTTGACCACTAATTTCTATTATAATATATTTATAAAATCCAATAAAATTATAATATTATGAAAGTACTTTTTGAGGCAAATCCACACATATGATTTTCATATATCCAATTTAAATATTTTAAAAAAGATATTGGCAGTCAAAGTTTTGAAAGTTTGACTGCATTTATGACCAAAACGATAACTATTTGTGACCGAACGGAGTAGCTAATACTGCGATTAAAATCTTATTGGGAAAAAAGAGAGAGTTACGTGAGAGTGATATACATACATACATACATACATACATACATACATACATACATACATACATACATATATATATATGTATATATATATATATATGTATCATTTTAGTTGTGCAATACAATATAGCAAGTAACGTTGGGATCTCTTACTTTCAGGACTCGTCGTACATGATCCGGCTATGTGCATGCTTGCTAGCTACCATATTTATTTCAGTTTCCATGTCGAACATAATTTTCTATGTTGTCTATTATATATATAGATCTAAGCCATGGATGAAAATGATTAAGGATATTGGAGGACCAAGATGTTTACATTTTTAGAATAATGTGGGATTTTCTAGCATTTTTTTCTTTTTCTCAAATTAATGTGGGAATTTCTAGCCTTTTTCCCTCCTAGAATTAATGTTGGAGCTTCTAGGAGGACCTGCGGTTACTAGATATAAATATTGCTATAACATATTATAAAAATATTTTTGTGGTATTTTATAAGATGACTTAAATATAAATACACTATTTTGAGACATGTAGACTCCGACGTTCTAGACACCACCGTCAACGACCCCGACCTTGATCTCGACATCAACCAGCAAGGCAAGAACCCCTTTGATCATGTTGATCCCAGCAATTTGAAATTCTTTTGTTAAAACTCTTTATGCATGCGTATATTTTCAGTAAATTCGCTATATTGTGGTATTGGTAGATATAACCTTCATTGATGGAATATCCTTAATAAATATTGACATAATATCCTTTGCAGCCATAAATCGGGGACATACATTTAATAATGTCAAATGGTTATACTCAATTATATTTGCACATGCTTAGCCATACTTTAGATTGGGACACAAATGGTTGGTTATACTGTTTGTGATGGGAATGGAGTATTGGACATGATGAAAAATATGGATAATGATATTTTGGTAAAAATTAAAATAAAACTATGATTTTTTGACACGGGCTAGCTATTGAAAATAGCCGGATGTGTGTGGGACTTGTACGTATATACGGGAAGATTTCTCGCCCGAGTCGGATTAAGGACCGAACGTAGTGTTGTATGATCCTAGGGATACTCGTAGAACCACAAGTGCTGGTATGGGACGGTCTTAATCTACTAAGTTACTTAGATTTGGCTTTGCACATTGGAAGACCGAAGTAGCATGGGCATTCCGGGTAGGTTTGCTCGTAGGGATTTCTACATACCAATACAACGGTGTATGCCTTACTATGGGGAGATGTGGGGCTCCACAGGAGTGAACTGTGTGAGAAGTATTGTGTGTACGAATATCTTTTACCGCTATCGTAAGGGTTTGTCATCACCTGGTTGGTGCCAAGTTAGATCTAGGTAAGGTAATGATTATGTTATAATCTCTCTACGTCACACCAAAGGAAGTGTGCAAATTGCGCTGCACAAAGAGTCAATCATTTCTTGTTGGTAAAGTTGTACACCTCTGCAGAGTGTAAATCTTTTCAAAAAGTCGTACCCGTGGTTATGGGAGACTTTGTGAACTAACACTAGTTAGGTGATTGTAACATTCCAAAATTTGGATTTTAGAATGTTTCAATTTCAAAATTCACCATTTGCAATTTCTTTGAATTAATTTTAGCTTAATTTGAATTTTCTTTTTATAAAAGGATTTAATTAGGCTAATCTATCCATCAAACATTAGATTTTCAGTTTTTGCTGGGTTCATTATGCTGCAAGGAATTTTTCTGTATTTTTGGAGATTTTTTCTGAAATTATTTGATATTTATTTGGATTTATTTGCTTTTATTTGAATTTCTGGAATTTCTTTAATTCGGATATTGATTTCTAATTCAAATCCTTCGGGCGAATTCCTTCACGCCCATTTTCGCGGCCGCTTCGCCGCAGCCGCTGGCGTTGTGACCCATCTCCAAACCCTAGCGCGCGGGCGTTGGATCGAGCTCGGTGCTCCAGATTGCGCCACGCCACCTCATGGCCGTGGCCGTCCGTTCGGTGCCGCGTGGGCGGCTAGCGCTGCGCCACGTCGCTGCGCGCGCCGCCGCCGGAACCCTAACGCGTCAATCCCGCGTCGCCGCCATCTCGGTTTCGAGTTTTGCGCGCCTCCGAGGCTATTTGCCGCCTTGCACCCACCCGAGGTTCGCCTCCTCGCGCCGCACCGCCGCCTCAAGCCCGCCCGAAGTCGCCTCCGTCGCGGAGATCTCGCTCGCCGAAGTTCCGCGCCGTCCGGCGCTTCTTCGCCGCTTTTCTTCCTCGCCGGTGAGCCTCGCCGTTGGTTTTGGTCCCGCCGGACTCCCGCGCCGCCTCTTCCTTTTTCCCCAAAACCCGAGCCGATCCAGCTCTCTTCGCGCAGATTCGCGTCGTCTTCCCGCCTCCGCGTCGTCGTGCCGCCGCCGAGCCGCTTCGCGCGCCTCGCGGCGGCCGTGCCGCGCAGCGGCCGTCCGATCCGCTTTGCCGCCGATGCGCGCCGCGTGGACGGCCCAGATCGATCGCGTCGATCCGCTCCGGCCGCGTCGGTACCGCCTCATTGGTCGCCTCGTCACCGCCGCGTCGACCCTTGCCGCCGCGTGGCTTGCCACGTCGGCCGTCTGCCGCGTCACCGAGCCTCCTCGGTGGGACGCGATCCACCGTGGCCGTGTCTCGACGCGTGGGTCCCACGTGTCAGCGGCAAATCTTTTCTTTTATTCTTTCCAGAAATTCCGAAATTCCAGCCAATCACGTGCTGCCACGTGTCACCTCTCTGATTTTTTTCGATTTTACGATCCGAAATCTTCCAGGAGCCCGTTCTCCTTCGCTCGAGCTCGATTCCAGTGATTCAAATTTCTAAATTCATCTAAATTCAAGATCTATCTTCCAGTACCATTCTTTTCAATTTTTGAATTTTATTTGAAATTGTTTTATTTATTTGCCTCGTTTAGCGTGTAGGCACTTGATCGAAGATCAGTCGAATCAACAATCAGAGGTAGAACCAGCAAGAGGCAGCGAAGGCAAGTCTTCCTTGAACATGTTGATCCCAAAGTTCATGAAAATGTTATGTTGTTTTAAATTATGCATGCTTACTTTATGCAATGTACTTTAAACATAGTTTTAGAGTATAGTTAAATTCGGTTTGTTATACCCTCATTGGTATTGATCATGTCGAACCTTTGACACCCTAGATGATATATACTAGCTATTTTATTTGGAGATATCCAGTAGATTAGCATGGAACGGTAGAATTGCTTAGTCCAGCTTAAGCGTTTCGGTATTGTGCCAATAGGGGAATCATTTCAAATGTTGTTTAAACTTATTTGTGAGATTGCGGCAATTGGTGTTGCTGCTGTGATTTAAATGAAATAAAGTGGAAATGGTTTAGACCGGGGCGGATGGATGTTTGGCGGGTGCGAAAGCACGAGACCTTGGTATGTGAATGTTCGCCTAGTCAATTAAGGACCAAGCGTGTGTTACCATGGACCGAGCACTACCGTACAACCACAAGTCTATATGGGTACGACATGGCTAAATAATTTGTGCGTCTCATTATTAGCTTCGCTTGGTTGGTGAGTGCGGATGTTGGCAGCGCAAGAGGGGCTTCAGATCTTGGCGGCTAGAACCCTAACAATGTGAAACCTTAGCGCGAGGTTAATAGTGGGGTTGTGCATTGTAAAGGCCTTGTCATGATCTCTCCGCCGACACACCAAAGGAAGTGTGTTAAGTGCATGGCAACAAGAGTCGATCATGTCTTGTGGGTAAAGTGTACACACTCTGCAGAGTTAAAACTACTTAAGTAGCCGTGCCCACGGTCAAGGGCAAGCGAGGTACGCTTGCACATTGTAGATTTTATGGTTTTGTTTCAAAGGAAAATGATGGTTTGGGAATCCGAGAGCAGATGGAACTCTCGGGTTATGGTTTGGCGGATGGAGCGGTCTGTAGATGGAACTCGCTTTAATTGTCATATCAAATTCAATTACTATGCTTTTACATTTTGTTCAAATGATGCTTTATGAAATTACTATTGGTATTTACAGATAAACTTTGCTTTATGCTAAAAGAGCCATATTATGCCTTCAATTGTTTAGCCTTGCATATAGTTATCATGCATTATGTTTCCAAGACTTGCGGAGTACATTTTGTGCTCACCCTTGCAACATCCTCAACTTTCCACGTAAGAGTGTGCGTGTGAAGTCGACTACGATTTCTACGCTTGTGGTTATGATGAAGGCGACCGGAATGCTAGGACGCGAACCCGATCGATTACTGTTGGGCAAATGGATGGGCTTACTTACTTTGCTTTTGTTAATTCGTTTCATTGCTTCTTATTGAACTCTAGCTATGATGCTTCTTATTTGTAATAATTGGCCATAAGGCTAATACTCTTTGCTTAATGAATATTATTTGATTCGTGATATGGATGTGTTGTCATCATCTTTGTTTCCTTGTGTGTGCTAGCTTTTCTGGACTAGCACAGGTTATACATGAGGGTTGGTTGGAAATCCGGTCCCGACAGAGGTGGTATCGAGCCATATTGATGTAGGTCGCAACCCTAGTTAGTCCGGTCTTCTTAGCAAGAACTTCAAAATTATTTTCTAAATCAAACCAACGAATTAATGTGAATAGATTATCTCATCTCATCTTATTCTTAGGTTCTTACTCCTTTCCTTTGCTAAAATATTATTTTAAAATTTTAATTTGATCTTATCTCTTGGAACTTCTTAAAGCCTCGAGTTTTACGCAAGAATCCGGATCAAGGAAGCGAGAAGATCAAGCCGTCAAAGGGTATATCCAGAAGACTACCATATAAGATTTTTAGTGCTCTAGGTCATCCCTTTTAGTGTAGCAACGATAGTTCGAGTGTTTCAAGATTTTTGTCGCTTGTTTGTGGGGTGTGTTGTACACTTGCGCTAGCATTGTGTTGCGACCATCTTTCTTTTGGAGTGTTAGTTTGTTTGGTCTTGGAATGGCTACCTCCTAGCCTTCTCACCTTTTGCTCTTCCTCTCATCTATTGCTAACTGTTCTGGCCGTTGCTTGGATGGAAGGTCAAGGAAGAGGTCGTGGAGCTGGTCGAGAGGAGGTCGTGTTGGAGGTCGTGGTCGTGGTCGTGGTCAGCAGAGCCACAAGAGCGGCAGGATGTTCAAGATCGCAAGAGCGACAAGTGCCACCACCGCCGCCATCCAACCCCAATTGCAGATATCCGCAGATGATGGCAATGCGGCTCAGCTTGTTGCAAGCCCTTGCTCGTAATATAGTAAACAATCCGCAGCCAAGACCACCAAGAAGACGGTGATGCCACCCCAATCAAAGCTTGAGAGTTTATGAGAACTAGACCGCCTACCTTCACGGGAGCAGTGAACCCTTGGAGGCGGATGACTGGTTGAGAGATGTAGAAAAAGCTCCGATTAGCGCATGTGATGACCGTGAAAAGGTTCTCTACGCGAGTCATCAATTAAAAGGAGTATTTGCTACTTGGTGGGATAATTTCGTGTGCCCATCGTAATGCTCAAGCTATAACTTGGGAGGAATTCTCAAGCCTTCCAGACGCTCATGTGCCTGCGGGCATAATTGAAATGAAGAAAAGAGAATTTCGCAAGCTGCATCAGGGAAACCAAAGTGTTTCTGAGTATCTTAACCGGTTTACCCAATTGTCGAGGTATGCACCAGAAGATGTGGCAACCGAAAGTGCCAAAAACGGAGGTTCATGGAGGACTTGACCTCGACATCAAGGTGCAGCTAGTTGCTTTGGATTTTCCGAATTTTCAAAGATATGGTGAACAAGGCACTAGTGCAAGAGGATGCTCAACGCCAACAGCGAGAGTCCCGCAAGAGAAGAATGGCATTTCAGGCTCAGCATGGAGCGAGTGGTTCTCGTCAGCGCTTTCAGCCTCAGCAAGCCAACAGAACACTGCTCAAGGAGCACCCTGACTCTAATTCGGACCGCGCCAATCGCTCAAGGACAGCAGAACAACGCCCGATGGTCAACAGCAGAAAGGGAATTCAAATCTGCGCAGGATTCAAGTGTTTCCATTGTCACCGGATGGGACATTATGCTAGCAATTGTCCTCGAAGCGTCGACAAGTGACCCCAAATGCCGCTCAACTTGGGATCCACCGCCGAGCTCCTACGCAAGGACAAGGTCGTGGAACGCCTGCACGCCTGAGCTCGCAATCTTTTGAAGAGGACGAGTCAACCATGTGACCGCCAAGAAGCTCAGAGGCATCGATGTGGTTTTGGGTAAGTTCCTTATTAACTCAATACCGCCAAAGATTATTTGATTACGAGCATCGATTCTTTTATATCAAGAGTTTTGTTGAACAATTTGGTTGGGAAACCTTTACTCTTAAGAGCCCTATGATAGTTCAATCAGGAAAAGAATTGAGAACTAGTTCAAGATGCCCAAGTGCAACCATAAAATCAATGGGGTAGAATTCTAGCTAATCTTATCATCTTGGATTCAAAAGGAATAGATGTCATCCTAGGGATGGATTGGTTAACCAAATATAAAGGTCAAATAGATTGTGCCAAGAGAGCCATCACCCTTACCAATTGTAAGGCATTCGAGTGGAGTATATGCCCGATGAATCGCAAGTAAGAAGTGCACTTTGAGCAGTTTGAAGGAATCAACTTTGGAAAGTGTGCCCGTGGTGCAAGAGTATCCGGATGTATTTCCTGAAGATTGGCCAGGTATGCCACCTGATCGAGAGGTAGAGTTCGTCATAGAGCTAGTCCCCGGTACGGCTCCAATTTCAAGAGACCCTACCGCATGCCACCAATGAACTCGCCGAGATGAAGAAGCAGATTGAGGAATTGCAAGAAAAGGATACGTTCGTCCAAGTTCGTCACCTTGGGGAGCGCCATTCTTTTGTAAAGAAGAAGGATAATAGTTTGCGCTTGTGCGTGGATTATAGAGCCTCGAATGAAGTTACAATCAAGAACAAGTACCGCTGCCCGTGATTGATGACTTGTTTGATCGTTGAAAGGAGCATGTATTTTCTCCAAGATCGATCTTCGATCCGATACCATCAGTTGAAAATAAGGTCACAAGATATTCCGAAGACAGCTTTTGCTACCCGATATGGATTATATGAGTTCACAGTTATGTCATTTGGTCTGACCAATGCACCAGCTTATTTTATGAACTTGATGAATAAAGTGTTTATGGAATACCTAGACAAGTTTGTGGTGGTATTCATAGATGATATCCTGATCTATTCTAAAGATGAAGTAGAACATGAAGGTCATTTGAGGATGGTGTTAGAAAAGCTCAGAGATCATCAGCTGTATGCTAAGTTCAGTAAGTGTGAGTTTTGGTTAAAAGAAGTCGCTTTCTTAGGCCATATAATTTCCGCTGGAGGTGTCTCAGTAGACCCTGAAAAAGTGAAAGGTGTACTTGATTGGAGGCAACCCAAGTCAGTGCTTGATATCAGAAGTTTTCTTGGTTTAGCGGGTTACTACCGAAGATTCATAGAAGGATTTTCAAGGATCGCAATACCGCTTACCCAGTTGCTAAAGAAGGAAAAGAAGTTTGAATGGTCTGAAGCTTGTGAGCAAAGTTTCCAAGAATTAAAGAAAAGACTGACCTCAGCCCCAGTGCTCATTTTACCGGATATTCTAAGAACTTTGAGATTTTTCGTGATGCCTCAAGACAGGACTTGATGTGTCTTGATGCAAGAAGGCAAAGTAGTTGCATATGCCTCACGGCAATTGCGACCACATGAGGAAAACTATCCAACCCATGACTTGAAATGGCTGCGATTGTGCATGCACTAAAGTTGTGGAGGCATTATCTCATCGGGAATCGTTGTGAGATCTTCACAGATCATAAGAGTTTGAAGTATATCTTCACTCAAGCGCACCTCAACCTAAGGCAAAGAAGATGGTTGGAGTTAATTAAGGATTATGATGTGGGAATACATTATCATCCCGGCAAGGCTAATGTAGTTGCCGATGCCTTAAGCCTAAGAGCTATTGCAATAATATGATGATTCAAGAAGGTCAACCTGCTCTTCACGAGGAGTTTCGCTTGAATTTGGAATTAGTGGATGAGGGTTTCGTCATTGCATTAGAAATTCAACCAACCTTGACGGATCGATCAAAAGATGCAAAAGTCGATAAAGAAGTCGCTAAGATCAAGGATAGAATCAAGGAAGGTAAAGCCCGTGATTTTTCGAGGATGAAGAAGGAACTATTTGGCTTGGAAAAAGTATTTATGTGCCGAATCAAAAGAGATCAAGCAGTTGATATTAAAAGAGGCGCATGAGTCAGACTCAATTCATCCGTAATACTAAGATGTATCAAGATCTTCGTGGTATATATTGGTGGCCAAGGATGAGAAAGGAAATCGCAGAGTATATAGCTATGTGTGATGTATGCCGTGAGTTAAAGCTGAACATCAAAGACTGCGAGGATTGCTGGTAGTTAAAAGTGCCTCGAATGGAAGTGGGAAGAAATTGGAATGGATTTCATTACAGACTTCCGAGAACCAGTCAGTTATGATTCAATATGGGTTGTAGTGGATCGATTGACAAAAGTTGCTCATTTCATTCTGTGAGAACAACTTACCTGGGAGATCAACTTGCGAGTTGTATATGTCAAGAATCGTGTGTTTGCATGGTGTGCCAAAGAGAATTGTATCGATCGAGGCACTCAATTTACTTCAAGATTCGGCAAAGTTGCAAGAAGCGTTGGGTACCAACTCAATTTCAAGACATGCCTTATCATCCTCGACATGATGGACAAACCGGCGAGTAAACCAAATCCTTGAAGATATGTTAAGGTCTTGTGCCTTGTCCAATGCGCAAGTTGGGATCAAAGTTTACCTTATGCGGAATTCTCATATAACAATAGTTATCAAGCAAGTTTGCGATGTCGCCATTTGAAGCCTTGTATGGAAGGAAGTGCGAACACCTCTGTTGGAATGAAACAGAGATCGCCAAGTCTTTGGTCCCGATATGTTGCAAAAGGTCAAGAACAAGTAAAAATGATTCAAGAAAGATTGAGAACAATGTGATCTAGGCGTAAGAGCTACGCCGATAATCGTCGGAGAGAGTTAACCTTTGCTCCTGGTGACTATGTGTACTTGAAAGTCTCACCGCTCAGAGGATTGCATCGATTTCAAGTTCGTGGAAAGTTAGCACCAAGATTCATTGGACCGTTCCCAATCCTAGCCAGAAGTGGTCAAGTGGCTTATCAGTTGGAGCTGCCACCGCAGTTGTCAAATGTGCACAATGTGTTCCATGTGTCACAACTGAAGAAGTGTCTCAGGGTACCAGAAGAGCAAATGCAGATTGGGAATGTTGAGCTACAGGATGATCTTACCTACCCAGAGTATCCGGTCAGAATTTTGGATAAGGCAGAGCGCAGAACAAGAAACAGAACAATCAAGTTTTGCAAAGTTCAGTGGAGCAACCATTCTGAAAAGGAAGCAACTTGGGAGCGAGAAAAAGATCTTAGAGAAGAGTACCCCAACCTTTTTCCCTAGCCTGTCCAAATCTCGGGGTCGAGATTTCTTTAAGGAGGGGAGGTTTGTAACATTCCAAAATTTGAATTTTAGAATGTTTCAATTTCAAAATTCACCATTTGCAATTTCTTTGAATTAATTTCAGCTTAATTTGAATTTTCTTTTTATAAAAGGATTTAATTAGGCTAATCTATCCATCAAACATTAGATTTTCAGTTTTCTTTGGGTTCATTATCTTTGCAAGGAATTTTTCTGTATTTTTGGAGATTTTTCGAAATTATTTGATATTTATTTGGATTTATTTGCTTTTATTTGAATTTCGAATTTCTTTAATTCGGATATTGATTTCTAATTCGAAATCCTTCGGGCCGAATTCCTTCCGCACGCCCATTTTCGCCCGCCGCTCACAGTCGCTGGCTCACCATCTCGAAACCCTAGCGCGTGGCGTTGGATCGAGCTCGGTGCTCCAGATTGCGCCACGCCACCTCGCTGCCAGTGAGTCGTCCGCTCGGTGCAGCGTGGGCGGCTAGCGCTGCGCCACGTCGTGCGCGCCGCCGCCGGAAACCCTAATCGCGTAATCCCGCGTCGCCGCCATCTCGGTTTCGAGTTTTGCGCGCCTCGAGGCTATTTAAGCCGCCACGCACCCAAACCCGAGGTTCGCCTCGCGCGCACCCGCCGCCTCAAGCCCCGCCGCCGAAGTCGCCTCCGTCGCGGAGATCTCGCTCGCCAGTTCCGCCGCCGTCCGAGCGCTTCTTCGCGCTTTTCTTCTCCGGTGAGCCTCGCGTTGGTTTTGGTCCCGCGGACTCCGCGCCGCCTCTTCCTTTTTCCCCAAAACCCGAGCCGATCCAGCTCTCTTCCGCAGATTCGCGTCGTCTTCCCGCCCGGCGTGTCGTGCGCGCCAGCTGAGCGCGCCAGCCGCCGCCGGCCGGCCGCTGCGCGCCGCGGCCGTCCGATCCGCTTTAGCGCGCCTCGCGCGCCGCGTGGACGCCCAGATCGGTCGCGTCGATCCGCCTCCAGCCCGCGTCGGCCGCCTCATTGGTTGCCTCGTCACCGCCGCGTCGGCCTCTTGCCGCCGCGTGGCTTGCCACGTCGGCCGATCTGCCGCGTCACCCGAGCCCTCCTCGGTGGACGCAGTCCACCGTGAGCCGTGTCTCTGACGCGTGGGTCCCACGTGTCAGCGGCAAATCTTTTTCTTTTTATTCTTTTCCAGAAATTCCGAAATTCCAGCCAATCACGTGCTGCCACGTGTCGACCTCTCGATTTTTTTCGATTTTACGATCCGAAATCTTCCAGAGCCCGCTCTCCTTCGCTCGAGCTCCGATTCCAGTGATTCAAATTTCTAAATTCATCTAAATTCAAGATCTATCTTCCAGTACCATTCTTTTCAATTTTTGAATTTTATTTGAAATTGTTTTATTTATTTGCCTCGTTTCGCGTGTAGACGACGCAGTCGAAGATCAGTCGAATCAACAATCAGAGGTAGAACCAGCAAGAGGCAGCGAAGGCAAGTCTTCCTTGAACATGTTGATCCCAAAGTTCATGAAAATGTTATGTTGTTTTAAATTATGCATGCTTACTTTATGCAATGTACTTTAAACATAGTTTTAGAGTATAGTTAAATTCCAGTTTGTTATACCCTCATTGGTATTGATCATGTCGAACCTTTGACACCCTAGATGATATATACTAGCTATTTTATTTGGAGATATCCAGTAGATTAGCATGGAACGGTAGAATTGCTTAGTCCAAATTTTAAGCGTTTGGTATTGTGCCAATAGGGGAATCATTTCAAATGTTGTTTAAACTTATTTGTGAGATTGCGGCAATTGGTGTTGCTGCTGTGATTTAAATGAAATAAAGTGGAAATGGTTTAGACCGGGGCGGATGGATGTTTGGCGGGTGCGAAAGCACGAGACCTTGGTATGTGAATGTTCCGCCCTAGTCAATTAAGGACCGAAGCGTGTGTTACCATGGACCGAGCACTACCGTACAACCACAAGTCTATATGGGTACGACATGGCTAAATAATTTGTGCGTCTCATTATTAGCTTCGCCCGGTTGGTGAGTGCGGATGTTGGCAGCGCAAGAGGGGCTTCAGATTTGGCGGCTAGAACCCTAACAAATGTGAAACCTTAGCGCGAGGTTAATAGTGGGGTTGTGCATTGTAAAGGCCTTGTCATGATCTCTCTGCCGACACACCAAAGGAAGTGTGTTAAGTGCATGGCAACAAGAGTCGATCATGTCTTGTGGGTAAAGTGTACACACTCTGCAGAGTTAAAACTACTTAAGTAGCCGTGCCCACGGCCAAGGGCAAGCGAGGTACGCTTGCACATTGTAGATTTTATGGTTTTGTTTCAAAGGAAAATGATGGTTTGGGAATCCGAGAGCAGATGGAACTCTCGGGTTATGGTTTGGCGGATGGAGCCAGTCAGGTAGATGGAACCTGCTTTAATTGTCATATCAAATTCAATTACTATGCTTTTACATTTTGTTCAAATGATGCTTTATGAAATTACTATTGGTATTTACAGATAAACTTTGCTTTATGCTAAAAGAGCCATATTATGCCTTCAATTGTTTAGCCTTGCATATAGTTATCATGCATTATGTTTCCAAGACTTGCGGAGTACATTTTGTGCTCACCCTTGCAACATCCTCAACTTTCCACAGAAGAGTGTGCAGAAGCTGAAGCTGACTACGATTTCTACGTTTGTGGTTATGATGAAGGCGACCCGGAATGCTAGGACGCGAACCCCGGTCGATTACTGTTGGGCAAATGGATGGGCTTACTTACTTTGCTTTTGTTAATTCGTTTCCGCTGTTTCTTATTGAACTCTAGCTATGATGCTTCTTATTTGTAATAATTGGCCATAAGGCTAATACTCTTTTGCTTAATGAATATTATTTGATTCGTGATATGGATGTGTTGTCATCACTGTTTCACTGTGTGTGCTAGCTTTTCCTGGACTAGCACAGGTTATACACAGAGGGTTCGGATTTGGAAATCCGGTCCCGACAGTGATTTACATATTTTCATAAAAATGGATTGGAATTGGAAGCATGAATTGGAAAGCTTACCCTTCAGATGATTCAATACCATGCCATGTGTTAGTAAGGATTGGTTTCAGCTGTTATGCCATGTGTTGGCAAAGGCTGGTTTTATGCCATGTGTTGGCAGGGAATGGTTCGAATTGTTGCTCATGTCATGGAGGACTGTGAGTTACTATATTTATGCTTTCATACTTGTTATTTTATAAACCTGTCAAATTGCTTTTACAAAATTCCGTTTGCAATCTATTATTTAATATTTACAATTCAAATTGGCTTTATGCAAAATAACTGTAGAAGCATTTCCTTTGATACAACATGCATTTATGATAGTTTTGCAAAGTCTTGCAGAGTACGCAATGTACTCACTCTTGCTGTTGTTGTTGTTTTTAGGTAAAGAATCAGAACACCCCGATGAAATAGTTTATGACGTAGGTTATGGGGAATATTATGACGAGCTTTTCTAGGGATTATACCTTGTCAGTTATGTGAGGATTATGTAGCACACTACAAGACTTTTGAATTCTCGCTACAACTTCTCTTGTCTTTTAAGACTATTATATAAATAGCTTCTGCTATTATATGTAATATATTGTGTATGGATGTGATTTCAACTTTGTAAATGTGCGTACTAGCCACTCATCATGGGGCTAGTACTGAATGCACATGGGACCCATTGTTGGTATTCTCTACCAAAAATGGGGGCCAACATATTATAAAAATATTTATGTGGTATTATAGAAGATGACTTAAATATAAGTACACTATTTTGAGATATTTTGAATAAATGATATTGAATGCAGACGAACCATATAGACATTTTAAGGTATTTTTAAATTAATCGAAACAAAAATTATATAGAGATATATTTTTGACACTTTTAAGTCAACCTTATCATGTATAGACGTTATTGGACGCATTTTGTATTCTCTAAAGATATTCTTTTGGATGTCCGAGACATATTTTGTACTATTCGTAAGAATTACAATATAAGTATAGGTATGTTATGATGTAAGACTCAGATGGTTAGTTGGGCTACTTGTTTCTCCTACAGTGGTGGTGGCAACTTCTGACAAAATCTAGCAATAGTGTATGAAGGCGGCCTCCTCGTTCCAGCTGCTCCCCACCAGATCCAGCAAACGGCTTCCTCATCCTCAAACTCAGCTCCGATAGCAACAACGGATCCCAACCAAATCCAGCAACAGCGGGCAAATCAGGTGGTGGCAATGGCTCCTAATCTCCTACTCGGTCAGGCGGAGGCGAGCATGGTGACGACAGTGTCCATGGCGGGGCCTCTCTGCCCTAGAGCGAGAGAGATGACACAGGCAGCATGGTGGTGCGGCTTCCTCGAGCTCATTCAGGTGGCGGCGAGCATGGTGATGTGGGTGACAGTGGTGGCCAGGATGAGGCCTCACTGTCTTGGAGCGAGAGAGACGACACCGGCTATGCGGTGGTGCGGCTTGCCATAGTGACGCTCCTTTCTCGGCGTGATGGATTGCTGATAGGTGGGCCCAACCAATTGTTTGCTCTCCTAGATTCGGTACTAAGGAAACAAGCGCTTGCTTTGTTTCGGTTCAACGTTCAAGAATGGGTTGTACTGTGAAGCACTGGTAACAAGTGCCTCTCTCTCCTCTTGATACCGATAAAAAGAGCACATTGGATATGCTCTAATACCCCAAAGGAAAATGGCAGGAAAAAAATTAAGGTTTTCCATCTGACCATGTGTTGCTCTCGCGTTCTACGGCCATCGCCTTCCTAGTAAGCTTTCTCAAATCTACCTAGATCTGGCCTTTTTCCCTTTTTCTCCGACCAACCCCCGGCATCGAGCTGGGTGAGGGATCCACCCTCTTGTACAAAAGTAGTCTCTTAGATCTTCCTTGTCTTCTCGTGTATAGATAGAGTTACCTTGCGTCGCTCTGCCAACCATCATTATTGTCTTCTTCTTGACGATTTGCCTCTATTTCGACGCCAACTTAGATGCTCCTCCCCCTTTTACTGTCTTTCTCGATGTGGATTTGACGTATAGTCTTGCCTTTCCATAGTGATGCCCTCTTCTTGGACCCACTGTGTCCTCCCCCTCCTCTTCCTTTGCTATCTTCCCAATGGAGTACCACAAATTCCATCAAATTTGATGAACCTTCGGGAAGGATCACGAAGGGGTCACGTGGATTGTATTCAGTCATTTATCCAAACACGTGTATCGAGAGGAATGGATTGTAATTTCTTCTGTATATGAGGGCAAATGTATTATAATGTTAGAATAAGTTGTACTCCTATGTTTTAATAAAGAGTAAATTGCATTGTCAGAAGACTTGTGCAATGGCTCATTTAGGTCATCAATCTCTTAGTTTAGATTATTTGAATTACTGAACCGGATCTATAAATACTAAAAGCACTGCAGTTTCTATAATTCTAAGCTACAGTGATATACAGTCTAGGAGCTACAGTAGTTTTATTTTAAAAATTGGAATTTTTTTTAAAAAAATTCCCCTTTCTCTATTAATGTTGAGTTATAGTTTTTTTAAAACTTCTTTTTTCTTAAGAAATTTTTCCCTCTCCCCGTTAAAATTCAAGCATCGCCCGCAGCAACGCGCAAGATTCTAATTAACTACTTAAGTAGGTTATTAACACCACTGTCGATGCCACCTCATAACAAATGGTGACGTGGACAGCATGCGTGGCCTTCCCCTGCATGTTAGACGTAATTTTGCAATTAGCCCCATTGTCTCTAATCTTTCCCAACTCCTCCAACCTAATCTCGTCCGGGTCCATCTCTTCTCTAGACCCCGTCCGCTTCTCTTGAACTTGAACCTGCGACGGCCGAGGCGTCCTGGACTCCTGGCTGGCTGGTCGACCATCGCGCTTCCCAGCTCCGCACACCGCACTTCCCTATGCCGGTGTAAGACCCCGTTCTGATGAACAGAAACCTTCATGTGATTACTGTGCTATTCCCTGGATCATTAGCTAGCACTCACATGTTTACAACATTCGTATCAAAATCATACACGTAAACAAACAGAAGAACTTACATAACTGAATAATTATACAGAGTTCAGTACAAATTTAAACCATTTTAACAGCAGAAATTAAACACGGAAACCAAAAGAAAGCTGAAACTCCAAACAGCCTTGCGGTTGCCCACTAAACCCTCAGGCAACTGACTAGGCAACCTAGAAGAGACTATCGTCAAAACCCCGAGACACAGCTTGAAAGAACGCTGCGTCCGGCGGATCGCAATCTTCTTCCTCCGAGACAAGAGATGCAAGATTGAGTACATTGGTACTCAAGAAGACTTATATTGGTTCACGATGCAAATAATTAATTATGCAGCCGAGCAATGGATGAGCTATGGTTATTTTGCGATTGCATGAAAACATTAAAATGAATAAGCATAAAAGATTGCAACATCGCATTTTAATAAAAGCAATTGAAAGACAAAAAGATAAGCAATTATTCCAGATTTTCAACCCAGTCTACCCGACTACATATGACCCCGGTGTCGATCTTTTGACACAAAAGATGGTTGTAAAACAGTTCCAAAACCCCAACCCATTTTAGAAAGCACCAAAACTCTAGCATTGGGAGGATTTTCCCCAAGTGCCCATTACCGCGGGCGCGGCTAATCGATCAGATTTTTCACTTTGCAGAGGTGTACACTTTACCCACAAGGAATGACCAACCTCTTTTGCCAGGCCAGTTAACACACTTCCTTTGGAGTGTCGGCAAGGAGATCATACAGAGCCGTTACATTATCTAGACGTGGCTTTACACCAGCCCGAGACATTAACCCTCGCCCTGAAGACAGAGACACTCACCCAAGCCGTGGATCCACATTTTCGCACACACACCACGTCTCTGTCCAGGGCAAGGCGTACACCGTTGCATTGGTATGTGATAGCATCTAGGCACCCCTCAATTTTATTTTTATATTATCATGGTTTTGGTATTGATGACTAAGTTAGTAATATTCCAAGCTTGAAGAAAGTGAGCTGGAACCTATGATGAAATAAGCTGGTACAACAAGATTAAGGCTTTTAGTTTATAATTTATATCTTGGGAGATGTTTTAAGACTAATAGCCTAGGTGTTTTATCTTTGTTTAGTTGTCCAAAAAGAGGGACTTTGCACAAGGAAATAATTTGTTAGGCAAAAGCAAAACTAGATTTCTTGGAGCAAAAAACACTCAATCTTTACCCTTCTAAAACTATACCTTCCAGTACAATGGACCAATCTTTACCTATCCATATTCTTTAGTCCGTTGCAAACCTTGAATCTATTCTTTGTCAAAACTCCTTTTTGTGTATCTGATTTTCAGATTAAAATATACTCACATCCATATCCACATATTCTTTGTCAAACATTCCTTTAAAATCTTCTTAGTCAAAAGTCTGCCCATGTATGACGGACCAAATATTTTTGGTCTGGCATATATGTAATATTCACTCCTCAATATCGGACCAAAGATGTATTAGGTTTCCTATCCTCAGCAGACCAAAAATTTGGTCCGGCATCCCTTTCAGTGTATAAGTCTTTGGCCGGACTAAATCTTTGATGTACTTTTTAATCGAAACCTAAAACAAGTATTCTCTATCTTCAAAATAGTTTTTTTTACCCAGGAAACGGACAAAATATTTATGTTTAATTGCTTTAAGTCCGTTGTTAAAGTTTGTCTATGTTGAAAAAGGTTCTTGGCACAAATCTTCTGTGAAGTCCATGCATAACGGACCAAAAATTTGGTCCGAAGTACATGTGTCTTCTTGCCAAAACCAATCTTCTGTGAAGTCCATGCATAACGGACCAAAAATTTGGTCAGAAGCACATGTGTCTCTGTTCTCGCAAATCTCTTGCTTTGTCCATGTATGACGGACCAAAATTTTGGTCCGACGTTCATAGGTCTCTATGCCTAAGCAAAATCTTTTGAAAGTCATGTGTAACGGACCAAGCAATTTAGTCTGATACTCATATATCTCTCTCGCTTGTATGCGGACCATCTCCTTGATCAACCCATGTATGCGGACCAAAATATTTGGTCCGTCGTGAACTCAAATTTGGTCCGACATACACATATCCGAGATCGCTAAGCAGCGATACATAGTACATTTGTGCGTGTGTATTTTCGTTGTTTCGACATCCGACACGCCCAACGGCCATCAGAAGCAGTGTAACGGCTATTTTCACCCAAAATGGCTATATAAGCATTTCCTAAGCCATCTACCAAATATACAGATGAACTCCTTACACTTTGACATTGACATATAGCTCTCATTCTCAAAGAGGAGTACGTGCTTCATTTTACACAAAATCTTCATACATCCCTAAGTGTGCTTTCCAAGTCGGTGTCTAGTTGTGTGATTTGTAAAGTGAACCAAGAGACGTAACTTGTGTAAAGTTTATTACTCTTGGATCTTGGTGATCCTAGGCACTTGAGGAAGTTAAAGCAGTGTGACTGTCCAAAGGTGCTTGTGGAAGGCAACTGTGTTTGTGAGAGGTTTGGAACTCACCTCTTTGGAGAAGTGAAAGAGTTACTGAGTGAACATCAAAGCTCTGCGACTAGCTTTGGAGAAGTGAACTTGGAAGAAGTGCTTCAACGTGATTAGAGTGCACTCGAACCACGGGATAAATCTTTGTCTCTCTGTATCATTTCTTTTATTGCTTTCGTTGTTATTTTTACTTGCTTGAATTACGCTTTATTCTTGCTATAAGTTTCTCTCGATAAAATAAGTTTAGTTGATTAAATTTGTCGAATCAGAAATTGCCTATTCACCCCCTTCTAGGCCATATCGATCCTTCAAGTGGTATCAGAGCGTGGTTTACCTTGTTTAGCTTAACTAGCTTTGGTAAATGGCTGAGGGAAATGGTTCTGCAACTGTTAGTATTGGTAGAGTACCTGTTTTTGATGGCACAAACTATGCTTATTGGAAAATTAGGATGAGATGCTATTTAGAAGCTGTTGGGTATGATGTGTGGAGGGTTCTGAGAGAAGCCTATGCCTCCTCGTGTCATACCAAGGGCAATCTGATATGGAGAACCCACTCCGGGTGAAATTCAAAATATGCAATATGATGCCCAAGCTAGAAATACCATATTTTCTTGTCTTAGCTTAGAAGTCTTTGATAGAGTAAGTAATCTTACTTCTGCATACGATATATGGACAACTTTACAAGAAATTCATGAAGGTACCTCTGATGTAAAAGAAGAAGAATACTATGTTGTTAGGGAAAAATTTGATCAATTCAAAATGCTTCCTCAAGAAAATGCAAATGATATGTTCTCTAGGCTAAATTCTATTGTAAATGAACTAAAGGGCCTAGAAACTAAAATTTTAGATGTTGAAGTATGCAGGAAGATGATTAGAGTGCTTCCACGATCATATCACAGCCTGATCACTTATCTGTCTAACAGTGGTGATCTTAAAAGGCTTACTCCAACTGAACTACTGGGCAAAATATCTGCTCATGAGCTCACTCTGGCTGATGAAGACGCTCCAAGAAAGAAATCCATTGCTTTAAAGGCCAAAGAAGTTGTTCAAGACTCATCTGAAGAAGAAAATGATGAGTCAAGCGAAGATGAAGATGAAGACGTGAAGAAATTAGCTCTACTCATGAGAAGAGCAAACAAACTAATGAGAAGGGTCAATTTCAAAGACAGAGAAAGGTCAAACTCTTACTCAAAGAAAAATCCCTTCTCTAATGTTGTATGTTTTGATTGTAATGAAAAGGGACACATAGCTGCTCGGTGTCTAAACAAAATCAAGAAGAAGAGCAAATGCAAGAATAAGGATGATGAGGATGAAGAAAAGACTCATGGAAAATCAAAGAAGAAAATTTTCAAGAAGAGCTACTCTAAGAGATTTATGAAGAAAGGAAAAGGAGAAGCTCACATAGGAGAATGGGTTACTGATGATGAAAGTGAAAGTGAAGACTCATCCTCAGAAGAAGAAAGTCCGAAGTCAAAGGGGCTAGCTGGACTCGCTCTAGATGAGTCAACTCCACCGCCACCTTTATTCCCTCTCTGTCTTATGGCAAGATCAGATGAGGAAAAAGTGAGTGACTCTCCTTCTTATGATGAATTAGTAGAACTAGTTGAAGAACTAAATAATGCCTTGCATGATAAAACAAATTCAATTAGAACTCTTAAGAAGACTATCTCTAGCTTGCTTAATGATCAAATGATGCTAACAGATAAGTATGAAAACCTTATGTGACGAATACTAATAAAAAGGATACCCCAATAGGCCGCGCCCGGCCCGCCGCCGACCGAATCGCCTGCGAGACCGCGCAAGGCATCCGCTCCCGACCGGCCAGGGGAAGCGAATCCGACTGCATAGCGCTCCCGACCCCATCTTGGCGGGCGGGATCTCCGACTCAACCAAACCAAGGTGACAAACGCCGAGTGCCGCGTGTCGTCCTCACCGCCTACCGCCACGCACTCGAATAAGGTCAATCAGAGCGACTATACAAGGGCGGTGGCTCCTTCCCAAGAAGATCCGTGACTATAGAAGACAAAGCTTCAAACCCCATCAACGACCACGATAAAGACGAGCGCACGCGCTCCTCCCGAGGCACCAACGCCACGCACTCGGCGTCGGCAAGATTCGCAAGGATCACAGAGGGCAAGTACGCTACTTCCGGAAATACCTAACCTCCCGACCACCAAGGCTACCAACCCAAGATGGGCAAGACGGTGGCGGCCGATCCACGTGACGAAGGACCGGAGCTCCTAGCGTAGGTCGCCCGCTTCCTCCTAACTCGATGTAACCCGCCTTCCTTCAGATAAAAGGAGGCGGTGAACGATCGAGGGCAACGAGCAAGAACAAGAAAGGAGAGAGCGCTATCAAACCCTCTCGCTAAGCCATTGGCATTCTCGCTTGTAAAACTTTGTGCGATCATCCGTACCAAGAGTAATACAACACCACCACACACGAATCGAGTAGGGACCTTGGCCCAACCAAGATACATCTTGGACTCACGAGTCTAACCATTCGAGGAGTGGAACGCGACCCCTAGACTTACAAATTTACTTGCCGCGCCTCCGAAAACGCCGGCGGTTGGCGCGCTGTAGGGGACTTCGCGTCTTCATCACCATCTCCGGATTCGCTTATCTCCTGATGGCATCCACCATCGCGACGGCATGATCGCGCCGGGAACCGGATCCGCCTGCTCCTCGACTTCGCCGTCACCCCGACGGAGGGCTCACGCTTCCCCCGCCGTCTCGAAGACAGCGCCACCGAGAGCTTGGGCGCCCTCTCCGGCGGCCGCTTAAGCTCGGCTTGGGCGCCCTGCAGCCCCGGCCGGAACCCGAGGAGTGCTCGCCGCGGTCGGCGAAACTCCTCAGAGGCGGGCGGTGACCATGTCACCCCGTAGGCTCGCGATGAGTGGCGATGGTCGCTACATGCCAACCTCCGTCCACGAGTTCTTCGGAAGACTCTTCCGACCACGGCCCAGCCCGACGCGAGTATCCCGCCCAGCGGCACTCGCGAGTGCAACGTGGCGGCAGCCTGGCCGATTTGGTCGTAGCCACCGCGGCTACGACGGTCCCCGTCCCCGCGACCGAGGCACGGGAGGGGAATACCAGAAGCGCTGGCTGAACGCGCCAGCTCGCCCTGGCCGAGCTCCAACGCAACGCGAGAGCTGGAGGAGCGGCGGGTCGAGCTCGACCGCTCCAGCCGACACGAGCAGGGGCGCCCGAGCCCAGCGCAAGTGCCGGGCGACGCGCGCGCGCAGCGCCAAGAGCACCACGAGTTGGGGCGAATCCGGCGCCCCTCGCTTTTTCCCTCACGCGAGCCAAAACGTGGTGCGGCCGCAATCTTGCTCCGAGGCCTTCCGAGCCCGCAAACCCGGAGGCCGAGCTACCTACGAGAACCTTCGGTGGTGGAGCCGCGCCGTCACGGCAAAGACATGCAGCTCGGCTCCTACCACACCGGCGCTACTTCCGCCATCGGGCCCGTCTGCGCCATGCATGGAAGCTAGGTGGCGCCAAGACCGCACCCCACCATGAACCACCCCAGCCTCACGCACCCGGTGCGCGCGCCTCGGTAATGCCTACGACATCCGCGCCACCTCGAGGCGCGAAGAAAGATGGCGCAGGCGCGCCACTCACGTGTTGCGGATGGTGAGCGCCACTATCGCGGCCCGAGCCACGATGGTCCCGACCACGGGCTTTTTGCCAAGGATCCGCCAGCGGATTTCCCGCCCGATTCCGGCGCCTACCAACATTGCCAAGTACAGGGCCACCAACCTGTGTCCGGCTCAAGATTACGGCCGCATGTCGGGTCGGGAGCGACAGATGATCTCTTCATCATCCAAGACCTCCCCATCTACTCGCGGACTCGGCTCGAGCTCGCTCAGTACCGCCGCCAAAACTGTCGAGAATGGGCGACTTGAAGAATCTCTTCGTCGGTAACTTCCGGGCACTTACAAGCGCTCGAAACTCCTCGACTGAAGGGTCGCAAACAGCAGCCTGTGGAAACCTCGGGACTACATCCGCGGTTTTCCGCCAATGCAACGAGCTCCCGACATCTCCGACGCCGATGTCGGGAGCCTTCATCTACGGCACCTCCGCAAGGCCTTGGTGCACAAGTCGGGCCGCCTCAAGCCCCAGACTACCAAGGAACTCCTCGACATCGCCACCAACCACGCCTCGGCGAGGAGGCCGTGAGGCTATTTTCGAAGGAGGAAAGGCCCAGCAGAGCCCGGCGTCAAACGGGTCTCCTCCCGACCGCCCGACAAGCGAAGCGGCACGGAAGCGGTCCGTGAGACCCAGTGGTCGCCACGGTCGACCGCCCTGCCAAGCAGCAGGCGCGCCGACCGTCGCCCCCGACCACTTCGAGAAATTGATGGACGGCCCATGCCCGAACCATGGGTTCTCCGTCAAGCACAAGTACCGGGACTGCGAAGTCCTGAGGCGCTATCTCTAGCGTCCCCACCACGCCGCGAAGCAAAGGAAAGAAGCCCGCCGCGGCCCCGCGAACGGCGGAGAAGAAAGCAGACGACGAGTTCCCCGAGCCCGACGGCTGCCTCATGATCTTCGGAGGACCGGCTTGCTACGCCGACAAGCGCCGACTCAAGCTCGCTATCGCGAGGTCCACACCGCCGCGCCGGCGTCCCCAATATCTTCGGTGGTCGGAGTTCCGATCACCTTTGATCGGACCGATCACCCGATCGCCCCACACCGGGAGGTACCGCTAGTGGTCACCCCGTCGTCGAACGGCGCCTCACGAAGGTGCCGATGGACGGGGCGCGCCTTAACATCCTCTACGTTGAGACGCTCGACGCTATGGGGTCCCGCGCTCAAGCCTCCCGCCAAGCAAGGCACCTTTCCATGGCGCTATCCCGCCGACAAGCCCATCCGCCGGCGGTCGACCGCCCGCCACCTTCGAGAGCCGGAAACTTCGCACCGAGACCCTCACCTTCGAGGTCGTGGATTTCCGGCGCCTACCACGCCATCCTGGGAGGCCATGCTACGCCAAGTTCATGGCGATCCCGGCCACGCCTACCTCAAGTCGAAGATGCCCGGACCGCATGGAGTCATCACCGGCATCGTCTTTCCGGCTGCCTTCAATCGCGAGCGCGGCAATGCGAGCTCGCCTCGGCGATCGCTGCCTCTGCGAACTCAACAAGCTCAGAAGGAAGCCGAGTCCGCCCTCGAATCCAAAGAAATCGGCTGGATCCTTCAACCGCCGAGGACACGAAGGAGGTCACGGCCGATCCTCGTGATCCGACCAAGACCGCGGCGGGTCGAGCCACGCCCCGCCAAATAGGAAAGCGCGCTCGTCGACTTCCTCCGCACTAACAAAGATGTCTTCGCATGGAGGTCCTCCGACATGCCGCATTCCAAAGGAGGTCGCCGAGCACTCCTTGAGCGTCCGACTGTGCTCAAAGCCGGCCGCTTAACGCCGCGCCGCTCGACGAGGAAAGGCGCAGGTTATAGGAGGAGATCGCCAAACTCTTGGCGGCGGGGTTCAGAAAGAGGTGCGCCACCCGAGTGGCTAGCCAACCTCCTGCTTGTAAAAAGAAGAACGGGCAATGGAGAATGTGTGTTGACTATACGAGTCTCAACAAAGCATGCCCTAAGGACCCATTCCCTTACTCGCATCGACCAAGTCATCGACTCCACGGCTGGGTGCGAGTCTCTTTCCTTTCTCGGATGCCTACTCGGGCTATCACCGATTGCGCTAAAGGAGTCCGACCACTCGCGACTTCCTTCATCACTCTGTTCGCCTGCTCGCTATGTCACAATGCCCCCGGCTCAAGAACGCGGGCGCTACATACCAGCGATGTATGCAAACGTGCTTCAATGACCAGATCGGCCGCAACGTTGAGGCATATGTCGACGATATTGTCGTAAAGACCAGGAAGGCTGACGACCTTATCGCCGACCTAGAAGAGACTTTCGCGAACCTTCGACGGTTTCGCATAAAGCTCAACCCAGAGAAGTGCGTCTTCGGGGTCCCCAAAGGAAAGCTCTTAGGCTTCATCGTCTCTGAGCGAGGCATCGAGGCCAATCAGGAGAAGATCTCGCGATCGCAAGGATGGGCCCGGCCAAGAACCTCAAAGGGGTCCAGAGGTCGACCGGATGCCCGCGGCTTTGAGCCGTTTCGTGTCTCGCCTCGGCGAACGCGAATGCCGCTTCACAGTGCGCCAAGAAATCCGACCGCTTCGCTTGACACCGAGGCTCAGAGGCCCTCACCCGCTTGAAGGCCTTCTGTCCTCGCCTCGATCTGTCGCCCGGCACTGTGAACCGCCGCTCCTCTACATCGCCACTACCCAAGTCGCCGCCGCGGCCCTCGTGGTGGAGCGAGCGGAAGAAGGCCGTGAGCTCAAGGTACAACGGCCGGTCTACTTCATCTGTGAGGTACTTTCCGAGTCCAAGACTCGGTACCCACAGTGCGAAGTTACTCTCCACGCGGTGCTCATCGCAAAGAGGAAACTCGCTCACTACTTCGATCAACACGCCATCACCGTGGTGACCACGCCCCACTAGGCGAGATCATCCACAATCGCGATGCCTCGTGAAGGATAGCCAAATGGGCGCCGAGCTTAGCGGCCATGGCATAATATACGCCCCTGACGGCGATCAAGTCGCAGCTCTCGCCGACTTCGCCGCCGAGTGGACCAAGCCTGTGCACCACCGGTGGTCGAAGACCCCGGCATCGACAATGTACTTCGACGGGTCTTACACCAAGAATGGCGCGGCGCGGAGTCGCCATCATCTCCCCACTCGGAACAGCTTCAATACGCCATTAGGTTGCTCTTCGACGCGACCAACAACATTGCCGAGCACGAGGCTCGTCAACGGTCTCCGGATCGCCGCCGACCTCGGTGCTCGCCGGCTACGTCCACGGGGACTCCAAGCTTGTCGTCGACCAAGTCATGAAGGTCGCGGAGCCCGAGACGCCGCATGGCCGCGCATCGTCGAGAAGTACGCCGGCCGAGGAGCGGTTCAAGGGTTTCGAGCTTCACCATAGCTACCGATGCTACAATGGCGAGGCCGATCACCTGGCCAATCTTGCCTCCAGCAGAGGGCCTGTCCCGCCCGGGATCTTCGTCTCGACCTCCTGCGCCCATCGCCCACCGACTCGGCGGTGGCGCCACCCGACCAATCCAAAGACGGCCGCCCGGACCGACGCGCGCGGTCGGGCGTAGACTTGGCCGGATCTCGCCCGCGGTGTGCTAGCGCTTGAGTCCGATCGAGGAGGCCCTACATCGACCGCTTGACGGACGGGTCACTTTCGACCCGACCGAGGTTCGGCTACCGCCTCGCCGGCAAAATCCTTCGTCCGATCGGCCGGACCTCTACAAAGGAGTCCCTCCGGTCCTCCAAAATGTATCTTGACCGACCAAGGAAAACAATTTCTTTGGACGACATACAATGGAGTCTGCGGTCACCACGCAAAGACCCGATCTCTTGTGGGAAAGGCCTTTCGACAAGGTTTTTTATCGCCAACCGTGTGTCGACGCCGAGCATATCGTGACGCACTCGCGAAGGATGCGATTCTTTGCTCTACAGACACATCCGCCACCAAGCTTTACAGACGATCCCCATCACGTGGCCTTTTGCCGTCTGGGACTCGATTTGGTCGGGCCTTCGGAGAGCGCCCGGGCTTCACCCACCGCTCGTCGCGGTAGATAAGTTCACCAAGTGGATAGAGGCCAAGCCGGTCGTGAGCGCCACGCCGGTACAAGCGCCATCTTCTTCCGCGACATCGCTTTTAGGTTTGGAGTCCCAAACTCCATCATCACCGACAACGGAACACGTTCACGGGAAGGAATTTCGAGTTCGTGGCGACTTCAACATCCGTGTCGATTGGGCAGCGAGAGCCCATCCGCGGACTAACGGTCGTCGAGCGCACTAACGGCATGATCCTTCAAGGACTCAAGCCGCGGATCTTGATCGGCTCAAGCATTTCGCAGGCGCTGGTAGCCGAGCGCCTCCGTGCTCGAGTCTGCGGACCACGCCGACCGGCGACCGGTTCACACCTTCTTTATGGTGTTGGCGCCGAAGCCGTTTTGCCCATCGACCGGAATACGGCTCCCGAGATTGCAAGCCTTCGATGAGGCTCGGGGCTCGCCGCAACAAGACGCCATCGACCACCGACGAGGCGCGACGTGGCCGCCCTGCGGTCGGTCCGATATCAACAAGCCTCGCGCCGCTACCACGTACCGCCAAGTTCGAGGGCGATCCTTCACCGGGCGACTTGGTTCTGCGTCGGTCCGCATAACCAAAGATAAGCACAAGTCGACGCCGAGTGGTCCTTTCACCGTCGTGGAAGTTCTCCGACCGCACCTTCCGACTAAGGACGCCGATGGTCGATCCTCCCTAATGCGGAACATTGAAAAGTTAAGGCGATTCTATCCCTAAACTCTTTTCCTCTTCCTAGCATGCTCTTTACCTTCTTCCTTCCGAGCACCTGGTCGCCGTGCGACGACTCGGGGGCTGCCTTTCGGCGCCCCCGTTCAGGCTGCTCCCGGTCGGCACTTGCGCGGGTTGATGACCCAACCGACCACAAGGTCCTTCCCGAGCGGTAACTCCTTTGACCCAAGTGCTACAGCCTACGCCCCAGCGGCTATGGTTGCTAACACTTCGCGGAAGAAGGAAGTACCCGAGTGGAGTGACCTTTGGGTCGGCAGGGAACACTCCTCCCCCGCACGAACTCAGCTATCCCGCGCTTATGAGGGTACGTGACCCGACTGGTCATGAGGTCCATCCCGAGCGGTAACCCTCTCAACCCAAGTGTTACTGCCTACGCCCCAGCGGCTATGGTTGCTAAGTAGCACTTTGCGGAAGAAGGAAGTGCCCGAGTGGAAAGATCCCTGGCCGGTCTAGAACACTCCTATCCTCACAAGTGCGCCTAACCACAGATAGCCAAGTCTCCAATCCACCTCGCCTCCCAAAACAACCCGACCCACGCATAAGTGGCCCCGCGGTCCTTAGGGCTATGGTCGCCAAACGCTCATCCTAAATACGAAAAGGACGAGGGACGATTCGGGACTTGATAATTTCAAGATTGTTTAAATAACGGTCTTTACAATCTAAGAAGGATAAAGCTAACTTTTTCTACTCTTCTTGGCGGGCGGCCGTGGCGAGGCGAGAGTTGGTCGCCTCGCTTCTCGAGGCGGCTGCGCGGATGCGGTCGGCGATCTCCCGGGCATGCGGCTCAACCAAGAGCTCGAACCGTCGATCTCCTCGTCGATCCGGTTCCCAGCCACGCCGCCCCACCACCGCGAGGTCGATGCCGTCAGTAGTAACGAGATGGTGTTGACCGGCCGATGAAGCTCAAGCGCAGCGCGGTGACCACCGCTTCTACGGTTCGCACTGGCCAGCGGGCAAGGGCACTCGGCCTGCCGGCCCAAGGATGCGGTCGCAGACCTCCCGACCGGCCTTGCGACGGCCTCCGCTCGGCGCTCATCTCGCCCGACCGCCTCAAGAACCTTCAACGCCGCCGGGCCTCGCCCCGCCACGATCGCCACGCCACGGCGGCGGCCGTTCTCTGCGCTTCCACGGCGACGCCGATTCTTCGCGCTCATAGGTATGGAGATTTTGATAAGTTCGCCACGCGGGTCGCACCCCAAACTTAATTGAAGAATTGAGACACTTACCGGCCGCGAGTTGGTCGATTGCCGCCCGACTTCACGCCTCAGATGAAGTCTTCACGGCCGGCTCATTCGGCGATCGCGCCGAGCGAACTCGGCGGCGTCCTCGAGCCTTGTTCCGCTCGGTCCGCAGACGTGTTACTCGTCGTGCTGATCCTCCGCGGCAACGGCGGCATCCTTGGCCTCGATGACCTCCATCGAGGAGGACTCGGTTCGCCACTTTCGCCTCAAAGCCTTGGCTCCTAGGCGCCATCATGAAGGGCCTTTGTGGCCTCTTCAAATCCTTGGCGGATCACCACCGCCTCCGACCGCCTAATGCGCAGGCCTCTGGGCTAGGCGCAGCTCAAGGGCATTGCACTCGATCGCTCTCCGCACGCGCTACCGACCGCCGTTGAGAGCCGCAGAGCTCGACCGACGCACGGCGATCCCGCAAGTGCCGCAAAAATGTGGACACCCGTTAGTCGCACTAAGAACTATCAAAATGTGCAACGAATCGTAACTTTTTCTACCGACCTACCGGGCGATCGGGCCGACTCCCGACCATCATATCCAGCTACCGGTGGAAGACTTCGAGCAAGGGCTAGACCTTCACGGATTCGCCCTATCTCGGCCCGGCGTCAGTAGCGCCTGCCCAAGGGTGGCCCACTCGCTTCCTCCGCCTCGCCCATGATGCCCGACCGAATTACACCGCGGCGCGGCCTCCGCCGCCCGTCGCTCGGGCGGACGCCACCCGCCCAAAGCACTATGGGCAAGGGTGACGAGGTCAACCTTCAGAATCCCTCGGCGACTGCGCTGAGGGCATCGGTCGGCACTCCCGGGACGAGGGTCGGCACCTCCGCCGCCGGCCCGCCACGACCGCACGATCACCGCAACGCCATTGTCTCATCCTCCAAACGACGATCACGTCGTCCGGAGGGGTCTCGCCGAGGCGGCGAAGTTCTTCTTCGCACGACCTCGGGTGGGGCTCTGTCCCCTCGGCGCCGCATACCAGACGCTGCGACGCCACGACCTTCGCCGACCCAACCGCGGTCACCGAAATCACCGCGCAAGCATTTATGGGCCGATGTGGCACGCCCACGATCACCCCAAAGATAGGCGCCGTGACGTTGCAAAGATTCAAAAGTCGCTCGGGCGGCTTTGCCAAAAAGAAAAATGCTCCAAAAATAAAATAATAATACACTTACAAGGCCGAGCGGGTGCGTGGCATGCGCGCCCTCTTTGCCGGCCCCCGCCAGGGGCAGTCGGCCGGTCGCTTCGGCCACCTCCACCGAGACGCTGCGACGACCGCAAGCGCAAGATCACCCCACCGAGGATCCGTGGCCACGGGCCCGTGATGCCGCCGCCGAGTCCACGCCGCCGCCGATCGGCAGTCGAAAAAACCCACCATAGGGGTGGCCGAGGCACTCCGCATTGTCGCTGGAGGTCGTCCCCACGGCGCTGGTCTCGACACATCTCGCCGCAAGGCCGCGCTCCTTACTTTCTTCCTCCTCCTTTCCTCCTTCCGCTTCTTGCGGAGGAGTCACCGCTGCCCTCGCCGGGCGGCCGCCGCGCTTCCTTATCCCGGGAGCGGCGCTGGGAAGACATCCCCATGAGCCCTCGAGAGGATGCGGGAATGTCGGTCAAGTCGCGAAGGATGAGAAAAGAGAAGCGAAAGGAATTTCACCGGCTTACTATATTCGGCGAAAAAGCCGCGAGAATGGCTCGGGTGGCCATCCGCGCCACAGCATGCCGCCGCCCAGAACGGCCGCCACCCGAGCCTCCACCTTAGACGCTGCCACTGGTTCGCCATCCTCGCCGGTCGGACGGCCCGATACCGAAGCGAAGTGCGGCACGTGCACAAGTGGTTGCATCGCGCATCCCCATGAAGGCGCGCACAACCACGCCCCGTGAGCCTCGCCTCCTTTGAGCCCCGACCGCTCCACGATCGGGGCCGGCTTGTTCTTCTCCCTCTTTTGGCGCCCAGCCCACCGCCTCCGCCACGGAAGCTCTCCGGTGAAACGAGGGCGCTATCGTAACGTTTGAGCGTAGAGCCATTCGAACGCCGGCCCTTGTTAGACGAGGGCGCTTTACCTCCAGTACTCCGTGCTCGGCCGGGCGGCTGGAGGGCGAGCCCCCAGAGGCGCCGCGGCCCGACGGCCTGCCCTTCCGAGCCTTGCTCGGAAGAAGTGCCTCCACAACGCCCGGTCGGCTCGATCCCCAAGAAGGCTTCGACAGCGTGATGAAGATGGCGATGTGGAGGACCCCATTAGGGTTGAGATGGTGCACCTCCACCTTGTAATGAAACAATGCCCGGACGAGCGGGTGCAATGGCGAGCCAAAGCGCGCTCGAAGAACGAGGCGGGCACCACGATCTCGTTGCCCAGCGCTGTGGGTGGTAGCCCGGTCGGCACCCTCGGTAGGAAGGTCTGCGGCATGAGGAAGCCCTTCTTCACCAAGCCGAAGACGGTTGTCTCTTGGCGCGAGCACTCCGCCACGACATCTTCACTGGGGAGACGACTGGAAGGTGAGAAAGAAAGGCTGGGGTTTTCTTTCCTTAGCTCTCTGGTGCTCTTCTTGTTTCTGAGGCAGAGACAGAAAGGGCAAGAAAGCGTGACCACTCGAAAGCACCCAACAGGCGTATTTATAGAGGACGAACGAGCGCCCGGCCAGCGGCGCCCGTCAAGCGAGCGTCGCGACCACCCTCGTCTGTCGCGCCCACCTGGTAACTCGGTTTCCAATACCACTCCGCTTTTAATCCTGTCTTGTCGGCCAAGGGCCATAAAGGCGCCGCCCCGAACAACGTGTCCGTAACCTCTCGGTCTCCGCTTTAGGCGGAGCAGTTGCTCGGCGAGAAGAAAGCCATCTGGGGCTGCGGCCCCAAGGCGGCAAAAGCTTTGTGGCTTGCGCCGGGCCCAGCGAGGAGTGTGGGTTCAAAAGGCCTACCCCGGATGGGTATAAAGCGCCCAAACAAAACTTGAGCAAGGGGCGGTATGAGGTGAGCCACGGTGGGCCCTCGGTTAGGTCGGTGGCGGCCTAATCACCTCTACTCGCGTCCGAGACCATACTTCACACTCTCAGGAGCTCATCAATGAGCGACGACCACCAGGCTCTCGGGTGGCGGACGACCTAGAGTCCATACTGGGATTGAGTAAAGAAAGGTTTTTATGGGTCGCCCACAAGAGGGCAGACACCCTACTGGGACCGTCGCTCGGAAGGGTCCCCCTTGGCGGGACCTCCCAGACCCACTCGGACTACCGCTATCGGCTCCACGAGCACGGCGTTCAAACCAACGCAGTAACGCGCGCCGCTCATCCTCTCGGGTCCACACTGCGGATGGGGTATACATGTGGGATAGACGCGGCCATTCCTCTCGCAGCCTACCCTCCCCGACGAGGACTCGAGAAGGATGCCCCACGCCCGCCTACGACGATAGCGAGCACTCACGTCCGGCTCTACGACAGAACGAGCACTCACGCCCGGCCACGACGGAAGCGAGCACTCACGTCCGGCTACGGCGGTAGCGAGCACTCACGTCCGGCTACGGCGGTAGCGAGCACTCACGTCCAGCCACGACGATAAGCGAGCACTCACGTCCAGCTACGACGGTAGCGAGCACTCACGTCCAGCTACGACGGTAGCGAGCACTCACGTCCGCTCGGACGGTGAGCGAGCACTCACGCCCGGCTAAGGCGATAAGCGAGCACTCACGCCCGGCTACGACGGTAAGCGAGCACTCACGTCCGGCACGACGGTAAGCGAGCACTCACGTCCGGCTACGACGGTAAGCGAGCACTCACGTCCGGCTACGGCGATAAGCGAGCACTCACGTCCGGCTACGACTCAGAGCGAGCACTCACGTCCGGCTACGGACGGTAGCGAGCACTCACGTCTAGCTACGACGTTAAGCGAGCACTCGGACACCCGAACCTCACAGAGGCATCCGGTCGTCTTGCCGACCAAGGCACTCGGACGCCGAACCTCACAGAGGCATCCGGCCGTCCTGCCGACCAAGGCACTCGGACACCGAACCTCACAGAGGCATCCGGTCGTCCTGCCGACCAAGGCACTCGGACACGAACCTCACAGAGGCATCCGGTCGTCCCTGCCGACCAAGCGATCGGACACTAGAACCTCACAGAGGCATCCGGTCGTCCTGCCGACCAAGGCTTTGTCTAGCTACGACGTTAAGCGAGCACTCGGACACCGAACCTCACAGAGGCATCCGGCCGTCCTGCCGACCAAGGCACTCGGACACCGAACCTCACAGAGGCATCCGGTCGTCTCCGCCGACCAAGGCGATCGGACACGAGAACCTCACAGAGGCATCCGGTCGTCCCTGCGACCAAGGCACTGTCTAGCTCTGACGTTAAGCGAGCACTCGGACACCGAACCTCACAGAGGCATCCGGTCGTCCTGCCGACCAAGGCACTCGGACACCAGAACCTCACAGAGGCATCCGGTCGTCCTGCCGACCAAAGCGATCGGACACTAGAACCTCACAGAGGCATCCGGTCGTCCTGCGACCAAGGCACTCGGACACCGAATCTCACAGAGGCATCCGGTCGTCCTGCCGACCAAGGCACTCGGACACCAGAACCTCACAGAGGCATCCGGTCGTCCTGCCGACCAAGGCACTCGGACACCCGAACCTCCCAGAGGCATCCGGTCGTCCTGCCGACCAAGGCACTCGGACACCCGAACCTCACGAGAGGCATCCGGTCGCCACGTCGACCGAGGCACCATCCACAGCGATTAAAATTAAAGCAAACTCATCGCGAGACATTTTCATAAAGAAAAAGAAAATTTCATTATAGGCCAGCGAGCTCAAACTTTACACAACTTTACACACGATGCAAGCGGATACAAGAGTGGCCCGCTGCACCACAGCGAGGACTCTACCCACGCCTAGAACCTATCAAACATCCGTGCGGCATCGGTGGCAAGCGGCATCTTTGGTAGGCCCTTGCCGGTCGGCGGGACAGCCGCCACGGCGCGAAGCAACAGCCGATGCCTCTGCTGCCGTTCGACATCACGCGGCCGCGCCCTCTACGGTCGGCGCCCGTTGCGCCATCGCCTCGAAGGGCCCCTTACCACCTCGAGCCTCGGGCGGCCTCGGCGGTAGCGTCAACGAAGCGGCGTCGCGGGCTGCGGCTTCTTCCTCCACGAGCTCGTCCATCGCTGGTCGAACTCAGCCCAAAGCTTCGGCGGAGGATCTTCTTCTTCCAGTAGCGCCATCGCGAAGCTAAAGACTAGAGGATGTCTCGAAGCCATTTGAAAGAACAAAGAAAAAGCTCTCGTCCCCTTCAAGCAAGCTACGGTACGATGGATATATATATCCGGACGAAGGAGGCTAAGCGTCTCGAGTAAATGCGGGTGCGAAAAGCGAAGCATCCTTCACGTAAACCCGAGGCGATCAAGAAGGCGGCGGCGCGGCGCAAACTATGCTCGGCATGCGCAGCGAGGCAAGTAAAAGCCCGGCGGTTCAAATGCCCGGCCAAACTCGGGACGGTATCGGATCAGCGAAGCACACGTGAAATCGCTAAACGGATCGGTGGACCGACCTACGAGGCCGGCCACCACTTTCGTCAAGTTCAACCCCAGCGAATGCTGCGAAATCGCTTGGGAGTTGGGGCTACTAACGAATACTAATAAAGGATACCCCAACAGGCGCGCCGCCGCCGCGCCGACCGAATCGCTGCGAGACCGCGCAAGGCATCCGCTCCCGACCGAGCCGAGAGGCGAATCCGACGAGACGGCGCTCCCGACCCCATCTTGGCGGGCGGGATCTCCGACTCCAACCAAACCAAGGTGACAAGCGCCGAGTGCGCGTGTCGAGTCCTCACCGCCTCGCCACGTACCCTCGAATAAGGTCAATCGGGCGACTATACAAGGCGGTGGCTCCTTCCCAAGAAGATCTAGTGACTATAGAAGACAAAGCTTCGGCCCATCAACGATCCACGTCTGACCGGCGCGCGCTCCCTCCCGGCGGCACCAGCGTCACACACCTCGGCGTCGGCGTCGCAAGGATCACGAGAGGGCAAATACGCTACTTCGGAAATACCTAACCTCACGACCACCAAGGCTACCAACCCGGCATGGGCAAGGCGGGTGGCGACAGATCCACGGGACGAAGGACCGGAGCTCCTAGCGTGGGTCGCCTCGCTTTCCTCCTAACTCTCGATGTAACCTGCCTTCCTTACGTATAAAAGGCGGTGAGCGATCGAGGGGCAACGAGCAAGAACAAGAAAGGGAGAGCGCTATCAAACCCTCTCACTAAGCCATTGGCATTCTCGCTTGTAAAACTTTGTGCGATCATACGTGCAAGAGTAATACAACACCACCACACACAGCTGGGGTAGGGACCTTGGCCCGAACGGTATACATCTTGGACTCACGAGTCTAACCATTCGAGAGTGGAACGCGCGACCCCCTAGACTTACAAATTTACTTGCCGGCGCTCCCGAAAACGCCGACATTATGCATGAACATGAAAAGTCTGTACAAATTCATGATGACCTAGTTGCCAGTCATGCTTTGCTTGTTAAGAATTATGAAGACTTGCAAATTAACTACTGTGAACTAGAAATTGAAAATGAAATGATGTCTAACAAATCCAGTCATGTCTTTTCAAGTAATACATCTGTCTCAAGTGGCTCTTCATTCTTAACTTGTGGCTCTTTTGATGCTTGCAAAGAAAATTGCAAATATGCTTCTTGTGTTAAGAAGCTTGAAGTTGAAAATAAAGAACTAAAAGCTCAGATAGCCACATTTGATAAAGGATTAGAAAAATGTTTTCTGGGAAGTGCTACTCTTGACAAAATTCTTGTTGAACAAAGACCAAACTTGGGCAAAAAGGGCTTGGGGTACAAACCCATCAGCTCGCCAAATAAAAATGGGTCAGGTAACATTACACAAGTTTTTGTCAAGAAAAACACTCATTGTTATTATTGTCATAAATCAAACCATGAATCCAAAAATTGCTATCTTGCAAATGTTTCTCATGCCAAAAGGGATTGCATGGTAGATGCCCATTACATGCTATTTAAAGATTTCAGGGGCAAAGCAAATGTGAAATATGTAGGTCCTTCAAATTTAAATAAGAAGCTTAAAAGTCATGCAGGTACCTAAGGCCATGTTGATAAACCCTTTCAAACCTAAGATGGCTGTAACTAACATCAAAGGACCCAAAAGTATTTGGGTACCTAAAGTGAAGAAATGAACTTGTAGGTAAATTATAAGAGTGGAAGCGGACATTGGGTCATTGGCGGTGGCTGCACTCAACACATGACCGATACCTCAAGAATGTTCACTTCAATTGAAGGAGAAAGTGATCCAAGTCACAAAATCACCTTTGGAGACAACGACAAAAGAAAGGTAAAAGGTCTTGGTAAGATTGCCATATCAAGCGATCACTCTATTGACAATGTTCTTCTCGTTGATTCCTTAAACTTCAATTTCTTATCATTTGCTCAATTATGTGATCTTGGATTTCATTGTAACTTCACTTACGATGGGGTAGCTGTATTTGATAAAATGAAAAGCTTATATTCAAAGATTGATTTCAAAATCTCTATTTAGTAGATTTCAAATCTAACTCCTCATGTATCTCAACACCTGCTAGCTAAAGTCTCCCTCGGATGGCTTTGGCATAGGCGTCTGAGGGCATGTAGGTATGTCTAATCTAAAGCTTTTCAAAAATGAGCTTGTGGTGGGTTTGAAAGATGTCAAATTTGAAAAGAATAAGCTATGTAGTGCTTGTCAAGCGAGGCAAACAAGTAGCTAATTCTCATCCAATTAAAAGTATCATGTCCACCACTAGACCACTTGAGCTTACGCATACGGATGTGTTTGGTCCCACCTCATATGCCGACATTGGTGGTAACTCTTATTGTTTAGTAATTGTTGATGATTTTTGATTCACTTGGGTATTCTTTTGCCAAACAAAAGTGAAGTTGGAAAAATCTTCAAAACTTTTGCAAAAAGGGCTCAAAATGAATTTGATTGTCCCATCAAGAAAATAAGAAGTGACAATGGATCGAGTTCGTTAACACAAATATCATTGAATCTTTGTGATGAATTAGGGATTAAGCATGAACTCTCTGCTAGTTATACTCCTCGACAAAATGGTGTTGTTGAAAGGAAAAATCGAACCTTGATTGAAATGGCTAGATCTATGCTAGATGAATATGAAACCTCGATGCCTTTTGGTGAAGCAATCAATCTTGCTTGTCATCTTTGTAAATAGACTTTATCTTCATAGATCGCTTAAGAAAACTCCTTATGAACTTTTGGTAGGAAGGAGACCAAATGTATCATATTTTCGTGTGTTTGGTTGTAAAGTTTATATCTATAAAAAGAGCTCATTTGGGGAAATTTCAAACTAGATGTGACTCTGGCTTCATGCTGGGCTATTCCTCTAAATCCAAAGCATATAGAGTCTTTAATAATACCACTGGACTGGTAGAAGAAACTTATGATGTAAAGTTTGATGAATCTAATGGCTCACAAGGTGAGCATGAGAATTTAGATGATGTAGGAGATGATGGCTTGGCACAAGCAATGAAGAAGATGGAAGTGGGTGATATTCGACCAAAGGAAGACAAGGATGAACTCCCCACTCAATCAATGGTACCTCATGATGGAACTCAAGAGGAATAAGAAGATGAAAAAGAACAAGATCGTCAAGTTCCCATCAAAAGCCATCATACCATTGCAAAGGACCATCCCTCGGATCAAATCATTGGTGAATTTAGTAAGGGTGTTCAAACTCGTTCTAGACAAGCTTCTTTTTGTGAATATTACTCTTTTGTCTTGTGTATTGAGCCTAAATCAGTGGAAGAAGCACTAGAAGATGCTGATCGGATAATTGCTATGGAAGAAGAACTTAACAATTTTGAAAGAAACAAAGTCTGGAGTTTAACAAATCGCCCAAAGGATCACAATGTTATTGGTACAAAATGGGTATTCAGAAATAAGCAAGATGAAAATGGAGTGGTGATAAGGAATAAAGCCAGACTTGTAGCTCAAGGATTTACTCAAATAGAAGGACCGGACTATAGAGAGACTTATGCCCCAGTGGCTCGTCTTGAAGCTATTCGGTTTCTTCTTGCCTTTTCTACTCACTTTAATATCACTCTATTTCAAATGGATGTAAAAAGTGCATTTCTAAATGGATTCATTGATGAAACTGTCTATGTTGAACAACCACCTGGTTTTGAAGACCCAAATTTGCCAAACCACGTGTATAAATTATCTAAGGCACTCTATGGTCTAAAACAAGCTCCTAGAGCTTGGTATGAGAGTCTTAGAGATTTTTTACTCAATAAGGACTTCAAAGCTGAAAGGTTGATCCAACATTGTTTTAAAAGACATCAATGGAACATTAATGATTTGTCAAATATATGTTGATGATATTATCTTTGGCTGTACTAATACTTCTCTTTGTAAAGAATTTGGTGACATGATGGCCAAAGAATTCGAGATGTCTATGATTGGGAACTATCATTCTTTCTAGGATTTCAAATCAAGCGATTAAAGGAAGGAACCTTTATTTCACAAGAAAAATATACTAAGGATCTTCTCAAGCGCTTAAAATGGAAGAGTGCAAGATCATAAAGACTCCCATGGCTACTAATACACATCTTGATCAAGATGTGGGAGGTAAATCTGTTGATCAAAAACTTTTAGATCCATGATAGGTTCTTTACTATACTTGACAACATCTAGGCACGATATCATGTTTAGTGTATGTATGTGTGCTAGATTTCAAATTGCTCCTAAAGAAATTTACTTAAGTCTTTGTAAAAAGAATATTTAGATATCTTAAGTTTACTTCAAGTATTGGTTTATGGTACCCCAAAGGTGCTCCTTTGAGCTTCTAGGCTACTCAGTTACGATTATGGGATGCAAGATTGATCGTAAGAGCACCTTAGGGAGTGGTCATTTGCTTGGAAGGTCTTTAGTTTCTTGGTTTTCTAAAAAGCAAAATTGATAGCACTATAATTTCAGAAGCCGAATATGTGGCTGCAGGAAGTTGTTGTGCTCAAATTTTATTCATCAAACAAACATTCTTAGATTTTGGTATAAAATTTGAAAATGTGCCTCTACTGTGTGATAATGAAAGTGCAGTGAAAATAGCAAACAATCCGTCCAACACTCGAGAACTAAGCATATTGAAATTAGACATCACTTTATTCGTGATCATGTTGCTAAAGGAAATGTTATGCTTAGTCATGTAAGGCGAGGACCAATTGGTGATATTTTCACTAAGCGCTTGATGAGGCCAAATTTTCAAAATTAAGAAATGAACTAAATATCATTGCTTTTTCAAATATTGCTCGATAATGTCTGACTAAGGGGGAGCACTTTTGTTTACCATGTTTATCCTAATTTTTTTTCTTTCTTGATTTCTTACCTAGCTTTGCATAATTTTCATCAAAAATCATTTCGTTTCAGTAACTCCCGGTTTTTCCAGTATCTTCTCTAACTTCAAGCCGCCTCGGATTTTGATGCATTTACTTCTCTCTTGTGAAATGGCTATAAAAGGCGTACAAGAGGCTCTGAAGATACAATCTATCTCGTAGCTTCTCTCTTTTCTAAGTTCTTCATCATGCCGAAAGGACCCTATGGAGATGATCGAGACGATCCAGAGCTGGCTGAGCTCTGGAAGGAGTTTGATCGCTATCTAAAGGAGATGGCGAGAAGAAAAGGAGGTCGTCAAGGACAACTGCTGCGATAGATGCTTTCTAGAAGCTTTCCCCACTCTCCTCAGGGCCAGAGATGCGCTCATAGAGGCTCTAGGCGCTCGTAGGGAGTAAACTAGTTCTGTTCTTGTCTTGTCCCATTTCCTCTGATCATGTGTCCAGGGACTCTGTATTTAAATAAAATGATGTTGATCTAAAATGATCTATTGAGTCATTTCTTGTCTCTCATACTTTATAAGGTAAACTCTATTCATAAGTGTATGTCGCTAAAACATGACTTGACTAGTCGCATAACACGTTATGATCTTTGCGCTCTAGTTAAATGATTCTTGTTTCGACTACACAATATGGATAAAGTAACAATGTCAAGTTAAAATAACTGTTTGAATAAAGTTTTTTTTAATAATAAAAATTTGGCTATAAGACTCATCTTTCTATGCTCATCCCTATCTAATCAAAATTGTAAAGAAACAATTTTTTTGTGCCTTTTTCAGCAAAGTGTCCATATTAAAGTACTTGAGTTTTTCAGATAAGCTTAGTTTTAAGAAATACTTAAGCTTACTTGATTACCAGACTCAAACATTAACTGAAATCGTTTGTTTGATTGAATTTGGTTGTTGATCTTAGATATATCTCTTATCTTTAAAATTTTGAAATATAGACATGCCTTGGTGAGAACAACTCTAAGTTCTGGGTTCCTTCTTGGATCGGACCAATCTCAAATAAACCGACAATGCTCTCGGACTAAATTTTTTGGTAAAATCAATAATAAAACTAAGTCTTAATACTGAAGCGGACTAAATCTAGTCAGGTGAGTACAAACTTTAGTCAAACCCAAATTGTAATCTGTCCAAGTCCGTTTAAAGTCAAGTCGCCTCATGATTAAATATCTCTAAGTCTTAACTCTTATCTAAACTCAAACAATTTATACCAAGCTTTAAAAAATTCGTTATTCTCTTCTCGAATTTGAAAGTTGTTCAAAATCTTACCTATTGCTTTAGGTCTTACCCATTGCTAACTGACCCTATACAGGTCTCTGTACTGCTCAAGCGGCCTCAAAAGGGGAAGGTCCACCATCCGTAAAACTCTCATTCCCCTCAACTACCCGGGTTAAAAGGTGTCGATTTCAAGGCTTTTTTACGCAAATGCATTCAATGCGATAACTTCTTCCATCAAAAACCTCCTTGTTATTGCCTTGCTTGCAAAAACTTCTCGAGCAGGAAGTTTCCTTCCTCTCTTCACCGAAGCAAATCTGACCGGATCTTGGCGGCGGTGATCGTTCGACATTGTGCGCAAGAATCTCCTTCTAAGCTCGATAAGTTCCTTAGAACTTTTTCTCTTCTAAATCTCGAACCCTAGATCCGGTGCTTAGATTTAGTTCTTCCTTTAGGTCATTCTTTTGTTTGAAGAGAGCACAGTCTGAGTCGAGCAATTAGTGCGTGTTTAAGTCGAAAGCAAAAATGAGGTCAAAGAATCGACAAAGGGGCTTGATTGGAAAAATTATTGATAAAGTCAAGAATAAAAAGCAAAGAAGATCCAGTTCAACGTCTGAAACAAATGAGCTGAACAATCTCATGGACCAGTACTAATTCCTGATATTCATAGTGCTGCTCGAGCAAACAGAAAATTAGTAACCTCTCATCCAAGAAAAGGAAAGCGGATAGTTGAACTGAGTCATCCTCGAGGATTGTCCATATGGACTGACGGTGAATCCTCCTCGAAAGCTTGAACTAATCTCGAAATTGATATTCTTAGTAGTGAAGAAGCGGCAAAACTTAGTACTAAGAAGTTAAGAGCAGTTCGGTTAGTCAGTGAAAAGGTCTGATTCCTAGAGTCAAGGCCAGCCTTGGGTGAAAATTTTGTGTCCTTGTTACACAAAAATATTTACAATGCCTATCTGAACAGAAGAGATGGAAAAGGAAAGTTGATTTACTGCTGTCAAACCACCAATATGTAGAATGGGATCAAGTAAACAATATTATTGGATCATCGGAATTTGTTTGATTACATAAACTCCACTCTGGACTAGTAAGAATCATGTCAAATAAAACAATTCCATGGAGTGTTTCAAGGACTCTAGAGTTTTATGCTTCTTTACTTGTGAACAAGCAAAGGAAATATATCATGTTCACTCTGAATGGAAAAATAAGAAAAATCAGTCGTCCCGGCTTGAATCGGCAATAGGAGCTTCTAGTCCTCGGCAAATAAGACAAGAATCTTTGAAAAGATGTATCCACATCGAGGTGGAGGCAGTGGGGACATGCCGGACTTACAAGTGTCGGGACACATATACAAAGACACCTCAAGTGAGGATTTTAATCCAAATAGGGTGTCTGCTGTCTGAAGAAGCTAAGGTTACGCTCTTAATATTGAGGCACACTATATATCCCAAGTGCGGATATAAAGAAGGAATAACCTCGATGTTAGCTTGGTTGCTACATCTCATTACATCAAGACTGTAGATCTAGTTGATTACTTCTTTGGGCGGATGGAGAAGCCATCTATAAAAGTTGATAGCTCTTTGCCTTTTGCCCGATTAATCCTTTGAAGTCTGTTGGCTCAAGGCATTATCTCTCAAGATGACTGAATAAGGAATTCAAATGCTTTAGAAGAAATATAGTATGCATCAGGCTCTTTGGGCCAGAGTCTAAGGATTTATGGGTTTCTTCAAAGAGTGGCAGAAAATCAACCAATTCAGCCTGAAGAAGAAAGTGAAGAAAGGGTTGAGACTGAAAATGAGTTTGACAGAAATAGTGCTAGAAGTCTTTCCCAAGCACAACAAAGTGACTTTTGGCATCAGTCCTATAGAAGCTATCATCAAGAGTATGAAAGTCATCCCATATACGATCGAGGCGAAATGTCGAGAGAACCTAGTGTTGAAGGAAAAGGAAGACTCTAAGCCACCTCTCTCAAGAAGCAACTGAAGTGATTCATGGAAGTGTCTCATGGAGAACAGATGATGCTGCGACTCAAAGGCTTTCAAGCTCGTTGATAGAACCTTGGATGAAGAACATCAAATTTATCAACTTCAAGAAGCATTTATGTGAGCAAGGTTCATAGAAGCCTGAGACTTTCGGACGAGGAGCAAATGAAAATGAAATTGGAGGGTCGAGGATGCCATCTGAAATACCCACAATATGAACCCTTCTATCCTTCATCATCGGCTCATCTGAGCATGATCAAAGGATACATTTCTGGTTGGGAAAGCTTGTTTGACTATCGAGTACCCCAAATCATCCTCTCCTAAGTATGATGAGTAAGGACAAGATAACACATTTGGGCTCAAGAAAACATCTTTGATTCTCGGCCTTCTGGTTTTCACACTTTGAGCAACAATACTATGCCGATCAAAGAGGATTCCAAGCTAGATACATGGAAGATCGAATCAGTGACTCAAAGATATGAGGAAGAAATGAAGTTCTATAATGAAGCCATGTCAAGATTTGACCACCTAAGCAAAAATCGGAAAATCTTAGGCAATGAGGTCCAACATTTCGACACTACTCAAAATCGATAAAGGGCAGATTGTATGACATGAACAGAAGATGGATGATCACTACAAGCGAGAAATCAAGTGGAAGGCGCAAGCACATCTCATACAAGCAATCGATTATGGATGCGACACCAATTAGATCATCTCTCGAATTTCTTGAAGATGCTTTGCTCGACCATACTACTTTGGCACATGATTGCATATATGATGTGGCGGCGTCCTTTGAAACTTCGCAATATGAATGAATCCTTGGATCGATTGATCGGATCTTCAAGCTGTTCGTTATCCGGCCGGGAGACCCGGACTATCAAGTTGGCATGATCGAGCTATGTCTCAAGGCGGATAATCCAAGCCAAGAAGCTCTTGATGAACAACTGCCTCTTCTCCAAAGAAAAGCAAAGCTCAGGGCCAGCTCAAAGACTTTTTCAGCAGCTGCAAATAGGGCCCCTTTTGGCTATTGATGCCAAAGGGGAGAAAAACCTTAGTTCTCCTCTATAGGCTAGCTTATCTATATGAATATTATGTTTTGTTACGTGCTATGTTTATGGTGTGATTTTTATTTATATTTTAGATACTATATGCTCGATTCTCTACTTTGATATGAATGCTTTCATTAAGAGAACAAATTTACTCTCTATTTACTATTTGTCGGTATATTATTAACTAACTGTTTTTGTAGAATAAATAAGATATTACTAACTAAAAGGTATGTTGTCATCAATTACCAAAAAGGGGGAGATTGATAGCATCTAGGCACCCCTCAATTTTATTTTTATATTATCATGGTTTTGGTATTGATGACTAAGTTAGTAATATTCAAAGCTTGAAGAAAGTGAGCTGGAACCTATGATGAAATAAGCTGGTACAACAAGATTAAGGCTTTTAGTTTATAATTTATATCTTGGGAGATGTTTTAAGACTAATAGCCTAGGTGTTTTATCTTTGTTTAGTTGTCCAAAAAGAGGGACTTTGCACAAGGAAATAATTTGTTAGGCAAAAGCAAAACTAGATCTCTTGGAGCAAAAAACACTCAATCTTTACCCTTCTAAAACTATACCTTCCAGTACAATAGACCAATCTTTACCTATCCATATTCTTTAGTCCGTTGCAAACTGTCGGGGATCGGACAGCCTGGCGCGCGTCCCCCTTACAGTGTCTGTTCCCCCTCTGTGCCCAGGGGACTGTTCCTAAGCCCAGGCAGAGCGTCTCTCGGTCTCTGGCCGGGAGCCTTGGCGGGTTATTACCGATGGGGATCAGACCAAAGGTCCCAAGAGGCCAGGGGACACTCTTTCCCGGCTGGCGGACCCCTCAGAGCTCTTCCCGACTGGCGGACCCCTCAGAGCTCTTCCCGACTGGCGGACCCCTCCGAGCTCTTCCCAGGCACGGCGGACCCCTCAGAGCTCTTCCAGGCCTGGCGGACCCTCAGAGCTCTTCCCGACACAGGCGGACCCCTCAGAGCTCTTCCAGACACTGGCGGACCTCTCCGAACTCTTCCCGACTGGCGGACCTCTCCGAGCCCTTCCCCAACTTTGGCGGGTCGGGCTCCGAGCCTCCACCAATGGGGCCGGGTCCCGGCTCGAGACCAAGGCGAGCTCCCGACCCCCAGTGGTCGGGATCCCGACTCCGTCGTGCCAAGGCAACCCCGCCAAGGGCAGCGTGTCAAAGCCTCTACCGACCAACAGACCACGTACCCTACGGATGGGGTCAATCGAAGTGACTATCACGAGCGGTGGCCACTTCCCAAGATGGTTTAATGGCTCGAAGTCATACTTCCAGTCCATCGGCCCGTCCACGTCTGATCGAACGAACACGCTCCCTCCGGCGGCGCCAGCGTCATGAAGCAACAGCGTCAACACTCGTCGAGGATCGCGAAAGCGGTCGCCGTTTCGGTGAAATACCTAACCATACGACCAACAAGACTACGGCCGGCGTGGGCGGGGCGAGGCGATGACCAATCGGCAGGACGAAGGGCGGAAGCTCTTGGTATAGGTCACCTCGCCCTTCCCGGCTCTCGAGGTAACTGCCCTTCCTACAGTATAAAGGGGCGGAAACAGGGAGGAGGGGATTCTTCTAGTTAAGCCATGAGCACTCTTGCGCAAGGATCTAATAACTCGTTTGTAAACTTTGTACAGACCATCTACACTAAATGCAATACAACACCACCACACGGCTGGAGTAGGGTTCGGCTGAACGATATAAACCTTGTGTCCCTGTTTGGTTGCGCGAGTTCCCTGCAGTGCCCCCGCCGAGTGCGGCGGACGGCGAAGCTCTGGGCCTCGCCCTCCCTTACGATCCTTCCCCTCTTTCTTTGCGGTGGCGGTCCCGATCGTCGGCAGTGGCGCCACCGTGGGGCGAAGTTTCGTTCGTCAAAATTCGTCATCTTGGCGGCTCAACACCTCGGCTCCACTACCGGCATGTCACGAGCAGCGAGCTTGGGCTCGGCGCTGTCCCCAGTGCCAAGGCTCCACATCCATGCTCTCGCCATCCTTGCCGCCCCGAGACGCCATGCCTTCGCGGTAAGCGGGCGTGAGGCAACCCCCAGAGGCGGACGGCGGTGGCCGAAACTCCTCGGGGCGCATCGGCTCGCCCAGGTCGCCATCGACTAGGCCTTCACCGCCATTCGACGAGAGGGGCGTGGTACGACCCGCTCCCAGTCCGACCGGTTCGGCCCTCCCCGTCCGCACGAACCTACCCAAGAACGCCTGCGAACCATCGCCGGGTCATAGCTAACCCGCTCGGGCGGCTCGGCCCTCTTAGTGATCCTGGCGAAGAGCTCAACAAGGCGACCGGCGGCGTCACACCCGGCGGCAAGCAAGCTCTCGGGCTCGAGTCTCGCCCGTGATGGCGGTGGCCCCTGTTGCATGATCGCCGGCCGCTTCACCGGTAGGATCCCTGCCCCGGGCTCGCACCCCGCGCCATCTTCACGCCTCCCCAGAAGCGGAAGGGGCGGCGCGTATCTTCGCCGTCGCCCGGTGGCGTAATAACGGCGCTCGTCCGGACAGCGGTACTTCGAAGTCCCTCTCGGACGTCCAACTCGGCGATAGAAGATCCGTAACGCTTGCGGCGCCCGCAGCGGCGCTCCGTCGACCATCACGGTCGGCCGGGAGTCGTCGTCGGCTCGAGTTCTCCGCCGGTGGTGGCGACTCGGCGCTGCTTGGCGGTGTGACCTCCGACCTACGGTGCCGGCGTACTCGTGCGATCTCCGTCGATGCGTTGGCGGCGGGTTTAGGCAGCGATGATGGAAGCGGTTCGATGGGACCAAGAATCGCGAATTCCTCTCCATCTACTCCACCGCCATCTGGCGGCGGAGGAGACGGTGTGATGGCCAACTACCTCCCACCGTTGCGGGCCAGCGCGGCCACTTTGGCTCTTCAACGGCGTCGGCACCTTCCGGTCGTGGCGCCCGGTGAGCGCTCTCCCTCCAACTTCGAGTTGCTACGAGCGGCACAGGCGGGAGAGGACCTAGACCGTGTTATCACGGGAAAGGGAACATCTGCGGGACCGTGTGCGGTTCACCCGCACGCGAAACTCGATCCCCAATGTTTCCGATGAAACCGTCATCAAGGCTTTCAAGTTTGGCGTCAGGACGAGGCGCCTTACGGAGGACCTCGAGATTGCCACAAGGCTCACCGTCGATAAACTATTCCGCATGACTAAGCGGTGCGCGGCCGCGGATGATCTTTGTCATTGGAAGCATGACTATGACGGGGCAAGCTCGGCCTCGCCTTGGCGAGCGAGGCCATCCGCGCTAAGGAAGGAGGCGGCCATGACTGCGAGGCTGCGGGACATGGCACATTCAAAGCTGGGCGCCTTTTATAGGGGCGGGAAATGCCACGCTACAAAAGGCGATGAGCGGCGGGAGGAATCGGCGAGTCGAGCTCAAGCGGGCCACGACCTAGAATTCCAGCAGGCGACCGCCGTGTGGACATGATCTTGGTGGTTCCTCGCATACCGATCTCGGCTTGGTGATGGGCCTTGCGCGCCGTCTATCAAGCCACCGCCGGAAGCCCGTGACCAACCTGCGGATGGGCGTCGTCCCCATCACCTTTCGGGGCGGCGCCCCTCGGGGATATCCGAGACTTCAAAAGCTGCTCAGGTCGTCGCCCGAGACCATAAGCAACGCCGTCGTTGGCGGGTCATGGTCGACGAGGCAGTTCCTCAACCTACTCTAGCAGCGCCTTGGACGGATGCAAATACCTGTCGAAAATCAAGAACATAGCGATCCTTCTTGGCATCGTGCGGAGATCGACCACCCCACAGGGCAAGTGGTCCTCCCGTCACCTTCGGCGACTCGTGAACTTCCGCGCGAGTTGATCACCTTTGAGGTCGTGGGCGGCGATCTCCCTACAGCGCCATCCTCGGGCGCCATGCTGGTCAAGTTCATGGCTGCGAATCACTCACGAACACCGGTGTAGAAACTCGGGGCCCGGTGGCGTCATAGCGGTCCGCGGTGACCTTAAGGCGGCACGGTTGAGAGAAAAGGCCACGCGGCGGCGGCATCGCGGCCGGGCCGAGATCACCGAAGGGCGCCCGTCGAAGGCGGCTATCGATAAGCGGACCGACCAAGGCCGTGCGGCTTGAGGAGAACGCGGGCAAATCGTCTGCATTTTACGCCCATTCGATCCCAAATAGGAAGGCAGGCTCGTCACCTTCCTCGAGATAACAAAACCATTTCGCATAGGAGCCGCGAATATGCCGAGGTCCCACGGGAGGTGATCGAGCACAAGCGCAAACAAAGCACTGCTGCGGACCCGTGCGCCCGAAGCTCGGCGCTTCTCTTACGAGAAAGCGGCGATAATCGAGAGCACCTCGACAAGCTCCTTAAGGCGGCTTCATTCGCGAGGTCAACTACTCGAATGGTGGCCAACCACGTGATCATTACAAAAAAGGCGGGAAGTGGCGAATGTGTGCCGACCACACGGGCTTGAACATTTGCATGCCCCAAAGATAACTTCCGCTCCGCATAGACCAGTTGTGGACTCCGCGCCAGCGCCGAGATGTTGAGTTTTCTCGGCGCCTACTCGGATACCACGGATCAAGCTCGCGCGGAAGGCGAACAAGATCGCCTTCATCACGCCGTTTGGAACCTTACGCTACGACCATGTCGTTCGGCCTCTACCACGGCATCACGTTCCGGTTAATGGCCAAAGCCTTCGACCGCGGTCGGTCGAAACCTCGAGGTGTCGTCGGCGACATCATCGTCAAGAGCCCTCTAAAGCTAACCACGTCAACAACTGGCGAGACCTCGCCAACCCGAACAGTTGGCATCAAGCTCAACCCGAAAAATCGTCTTTGGCACTACCTCAGAAAAAGTACTCGGCTACATGATCGGAAGTCGGGCGTGGGCGAACCGGAGAAGATCGAGGCGATCGGCGGATGGTACTCCGACCTCGATAAAAGCAAGTCACGAGCCTCACCGGCGCATCATCGCCCTCGGCCGCTTCATTTCTGGCTCGGCGGCGCTGGTGCCTTTCTTTAAGATCTGCTTGTGATCATAAGGGTTTAGTGGACCCCGAAGCCCGGCGGTCTTCGGCGAGCTCAAGGCGTACCTCTCGTGTCCTCCTCTCGACAACTCCACAGCGGGAGAGGTCTTGCTACTTTACCTCGCGGCGCGACCAGTGTCGTCGGCCGAGGTCCCGTAGCCGAGCAGGTAGAAGGCGGCGATGCCGATCTACTATGTTAGCGAAGTACTCCACGGGCCAAAGGCGCTATCCCAGTCGAAACTCCTCTCGCACTCTTCATGGCCTCGCGAAGCTCAGAGACACTACTTCCAAGCACATGCGGTGGTCATCGAGGCGGCCTCCCGCTCGAGAAATCCTCGAAACCACTGGCCGGAGGTCGCGTCGCCAAATGGGCCATGGAGTGGCTGAGTTCGACCTTCGCTTCACGGCCACCGCCATCAAATCACGGTATGGCGGACCGTGGCGAGCGGACGGCGAACGCCCGAGCCGAGTCGGCCGAGGACCCATGGACTATGTTCTTGACGGATCGAGATCCTTTGGCGCTCGGGGCGGCGTTCTCCTCATCACCCCTCAAGGTGACCACTTGCGATATGTGATCCGCTTTGGCTTTCCCGCTACCAATAACGCGGTGGAATCACGAGGCCCTCTTGGCCGGCCTCAGAGCACGCAAGTCCACAGGCATCCGCCGCCTAATCGTGAAAGGAGACTCGGCTCGTCGTCAATCGGTACAACAAAGTCTACCGATTGCTCGGAGCCTCGATGGCCAAATACCTCGCCGAAGTACGCAAGATGGAGAGATGGTTCGGAACACGAGGATCCGGCCGCGTACCAAGGAAAGACAATTCCACGCCGATCTCTGTCGGGCTCGGATCATCCGGCGATGAGCTCCGCCGGGCGTCATCCTTGAAACCTTGGCCCACCGTCGTCGCCGGCCGGGAGAAGACCGGTGGCCTTCCTCAGCGTTAGGCATGGATGAATCCATTCATCAAGTTCCTCGACCAAGGGAGCTCCGCCCTCTGTTTGAAAGGAAGCAGGCTCGCGACGTCTTGCGGGCTCGTCTGAGCTCGTCGGCGGGCAGCTCCACCGTCAGGGGGCCTTGGGCATTCTGTCAAAATGCATTACTCCAGAAGAAGGTAAATACCTGCTCAACGACATACACTCCGGCCTGTGCGACGCTCACTCCTCTTTCAGCACTATTGTCGGGAAGGCCTTCCGGATGGGTTTTTACTGGCCAACGGCGCTGGAAGATGCCCAGGGCATCGTTCGTTCTTGCCGGTCCTGTCAGTTTCACGCCCGGAAAGTGAGGCAACCGGCCTACGCCCTGCAGACCATTCCCCTCGCCTGGCCATTCTCGACGTGGGGCCTCGACATTCTCGATCCCTTCCCGATTTCGGTCGGGGGGAAGAAGTTCCTATTCATGGCGATCGACACCTTTTCAAAATGGATCGAGCGAGCCGGTCTCGCTTATCACCGCCAAGGCGCGGTAAGGTTCTTCCGTTCGCCATTAGTCACGAGTGCGCGAGTCCCTTGCGAGATCATCACCGACAGCGGGCGCGATTCACCGGTATTTGTTCCAAGAGTTGGCGGATATGGGGACCATAGTGCGCTATGCCTCGGTGAGCCACCCCGAGCAGCAGGCGGCCGAGCGCCAATGGGCAGCTCATCAAGGGCTCATGAAGCGAGTCTTGGCGAGCTCGATCGCGCTGACCGGGCATGGGTGGATGAGCTCCCCACGGTCCTTTAATGCGTCGCACCTCAACCCGATCGAACGCGGGAACAAGCCCTTTCGGCTCGTCTTGGGGCCAAGGCTGTCCTACCGCCGAGTCGCGCTCCGTTCCTTTAGGGCGAGCTCGATCGACCATGTCGACCTCGGCGAGGCGGTCCCTCGACCTTGCCTTGGTGGAAGAAGTAAGGTGCCGCCGCGCCTGCGCGCGTGGCGCTACACCGCAAGATCTCCATGAGACATGCTACCCAAGCCGTTCGACCGGGGGCTTCGCGTCGGGGACACGGTCCTCTGACGGATCAAGATCGCTCCCACACCAACAAATTTGTCCCCGTGGGAGGCCCCTTGAGTCATCTCAACAAGCGCGCGGAGCTTACCGTCTGGCGGTCCCGATGGCGAGGAGCTCGCGAGCTCGTGGGCGTAGGCTAGCTCGGAAGTTCTCGTCTAGCGCTCCTCTTTCACCGTCGTTAAGTTAAGGTGCCTCTTTCTTTGTTGCTATGTTCGTTCTGTATTACGAATTACGGTGCCTCGGGGCATGCTCAAGGCTTTCGTGTTGCCATCCCTAGTCAGGCCCGGGTTTAGTAGCCATAGTAAAGTTTTCTTAGATTTCCGTGCTAATCTCTTTCGATTTGTAGAAGGGTTGATGTTCGCCACGACCTAAGTTGCGATTCCCGGTCGAAGGTCGCGCCATCTTAAAGGCCCTCGGACAGCTGCGTCTCGTCAGTCCCTCTTTTTAACCAAAGTAATTTCTTCTTAGAACGCCTCGGCGGCCCCATGGCGTGGCTATAAGAGCAACCATAAGGCCACTTGGTGGGCTCGGCCTCGGGCGTCCATGCGTGTTGTTTCTTGCAGCGCCTGGGGTCACGTTCTCTAGGTTCACCTCGGGGATGAACAACTTTGAGCACAGGCATTCCGAGTTCGGGGGCATGGTAAAGCGATTGTTGTCGGGGTAAGCCGGCCATCCCCGTCTTTGCCAACCATTGAGCGTTCTCAAAGGCGCCGAGCACGATGACTTTTCCGGGCTCGGAGGTCGCTGATTTGGGATTCACCACCGGGGATGACTCTGTCGTTCTAAGTGACCTTTCCCGGGGCGGGTGGCGGGTTGAATCTCTAAACCGCCCTATGAGGGGTCTTGCGGAGCTCGATGCATTCTGAGCTCGTGAGTCGGACCCAAGGCCTAAAATCGGTCGGCTGAGCTATCCCAAGCCGACGGTCCGAGTTGTGCCCAAACACGTGTCTTGCCGGCGAGGCCTCGGTGGGGACCACGTTCTCGAGTTCGCCTCGGGGATGCGGCGTCCGAGCGATCGTTCGGGCTCGGAGGCGCGATAAGCGATCCTTATCGGAGTAAGCCGGCTATTCCCTGTATTCACCGCCGGTGGGCGTCCTCAAGCGCCGGGCGATGACATTTCGGACCGAGGCCCGACCCTAAGATTACCACGGGGATGATCTCGGTCGCAATAAGTCGCTTTGCGCAACAAGCCGACTTATTCCCGCACCAAATTATCGAGACATGTCAGCCCGAGTCGTGCACAGGCAAGTGATTTGGGCAAGGCCTCGGTTGAATCAACATCGGGCATCGACGACTCTGTCGGCCTAAAGCCCGGGTAATTAGGCGAAAGGCGGTAGGCCTCGTTGCGGTCGCGAGAGCGTGCTCGCCACGCGCCGCGTATCGATCTTGTTCGACCCTTCAAGAAATAGCCGCACAAAGTACCGGTGGCGGCATAGGCCGGCAAATAAGCTAAGTTCTCGAAGAAACACAACTCTATAAAGCTTAGCATAAAGTTGTTTTATCTTTACAAGGGAATCTTTCACCCCGGACCCATCCGCTAACTTTAAAGTTCTGAGAGACATGTCTCGGGCGAGTTTTCCGTTCAAGGTCGGAAACCCTCTGCCGCGATCACGATGACCTCGGATTCGGCCTTGTCAATCGGTCGCGATCGCCTTGGAGCTGGGCCAGCGTCTTTCTGGCCGAGCCACTTGCGCGGCTTCTCTCCAAGACTAGCATTCACGGCCTCGGCCTCGGCCACCTTGGTTTACGCTCCGGTGGCCCTCGTCTCAACCCGCGGCCGTCTTCTCGAGCTCGGCCGCTTTGGCCTCGAGCTCGGAGGAGGCCCCCTCGCCGTCGACGACTTACGCCTCGAAGCGGGCGGAGATCTCGAGCTTGAGGGCTGGATCTCGTCGACGCGCAGCGGTCCTCGTCAAAGACGTCCTGCACCTCTCGATGGACCGGGCAAGGGTCTCGCCGCCCTCCTCCGCTCCCCTTGATGGCCGGAGCGCTATGGCGTATATCTCTGGGCACGCGCCCGCTCGGCCTCAACGGCCGCATGAGCTCGAGGGCCTGGGCCTCCTTCAGGCGCGAGATTTCCTCTTGACCGCGCGACACGGTGGCTTCTAGCTCGGCGATGTCCCTCTGATTGGCCTCGAGGACACCGCATAAGGGCCGGAAGGCGAGCACATGTTCAGCGCGCAATGTTGTACCCCGGAAACCGGTAGCGAGACCTGCGAAGGCAAAGAAAAACCCACCATGACCACTAAGGAAAGGGAGGGAAGAAGGAGCTGACGCCACGATCGATCTTACCTCCTGTAACATCCCAAAAATCTTCCAAATATTATTTTATTGCTTAAATGTGCATTTGTGATTTTCTGGAATTTATTTGGATTTTTCTGGATTTATTGGAATTAAATGTTATTTCAAGTTTATTGCTTTTTAATCAAAAGTATTTAAATCTGTGCCAAGTTAAAATAAAGTTTTGCCAAAAATATTTTATTTGAGTCCAGAATGTCTCAAAGTATTTTTGAGATTTTTCTTGGATTTTTCCTGATTATTTTATTGTCTAAAACAAATAAAATGAATTTTTGTAATTATTTTAAATAAGAAATCTTTTAAAATCAAATTAAACGATGTCGGGCGTAGCCCATCTCTGTGGCAGGCCGGCCCTTCAGCGAGCCCACGAAGCCCGGCTTCTAGAAGCTTAGCGTCAGCCGTTGATCTTGAATCGGCGGTCGGAAGCAATCGCGCGTAAAACCTAAACCCTAGCGCAGAGGACCGTAGGATCAAGATCAAGCGGCGCCCGATTAAGCCGTCGTTTAGAGTAAGAGGAGATCTCATCCGTCGTTTGAGTTGGACAGATCGATCGTGCGCGTCGGGTCGATCTGGGCGTTCGTTGGCAATCGGAGGGTTCTTGGTTGTCGTCTCCGTTTGAACTCCTCCGCCGCGCGCCGTGTCGCCGATGGACTCGAGTCCGTGTCCGCCGCCCGCACGCTCCTCCGTCGCCTATTTAAGGAACCGACGGGTGCATTGAGGTCCTTGTCCCGCACCGCGGCGAGCGCAAGGTCTCGTCGTCGAGCTCACGGGCGCCGTGTGGAGGATCGTCGTCTTCATCGCCGGTGGATCTCGTCTCGTGGCGCCATTTGCGCGGAGAGGATTTGGACCGTCGGATCATCGCTCAACGTCTCGATCCGGCCGCGTGGTCTCGTGATTCGTAAGCCCTCGTTAATCGCGGTCCGTTAGATTTTAATCCTGCGGTTCGAGATCTTGCGCGTGTGCTTCGATCGTGGCGCCGATGAGATCCGAATGCATCGGATGGCGCCGTCGCGCGGCCAATCGAGTGCCGCCGCGTGGAGGCGCGAGCACCGAGGCGTCGTCGGCGCGGGTTCACGGTGGACGGAGGAGGTCTCGTGGACCAGGTCTATGCGCCGAGGCCACGTGTCGAGTTCTGATTGGCTCAGTCCAGCGCTGATGTCACGCTGACGTCATGCTTGCGTCATAATCATATTTTCAATTGGAAAAATAATCCGATTGGAAATTCGGTGATGATGACGTCATCATGAGGTCACGCTGACGTCATAAATCGATTTTCGATATAAAAATAAATCTGTTAAATTCGAATTTCGATTTTACGATTTGATATTTATTTCAAACTTCAAAAGGCTATATCTTTTGCATCGTAACTCGGAATTGAGTGATTCCAGTTTCTAAAAATTTGTAAAATTGAGATCTATTTAATGGTGAATTTTAATTGATTTTTGGAGTTCAATTGCTCTCTGTTTTGGCATTTATTTGCTTTTCTCTTTGATGCAGCGTGAGGCGTTGAATTGTGCGGCGCTTGGAGGAAGATCAAGCAACCCAAGAGCAATCTTCAGATCAAGATCAGGACCTATTCCAAGGCAAGTTGTGCTTTGATCATGTTGAACCCATGTTTATAAAATTGCTATGTTTGTTTTACAATATTGCATATATTTCAAATATACAATTGTTTCAAATTAGATTGGGTTTAGCTAAAATACCAGATTGATCTATACCCTACCTTGTCATTATATGCCATGAACCATTGTCACCCTAGATTGGTTTAATATAGTTGATTAATAATTATGATCAACATTGGAGGTTAGACCGTATTAGTTGCTTAGCCATGCCACGTCATCACATGTGTCAGAATCATTGTTAATTAATTTTGATTAACGGAATATGGAACAGTGTTATGAACTTGTGTGTCATGTGGGATCACACGATGAGATTGAGTTGTTGTGGCGAGTCATGTCACGCAACGATGTTGAATTGTTGATGGCACGTGGTGCTTAGTAATCAAGCGGGTGATGATAACTTAGATTGGGGCAAGTGGCAAGGCGAGGAGGCCAAGGTGGGCCCGATGGGCAGATGGTATGTGGAAGTCTTGCCTTGATCACACTAAGGACTTAACCTTGCAAGCCTTTGACCTGAGTCAATCATGCAACCACATGTCTGGTATGGGCCAGCCTAGCTGAGTAATTTGCAAAGTCTTAATGTTGATACTATCGTGGTCGGTGTGAGTTCCCGGGTCAGGGTGTAATTCACATGGCGCAAGAGGGGGGCCCTGGATGTGGTTTACAGACCCGCCAGTGTTGAAACCTTAGCGGGTAGTATCGGATTAAGATAGAGCATTGTAAAGGCTTTGTTATAATCTTTCGCCTTTGTGGTGTTTGGTTGTATCACGTGGGTAAAGTGCATAACCTCTGCGAGTGTGAAACTATTCGGATAGCCGTGCTCATGGTATTGAGCAATGCTCGGAATTACTGATTAAGGGTTAGCTTAATTAATTGGACAACTTGGTTGGGATGGCGGAATGCCATGTGGAAGATGGAAATTTAACTTAGGATTGGAAACTTGGTTTACTTGAGAAATACTGAATTTATTTATTATCGTTATTTGTTTTACATCCTTTACAATCTATATCTTGTATTCGTTCATAAATCCGCTTATTGCAAAATAGCCATGATAGCCTATCCATTGGAATAAGCCTTGCATATAGATACATGGAATTGCATTACATGCACAACTTGTTGAGTGCTTTAAGTACTCACCCTTGCCAAACAACAATAATCAACAGTTGAAGAATCTACACTGTGTTGGAAGATGAAGTCCAAGAAGACACGAGTCATTAGGGTCCGAGCCTTGTCGGTTACTGTGGTGGTGATGAGCTACCTACGTTTCTACTTTCATTGCTTAATTATTAGCTTATATTTTCGGTCTTGCCTGCGTGGCTTAATAATGTAAGTTGGTCATAAGATCATACATTTAGTTATATCAATAAATGAACTATTATTCTATTATCGTTGTGTATGATGTGATATGTACCAATGTTAAGTCGTGTGCACTAGCGTTGATCACAGGAATAGTGCGATAAACACGGTGGGTTGAATCGGTGGATTCGGGTCCTTACAGAGGTGGTATCGAGCATCTTGTTGTAGGTCTTGGCCTAGATAGTATGGAGGTGTCTTGAGTGTGTCCAAAATTATTTTCTAAAAGAAAATCTAAGCTTGACTAATAAAACCCTCTCGACTCATCTCATTCTCTACTTCTCGCCTTTGCTAAATTTACAGTTTTACTTGCCGTTTGGTGGAGAACTTATTCCAAGTTCTTGTGGAGCAGATGCCGATCGTTCCGACCTTTGAGGAGGCAGTGGCGGCTACGCCATGGGAGTGTGGAGAGTACTTGAGGCGCTTGGAGGCTTCTATCGTCCACTTTACCGAGGAGGCGGTTGAGGGCGAGTGGAGCGCGTGACTCGGGGAGTTCGAGGAGCCACCGAGGAGTCGAGGAGGATCCAGAGGAGCGCGAGTGGGAGCGAGAGGAGTGCGGACCCGTTGTTGCAGAGGACCCATAATAGGTCATCGGGATAGGTTTGCTCGATGCCGGCCCCACCCGCCGGTGTATGCGCGGATCGGCCTCGGCCGAGTGGTGTTTGGATGAGTGAGTGTCGACCTTGGAGGCTGTGTTGAGACTCGAGTGTGAGTCGCGTCTTTAAGTTAGCCTTTACCTTTCTAGTTGGCGTTAAGGTTCGTGTTTAGTTTGCTTCTTTGTATTCTTTGAGTGTGCGTTATGTGTTGCAAAGCTTGTAGGCTTAAATAAGCACCATACCAAGTTAAATAAAGAATTGTTCAGTTTGGGTATAACATATCTCCCGCTTTAGAAATTCTTACTTCTCATCTATGCTACATCTACCTTTCCTAACCTAAGAGGCAATCATCGGATGGTGAATACTCGAGAAACAACGGTGCTTGAAGTGGGATGCGTCAGAATGACAATCCCAATGATGGAGGCGACCCTCAACCACCGCCGGATGGACATGCGAGAATCTAGGAGCATTTACGGCGTGCAGACTCAAGCGATGGACAATGATCACGGCAGATCAAGAGATGACCAATGCGTGATAAATCACAACAACCACGCAACTCGAACAATCATGGTGGACCTCGACCTATGTCAAAGCTATCGATTTTATGAGGACTAGGCCACCAACTTTCTCTGGAAACGTGAACCCTTTGGAAGCCGATGATTGGCTTAGGACCATTGAGAAGAAGTCGCACATCACTCGGTGTGAGGGCAATGAGAAGGTGCTCTCGCCTCTCATCAACTTGAAGGAACCGCCGAGAATGGTGGGAGAATTCTGTGTGCGCTCATGGAGCCCGCAAGAGATAACACAGGAGGAGTTCACTAATGCTTTCCGCCAAGATATCATGTCCCGAGGGAATGATGGATCTTAAGAAGGAGGAGTTGAGCTTTGAAGCAAGGAGGCCAACCGGTGGCGAATACGAATAAATTTACTCGATTAGCTCGCTATGCCCCACGAAGGCGAGCGGCGGATAAAGCGAACGAGTCTCGTTTCATGAAGGGTGAACTCGGGACTACAGTGGGATGATTACCCACAATTTCCGATTTTCGAGGTGGTAAATAAGGCTTTGATCCTAGAGGATAAGCGCAAAGAGCTAGGTGAAAACCGTAAGCGCTTGATGAACAATCGGTGGGCGCCCAAACCATCTACGTTTGAGGATGTCACCACAAGCAATTTGCTAGATTCCAACCACCGGTGTGAACAGGACATCAACCCTACACCTCGCCCCGCCAATCGAATTTCGGACCCAGCGCAAGGCAACAATGCACAGGGGAAATCAAGATCTGCGGTGAAGAGATGCTATACTTGCAATGAGCGGGCACTTTTCAAATAGGTGTCCACGAAGGAGGCATCACACCGATTCGTTTCAACACAGGAACAACACCGCTAAAGCACCAACATCGGGAGAAATCGTGCACCAAGCCAGGCCGAGCAACGCCGCGATCAACAAAGGCGTGGAAGAATCAACCACATCACCGCCGATGGAGCTCGGGGAAGCTACGGGCGTCGTCTTGGGTAAGTTCTGGTCAACTCGATTACACTGCTCTGATTTTGTTTGATTACGGAGCTTCGCATTCGTTTGTTTCTCAAAGTTTTGCAACCAAGAATGGATTTAAAGTGGTGAATCTTAAGTGTGTGCTCTTAGTCCAAGCCCCGGGATCGAGCTTAGATCTAGCCTTGGGTGTTTGGGAGCTAAGTTGCTTATGGATGGGATAGAATTTCTCGCGAATCTTATCTTGATAGATCGCAATCCTAAACGTCATCCTTGGAATGGATTGGTGTCCAAGCATAAGGTCGTTTTAGATTGTGGCGAAGGATCGTGACCTTGGAAGGCCCTAGTGGCAAGAAAGTGGAGTTTCAAGCGACCGCAGATTCGGACGAGGCGATTAACGGTCAACGATGTGAAAGCCATCGGCATGGAAGATGTGCGATGAGAGAGAATACCGGATGTATTTCGGAAGATTTGCCAGATTGCCACGGATCGTGATATCGAGTTTGTCATCAAGTTAGCACAGTGCAGCACCGATATCAAAGAGACCATATCGGATGCCTACAAGCGAGTTAGTAGAAATGAAGAAGCGATTGAGGCGCAAGAGAAAGGTTTCATTAGACCAAGTTCATCGCCGTAGGAGCCCGGTTTTGTTTGTTCGCAAGAAGGATGGAAGTCTTAGAATGTGCATCGACTACCGTGCACTTAATGAAGTAACGATCAAGAATAAGTATCCGTTGCCGGGATCGACGACTTATTTGATCGATTAAGAGGAGCCGAGTTTTCTCAAGATAGATCTTCGTTCGAGATACCATCGATTGAAGATCCGAGCGGAGGATGTACCTAAGGCTGCGTTTTCTACGCGATATGGACATTCGAGTTCACAGTCATGTCATTCGGATTGACTAATGCCCCTGACATATTTCATGAACATGATGAATAAAGTCTTCATGGATTACTTGGACAAGTTTGTTGTAGTCTTCATAGGCGATATTTTGGTTTACTCAAAAGCGAAGAAGAGCATGCGAGAACATCTAAGGATGGTTTTAGGCAGTTGCGAGCATCAACTATATGCTAAGTTTAGCAAGTGTGAATTTTGGAAGGAGAAAGTTGAATTTCTCGGTCATGTAATGACTACCAAAGGAGTCATGATTGATCCGACAAAGTGGGCCTTGATGTTGCATTGGGAGCCACCAAGTGCATTACTCAGTTCGTAGTTTTACGGGAATGGCGGGATATTACCGTCGGTTCATAGAAGGATTCTCGACAATTGCTAAACCCCTTACGCAGCTTGTTGAAGAAAGAAAAGAAGTTTGCATGGGCGCCAGAGTGCGAGAAAGTTTCATGGAATTAAAGAAGCGTTTAACGCGGCCCCGTATTAGTATTGCGGATGTGCGAGAATGGATTTGATATTTACTGCGATGCTTCGAAGCAAGGCTTGGGATGCGTGTTAATGCAAGAAGGCAAAGTCGTTGCTTATGCATCGAGACAATTAAGACCGCATGAAGTGAATTACCCAACGCATGATTTGGAGTTAGGCTAGTAGTGCATGCTTTAAAGATATGGCGTCATTATCTCATAGGAAATAGATGTGAGATATATACGGACCATAAGAGTCTCAAATACATATTCACTCAATCGACTGAATATGAGGCGAAGATGGCTTGAGCTAATTAAGGATTATAATGTGGGAATCCATTATCATCTGGAAAAGCCAATGTGGTGGCGGATGCCTGAGTCGAAAAAGCCATAGCGCAAATGCATTGTCAATGGAGGATCAACGAATTATGCAAGGAATTTGAGAGGTTAAGATTGGAGGTCGTTCATAAGGAATGATAGCTGCGCTAAGTAAAACCAACATTAGAGGATCAGTTAGAGAAGGTCAACAAGATGACGATAAAATTTCAAAAATCAAGGCTAAAAGGAAGAAGGCCTAGCCATAGATTTCACTCTGGACGAACAAGGAACTATGTTCTTCAAAGGCCGAATTTGTGTCTTAGGATAAAAGGAATTAAAACAATTGATTCTTGAGAAGCGCATGATTCAAAGTACTCAATTCATCCAGGAAGTGCTAAAATGTACCAAGGTTTGAAAGAGAGATTACGGTGGCCAAATATGAGCGTGAAGTAGTGAACATGTTGCTTTATGCGACGTATGTCGAGGGTAAAGCCATGCATCAAAGACCATTGATGCATTGCGGTAGTTAAAAATTCCGGAATGGAAGTGGGAGGAAATCGGAATGGATTTTATCACCGGTTTACCTAAGACTCAGAAAGGTTACGATTCCATTTGGGTTATCGTGGATCGTCTAACCAAGGTCGCTCATTTCATCGATAAAGACCACTTACTAGGAGATCGTTTGGCGTAATTGTACATGTCAAGGATTGTATGTTTGCATGGAGTGCCAAAGAAGATTGTGTCGACAGTACCCAATTTACCTCAAGGTTTTGGAATAAGTTGCATGAAGCAATGGGAACCGTCTGAATTTGATCTGACATATCACCCGCAGACAGATGGTCAGACTGAAAGAGTAAATCAGATTTTAGAGGATATGTTGAGAGCCTGTGCTTTAGCGTATGCCACGTCATGGGATAAATGTTTGCCATATGCAGAATTCAGTTACAATAATAGTTATCAAGCTAGCCTACAGATGTCACCATTCGAGGCATTGTATGGGCGTGCTTGTCGTACTGTTGAATTGGAATGAAACAGAGAGCGTTTGGTGTTTGGGCGGACATTCTCGAGGAAGCGAAAGTCAAGTCGCAATGATCGAGAGAGGTTAAAGATAGCATCAAAGACAGAAAAGCTACGCAGATAACCGTCGTCGAGATTTGAGTTTTGAACGAGAAGATCATGTGTATCTCGAGGTTACCCCTCTTAAGGCGTTAAAGATTTCATGTTAAAGGAAGCTTGCACCAAGATATGTTGGTCCGTTCAAGATTACGAGCCGTCGAGGAGAGGTAGCTTATCAATTAGAGTTGCCTCGGTCCTTGGCGGAGTGCATGATGTATTCCATGTGTCGCAGACTAAGAAGTGTCTCGAGTGCCAACAGAACAAACCCGTTGGATGCAATAGAGCTGCAAGAAGATTTGACTTATAAAGAGCAACCGATCGAATTTTGGATGTTATGGAGCGCAAGACCGAAGCAAGTCTATTCGCTTTGCGAGTTGATGGAGCAATCATTCAAAGTGAAGCCACTTGGGAGCGAGAAGAAGATTTGAAGTCGAATTCAGAACCTATTCTCTAGTTAGCCACAATCTCGGGTCGAGATTACATTAAGGGGAGGTTTGTAACATCCCAAAATCTTCCAAATATTATTTTATTGCTTAAATGTGCATTTGTGATTTTGGAATTTATTTGGATTTTCTGGATTTATTGGAATTAAATGTTATTTCAAGTTTATTGCTTTTTAATCAAAAGTATTTAAATCTGTGCCAAGTTAAAATAAAGTTTTGCCAAAAATATTTTATTTGAGTCCGAATGTCTCAAAGTATTTTTGAGATTTTTCTTGGATTTTTCTGATTATTTTATTGTCTAAAACAAATAAAATGAATTTTGTAATTATTTTAAATAAGAAATCTTTTAAAATCAAATTAAGCGATGTCGGGCGTAGCCCATCTCGTGGCGGCCGGCCCGCTCATTGCAGCCCACGAAGCCCGGCTTCAGAAGCTTAGCGTCAACCGTTGATCTTGAATCGGGCGGTCGAAGCAATCGCGCGTAAAACCTAAACCCTAGCGCAGAGGACCGTAGGATCAAGATCAGCGGCGCCGATTAAGCCGATCGTTTAGAGTAAGAGGAGATCTCATCCGTCGTTTGAGTTGGACAGATCGATCGTGCGCGTCGGGTCGATCTGGGCGTTCGTTGGCAATCGGAGGTTCTTGGTTGTCGTCTCGTTTGAACTCCTCCGTAGCGCCGCGTGTCGCCGATGGACTCGAGTCCGTGTCCGTCGCCCGCCGCGCTCCTCCGTCCGCCTATTTAAGGAACCGACGGGTGCATTGAGGTCCTTGTCCGCACCGCAGCGAGCGCAAGGTCTCGTCGTCGAGCTTCGCCGGGCGCCGTGTGGAGGATCGTCGTCTTCATCGCCGTGGATCTCGTCTCGGCGGCGCCATTTGCAGCGGAGAGGATTTGGACCGTCGGATCATCGCTCAACGTCTCCGATCGGCCGCGTGGTCTCGTGATTCGTAAGCCCTCGTTAATCGCGGTCCGTTAGATTTTAATCTGCGGTTCGGATCTTGCCGCGTGTGCCCGATCGGCGGCCGCCGATGAGATCGAATGCATCGGATGGCGCCGTCGCCGCGCGTGTCGGAGTGCCGCCGCGTGAGGCGCGAGCACCAGGCGTCGTCGCGCCGGGTTCACGGTGGACGGAGGAGGTCTCGTGGACGGTCTATCTTGCCGAGAGCCACGTGTCGAGTTACGATTGGCTCGATCCGGTGGCGATGTCGCGCGACGTCATGCTTGCGTCATAATCATATTTTCAATTGGAAAAATAATCCGATTGGAAATTCGGTGATGATGACGTCATCATGAGGTCACGCTGACGTCATAAATCGATTTTCGATATAAAAATAAATCTGTTAAATTCGAATTTACGATTTTACGATTTGATATTTATTTCAAACTTCAAAAGGCTATATCTTTTGCATCGTAACTCGGAATTGAGTGATTCCAGTTTCTAAAAATTTGTAAAATTGAGATCTATTTAATGGTGAATTTTAATTGATTTTTGGAGTTCAATTGCTCTCTGTTTTGGCATTTATTTGCTTTTCTCTTTGAGTGCAGCGTAGGCGTTGAATTGTGCGGCGCTTGGAGGAAGATCAAGCAACCCAAGAGCAATCTTCAGATCAAGATCAGGACCTATTCAAGGCAAGTTGTGCTTTGATCATGTTGAACCCATGTTTATAAAATTGCTATGTTTGTTTTACAATATTGCATATATTTCAAATATACAATTGTTTCAAATTAGATTGGGTTTAGCTAAAATACCAGATTGATCTATACCCTACCTTGTCATTATATGCCATGAACCATTGTCACCCTAGATTGGTTTAATATAGTTGATTAATAATTATGATCAACATTGGAGGTTAGACCGTATTAGTTGCTTAGCCATGCCACGTCATCACATGTGTAGAATCATTGTTAATTAATTTTGATTAACGGAATATGGAACAATGTTATGAACTTGTGTGTCATGTGGGATCACACGATGAGATTGAGTTGTTGTGGCGAGTCATGTCACGCAGCGATGTTGAATTGTTGATGGCACGTGGTGCTTGGTAATCAGCGGGTGATGATAACTTAGATTGGGGCAAGTGGCAAGGCGAGGAGGCCAAGGTGGGCCCGATGGGCGAGATGGTATGTGGAAGTCTTGCCTTGATCACACTAAGGACTTAACCTTGCAAGCCTTTGACTGAGTCAATCATGCAACCACATGCAGTATGGGCACCTAGTGAGTAATTTGCAAAGTCTTAATGTTGATACTATCGTGGTCGGTGTGAGTTCGGGTCAGTGTAATTCACATGGCGCAAGAGGGGGCCACGGATGTAGTTTCTGAGACCCATGATGTTGAAACCTTAGCGGGTAGTATCGGATTAAGATAGAGCATTGTAAAGGCTTTGTTATAATCTTTCGCCTTTGTGGTGTTTGGTTGTATCACGTGGGTAAAGTGCATAACCTCTGCAGAGTGTGAAACTATTCGGATAGCCGTGCTCGCGGTATTGAGCAATGCTCGGAATTACTGATTAAGGGTTAGCTTAATTAATTGGACAACTTGGTTGGGATGGCGGAATGCCATGTGGAAGATGGAAATTTAACTTAGGATTGGAAACTTGGTTTACTTGAGAAATCTTGAATTTATTTATTATCGTTATTTGTTTTACATCTTTACAATTTATATCTTGTATTCGTTCATAAATGCTTATTGCAAAATAGCCATGATAGCCTATCCATTGGAATAAGCCTTGCATATAGATACATGGAATTGCATTACATGCACAACTTGTTGAGTGCTTTAAGTACTCACCCTTGCCAAACAACAATAATCAACAGTTGAAGAATCTACACTGTGTTGGAAGATGAAGTCCAAGAAGACACGAGTCATTAGGGTCCGAGCCTTGTCGGTTGCTGTGGTGGTGATGAGCTACCTACGTTTCTACTTTCCATTGCTTAATTATTAGCTTATATTTTGGTCTTGCCTGCGTGGCTTAATAATGTAAGTTGGTCATAAGATCATACATTTAGTTATATCAATAAATGAACTATTATTCTATTATCGTTGTGTATGATGTGATATGTACCAATGTTAAGCTGTGTGCACTAGCGTTGATCCTGGGAATAGTGCAGTAAACACAGTGGGTTCGAATCAGTGGATTCGGGTCCTTACACCTCCACTAGCCGGTCTTCCAGCGAAGACAAGTCAACAACACCATCAGAATCTCGGGCGATGCGCGGCCGATTTGCGTCCGGCGGCCTCGCGCCATTGCTATAGCGACGGCACACCCCGAAGGACCAGGGGGATCCGCTCCGGCCACGGCAATGGCGGCCGGACCTTCTGGGCCGGCAAGTGGCTCGACGACCCCCTGGCCACCCTCGATTGCGGGAAGGGTCCTCGGCTCGCCAAGGTGGACTGACCCCACTGGGAACGCGGCGACAACGCCGCCCTCGATCACGGGCGCAACAACTGAAAGCGCCCCGGTCGGAGGCATCGGGGTCGAACGATGGACCGGTGCCACGACCGCCCCGGTGTATGAGCTGCACGCGGCAAATTATCAAAAGATGCTCAGTCGGCCCCACCACCACGAAGTTAAGCGAGGGGAAACTTACGTGCGAGCGGACGCGGCAACCTCGCCTTCTTTCGCCCCGCAGGCGGCGCTCTCCGCTTCGAGGGCTCCTCCCGGGACGCCCCACCGAGGGCGCAGCAGCAGCGCCACCTCATTGCGCGGCCCTTCGGCTCTGGCGCTTCGGCAGCACCCCAATCACGACGTCCTTGGTCATGGCGCTTTCAACCAACCCTCCCTCGGCCGCTTCGTCCTCCTCGGAGGACGCGGCAAGCAGCATCTGCCGTGTCCTCGGTCGCGGCACGAGGCGGCAATCATCCTCATAATCCTCCTCCCCGGCCTCGCCCTGGACCACAGGAAAGGTCGGTACCCCTCGGACGCCCGAACGCCGCGATGGGGTGAGATGACGAAAAATGTATGGAGGCCGTACCTGGCGTGACCGCTCCTCGGCGGCAGCGGGAGGGCTTCCCCCTCGGGAGCTTGTTGCCGGAACCCGTTGCTCCGGCTGCGTGCCCAGGGCTCTTACGGCCGAAGCCGCCTCTTGTTGCTGACGAAAGCGAGGGTTAGTGGGTGAACCAAAAAGAAGAAAAAGAAAAAAGGTGGCCCGATGGAACCAAGCTCGAACCCGGGTACCCATAAGCTCGGGGGGTCTAAACTCACCACGACCCGGTCGCCCCACTGGACGTAGGGCTTCTCGGCGATTTGCTTTGGGGCGTCGAGGGCCGGCTTCTTGCCCCCCTCTTGCCTTTGTTTCGGCCAGAAAACGGTAGCAATTGCTTGGCTGTATCCCAGAGCTCTTTGGTTGCCTACACGAGATCACCACAATAAGCATCCGACTCCGAGCACCCAAAGCAAGGACCAAGGTGAAAGGCTATTACCTCGCTGCTACGCCCCAAGATGTTCTTGGGGACGTTGCCGCCGAGGTCGAAGGAGTTGGCGGCCTTCCCGAAGATCTCCTGCATCCTCGAAATGACCCATGCCGACCTCGGTGCTACGAGATCAGGAATAAAGCGTCAGGAGATAAGGGAACTCCGACCAAGGTCCGAAAGGATCTGAGATCGGACAACACTTACCCTCGTGACTTTCCCGGGTGGCGTCGCACCTCCCGGTGATTTCAAAGAAAGGGTGCAACCTCCTCCGTAGAGGGAGCACCCGATTCCGTAGGTAGTCATAAACGACCGTCTGCCCCTTAAGGCCCGCATGGCGCATGTGTGGATGAAGGCGGCCACTTCTGGTCGATCCACCGAGTCCTCGAGCTCGGGGTCTCCGCTTCCCTTCGGCCGCGGCGCCGTTATAAGCAAGCCCGCCTCCTCGCCCTTCTTCAAATAAAACCACTTTTCCGCCCACGGCCGGCGAGTCGGTCGGGATTTGGAGAAAGGTGCAAGGAGTCTGCCTGCAATGGAAATAGAGGCACCGATGGCGGGGTCTTCGCGATCGCGGGACAGGAGTAAAACGGAAGAAAAGCGAGGGTAGGGAGCACGCCCAAGAACCCTCGCAAAGATGTGCAGCGGAAAGGAGAAGGAGGATTTGGCACCAAGTTCACGAGTTCGACCTCGCCTTTGCGAGGACCGCGACCAAGAAGTCACTTTCGTGGTCCGCAGCCCAAAGAGCATGTCTTGCTCGTGCTCACGATCTCGTCATCCGAGGTCGCGGCACTTTCTCCCGGAAGGAAGCCGCCGGGAGAGCGGGTCGAAGCCCAAAGACTCCATCTCCTCATCCGTTCTGCGGTGAGTGTGCTCCTCCCAAACTTCGCCATGGAATCAAGGTCAAAAGGGAGGGGGGAGAACGGGGTCGCAATCAAGGGCTAGAAGGCGTTGACGCAGAGGGACGAGGAGGAAGAAGGCAAAAGCACGAGAAACGGGAAGTGGAATCCAAAAGGGTAAGACCCCTCTAGTTTTAAAAGACGCCTCATCTACCGGCGTCACCATCAGCTCAAAAGGCGAGCTCGTAGCCGGCGGGCAGAAGCCGAGACGTCAGGGGCCTTTCAAAACCCCCGTACGGGCGCGTCCCTCCACGCATCCTACAGACCCCATTCCTTCAACTTCCCCGTCCACGAGGCCCCTGGGCTTCCTGGGCCCGTTCGGGAAAACAAAATGGCAAAGCCCAAAGTATGTGTCCCGATGGGGGAATCCCTCTTCGAGCAAGACATCAGACTCAAGAGCGCCTAGAGTCTCAGACCGCTTCTTGAGCCTCGGGGGCTGGTTGTCGGGGATCGGACAGCCTGGCGCGCGTCCCCCTGACACATGTCCATTCCCCCTCTGTGCCCGGGGGACTATTCCTAAGCCCAGGCAGAGACGTCTCCGGTCTACCGGCCCGGGGCACCGAGCGGACTGTTACCAGTCGGGATCCGACTAAAGGTCCCAAGAGGCCACCGGGGACACTCTTCCCCAACCTGGCGGACCTCTCCGAACTCTTCCCCGACCTGGCGGACCTCTCCGAACTCTTCCCCGACCTGGCGAACCCCTCCGAGCTCTTCCCCGACCTGGCGGACCCCTCCGAGCTCTTCCCCGACCTGGCGGACCCCTCCGAGCTCTTCCCCGACCTGGCGGACCCCTCCGAACTCTTCCCCGACCTGGCGGACCTCTCCGAGCCCTTCCCGAGGCGGGCGGGTCGGCTCTCCGACCTCCACGGCGGGGACGGGTCCCGGCTCCGACCAAGTGAGCTCCGGCCCTCGCGGTGGTCGAGATCCCCTGACTCCGATCGTGCCAAGGCAACCCCCGCCAAGGGCCGCGTGTCAAAGCCTCTACCAGCCAACAGCCACGTACCCACGGATGGGGTCAATCGAAGTGACTATACGAGAGCAGGTGGCCACTTCCCAAGATGGTTCAATGGGCTGCTGAAGTCATACTTCCGATCCCATCGACCGGTCACGTCTGATAAGACGAAGACACGCTCCTCCCGGCGGCGCCAACGTCATGAAACGACAACGTCAACACTCGTCGGGATCGCGAGCGCGTACGCCGTTTCCGATGAAATACCTAACCGCCACGACCAGCGAGACTACCGCCCGGCGTGGGCGGGGCGGGCGTGACGATCTACGGAGACGAAGGACGGAAGCTCTTGGTATAGGTCACCTCGCCCTTCCCCAGCTCTCGAGGTAACCTGCCCCTTCCTACCGTATAAAGGGAGGCAGGAAACCCGGGGAGGAGGGGGGATTCTTCTAGTTAAGCCATGAGCACTCTTGCGCAAGGATCCAATAACTCTCGTTTGTAAACTTTGTACAGCCATCTACACTAAAGGCAATACAAAACCACCACACGAACTGGAGTAGGGGTTCGGCCCGAACCAGTATAAACCTTGTGTCCCCTGTTTGGTTGCGTAGGTTCCCCTACTTAGTGCGCCCGCCGAGGGTGCCACCCGGACGAGCGAAGCTCTGGGCCTCGCCCTGCGTACGATCCTTCCCCCTCTTTCTTTGCGGTCGGCAGTCCCGATCGTCGACACAAACCTTGGATCTATTCTTTGTCAAAACTCCTTTTTGTGTATCTGATTTTCAGATTAAAATATACTCACATCCATATCCACATATTCTTGGTCAAACATTCCTTTAAAATCTTCTTAGTCAAAAGTCTGCCCATGTATGACGGACCAAATATTTTTGGTCTGGCATATATGTAATATTCACTCCTCAGTATCGGACCAAAGATGTATTAGGTTTCCTATCCTCGTGAGACCAAAAATTTGGTCCGACATCCCTTCGATGTATAAGTTTTTGGCGGACTAAATCTTTGATGTACTTTTAATGAAACCTAAAACAAGTATTCTCTATCTTCAAAATAGTTTTTTTTACCCAGGAAACGGACAAAATATTTATGTTTAATTGCTTTAAGTCCGTTGTTAAAGTTTGTCTATGTTGAAAAAGGTTCTTGGCACAAATCTTCTGTGAAGTCCATGCATAACGGACCAAAAATTTGGTCCGAAGTACATGTGTCTTCTTGCCAAAATCAATCTTCTGTGAAGTCCATGCATAATGGACCAAAAATTTGGTCCGAAGTACATGTGTCTCTGTTCCTGGCAAATCTCTTGCTTTGTCCATGTATGACGGACCAAAATTTTGGTCCGACGTTCATAGGTCTCTATGCCTAAGCAAAATCTTTTGAAAGTCATGTGTAACGGACCAAGCAATTTAGTCTGATACTCATATATCTCTCTCAGTTGTATGCCAGACCATCTCCTTGATCAACCCATGTACTGCGGACCAAAATATTTGGTCCGTCGTGAACTCTGAAATTTGGTCCGACATACACATATCCAGTATCGCTAAGCACTGATACATAGTCCGTTGTACGTGTGTATTTCTGTTGTTTCTGACATCTGACACGTCCAACGGCTACTGTAGCAGGTGTAACGGCTATTTTCACCCAAAATGGCTATATAAGCATTTCCTAAGCCATCTACCAAATATACAGATGAACTCCTTACACTTTGACATTGACATATAGCTCTCATTCTCAAAGAGGAGTCTGTGCTTCATTTTTACACAAAAATCTTCATACATCCCTAAGTGTGTAAGCTCCAAGTCAGTGTCTAGTTGTGTGATTTGTAAAGTGAACCAAGAGACAGAACTTGTGCAAAGTTTATTACTCTTGGATCTTGGTGATCCTAGACAGCTTGGAGGAAGTTAAACAGTGTGACCTGTCCAAAGGTCCTTGTGGAAGGCAACTGTGTTTGTGAGAGGTTTGGAACTCACCTCACTGGAGAAGTGAAAGAGTTACCTGAGTGAACACCAAAGCTACTGCGACTAGCTTTGGAGAAGCTGAACTTCGGAAGAAGTGCTTCAACGTGGATTAGGAGTGCAGCTCTGAACCACGGGATAAATCTTTGTCTCTCCTGTATCATTTCTTTTATTGCTTTCGTTGTTATTTTTACTTGCTTGAATTCTGTTTTATTCTTGCTATAAGTTTCTCTCGATAAAATAAGTTTAGTTTATTAAATTTGCTAGAATCTGTAAAATTGCCTATTCACCCCCCCCCCCTCTAGGCCATATCGATCCTTCAGTATGTAGAAACCCCTACAGACAGGCTTGACCGGAATGCCTGTGCAATCTCCCGCCTTCTATAGATACAAAGCCACATCTAAACAACTTATTAAGCTAAGACCCGCCCATACAAGCCCTTGTGGTTGCATGAAAAACATGGATCTATAACATCCCATTTGCTCGGTCCTTAATCCGACACGGGCGATACTCCACCCTAGCTACGTGCATATCCTTTTGCACAACCGGCTAATGCCAAATAATCACCCGCGTCAAACCATAGTTTTGTTTAAGGATTTTTAGCAAATTATCATCAACCAATTCCCAAAAGATCATATACTAGTTGAAAAGACTGAAAACACCAACGAGAAGCTTAAGCAGGAATATTATTATGCTAGCAATTATACCCAAACCTGACATTAAGTATGTCTAGTTCAATCTAGGGTTTACAAGGTTCACATGTTCATACAAATTGAGACAAACCATAATTTACAGGATTAACTACAGTTCTAACCCAAATTAGCACTTTTAGGGGGAATTGTCCGGATGCACCGTACATAAGCAAAAACAACATAAAGTAGGTGAATTATCGGGCTCAACGTGATCAAGGAGTTGCTTGCCTTGCAAATCACTGTCAGGAATAAAATCCGGATCTGCAGAACCGTCTTCTTCTTCTTCAATGATGTCGGTCTCTACTCGTCGAGAACAAGAAGAATAAAAGAATATTAGCAAACTCCAAATAGCAAAAAGAAAACAGACAGACAAACAGATAAACACAATTCGAATTAAACAGGAGGTTGCTATTTATGAAATATTTGAATTCAAACATCGAATTATAGATGCTAAAATTATTTGAAATGAAAAGATTGTTCATTAGCTTCTTTTAGAGGATGCCATGCTTAACCAACACTAAAAACAGAGCTCTCTGTTTTTTCTCAAAAATTTCAAGAGAGCACTTAAAAACTATATCATTTAGGGTTATATATCTAACAAGATTTATGTGCAATAGCTAAAGAAATTAGGATTTAAGTCTTGAATTAGCTAGAGAATCCTTTGATTGACAATTCTAATGGCTTCTTTTAACTTTTAGGGTTTGGCTAAAGCTTGAAAACTATTGTTGAATAGGCTTAGTTGAACTCTAGACTTAGGCTATAAAACTGGCTAAGGAATTTAGACTAAACAATACTACTTAAGGTTATTGCACTTATGAAAACTAAGTGAAACAAAGCTTAAAAACAGAATATCTTTCTTGAATATTGTAATACAACTTTGGTGATCACTTCTACACTATTCTTCCTAAAATTCTCATTTGGATGAATTATTTTACACATGGTTGAAAAAGCCTGATTGTTTCAAATATTCAGCAAAACATGAAAAGTAGGTTTATTCCACTAACTTGTTTTGCATACAAACCTTAGCAAAAAGCCATTCTTCTTCCAGAATCTACTAGTATATACTTTGTGAAGTGTTTCTATACCGCTTTTACATTCTTTCTAATTTATATAATCTATTTTATCATATGTTGAAAAGGGCTACATGAACACAAACACTGCTTTATAGCCAAACCAACTTGCACATTCATTTATTACTAAACCACTTATCAATTTTAATTCATTTTCATCCTGACATCAGGGCATGATCTTAAAAACATTTCAAAACTGAATTTGAGTTATTTTGAGCTTGTTCATAGCAGATTACATTTATTTTGGTTATTACAAGTATTGTTTTTCTTAATTGAACAACTATCACATACTCTTTTTCCTAAGTATTTTCTCATGAGCAACTCCCCATGATTTAGGCCCCATTAGGATGAACTTTTAAACATTCAAACTTTAATCCTTTCTTTTATTTACTTAATTTCATTTTCACGCTTAGTATTCATTTTTGAGCAACATGATATATAATAAGGTATCATGCCAACATTTTCTTGCTTATTTGGAATACTCATAACCCAGAGGCTTCATAAAAATTTATCTTACCTTAATTGGATCATCCCAAAAATATTTTATTCATACAACCTTATTTACACTTAAGCATCTCTTTGATTTTTTCTAAAATCACATTTTACTCATCTTCAGAAATTTTTGCATATTCTGAAACTACAGAATTTTATACGAATTTAGAAACTAGTTTCACTAAATTTGGCAGATGATTCGAAAGTTACAAGCATTTGAATTTCAGCGGTTTCGAAAATCATCCAAAAATCAAATCGCTTTCAACTCGGAGAGCGGTTTCTCTCGCTTGCAAAAGCGGGTTTAAAGCGCGGGCTCGTGACACAGGTCCCACCGGTCGATGACCCGCAGCAGGCGCCGTGATTCTTGCTCGCCGCGGCCGTAAGTAGCCCCACCGCGACGGAATGGGGCGGTTCTAGCTTCACCGCGCCAAGGCGAACCTAGGGGCGGTGCTTACTCGCCGGAAGAAAGCGGAAGGGGCTGCCACCGCGAGTGCGGTGGCGCCATGGCGTGGCAAAGCCCGCTAACGGCTAGAACTCCGGCGAACGGGGCTAGGCGAGCTACTGATGGAGCAAGGGATTCGAGCTCACTTTCTTGTTGGGTCGGAGAAGGCCCCAGACGCGCTGCCACCGTGCGCTGGCCGGGAGGAAGAAGAACAACGGTGCGGCGGCGCTGCGAGCAAAATGGAACAAGAATTGCGTTTGATCAGTGATCCTTGAGGGCTAGAGGAGCTCGAGGTGGAGTTGATTCGGAGGATTGGGGAGAAACTCACCCGAATCGCCGTTTCCCCCTCTTTCGGGCTCCTGCGGCTCAGCGAGGAAGACGACCCCGTGCAGGGCTCTTGGCCCAGCAAAATGGTGAGGTGAAGAGCACAGGGGCACTGCGACACGAGCAGGAGGCTTAAAGCTGAAGGGAATTGATCGTTGCTGCGATTTTGGGCGCTTGGCAGCCCGGTCGGCATTTCTGTCGAAGCGCAGCGGCGCACCTGCGTCTCGGGTGGCTCGACCGTGGGCAAGCAACCACAGGTGAGGAGGAGCTCTACGCGACGTGGAAGGCTATGCTCGCGCCGGACGGGAGCAGGTGAAGACCGGGCGACGAAGGACGGCGAGGACGGCGACTCGCCTCGGCCACGGGAGAAGAAAGGGGAAGAAAATCGCGAGCTGAGGCTGACGGGTGGGGCCGAGGCCCACTGGCAGCGAGACAGCGCTTCGCCTCAGCTTGCCAGCGCAACGGGCTCAACAGTGCCGGGCCCACCTGTCGGCGAGAAGGGGGTGTTTAATGTGATTTGACTGAACGAGAAATCTCTAGAATTCGAATTTGTTTAAGCCTCAAACCGAGTCAAGATTTTCTCAAAAAATTTGACCAAGTCTTAATGGAAGTCACACGTCTATTTAAAAATTTTGAGACAAAAACTCCTTTTATACAATTTATTAAAATTCTGACACTGTACCCTGGTCCTAAACTTTGATTTCGGTTTTTGATTTAATTAAAGATTCATTTTATAGTATTTATTTTTGAAACTTTTTGGAGAGGTTGAAATCCTTATAATTGGATCACTATAAAATTTTAAAATAAAAAACATGAATAATTATTTTATAAAAGTTCTGACAACTGTTTTCCTTGCATTTTGGACCCACTGTATTTAAATTTTTAAGAGGCTTATATTAGTTCATTTAATTATAAAAATTTTACCAGTGATATATTATACCTCCAGGGATTTATATAAATTTTCTTGGCTTTACTTGACATTGGTTATTTTTCTTCCTACTTTTTGATTCACTGTTTTTAGTCAAAAAGTAGATACATGCTTTATTTAACTTGACCCCAAGTTTGTAAAAAATTTATTTACTGGTCAAACATTATTACCAGCTTGAATAGGACCCATGGTAAATTTTTCTAAATTTTATCTTCATCTTTTTACCTTTTCCTTTGTTTTTCCCTTTTATTTAATCTTTTCACATAACACAAAAGTCTAAGAAATTCTAATTGGAGCAAATAATACCTAGAAATTCCAAAACCATTTATATTAAAATTTAAATTGTTCATTTTTCACTGTTCCAAACTTTCAGGACGTTACAGCCGGTCCCGCCCTCCACAGCAGCCCCACCAGCGCAGTCCCTGCTCGTCGACGAGCCTCTTGATTTATTGCAGCCCACATCTACTGCTTGATTTGTGCCCCTGATGTGTTCGACGAAATGCTTGGCTCGATCTGCTTGTGGCTGCACCGCCTCAGTCGGGGTTGACCTCAAAGCGGACTAAGCGGCCACGGTGACAGTGGTAGAACTAGAAAACTTTCTCTTGAGATTATCAGTTACCGGCCATGGTAACCGGAAATCTCAGTGACATCCTGTTTGGTTCCAGATTATAACTACTGTAAGCTCACCAGGGTGGATCAATTCAAAATTACAAGAGCTGATCACTTTCAATCTAAAAATCTAAAAATCCTATACTTGATCTTACTGCAGGTGAAAAACACAGACTAGATCGGCTACCAACCACTCCCTAATTAGTTCCCTACATACCACGGCACAACACTTTGGTACATGCTTATAGTCGGTAGTTGTATTTAATAAATTAACCTTCGTGTTATTTAAAGACGACTCGTACAAAGGATTTTCTATACAGTTATTTGTAATAGGCACTCATACAACCAATAGATTATTTATATAATGATACATATAATATAAAATCGTCTATAAAACCATCAGTTAAATAGTATATATTATCTTTCTCTCCTCTCTTCATCACTTAAAATCCTATACAGCGCATGTTTACATATAGCTAATATGTACCTATTATACATGCTCTTACATAAGAAATGCAAACGGTACATCCTTCCAAAGAGAAAGGTGTTACTTGAGACACGCTCCGCTGGACACCCTCGTCCTCTAGCTTCACATGCAATGTTAGGCGTGCTGTTGCTGTTGGACTATACACGGCAACAACCTCCCATCGATCCCATCTCCTCTTTTAAGTACGTAGCATCAGCACAAAAACCAACCAAATATTATTCATCATCAAGAGAAACAAAACCTCAGTGCAAGTTGCAAGTCGCAACGACACGATGAAGCTGCAAACGCAGCTACTCTTCTTCGCCTACGTCGCTGCAGCGCTGCTCCTCGTCAGCCGCGGCGTGGTCGCCGGCGGCTTCACGGGCGGCGCCGAGGCGATGCCGATGCACGCGCTGCGCGACGTCGAGGACGACGTCGGCTTCGTGGAGGAGGCGGCGTACCCTCGGAGGAGGGTGCTGTATGGCGACCAGTACATCGGCTACAACGGGCTCGGCGCGAGCAAGGCCGCGTGCTACGGCTCCTGCCCCGGCCGGGGCCAGCCGTACAACGGCCGCGGTTGCAAGTCCATCTACCAGTGCGGTTAAAGCTCAAACAAGGTACTGCATGCAGCAGTGATCTTCATCGATCTATCTTTTGCTGCGAGGACAGAGATCGATACATGGGGAGATTAATACAATATCTAACTGTTCGAGTGAAGTGTCTGTAAACCTGTAATTGCCTTTGTGTTCTTGTATACTGTACACTACTGTTTTCCCGTGTGTATGTGTTGGATCGAATCCCTGCGGGCTGCGGACAGTAGATGGATCCTGTTTATATAAGTGATTGATTGTTGTTTGACTAGTTCCTGATAAGGAATTAACCGCCGAAATAAAAGGAAGACTGCTCAGAAAAATCAGATTTTCAAGGAAATTTTAGAAGTATATCTAGTCCGCTGTCTTTCGATATCGACGACGCGGTGACCCACGTTCTTCAGTAGCTGTGCTCTGGACAGTCACACTTCCTCCTCCTGCTCGCCTAGTAGCAGCTACCTCTGTAAAATTGGAAGGTAACTGTAGCTAATGTATTTGACTCCTCACAGGATCGAAGTATTGAGCATTGAGCGTGGACAACAGTACAGATGATTATTATTTGTCTGTGTACTCCTTTATGTCATCTAAAGATAAAATTAAGAGCATGCATAATAATAGAGATATTTATATGCTTCTACATGTCATCTGAAGACAAAATTAAAAATATAGTTTCTACAATAGATGACATCTTAAGATTATTTGTATGAGATTCTACAATATTTTAAGTATGGTATGAAAAAATATTCATTATATACAATAACTCACGTAATGGTGTTTTATGTTGTCTATGTAGTTTTCTCTTCACGAAGACACAAATATACTCTCTCTCCTCATTCTCTCTCATTTTCATGTCAGCAAAAATCTTACGTGCCGAAGTATATAGGCAACTGATATTACATCACTGTACATGCTCTAAAGACAACTTCTACAATAGATAACATTTTAAGGTTGTCTCTATAAGATCATACAATCTTTTAATTATGGCATAGAAAAAATGTTTATTATTGATAATAACTCAAACAATGGTGATTTATACTGTCTATATGATTGTTTCTTTACGAAGAGAAAGCTATACTCTCTTTCCTCCTCTCTCCTCTATGTTAACAAAAATCTTATGTGACAAAACTTATAGACAGCTGACAACACACTATTGTACTTACCCTAACCATGTTTATGGGTGTTTAGAAGGCATTTAGCAGTCATGAATGAACGATTAACTAACTACTAAAACTGAGACTAGTTGGCCGCCTGAACTCGATTTGTTGTTCTTTTGTATAAATAGTGGAATAAGTATGAGCTTTGGGAATTTGAAGTGCTTATCAAAATTGCAATTCTATTTTAATGAAAAAATATTCAATAAACTAAGTTACCATATTGGATATTTATCCTGGTTTTTAAGAACTTGAGTAAATTTCATAAAACTACAATTTTTTTTGTACAAACTAACAGAGAACTACATGTTTTAGCTCCTATTTCACAACAGTATATATTTTAGGAGAACTTGTATCACAAAACTACAGGTTTTAGAATTGATTATTTCTTGTAACATGTCTTACAGCGTGGGCCTATATGACAACCTCACATGTCCCCATTTCACGTTTCACTCGGCGGCATATCAGCCGCCACACGGGCTTGGCTGTCCCTTGTTCCCCTTTGACGTGTCTTTGCCTACGTGGCGAGGCTTCCCTTAGGAAGGAACCGAGCAGCCAAAGGGATCTCAATAAAGAGGTTCATGTCTACCCTAACCCCCACATCGCTTGCCCTCAACTCAAATCTGAATGCTAGCTGCACAAATCCTAACAACATTACAGCATTAGCTAATCACTCAACCAAAAATCCCACCTCACATTGCAAAATAAACTGGACCCAACCAAAGCGTGAGGCGAAATCCACAGGAGAAAACAATAACTTTCACTACTGCACACTGGTGACGCTGTCCTCGCCCGTGCACAGTTACCGAAGATACCCTATCCCTTCCCTTTCCCGTCGCCTTCCCCTTCTAGCCACCTCGCCCCCTTGACCTCTTCGACCATGGGGGGCTGAGGTTTCCCATGTGACGTGTACAGAGGAGCAAGAGAAAGAGAGGAGATACATGTAGGTTAGAGACTAGAGAGCACAAGTTGGACACGAACCTCTTTATTCCTATCCCCTTAGGCTGCTCTCTTCCTTCTTAAGGAAGGCTCGTCATGTAGGCAAAGACACATCACAAGGGAGCAAGGGACGGCTAAGTCCATGTGGCAGCTGATGTGGCTCCGAGTGAAACGGGAAATAGAGGCGTGTGAGGCTGCCATATGGACCACACTGTCAAGCTCGTGTGGCAGCTCTGTGCCTTCCTAAGGAAGCCTCACCATGTAAGCAAAGACACGTCACATGGGAGCAAGGGACAACCAAGCCCGTGACGTGGCACCGATTGAAATGAAAAATAGGGTGCTTGAGGCTGCCATATAGATCCATACTGTCAAATCTATTATAAAAAAACAATCGATTCTAAAATATGTAGTTTTATGATACAAGTTCTTCTAATCTGTACTTTTGTGAAATAGGAGTTAAAATATGTAGTTTCCTGATAGTTTGTATAAAAAAATCCGTAGTTTTATGAAATTTAACTTTAAAACTGTTAAAATCATAGTTAATACACAGTATAGCTATCGCTAACAGTGCTAACTAACTTGGCAGCTATCCTACATCAAGGTCCTATGGAAAACATTTAGGTGTATTGATTTTTGTGTTATGTGAACTTACTATATGAATGGAAAGAACTTATAAGAAAATTTGGCCAGGCATCATCCAAGTAAGTGAACGGAATTTTAAAGTATTTTCAAGACATGAACAATCTAAGAATATTTAAAAATAAAACCCTCCTCAACTTATTTCTAAAAGTGAATTCAATTTATAAATTGATGTTTCTAGAACACTTAAAAGAAATATCAAAATTCTTGCAATACAATATAAAAGGAAAATGTATCTGCAATTTTAAAATTGGATTGAAATATCAAATATTTAAATCAGCATGTCCGCGATATCATTGCATAGTTTTACATTTTTATACATTTTTTGTTTAATCATAATTAATTGTTTTTTGGAAAATAGTGGGGGTGACTGTATATATAATATACAATAATAAAATACATAGAGTTATTGAAGGGGAATGAGTGAGCACGGAAGTCTAGAAAGTATCTAGCTATGTTTGCACTGTAGGCTGAAATGCTTGTTTTGATCAGCACAATTGAATAACTATAATATTAGAAATTCTATTTTTCAAATGAACATCTGAAACACCAGTTTTGCAATTCTTTATGTCAAGAAAACTAATTTTAATTTAGCTAAAAACTTGTAATAACATTAGTATATCAATTGATTGGTGACAAGTCCAAAGAAGCAAAAAAAATGACCCATATATAGCAACCCCTCTGTACATTTTAATTTTTTTTAAAACAGAACATGTAAGTAATACCGTGATCCCTTCATAGTGTGGCCTATGTAGAGCTATGGTGCTGGGATTAGTCCTACATTGCTTATCTAAAGTGAGTTGTAATATCATACAATGCCTATCTAGTTCAAACGTATCACTTTCGAGTTAACTCTTTTACACGAAGTGAGGACGAAAGTGTAACTGGGGTGCTACGCATTCACAAGTCCGCTCAACGACTAGTTGGGCATTGAGTGGATTGATCTAATGTATTACAGATGGTATTAGAGCATCAACCCTCACTGCTTAGGCTTGTGTGCATGTGGGCCCACTAGCGGGTACCCACGATATGGAGGTTGCACCGAGGGGTGGTTCTAGGAATCATAAGGAGTTGTGGTGGTAGGATCAGTTCTACATTATTTGTCTAAAGTGTGTTGTAGGGGCATTATAGGCGTGTTTGGTACGGCTCCAGCTCCACCAGATTCATGGATTTGATGGAGCTGAGTATTTGTAGCTCCATAGATCCGTGAAGCTGGATCTGTGGGTATATTAAGAGTGTTTAGGTAGGTCATCTTATTTAATTTTAGACTAAAAATATAAACTTAATTCTATTTATTTTAGCCTACAAGATTCAGATCTGAGGTAGAACCAGAATCTGGAGCTCTACCAAATAGGGCCTATATGTCTTTTGGGTCTAAACGTAGCACCCCTGGTTAACTTGTTTCAAGAAGCGAGGAGGAGAGTTTAAGTAGGGTGCTATGCATTGTTGGTGATTCTTGTGCCTTACAAATAATTTATCAATAAGCGCACACATTTTGTTGTAGCATTTCATCTTAGAGTATTCCGAAGAATCGTATTTTTCTCAAGGAAGTTATTAGTTTAGAGATATCATTTAAATATTTATCAAAATATCTCCCAATCTTTCCCGAATGACCATAAGAGTATAACAGAGGTATCGAATCTAGATAAGTTCTGCCACTAGATAGCTATCTAGAGTCTATAGCTGATAGGAGTATGAACGAGTAGATGGTTCCTAAATAGTAGTCTATGTCTTGACTAAGGCAAGTAAATTGATACCGAACTGTGGAAACAAAACGCAATACACTAATAACCATTTTCACTGCAGCCAAACTAACTATTGTCATCAACCTAGTCTTACTCTCATGGATGTAGTTAGACTTGTCCCAGAGGATTTCTATACAACACCTTATAGTTATGCATTACTATAAGAGTATAAACTCCACATACATATGATTAAAAGTGGGAATTGGAATTAAGAGCTAGTAGTAAAGCCATAGCCCCTAGCATTACGTAGTTGGCAACTATGCAATGAAGGAGCTATGTCTCAGGCTCGAGAGTAGCTCAGCCCTTCCCACCACAGGTCAGACGGGTTACTACTATGTTAGGTCCTATGTTACGTAAAAAAGTACTAAAATAAAGATGACTTTACATAAATGATATTCGCTCTTACAAGGTAAAGTCGGTACATGCAGCTCAGTAGATACCGAATTACTGAGGAGATGACTCATGAACCGTTCACACGCACGGCCGATTAGGAAGCATTCATGGGCTACCGTGTGTTGATGTGGACGGCTAAGATGGCACGAGGATGGCACAAAGCTGAGTCCATGCACGCACACTGCCCGAGGGAGCTGACTTTGTCGGGTAGCCAAATCACGCCAACTCGGCTTAGGTCGGTGGCTGCTTGGCCAAGGTGGGTCGTGTCTCGGCTAGCCGGCATGGCCGCCCGCCTTGGCCTCATCCTGGGCCACCTACCTTGGGCCGAGTTGCAATGGATTGTTGAGCTAGCTGGCTGGTGGGCCCATTTGGCCCATGCCCAAGGTAGTGCTAGCTAGTTGGCAGACTTTCCTAGAGTTAGGTGGCTGACCCATTGGTGGGCTCATGCCTTTTTTTTTGCCATTTTATTATATGTTTCATGTTTTTGTTGATTTTCTTGCAAAATATGTTGACACAGAATATACGTGGAAATAATTGCATAAATGAGTGTAATCCTAGCTTAAATCAGCATTTTATCATATCTTTCATAGGAATTCCAAGGAGTAAAATATGTGTAAAAACTGCGTCAACATGCATGCGTGGGTCCGTCCTGTGGGTGGACCAGGCATTGAGCGGATTTTGGGTCAAGGTGTTACAGAAATGTAATACCGTGTTTTTTTCCTTAGGACCTAAATTGAAATAAAGAGAAAGAAGTAAGGGAAAAGGAAATAAAAGAAAAATAGGGGGATCTGTCTCGGTAATGGCGTGCATGCCATGCCGCCTCCAATTTCTCACGGATAAAAGGGAAGAGGAGGGTTATGAGCCGGCCCTAGCTGCACCCGAGGCACCCCAAGCCCTAGCACCGCCACTGCCTGTTACCTAGTCACTGCCGCTTTCCCTAGTTGTCCGCCGTGGTAAGGAAAAGGCAGCCATGGCAAGAAAAGTCGTTGCCGCGACAAGCAATTTAGTTGCCATGGTGAGGGTTTTCACTACCTTGTTACTCCTGCCGTTGTTTCCCTGGATTGCCGTAGCAAGGAGAAGTGCCACCATGGCAAAGGGGGAAGTCTGTCGTGGCAAGGGTTTTGCTACCGTAGCACGGGGCTGCACCAGAGGAGGGAGGAAAAGGTAGAGGAGAACATTTGTCGTGGTTTCTTCGTCCGCTCTTCATCCATAGCAGTTGAGTAGATCATGAATAGTATAGTACGTGTGGCAATGATGAGTTATGAATGTGTTTATGGTAATGGTTTATTTAATAGTATTATTGCTAGTCAATGCCTTTAGTCAGATGGTTCCAGGTGTTCTCAGGCGCGTGGTCCCGAGCTTGGACGCGAGATCCTAAGTTGTGTGTGAATATTTATCCTTATTTACGTTATAATATTCTTTTTATAGGATAACTTGTGTAGGGTTTTTATTAGGGATATTGTTGCTGACATTATAAGTAATATTGATTTATACTTAGAGTGAAAAGTGAAGCGGTGACATTCTGGAATCTGGACTATTGTCGGGCTGGGTATTACAATGTACACTTGTCTTGCTTACGATAACATATAGTAACATGTTTGGACATATATATGGTGTTAAGTCAAAGCTCGAATACCACCTGCTGTTACTCTTGGAAATAGTAGTTCGAAATAACTGTCTTTAACCAGAAGGTGCAGAACTTCCCAAAAGAGCTAAATTTGTCCAATGGGCATCACCCATACGCGCAAGGAATCAAGACATGGACTAGCCACCGACACATACTTACAAACGAAAAGTACCTAATGAAATGGCCATGAAATGAAAGCCCTGCATGCCCAGCTGAGTATTCTTGTCCTCAACCTTCACATGATATGGTTTGGCCTGCCGTCGCCGTCAAATATGTCACCTAACTATCTTCCTCCTCATTGCAAATGATCTAAAAGTTCACGAGCATTGAAGTGCCAATCTATAAGTTAATGCCTACCTAGTGGTCCTCCCATTACCCACCCCTAGCAGAAAGTGATGAAGCTGCTACTCTTCACCACCATTGCCGTGCTCCTGCTGTTAAGCTGCACCGCCGCGACTGGCTTCACGGCCGATCATGGCGCTAGTGCGTACCGCATGCGCCACGTCGTGGACGTGAGCATGGAGCTGCTGGAGCCGGAGGAGGCGGCGGCGGCGTACCCGCACAGGAGGGTGCTACAAGGCAACGGCGGGCACATTGGCTACGGCGCGCTCAACGCGAACAAGGCCGCCTGCGGCAACTCGTGCCCGGGCCGCGGCAACGGGTACACCAGCCGCGGTTGCGATCCGAAGTACGGATGTCGCCATTAGCTCGATACACCACATTAAGGTAAATAAATGACTCCTCCTGTTTCAGTAAACAATTAATGTATCTATAGGTTCCCAAGAGAATGCTGAAGCTGTTGCGGAAGCTCAAAAGAGCAGTAGAGCAGATATGCAGAGTTGTGAGTTGTAACCGTGGAATTGTAAGTCAGGTTGTTTGGGTGTCTCTGTTATTGCTGTATTCTCTACTTCTTGGGACAATAGTTAGTCATATATGTATAGTACTCGATGAAGTGTCATGTTGAGTCGGCATGGAAGCAAAAATACATTTGAGTTTCAGTCTTTCAGTGTCCGGGGAAATTCAAGAGAAGAGAAGTGATTGTTTTCCATTTGTATTTCTACCTTGATTGTCGGTGACGGAAATGGAAAATTTGAGAATGTGACTACATATTTCGAACAAAGTAGCTGGCATGTAAGTAAACACACACAGTAACAATAAAAAAAAGAAGCAAAATGACAACATCTCAAACTGATAGGCCAGAGGCCCAGAGTTCTCCCTAACAGTTGGGGGGCTTTCCCTAATAGGTCATGTTCTTAAGTGCACTCATCCGTGCAAAAAAATTAACTCACTAATGTCCATGTCAAGAAATATGTTTCTCCTAAGTGCTTCAAGATGAGTTTCGAGAGACTGTTTAATTCCTTCCACCTATCTTCTACCCTTTCTCAGGCCCTATGTTCAATTGCATGATCTGAGAAATACCTATTTCCTGTCAGCAGATACTTCATGCATGAAATCAGACATACCCATAGCTCGCTTCATGCCTTCTTCCATTTACTTTTTCACCTGTTCTTGCCGGGCGGCGGAAGAACCCCGGCCGAGTTTTATTAAGGTGAAAGAAGAGTACAAAGCGAGTGTCGACAGAAAGGATGTCAAGAAATAGTTTCAAAGGAAAGGTTACAAAAGGACACCACTCCTCACACAAGAAGACATCAAGTAACAGCTGCAGAGCTTGTTGCCTCTGTTTGCTCGAAGTAGCCCGCTGCACGCCACATCCGATTTCTTCCTTGATGACCCAAAGCTGTTCCAAAGGCATCCTGCACTTTGATCTGAAAATTCCTTGCGTTTCGTTCCTTCCGAATTAGCCAATGAGCAATTATGACAAGCGAATCGAATGCTATGCGGAACTACTTGTCGACGCCTTTGCGAGCCGTACACCATGATCAGGACTTGATGTTTGCTTCATGGACGGAGGGCGGCTGGAGAGGGACGGTGAGCCAATTCTGGACGAGGGTCCAGACTTGCTGAGAGGAACTGCATTGCATGAGCAAATGTATGCAAGTCTCCTGCCCCGTCGAACTGAGGCTGCAAATAGGTTGATTTGGCCAGCCACCACGCTGCAGATTGTCGGCAGTTAGACAACGGCCGTGAACTGCGAGCCACACGAAGAATTTGCATCGTGCTGGCGCCTTAGCCTTCCAAGTAATCTTGCCGCACGCCGATCTCGTTTTCGCCATGAAGAAGCTGTAGGCAGATGGGGCCGAGTACTGATCATCCGAGGCTCATTGCCAAACAATTTTGTCTTCGTTGTTGGTGTCCAGCGATGCTCCAGAAACCATATCCCACAAAGCGAAATGCTCCGGCGACGCTTGGGGCGACGGGTTAGCTCAAGCTCTAACTCTTATGTCGCACACCCATCTGTTTTGCTCGAGGTCAGCTGCTACTGTGATTTCAGACTTCCTGACAAAGGAAAACAGAGTTGGAGCAAAGGAGGCGATCAGAGCTCCGCTCGTCTGCCGTAGTCCAGCTGAACTTCAATAGCAGCCTGGAAGAAGCTGGCGACCTCACAGGTTTTGAGACCTGGCTACGCCACTGCCCGTTGGGGGTAGTTGCATCACCATCAGATCAGATAATAGACTGGCAATGCTATCGAAGGAAAGGAAATAACGATAAGAGAAAATGAATGATCACACAATAATTTTTTCCAAAAGAATCTAACTAAAACCTCACAAAAACTTATAAGAGTGAAAAAAAAATCTTCTGAAGATCAGTTTAGAAGTAGCATCACTGTGCTAAAGAGACTGATAGTCGAAATGAATAGTAACCCAAGTACTGTAACAGTTGTGTAGAATGAACAGTAAGTATGATATGAACAGTAAAATTTAGTCACGAGTCCGAGATCACAAAATCGTGTAGCTTTTAATTGGCTAATCCAAACCCTGTGAAACTTTGTAGACATCTTCCTATGGATATCAAGAATCTATTTCAACCTTCAATCGCAAGGATTAGCGTCAAAGTTCTGACCTTTTTCTAGAATAAGGAGGAGTGCACAAAAATCGAGTCAAAACCCAAAACTTTACTCTGTGCTTGCTCGTGGGGATTTAATAGTCAAAATGACTTTAAATAGTCTCCAACATATCACAGCAAGTAAGAACACTCAAGAAAAACCCCTCAAACAAACAGAATCAAGATCTACCTTAAGAACTTCTTTCTCAACTCAAAAACTGGTTTCTTGAAGAAAATTTTATTGATCAAGAAGAAGCTTGCTTAGATGATTAAGGAGATGATCTATGAAGTATACATCTATTAATTATACATCCTTGGCAGCACGAGATCAAACAAGAAAGAAACCACAAGAAAAGATAAGAGCAAAGAAAAGATCAAAACTTGAGACAAACACTTGGGTAAAGAGATGATTTGCATTCAAATCATGAAGAGTTTTATAAAACCTCTCACCTAAGGGTAAAGCTCTCAAGGAGCACACACACCACACAAGAAAATAAAATTTTGTAGAAAACCTAAAATTCCTTATGACTAAGTCTAAGGTTTTAAGTAGCTCCTCCCGCTATATCTCCTTATATAGTGGAAGCAACCATAACTCTAAATCTGAACACTATAAACGGATACCATCCACACTTACATAGGCTAACATGAAACTCAACACTCTTAACAGGTATAAGCACGCTTCTCAAAGCGGCTATTACATTGACACCAAATCCAATCCGCGAGCCGCGTCCAACTCCACTTTGGCGTGACCTAAACTAACTAGGCCACCATCGTGGTTTTCTATACCGCTCCGACGTTGGTATTGGGCAAAATGGCTATTTTGCCGTAATTACCGGTTTTCCTTCTCTTCGATGTATCGTCCATGCTTTGTCGCCTTCTACGTGGCCTCAGTGACTTGCTGCCAAGCTTCTCATGCATTCGGACTCCTTCGAATCGTCCCCGCTTGCAAACGGGCCTAAATCACTTTGGTGCGCCACGTATCCTTGACCACTTCACCATGACGACATCGGCTTTCTTGACCGTTTTGGATCTCAACTCCTCCCTAAGCCTAGCCCCAGTCCATGTTGTTACCCGCCATATCCATCACCACTGCATTATGCTCCAACTCCTTGTCTTCCCGACTTGCAACCACTTTTCGGCCTCAGTCGTCTTCCAAAGTCGCATGACCGTTCTTGACCTCAGTTTTCCTAACCTAGTCCCGGTCTCGCCTTCGTCTCACCATGACCTAGCCTCAGAGTCGTGGAACTAACACAAATAAGAAACACATCATATAGCTCTATTCACAATAATATGCATTAATCAACAATTAATGCAGATATTAAACTCAAGTCGTAGTAAAGTCGGCACTATCACCACCCAAGGCTGATAGTATTGCACCCCCGACACTACCGCTCCTGGTTAGCCGATAGTGCCGCTCGCACTGATCAACCCCGAGAGAACCATCTCTGAAAAATAACTATCATCATTGGAGGCCGGTAGTACCACATCGTCGGTAAAACTGTTCCCAGATGGGTGGTAGTGCCGCCTGTGTCTAACCTCAGAGAAAACACCTCTTTGTAAAAATACTACCGCACCCCTAGCCAATGGCTCTGTAGGGTCGGCACTACTGACACTCCAGGCCGGTAGTGTCGCCTGGTCGGTACTACCGCTCCTACATAACCGGTAGTATCGTCCTTGATCAGACAGCACCTTAAATTGCTTGAAATTTAAAATAAAATTCAAAACAAACTCAAACTTGAGCACAATATACTCAAACACTATCAATAACTCATCACTAACAAAGATAGATCTCCACATGGTTTTTCAGCCATCAAAGCTGAGTTAAGGAGCACTAGCCTGCCCCTGGCGATAGTAAGTTCGGTTTCCAACCTCGCGCTATTCAGGCTCACTTTCCGCTCCATTGACGCAAACCCGAGTAGAAGCTGTTGCTAGGATCATCGCAATCCAAGCTCGCAATCGATGCCCAAAACCGAGGTGCGCATGCAGTTTCTGGAAGCGTGTGTGTAGTATGATATAGCTTCATATATCCTTCTTAACACGATCAGGGACAAGCAACATGTGTGCCTTTTTACAATTGAACTGGCAACTAGCTAGCGTGAAGGTGGAAAGGGGCACCCGGCCTAGGAGTGACTGAAATTAATTGAGATTTTGGAGGAAAGCAAAGCGATGATGATGATGATCCAATGGAGGTGAGTTGAATTAAGTTATGGTTACTCTCACGCTTCTTACCGGGATTTCCATTCCATCGGGCGAACTCCAGGAGGCCACTCATTGTCATCACGCCCAAGCCTGCCTGCGACAGGCGCTCCTCCGTTCTCCGAACGCAGCTGGCTTGGCGTCGACGTAGCAAGCGGCAGTGACGATACGTGCTCCGCCGCTAGGACCATGTAGAGGATCGTTCGCCGGAGAGTGGGATTCCGGCGAGGAGCTCCGTATGGCGCACTCGAGCAACCACAGGTGGACGAACGCGCCATAGTCCTTCTCCCCAAGCATCAGCCGGCCGCACCCTGTGTGTGCAGCGGCTGCTTGATCATGTACTAGCCGATGCCGCTCGAAGCCACAGATCTTTACTCGGCCATGAGCACGTTCCTCGCCGGCTTGAGGACGCGGTAGCTTCCATGATCAGCTCTTTCAGTCATATTTCACCACTGTTACTGGTTTTGTTGGCTCTCGTTCCAAATATGTATATAGAAGACTGGTATGCGTGGTGTTTCTTTGTTTGTAGGCCACGTGTGTAATTTTTAAAAATTTTAGTAAAGTGAATTCACATATATTTCGGCAGAATCTGTTGGCCCTTTCATTCGGAAGGGAGTAACCTTGTTTGTCTTCAAGAAAATGTGATAATCTATTGTATGGGAACTAGGGTAAATGGTACAAGTAAGAGCAATATGGAACCTCGGCGACAAGACTATGGAATTCGAAAGGAAGCCTTCTGGTAAATTCCCAACTGTCTGCTCAGTTTTCCAAAACCCACCCTTGGTTAAAATTTCCAATTGTCTGCTGCTCGCACAAGACATTTATCATGCATGATCGCATCCAGGATCAATACTTCCGGCCAGAACAGAGCATTCCTCAGTCCTCACCGCTTCGTTCCTCATCAGAAGGTGAACAAGAACGGCTCTTGAATAGGATGTCAAGGACAAGGGCAGGACATGCCACAATGAGACAGCCATACAACAAGCCTGTTAATGGAGAGTCTTGATGAAAATAGAGCAGAGGTGCGTGGCGCCTTCCCTGAACAGTCAGTTTTTTTTTTGATAAATTTTACAGTACATTATACTGGTAGGATATGTGGGTAGTAGAAATCAGAACTAATTTGTTGAGGCTATTCCTACTACTCTATTATCAAAGGAAATATAAGTAATACTAGCTAATTTGGTCCATTATATTGAAAAGAATGAATGATCTATATTAAATTTAGTGTACAGTAAAAGTGCTCTTTGTTACTGTTCAACATTGTGAGTTTTTAAGGTGTACTAATAGGTGCATAAGACTCAATGCATGGCAGAACCCATTTCACAATAAAGTTGGCGGGCACCGGCAGATCCACCTCCCAGGAAGGGTGGATAACTGCTTGGGCTCCTCAGTGACGAGTAGGGGTGGAAACGAGCCAAGCCGAGCCGGCTCGAGCCAGGCTCGAAAAAGCTCGTTTCAAAAGAGGCTCGGCTCGGCTCGTTTTGGGAACGAGCCAGAAGTAATGCTCGGCTCGGCTTGTTTTAAGACTCGAGCCGGCTGGTGGGCTCGTGAGCCTGATGGTGACGATGGCATAGATGGAGGGCTTCAGCACTGGCTTGCGCCACGCGGGACCTCCCCTATTCCGCACACACGTTTGACGGCCTCGGTGACATCGTCGCCCAGGTGGCCGCTCCCGGATCCTCGGCTGCCCTGGCTCTGCTCCCTCGGACGGTGACGCGGGACCTCCCCTCCTCTGCGCACGCACTCGATGGCCTCGGTGACATTGTCGTCCAGGTAGCCGCCGCCGGATCCTCGGCTGCCCCCGGCTCTGTTCCCTTGGACGGCAGCGCAAGACCTCCCCTCCTTCGGGCATGTGCTCGATGGCCTTAGCGACATCGTCGCCTAGGTGGCCGCCACCGGATCCTCAGGTGCCTAGGTGGTGGGCTGGTGGCTAGGTGCCAGCGCGGGTGGAGGAGGTGGACGGCGGATGGCGGAAGGCGTGGGAGGATGGTGGCACCGACACCCCTAAGAGGCTGTGCACTCCCTGTGCGGCTGTGTTCCTCAAGCGCTTCTTTAGGGTTAGATACTCTGGGTTGGGCTGTCGTAGTGTTGTGGGCTGCCTACTGGCCTACTAGGCCTGAAGAGCTCACGAGACGCTCGGGCTTGGCTCAAAATTTAACCGAGCTAGGAAGGAGGCTTGGCTCGGGATGTGCATGCCACAAGCCCGAGCTGAGCTAGCTCGCGAGCCACGAGCTTTTTTTCTAGCCGTAGTGACAAGCCATAGAGGTGCAGTATAGCTTTGCCATCACAAACGCCATGAAAACATAGCTTTCTTGGGTAATACTTTGTTCTAGGTTGTCAAGTAGTTAGGTTTGCCCAGGCTTTCAAAATTTTCTGTTCCCGGGCTGAGGTAGAAATACATGTTCCAAATCTCCTAGACCTGCTTTGAGATATCATTTCCTCCTCATTGTTACTGTATTTTTTTAGAGGACTGACTAGTTAATGGCTAGCCTTTTATTGCATAATTCAAGAAATGTGCATTACATGTTGGTACAAATGCTGTTTGCATGAGATCAGAAATACAATTGCACGTATCATGCTCTTCTCCCATTTTCTGCACTTTGTAAACCAATTTCTAGAAGCTTGCATGTCGTGTGATATGGCTTCATATATTTCCTTGTTAACACGATCAGGGTAACTCATCTGTGTCATTTTAAAACAAAAAGGAAAGAAATTTAAAAAGGAACACAGATTTGAATTTGAACTTGCAACAAGTTTGAAGCTGAAGGGGCGCTCAAGTAGTAACTGAAATTGATTTGAGATTTAGGAGGAAAGCTAAGCGATTCCAATGATCCATGATCCCATCGAGGTGGGTTAAATTTTCACCCCGAAATGATAAACGGCGAGCTCGTGGATGGCTGCACGAACTGGTTGGCATCCCAGAGCGGCTCCTCGGCTAGTTGCTCTCCTGTTATGAAGATCTTAGTCTCCACATTATATTCTTTTTGACATAGGCACTATGAAGATGAAAAAAGGATCAGGGTCAAACATTTCTGACTTCTGTTGAGTATGACTGGATGAGGAAGAGCTCCTTATGTGGTATCACTTTACCACCATCTGAATTGTGCAAAACTCCAATTGGTGGAAGCCAGTTCATGAAGATTCTTCCTTCTCTTAGGTGAAATTCCCCTCTTTCGGTATTGTTCTCTACTATGTATGTTGCCGCATAGAAAAATGTCAGCAAGCTCTCACCATCTGAGGTGCGCGAAACTCCAATTGGTGGAAGCCAGTCCATGAAGATTCTTCCCTTTCTTAGGTGAAATTCCCCTTCCCTACTATGTATATTCCCCCATAGAAAAATGTCAGCAAGTTCTGTTCTTACATAATGTCATCCTGTTCAGTAATAAAGCTCTCTTTGTTTCTCACGTTCCTTTATATCCTGTCCCTCTCAAACATTGGCCTCTCACTGGATTCCGCCACTTCATAACATGTGTAATATTCAAGGTTGAGGGAAGATAGAATATTCGCCATCCAAATTTCCATAAAACATGTCATTGTTAGTTTCACGACCATTCGATTTTAATGTAAGGATATTTGGTATAATATTATTATGTGATGCTACATCATGCGATGTTATATGACCTGTCCCCACTCAACAAGTCCTGATTCTGCTACTGCATAAGGTTAGCAATCTCTGCTCCTGCCTTCATCCTAAATGCTAGATGGGTTAGTGGAGCTCCTTGACGCAAAGAGAGCATCTTTTTGGAAGGTGTTTTTATGCGTTACTGTTTTAAAGCTATACAAATATTAAAGTATGAATGAAGGGTGGATACTGATTATTTATACAACTTATATTAGGATGGAATAGATAAAAGCTAACTTTTTAAGTGCAGTCATTAGTGCATGACTCACTAATGTCCATGTCAAGAAAATATTTCTCCTAAGTGTTCCAAGATGAATTTCCCGAGGCCGTTTAATTCCTTCCATCTATCTTGTACCCTTTCTTTGGCTCTATGCTCAATTGCATGATCTGAAAAATGTGCATTTCCTGTTAAGAGACACTTCATGCGTGAAATCAGAAATATCCATAATGAAACAACCTAGAAAATTAATTACGCAAATGAGATCATCAATCCAAATTAATTATCACATAATCAAATTTGCTCCACAAATTAATTACCAATTTCATTGATTATCACCATGTCATACAAATGTATATTACAATTTGCTTTAAAATTTAAAATTACATCAAAAGAAGATTACAAGAAACTTTTAGGTCTCCTAAAATATATAGCTTCTCTTGACCTTGATCTTGATCTCCTGAAAAATAGGCATTCACACATATATGTATATCCATAAAGCAAGAAATACAAGAATTAGAGTTTTTCGAGTTGCCGTCACACCCTTTTTGCATCAATTAGTTCATGATTCACTCATCGAGATACTAGACTGTCCGGGACCAAATCGGCACCTCTCGCTAGACCGTGTTTCATCATTCGGCATATACAAACCTGGTAGAACCACGAGTAACCATATCACAGCTCAAATAGTGCATAAATATCTCATGATAAAAAGATAAAAATCACATAGTAGAAAAGAAGGTAAAGCCTCCTTAAGGTACTCCATCCCCAGGGCCAAACACCCCAGGGTACTTCATCCCTAGAGCCCTAAGCACAAAGCCACACAAGCCACCCATTCCCAGGCACAAAGCCAAAGCCATCAGGAGCAAAGCCCCCAAGGCAAGCAAAGCTCCCAGGTGCAACACATCTCCGGGAGCACACCACAAGAAGCAAGCCATCCATTCCAAGCACTTCCCAAGTCCATCCAACCAAGGAAGCCATAAAGCCAGGAGCAAGCATCCAGTCGAGCACCACCCCCCATTATAGCCATTTCCCAACCCAGCCAAGCAACCAAGCCACCGTCTACCAGAGGACCACCAAGCTTCTAGGAAGTCAAGTCCCAAGCAAGCAAGGAGGCCACTAGGAGTAGGGAGACTATAAGCAGACTGTCAAGCCAGGGAGCCCCAAGATAGAAGCAAGAAGGAGAACAAGATCAAGACCACCCTCAGTATCCTCACATCCATAGCACCACATTCCCGAGCTCCATTTCATCCCCTCAATCACAGATAACCCCATGCTTGACCAATAGCTCATTCAGAGAAGTAGCAGTAGCAAGACTTTAACTAGAGATTAAAGACCATAGGTAAATTAGTGGTCTCAGTTATAGTGGTTGAAAGAGCGGTGTTGCACGTGCCCATGGACTTCTCACACTCCCCGGCGTGTGACAAAAACTGCGGGTATCAGCACGACACCGCTAACTTGACATCCAACTAGCTTAAGAATCATCATCGACCCAAAAACAAAAATATAGGAGTTCATTTATGTTCATCATCACACCAATATGCAAAATCACAATGAAGTTGAGTGAAAAGAAAAGGGGGGAAAACCCTAGCTGGAGCGGGGGTCAGCCAGGGCCTGGGGCCAAAGGAGGGGAGCTCAGGTGAAAATCGAGGAGGCTTCGGTAGGGGGAGGGAGGATGCGAGGCCAAGCGGAGGCACAGCCGGCCCGAGGACAGGCGCAGAGGCCAACGACCCAGCGCGGCCAAACCGGGGAGGAGACGGCGCAGGCAGTTACAACCCGAGAGCAAGGACGTCAGCCTGGGGTAGAGGTGACAACCCGGGATCAGCCGACAAAGCAGCAAGCCTGATGGAGGCCAGAGGAGGCGGCATCCGATGCGGGGCCAAGCCAGGGAAGGCTGGCGCTGGACCAAGCGATGCAGAAGGAGGTGGCTCGGGGGTGTGCAGGGCTGAGGCGACAAGCCATGGGGCCGAGGGAGGAGAGGCCGGCGGTGGTCGGGGCGGCAACGACAGTTGGCGCCAGAGGCCGACAGGGAGGAGCCGAAGGTAGGCGAAGGAGGTCGGGCGGCGGAAGCAAGAGAAGGGGAAGGAGGAGGAGTGGAGAAGAAGGAAAAGGAGGAGAAGAGGATAAGATTTGGCCGGATGTGAAGGAAAAAGGGAAAAGGGGGAAAGAAAAGAAAAGGAGGGGTGGAAAAGAAGAAGAAGAAGTGAAAGGAAAAGAAGAGAAATTTTTTTGTTTAACCCAGCACATCATCCAAATTAATTATGCTTATTTAAAAATAAGATAAATGAAATAATCTAAACTATCAAGCATTTAAATAAAAGACATTAAAAACTATCAAGCATTTAAATAAAAGACATTAAATTAACAATATTCAAAAAAAACTAACAAGAGGCATTTTACTTATATTAAATAATAAAAATTTTGAGGACGAGTTTGGACACCACAAAATATGTAAAAACCTAGTAACCACTTAAGATGTGGTATTTTGTAATTTCAGGAAATCAATCCAATCCGACTGGTGGTCTCTTTCAGAATCCGCGTGAGGATGCCTTTTTCAATCCAATTTCAGACAAGCAATCTTTTGATCATATTTAATATTTTTATCAAACATATTTACTTATGTGTGATAGCACCTATGCATGGGAAAACATGTTTAAGAAAAGCCATAAATTGGATGAGATTATAAAGATGGTTTTGATGATGAATTGTTGCTGCAGTAGTTGGTTATAGATATGTGGGATTGATAATTCTATTTATGTGGCGGGTAGAGGGTGCCATGAGAAGGGTATCACCGGTGGGGCCCTCTACATAGGTTATGATATAAGGATAAACAACTACACTCAAGCAATGAGCCGTATAATTCGTATCAACTATAGTGTGTGGAAACGACCAGAAAAGGTTGTCCTATGAGGATGTTATGATCTTCACATTGGGTAAGAGTAGATAACTACGCTTGTGAAACCGGGTATGCCACAAGGCCCGGTGAGGCGACAACATATCAGTTGCGGTTGATTTCGGCGTTATATTTAAGTGCCTGGGTTGAGTACCAAGGCTGTTGCGGTAGCATGTCAAATGCTTCTCTCTCGTGAGTTTACTACAATAGGAGAACGTTTCAGCTCCGTCATCTAGTAAAAAGAAGCATTCAATGGTACAACTGGTAGGCTGCGAGTGGGTGGAGAACATTGTGAAGGACACCACGGCTCGTCAACTACCAGGGTTGGAGATCTAATACTTGAGTAGTGATAAACGTTCTAGGTTCTCAATTGAGGTTGGGTTCACTATAGGTAAAGTGGTACAAACCTGCGCAGGATAAAATCATGATTCCATACCTGTCTCCTAGATTGGAGGCTACAGAAACTAAGTCTGCCTCATATACGTGTGCTAGTAGCAATTTCAATAATTACAATTGAAAACCCATGTCTACCTAATAAAATCATATTTTCATGAAAATGGATTTTGAGAGGAGGATGTCTATGAGATGGAGGTAAATTTTCATATGATGCATTTTGCTATTAATGCTTACTGATTACTTTTGTATTCACACTTGTTAAATCCCCTTTGCTTAGAGAAATGCTCTTGTGGGCAATTGTATGGTTGGGACGCGGATCCCATGAGTTCGACCACGAGGCATGGGGTGAAGGTCATCCGCAGGATCAAGACTACAAGGAGGTGGGGTACCAAGAGGGCTAGGTTAGACAGTGCACCAGTTTACGCCAGTCTTTGGAGTAATTAGTACTTTTGTTTTATATTTTTATTGCACTTGGATCTTATGTATAATTAATGTACTAGAGTTGTATCCTGTATGGCAATGGGTTGTAATAAGTTTCCATTTCAGTCTTTAATTATTTTTCTGCCGCAACACTCTAAACACGGTGTATCAACTAATAAAGCATTGGGTGCGCTCAATGTTTTGATTAGCTAATATGCCGAAGTTCATGTAATTATCTCAGAGTAATGACGGTGTTACTGTCGTTATCCTGGGCTAATTACGCGGGTCGCCACACATAACTACCATGCTTTCCTCCCCTTTAATTTTTTTACCATTGTTGAGTTTGGTGGTTTATATCCTAATCAACTAGGACTTGGAGAGGTGTGCTACAAGATTCCTATGTAAATCCTAAAAGTATTAGGATTCCTACTTTGTTTGGAGAACTAGAGAGCACTATATAAAATCATAATGGGCGGTCATAGAGAACAATAACCACAAACCAAGCTATCCAAAGTAAGAGGTGCATAAGAGAACAAGAGGCTAGGTTATTTTTTAACACTAGATTTTTGTATAGAGTAAGGACCTGAGTATCCTAAAAGGTTCAAGAGGGTTGTAAGAGAGCAACAATCCTTTGGTACTTTTTTGAGGTTAGCTTAAAGAATTTACGGTCAGTTTTGCCAAATCTTTCTTTCTTACCATGATTATTTCATCATCGTTATTTCTATTCTCTCTAAAAGAATCATCTATCTTGTTCTTGATACCATGCATGCTTGTGTCGTATCTTGAAACTCTAATCTGATCTGGGAGCTACTACACATAAGAAGGGGTATCAGAGTATAACAAGTGGTATCAGAGACAAGGCAAGATTAATCTAATTTACGAGAAGGTCGACAAAGCGTTAGGTGGAACACAATCAGGATCGATGTCAACGATATGGAATCAAGTGAAGAAATTTGATGGTAGAGAAAATTTTAGCATGTGAAAATGTATGGTGAAACATGTCTTTGTCCAGCAAGGGTTAATCGACACTCTTTAAGGGGACAAATCGGAGATAACTTCCGTTGAAGTATAGAAGGTGATGGAGTAAAGGCTGTCAGTACAATTCTTCTATGTTTCTCCAATGAGGTAAAGTACTAGATGATCAAGGAGAATTCGCCAAAGAAATTATGGAGAAACTTAGATGAATTGTACATGACAAAACCACTTACAAATCAGTGGGTGCAAATGACAACTCTACATGTTACGTATGGAGGAGGATGCACAATTCGTTGACTATCTCAATGTCTTCAACAAAGCTTATCACATGGCTGATTAGTGTGGATGAGAAAATTGAGAAGAACGACAAAGTCGTAATTTTGGTTTCATCTGTACCAATATCATGGGAGCAATTAGTGACGAACATTCTCATTGGGAAAACAACTCTGAATTTCAATGAGGCAGTAGTATATCTATTAGAAGTGGAATTCTTGAAAAAAACCATCAAAATCTTCATCCTCGTCTGATTAAGCATTGGCTGCCATAGTTGCAAGCAAAAGCAACTCGTGTATACTATTTACAGAAGGTCATATGACAAAAGATTACCTAAATTTGAAGCAAATGAGGGGTGCATGCTTAGTAGTGGTAGCGAAAGATGGTTCGAACATACTAGTCATTAGTCTACCAGGTATTTCTCATAGATGGATATTAGATTCAAGTTATTGCTTTCATATATGTTTGGCAAGGTAGATGTTTGACGAATGTTCTCTACATCCAGTGCATGAAACTGTTTACTTGACGAATTGCAAGGAGTATACAATTAACATAGTAGGAACGATTACATTGGAGATGTATGATAGAGAACATCACAAATTTTTGAGTTCAGTATGTACCAACTTAAAGAAAAATCTAATATCTATGAGGTCGCTTGAACTCTAAAGTTGTGAAGTATCACTTCGAGTTAGGGTCATATGAATTACTTGCAAGGGGTAGGTAATCATGAAAAGTATCTGGAGTAATGGAGATACCAATTGATAGGTAATCATACGGGAAGAGCAACCAATGTGAGGTCTGATAAAAATTCTGGTCACGGGAAGAAAATCGTGTCATCAATGTAGGTATTCAGATCTCATTTGCAATTATGTTCGGAACTGCAAATATGGTTGCAAACTCTAGCAGTCGCAAAGACGAAGATATGAGCTATTGCAAAGAGAAAGACGTGGTGGATCCAATCACGCGGTACCAACGAGCAAGTGGAGCTTAGAGGAGGTACAAACCTTTAGTATGGAGAACTGTAGAAACGGGAGGTGCGGTTAAACAAACTACAAAACAAAGGAATTCTCAGGTGGAGGATACGGATAGGCTAGCCTGGACACTAACACGCATATTATAGTGATGTGCATAAGCCCCTATAGTGGGGACACTACCAAAGGTGGGAGAAAAACAGATGAAGTCGACTTGGAACGAGTTCTCGGAGGAGCACGATGACTCTGACAGATAAGCGCAAGATGGAGATTGTTGAGTATAGTGACTTATATCCTAGTCAACTAGGACTTGGAGACATGTGCTACAATGATTCCTATATGAATTTTAATAGGATTAAGATTTCTATTTTCTTTGGAGGAGAACTAGGGGCAATATATAAAACCATGATAGGTGGTCATGGAGAACACAAACTACAAACTAACTCATCCAAAATAAGAGGTGCATTGAAGGATTAAACGCTAAGTTATTCTTTAACACTATATTCTTGTATAGGGTGGATCTAAGAGTCCTTAAAGGTTCACAAGGGTTGTGAGAGAATGATAATCCTCGTTCTCTTTTGAGGTTATGTTTATGGGATTTGCGGATGGCTTCATCAAAGATCTTTCTTATCGTGATTATTTGGTCATTACTTCGGTTCTCTCTACAATATTTATTTAATGAGCAGCGCTTCAATGCTTTCCTTTCTAATATAAGTTGCACAAATCTTGAAGCAAGCGAAGGAGTAAGTAATCTCTATCTACCCTTCATTCATGCTTTAATATTTGTGCAACTGTAAAAAAGAAAAGCATTGAAGCACCTCTCTTATTTAATTCATACATAATACCGTACACCAGGGTTAACAAAACCGAATTTTGAAATTCGCTTCGAAATTCGCGGTACGAAAACCGCAAAAACCGCTCGAAAAACCGCCTAAAAACCGTTAAAAATCGAAGGGTTAGTAAATCAAATTTTTCTGAAAAATTCCAAAATAATTAGAAAAACGCGTTTTTTTTAAAACCGCTTCGGTTTTTGAAAAAACCGCTGCCAACCGGATGTTCGTCGCAAAACGGTTTTTGTGAGCGGTTTTTGACGAAAACCGTGGTTTTTGGCGAAAAACCGCGGTTTTTGACGAAAAACCGAGCGCATAATTTTTTTTCAAAATTTTTAAATTTTTAAAGTTTTTGATTTCGAACCTCAACGGTACGCTCGAAAACCGCAGTTTTCGTCGGTTTTGTGAACCCTGCCGTACACGCTTACACCGTATATTGTAAGTATGATCCTATCTATGGCTTGGAGCGCATAAAAATAGATATCAGAGTATACCAACCTTTGTAAAACAGATTCTAGAAGCATGCATGTGGTATGATATAGCTTCATATGTATCCTTCTTAACACGATCAGTGCAAGCCATCTGTGTTCCTTTTTACTTTTGTACTGGCAACTAGTCTGCAAGCATGAAGGTGAAAAAGGCACCCGGCCTCGAAGTGACTGAAATTAGTTGAGATTTTGGATTACATCATAGTTAACTCTCACGCTTCTTACTGAGATTTCTATTCCTTTGGGCCGAACTCAAGTCCAGGAGGCCACCCATTCTCAGCACGTCGAAGCCGGCCTGCGACAGACGCTCCTCCGTGCTCTGGCAACACGTCGTGCAGCTGCCTCACAGTCGACATCGCAAGCGGCAGCGACGATACTCCGCCGCTGCTCGGACCAAGTCGGTCGTCGCTTGCGCAAGAGAGAGATTCCGGCGAGGACCTCCATATGACGCACACGAGAGACTACCGGTCGACGGACGCGCCATAGCCCTTCTCCCCGAGCAACAGCTGCGGCGCCATGTACCAAGGTGTTCCCGGCTCCCGGCACGGGCATGTTGGACGCGGTCCCAATAGCTGCCGCATGAAACATCTCCTTCAATCATATGTCACTAGTGTTTTTCATGTTGTAAATTGGTTCTCTTTATTCCAAACATATATTATGAGTTGGTCTAGCACTCTTGCTTTCAACAAAGAATACTGTTGGAGATAACTCAATATCTCTAACTGCCATATCTTTTGATTCTATCCATAGTTTGTTAGGAATCAAATCTTCTACAACTAGGACTCTTTGGCTATATAAGCCAACCCTCATCTTATGTCTTGAAGCGTTATAGTGGATTGTTTCCGTGATTTTTTCGCGAGGTTTTTCCGCGTTAAATCGCATCTCAGGTTATTATCGCGTGCATCGATCCCTAACAAGTGGTATCAGAGCAAGCAAGGTTCATCAATCCGCACGGCTGTTCCCGATCTGTTGCCGCCGCCGTTGCTCGCGTCCAGCCGTGCGCCGCGCCTCCCAACCTCGGTCGCCTGCTCGACGCGCGGCTGTCTCCGCCCCCGGCCGACTGCGTCGCCACCGCCGCGGCTCGTCATCTGTGCCGCCGGTTTAATCGCCCATCGCGTCGTCCTCAGGCAGATCTGTGCCGTCCTCCGCCGCGCGCCGTCGCTTCGTCTTCAGCGCCGGCCCGCCGGTTCGTCTTCTCCGCGCATCGCGTCATCCGCGCCGCCGGTGCCGTCGCCTGGCGTCAGCTCGTCTTCTCCACGCAGGCGCTCATCCGCGACGTTCCAGCCGCCGGCGCCCGTGGCCAAGGGCCTTCTCCGAGCAGGCTTCCTCGGCAGCCCAGCCTTCGCGCCGCAGTGCCCGCCCGCTCGGTCCTCGGCCCGCCAGTACCTCGTGGCCGCTCTTCGTCGGCTCTCCGGCCATCCCAGCGCCGCCTCCGCGCCGAGGAGCTTCTTCAGCCAGCCCGCGCGCTTTGCGCAGCTCCCCAGCGCCGCGCGCTGTCCTCCGTCCGAGCACGGATCGCAATCCACCGGCCTTCGGTTCGCCCGAGTCACCTGTGCCCGCAGTACTCGGCCCCTTGCGCTGGAAGTACTAGTGGACAAGCTTCTGTTCTGATTATAGAAGTGATTAGAAGAGGCAGTGCTCTCGTGAAGACCACCCGTGAAGCCTTTCTGGAACAAATCAGTTTTTTTGTTTCAACTGGACGTGAAAGGGATCTCATAACCAGTTTTGAGTTTTCTGTGTTCCAGACCTTCAGTGGCTCCAGCTCTCGAGTTGAGCATTGGCTTCGGCTCTCAGGCTTCTGTTGGCTCCAGTGATTCCAGAGCAGTTCGGCTCCAGCTTTACAGCTCCTGACAGCTTCTGGCTTTATTCAGCGGGATTTATCATCGGAGATTTATTCGATGTTTCATCGTCAACTTTGGAGAATTAAAAAAAATCAGTTGAGGAGACAACTGTATTTGGTGTTTCATCACCATTTATTGGAATTTGGTGTTTCATCACCATTATCTTGGTGTTTATTCACCTTTTGGATACGTTGTCCATTATGGAGGTTTTGGCAACGTTCATTTGGAATCTGACGACACCCTGATGGTAGCATTATACTCTTCGGAGTTTTTCTAGTGAAGGTTATACTCCAAATGTCATTTTCAGATGAAGTATTGAAGTGCAAGGAGTTTTCTTCTGCGTGGATACTACAACGTTCTTTTTGTTGTCTTTGCTCGATATGAGGGGTCTACTGCAATTTACTCCATTGGCAGCACGATAGTTTTTCTTCATTTTGGCATTTTTGCGGGAGTAGTTTCAACCATATTATGGATTTTTAGTATGCAGTTTGCTGAATTTTATATTCCAGATGGAGCATTCCAAAAGTCCATGTTATGTGTTCTTCACTATATACCCAGCACCACAGGTGATGTCTTGGCTTATGCCGTTTGATGATTGAATGTTCTTCACTATATACTGGGGTTATGAATCATTGAAGACCCAGATTCTTCGTCTGCTTTGTTACAGCTGTGTTGGATTGATTGTTCCAGTCTTTCTCTTGACCTACTGGTGGTTTGCTCAATCTCGCTTCATCAGAAGCATTTGGACAAGACTGTTCTAGTCTTTCATACCTATTGAGGTTTTTCGCACTACAAGTGTTTGGCTTGACTGTTCTAGTCTTCCTCGTTCAGCAGTCCTTTGGACTTTTAACGCACTTGTATTCTTCGTGCTTAATTACCTTAGGGTTTTTCGGAAACAACATTGTTATAGATTTTGAGTTAAGGGGAGGTTTGTTGGAGATAACTCAATATCTCTAACTGCCATATCTTTTGATTCTATCCATAGTTTGTTAGGAATCAAATCTTCTACAACTAGGATTCTTTGGCTATATAAGCCAACCCCTTGTACTTGTAATCTTGAAGTATTATAGTGGATTGTTTCCCGTGGTTTTTTTCCGCAAGGGTTTTTCCACGTTAAATCCTGTCTCCAGTTATTATGCCGTGCATCGATCCCTAACAAATACTATGAGATGTTCTATTGGTAAAAATGTTAATTAGGACTTAACAGTTCATATCTGTCTATACAGTACAGATTTAGCTTCTTCGCAACCTCTGGCCGAACAGATCGGAATCATGATGACAGGATTATGGCACAGTGGATATGTGGTACTCCACTGGTCACATGTTAATTGCTAACTTTGATCACTTCTCTTTTCCAATGGCCTGCATCGCGCCAGGTAGTAAAGGGAACACTAGACAAGAAAAGCAAAGCCACGAGAACAATAGAGTATAATGTCCCTCGTACGGTACATTTGCAATTACCCGAAGCTTCCTAAGCAAATGTTTGGAGTTTCTTTGTTTGTAGGGGCACATGTGTAATTGATAATATTTGAGGAATGTTAATGCATATATAACTCATCAGAATCAGTTAGCTCTTTCATTTGCAAGGGAATAAACTTTTGGGACTTCAAAAAATTAATATTGCCTTAGAACTTGGGTAATACAATAGGAAGAAGTACATATGCCCTGAAATTTGGTCGAAAGTCTATCTAGCACCCCACACTACGAAACTAGATATTTAACACCCCAAACTTTACAATCCGATTCAAATAACACCCTAACCAGGTTTTGCATAGTAGTATTGCTCGTGTGACGCAATGAGTAAGCGATTTTGCTATGTAGAATGACACGTTGGTCAAGTTAGTTCAATAATAGGTAGGGCCCATATAGGCTTCTTTTTTGCCGAGCTTCCAATCATGCTTCTATGCCTATTGGCCCGTGTAGCTTTATCCCTCTCTATTTCGATTTGGAAGAGAAGCCCATGTGAGCCCCATCCTTCATTGATCTAAACTTACTCAGCGTGTCATCCTATATGGCTAAATCATTCACTCATCATGCCACGCGGACAATACCACTATGTGAAATTGGGTCAGGGTGTTATTTAAATTGGATTGCAAAATTTAGGGGGTTAAATACCTGGTTTCATAGTTCAAAATGTTGAATGGACTTTCATCTAAAGTTTAGAGTTTTATACTGATCTTTTCCAATACAATACAATACAAGTAAGCTTCTCATTGCCGCTGTGCTAGTTGCCAACTACATTCTCTCTCTCTGCATTCGACTGCATAATTCGAGGAACGCGCATTACACGTAGTTACCAGTACTGTTTGCATGGGACCAGAAATACACATTGCATGTATCATGCTTTTCTTCCTTATTTCCTGCTTTGTAAACCAATCTCTAGAAGCAGACATATATATAATGTTCCTTCTTAACACGATAAGGGCAAGACAGCAGTGTTCCTTTTTACATTTGAACTGGCAAACTAGGTCTTGAAGGTGAATGTGGTGCTCGAGGGATTAACTGAAATTGATTGAGATTTTGGAGGAAAGCAAAGGGATGCCGTTGATCCCATTGAGGTGAGTTGAATTAAGTAGTTGCCTATAGTACCTTTAACATTTTGGATTACACCGTAGTCTCACCAGAAATGATAAATCTTAGCAACGGTTTCCAACGATGCAGGAAGAGGCAGCAGCCACATATCGTCCTGCACGGCAAGCAATCAGAACTTAACTCGTGGCCGTCCACGATGCAGGAAGAGGCAGCAGCCACATATCGTCCTGCATGGCAAGCAATCAGAACATAACTCGTGGCGGTTCGTGGACGGCTGCATGAACTGGTTCGCATTCCGGACGAGCGGCTTCTCGGCGAGGTATCGGGAGAGAACCGAGCCAGGCGCTTGGCGAGGTATAGGTAGCTGTGGACCGTCGATGTTAGAGCCATGGTGGTTTTGTTTAATGTAAGGGTTGCTATAGCAGGCACGACGAACGTTATCCCACGGAGAATATGCAAACCGTCCGATTTGGATTTCATTTAAATTTGACATGTTAAATATAAAATGAATGCAGCACTGTTTTTCTTGTTAATTAGATGGTTTCTGTTTGCATCATTGCACGGGTGTAGTGTTTGTTAGCATAGCATAGCTTGTTTGTTCGATGGTCATGTAAGTAGCACATTGTTCTCCGAAGTAGCTAGCTTCCAAGGACAGAGAATATCTCCAATAGGGTCAAATAAGTTGGCATCTACACAATGAATGATATATATATATATATATATATATATATATATATATATATATATATATATATATATATATATATATATATATATATATATAGTGTTCCCTAATGGGCGGAGCTGGGCCTTGGGCTACTGGGGCCTGGGCCCGAGGCCTAACCCAAATAATAGTGTATATTACTGTTCACATTCATTTGGGTCCGAGGCCTGGTAGACATCCATCCCGATTCCCGGCCACTAGAGGAGCTCAGCCTCAGGAGAGTGCACGCCTTAGGCATCCACCGATCTACGGAACTTTTTTTTATTTAATATTTATTCTTAATCTTTTTTTCAAAACTAGGCGTTAGAGTTCAGAATTTGCAAAAATAGGCGCCGGTCGCCCGTATATGGGGCAATCGCCCCATATCTGAGCGATATGTGCCTCGCTAACGCCCGATTAATCAGAAGGGCAAAATCACCTAATCTGAGGCGATAGCAAATTTTTTTTGTAATGTTAATTTCTCTACGCTTGGCTCGCCCGAATGAGGCTCTGGCTACGCTTAAAAAGCCACCCATCGCCCCTACATGGGGCGATCGTCCGTGTAGGGGGCGATAGGTAGTCTTGCCGTTACTCTAGTTAGCTAGGCCGTTACCCGAGGGACATATCGCCCGTATATGGGGCGATCGCCCCATATACGGGAGACCGGAGCCTAGTTTTGCAATTTTTAAAACCTAACGCCTAGTTTTGAAAAAAAGATTAAAAAAATATTAAAGAGAAAAAATTCCCGATCCACGCCAGTCGCGCCCGAGCTGACGAGTAGAGCCAGAGGTCACGCCGTCGCCGCTCCCGCTCGAGCTGAGGTCCGCCGCCGCCTTCGGTCCCGCCGGCCGGCTGCAGCTTCCGCCAGGGCCCCGCAGATCCAGATCCTTTGAAGCTCATCTGGATCCGGATCTGGTCATCCCATTCTCAGTTTCCCACGGGCCACGGCCGCCGCTTCCTCCCGTTCGCCGGCCGCCGGCCTCCACGCCCGACCCCGGCTCAGCCCGCTAGCGCTGCTGGAAGACTGGAGTCTGGAGGGTCGAGGCAAGATCCGGCGTCCAGCGACTCGGCGCAGTAGCGCACCGCTGCCTCCACGCCTCTGCTGATCCCGCCCACGGCGGCCTGACTCGGACGTGGTGAAGGTGTCCTCGGACGAACTCCTCTGCAAGTTCGCCGACCCGGACGCCACCCACGACCTCACACCGCCCAATCGCAACCTCGCGCTGCGACACAAGCGCTCGTCCCGCCAGGTGGTGTCGGGGCTCTCCGCGAGGGACTCTGACACGGCCACGGCGGGGATAGAGCTAACCACGCCCAAGCGGCGATGGAGCATCGACGGCTCGACCGAGTGGAGGACAAGGCTGCTGTTGTCGACGACCACGTCGTCTGCGCGCAAGGGCGCCCTGTGAGCCACCCCCGCCAAGGTGGGGTCGCGAGCCTCGATCCCGGCCTCCTCCTTGCCGCATTGGAGCGGGTAAGCTAGCTAGCTCTCAAGTCTTTAATTTCCCATGCTTTTCCGACCACATTGTGTGATGTTGGGTCGGTTAATTTGTGTGCGGTGCTTAGGCGTGGAGGAAGACGGTGGCGAGGGCGTCGAAGCTGTTTGTCGAGAGGCACTGGACCAACCACATGCTGCTCATCAGCGACATGATCTGAGCCACCCAAGCTGGCCTTTTTCTCATCGATCGAGCTCTTCTGCTCCAGTTGGTGGTTTCTACGAATTGCATTCGTTTCATTGGTTGTTTTTAGAATTTATAACGGAATAAAATGGCATAGAAGAATGAGGCGAAAAAACGAACTAGCTATGTATGTAGCTTTGGGTAGTGAGTTCGGGTTCTTTCTTGATATTGTGTGTCTGCTTGTGTTCATTAGTTTACGCTCTGATGAATATCATCGTCTTGATGACTACATTGTAAGTTGAAGTTTGCAAAATGCGTACCAGTAAATGTGTTGTACTTTTATTGTACCTAAATATCTGTAATATTTGATAATAGTAATAGTCGCTTTTTTTTTACCTGAAGCTTACATAAATCTCCTGGCTCCGCCGCTGGTTCCCCTCTCTCACTCAGGTCAGGAACTTCAAACATACAAATGATGCATAACTATGCACGCTTTTCCTTGTAGTTTGGATTGCATGAAAGCAACACGAATGTTGTCATCGGTTTTCACCCGAAAATTACCGGTTACCGCTGCTTACTACGGTAGTCAGTTCGATTCAAATTAAATTCAAAACATAGAGGAGGTAAACTGTATTTTTCCGGTTCGCAAAGTTGACCAGCGAAAAACCGGTTTCCACAAGCCGACGAGAACAAGACCGGAACTGAGAAATAAACCCTGGTGCGTATCACCTCTCGGCGCAACTGCAACTGCTTCCTCTTTCACTGGCCTGCGCATGGACATGCAGTAAAGGAAACCGAAAAAGAAAAGGAAGCCACAGTAGAGAATTTTGATCCTTTGTGTTAAGGAATCTCGCTATCGAATAGTCCGGGGTTCCCGAACAAATCTAAATTGGAGTACAGAAAGAGAGAGACACGTGTTTAGGGAGAGCAACAGCGGAATACTTTTATTGCTAATGATTGCTTTACATAGGGGGGACTCCCCCTCCTTTTATAGCGCTCACCTAGGGTTTCGGCTAAGGGGCCAACGTGGGCTTTCCATGGGCCACGAGGGTTTCCCAACACTCCCCCTTGGGCCCTTTGCCGCGAGATGCATATGCCTCATTAAAACTCCAGAAAAACCCAGTGGGAAAAATACTTGGAGAAAGAGTACATAGCATACGCTTACTACGTTGCACGAATTGCCTCGTTAAAACCTTATGCAAGAAAACTTCATGAAAAACTTGCTAAGGAAAAGAGTACAATTCTCCCAACTTCAATTGCTAATCTTCGAGATTCATGTTGGGTATCCATAATTCATCTTTGAGATTTATGTGGGAGTATGTGAAATATCTCCCCCTGAAATCTGCACTTCTCTAAGTCTCATCATCCCAATTCCTTTCACGCACCTTTCAAAGGTAGATGCTGGGAGTGATTTAGTGAATAAATCTGCAAGATTTTCACATGACTTAGTATGCAATATCTTGATCTCGTTCATCTTATGCAATTCGTGAGCATAGAAGAACTTGGGGTTGATATGCTTCGTGAGATTGCTCTTCACATAGCCCATCTGTGCTTGGGCAACACAAGCTGCATTATCTTCATAAATGATTGTGGGAGTTTGCTCAATGTTCAAGCCACATGACTTCTGGATGTGGTGAACCATTCTTCCGAGCCATGCACATTCACGAGATGCTTCATACAAAGCAATGATTTCGAGTGGTTTGTCGACGTCGAGACAAGAGTGCGCTTAGACGACTTCCAAGAAATTGCTGTTCCTCCACATAGGAAAACATAGCGGTTTGGGACTTGCGGTATGCTGGTCCGATAAGTACCCAGCATCGGCATAGCCAACCAAATTCAATTCATTATTTCTTCTAAAGAACAAACCAAGATCTTTGCTTCCTTGGAGGTAGCGGAAGATGTCCTTGATCCCTTTCCAATGCCTTTTGGTGGGTTACGCCTTTGTCACTGGCTAGCAAATTCACAGTGACGCAATGTCCGACTGGTGCTATTCGCAAGGTACATGAGCGCTCCAATCGCACTCGAGATATGGGAATTCTGCTCCCAGGACTTCTTCCCCCTCTTCTCTAGGTCTGTATGGGTCTAGGTCTGCTTGGAGTGACCTTCCGACCATTGGAGTCTTTGCAGGATATGCTTTTTCAAAACCAAACATTTCCAACACTTTCTGCGTGTAGGTTGATTGATGTACCAAGATTCCTCCTTGGACATGCTCAAGCTGCAAGCCTAAGCAAAACTTGGTTTTACCCAAATCCTTCATTTCAAACTCAGACTTCAAGTATGAGCATGCCTCTTCAATTTCTTCATCCGTCCCAATGATGTTCAAGTCATCTACATAGACGGAGATTATCTGAGAATCCATTCGGGATCATTGTATAAACACACATGGACAATCTTCATTGTTTGTGTAGCCTTTCTTGCAGAGAAAGTCACTCAAGCGATTGTACCACATTCTTCTGACTGTTTCAAAATTATACAGTGATTTCTCCAATTTCACATTGTACGAGTTTCTATTTGCTCCGTCTTGGTTCGGGATAGGAATTCCTTTAGGTACTTTCATGTATATCTCTGAATCAAGTTTCCATACAAATATCTTTGTGACAACATCCATTAGCTTCATTCTCAACTTCAAGTTGACCGCCATTGAGATCAAATATCTAAAGGTAATTCCTCCCATGATCGGAGAATAGGTTTCTTCATAATCAACTCCGGGACGTTGAGTGAAACCTTGAGCTACAAGCCTTGCCTTGTACCTTACAACTTCGTTGTTTTCATTCCTCTTAGAACAAAGACCCATTTGTGACCTACGGGTTTATATGGGAGGTGTGCGGCATACTGGCTCAAACACCTCTCTCTTGTTCGGAGAGACTAACTCTGCGATGATTGCCTTTTTCATTCTTCCCAATCTAGTCTTTTCTTGTACTCTGCTAGAGATGCAGGCTCGGGAACATGATCAATGATCGAGGCAATCTTCTTTCTGAAGTATGCATCAACGTTGGTGTTGCTCTATTGAGGATTCTCTGTTATTACAAAGTTTATGACCATTTCTTCATGGGGTGCTTCATGCACTTCTACTTGCTCTTATTGCTATTCCCTATCGCAGAGCAAGTTCCTTTAGCTTTCATCGCCTATGTGTGCGCACACATTATTTCCGTGGCTTCCTTGATGGTAGATTCAAGTCCGGAATTGCCTTTCTGTTGGCTTCTTTCCAGTGCAGTCTCAGCGGCTCCCCTTCTTTCCTTGGGGCATTTTCGTGATTGGTTGTGGTAAGTCCTCTCGCTTGATTTTCTCCAGACGTCTCCGGTACTTTGGGTTTGAGGAGCAGATTTCTGTTCTTTTCTTTGAGGCCTCTGAATAGGTGAGGATACCTTCTATTTTCTTTGGTATTTCCACCCTCTCGGTGCATTCCTTGCGAGTTCATGCGACTTAACCACGCCCTTGGATCACAAAAATGATCAGGCAGTTCGTTTGCTAAATTCTGCAAATCAATTATCTTCTGGACTTCTTGATTTGCTTCATTAGTGCGAGGGTCATGTGCGGGGATCCCAGTGGAATGCCATATGATTTCCCAGCATTTTTCATCCAAAGGTTGATTTCCTCCCCGTAATGACGGGAAACGATCCTCGTCAAAGATGCAATCAGCGAATCGGGTTGTATGCAAGTCTCCAGTCATGGGTTCCAAATACCTGATTATGGATGCACTCTCATAACCAACGTATATCCCAGACTTGCGGAGAGGGCCCATTGCGATCGTGAGGGGTGGTATAGGTACATATACCATACACCCAAATTTTCTAAGATGGGAGATCTTGGGATGATCCGTGCATTGCATAGGAGAATGGATGTTGTAGGCGACGGTGCGAAATTGATAAGAGCTGCTGCGTGCGAGGATGCGTGTCCCCAACAAGTGTTGGGCAAGTTACAACTCTGCAAAAGCGGTCGGCAATGAACTTAATCCTCTTTATTAGTGCTTGGCTAGCCCATTCTGCGTATGGGCGTGCGGTGCGGAGTGCTCAAGCGCTATCCACATTGCGGTGCAATAATCATCAAATGCCTTTGAAGTAAATTCTCGGCATTGTCCATTCGATGGACTTCACGCGATGATCGGGAAAGCATTCTTAATTCTTATGATCTGCGAGATCAGCTTTGCGAAAGCATGGTTTCTTGTTGACAATAAGCATACATGCGACCATTTCGAGGAAGCATCGATGAGCACCATAAAGTATCGAAACGGCCATGACAGGGGCTGAATCGGACCGCAAATATCCCCCTGGATGCGTTCCAGGAATGCAGGGATTTCACTTTGCACTTTCATGACAGAGGGTCTAGTTATTAATTTCCCGGTGGCACATGCAGGGCATACAAAATCTTCATGATTCGGGAAATTTTTAACGTTAATGCCATGACCTTGTGAGTTGTTCACTATATTTCTCATCATTCTAAGACCAGGATGGCCTAATCTACCATGCCATAAAGAAAATAACTCGAGCTTCTAAAAGCAGTCTTCAAGGAAGTATACACTTGGTGCATGAATATTCGTGTAGTACAACCTGATTCATATGAGGACATTTTTCTAATACTATTTTTCCACATATCGCGTGCTTCACAATGCACAAGTATTCTTTGTCATTTTCTTCATTGGTTTCTACGTGAAAACCATTGGCGCGGATGTCTTTAAAGCTTAAGAGAGTGCGCGTTGATTCAGGGTACAAAAGGGCTTCTTCAATTACCAAAGTTGTACCCATAGGTAATATAATTGTGGCTCTTCCTGAGCCGATTACATATGAGTCGCTTCCTGCGATCGTAGTAATCTTTCCAGCGTTCTTCGTGATCGACTGGAAATATTTAAACTCTCTTAAGATGGTATTTGTTGTGCCACTATCAACAATGCATATCTCTTCCATTTGGGCGCTACACGATTTCTAAATAAAAGAAATATAATTCTAATCAGATAGAGGCAAAAATAATCCAAATATTGCTTGCAAATTTGAAGAATACTGGAATAAAGAATAAATTGCGTATTTATTCATGAAAGAAGTATGCTCTTCTAGAGCTTACAATTCATTATTCAAAGAAAATGCTAACAACCATAATCTAAAAAAATGCATTAAACAGAATCTATAAAATATGCATTGATTTCTGCTTCAATGTCATCGGCAGAAGTTTTCTCTTCATTTGCCATAATAATGGCTGCAGCATCGATGTCCAGGCTGTTCTGTGAGGATAAGGCAAGTGGGGTATCTACATCCATGACATCATCATCACCGATGTTGGCGAAGTGTGCCTCTGCGGGGGCGTTTTCCTTTGCCTTCCTCTTAGCCTGATATGCGTTGATCACTTCCTTGGATTCTCGATATATCTTCGACCAATGTCCCCAAGTGCCACACTTGAAGCACGTTTGGTTCTACTGTCCATACGGCTTGGTGTGCGTCTTTTCTTTGTCATCCCTCTTCACAGGGGCTTTGGACTTTCCTTTGGCCTGGGGCCTCTCTTTTCCACCCTGCTTGCCCTTCTTTCTATGAGCGGGCTTTCTCACCTTGTAGCTATTGGCATTGACTTCTATGCCAGTGCCTCGTCCAGGTGGCTGCGAGACATAGTTCTTGCGTAGAACATCGTCTTGCGATTCCGCAACCTGCATTACATCAATCAGTTCGCTATACTCCTTGTATGCGTCCCGACGATAGCTGCGTGCACTCTGGATAGCATTAGGGTGGAAGGTAGAGAGTTTTCTCAATCTTCTCTTCATCGGTGATCTTCTTGTCACATAGAGATTGGTACAAATTCGTGCAAGGCGTAATTGTACTCGAACCATTGTTTTATAGTCGCAAATCTCAGCGCACCCAATCTTGCTGTGCTTGGGGCAAGATGGCGTACTTGAGTTTTTCGAACCGCTTCTAAAGTGCAGTCCAAAGCTCAAGTGCACTCTCCTCAGCCATATATTCATTCTTCAGAGTGGCTGAGAGGTGGCGCCTGAGAAAATGCAGGGCTTGATCGTTCTGCTCTACGGTAGGTTTCGCGTCCTGCGAGGACCCTAGACCAATCGCTGCACGGAGCTTCTTGCCCCCAAGAACAATCTTTACGTCCGATGCCCAAGTGAGGTAGTTCTGACCGTGCGGGGCCAGTTCTTCAAACTCACGATTCATAATGCCAGACATCTGCATGATTTCAAAATTCTGGTTTAGATTACTGCGTGTAATCTGATAGAAAATGGTTGCAAAAACACAAAGAACTGAAAATAAATTCACATGTATTTTCAATATGCTAAACAAAGCAACGAATTCAAAATTCATAAAGAATATTCATAAAACAGAGAAATAAAGCTAGAAAAATTAAAAACAGAGCCAAATAAATCTTCTTGATTTTCTGGCAATTTTTCAAAAAAATTTGCAATTTTTTTCTCTATCTTTTTTTTTTCTTTTTCTTTCACTTTTCTTTCTTTTCTTTTTCTTTTCTTTTCCCTTTCTTTTCTGGCCGATCGGGTATATGGGCCTTGCCCCGGCCCTTAAGCCGCAACGCGCTAGGGTTTCCCCACACCCGCGCCGCCTTCTCACGCGCGCCCCTGTGTCGCCACCTTCTGCGCCTCGCGCCGACCGCCTGGTCCACGCCTCGTGCCGACCGCCTGGTCCGCTTCCCGTGCCAGCTCGCCCTCCCACGCCTCCACGTCCGTGCCACCTCGCTGCGTGCGTCGCCCTCCTCCCAACTCTTCGTGCGAGCAAAACGCGGCTTCGAGCCGGCGGCTATGGCGCGGCCGTGGCAGAGGGCGGGCGCGGCGACGGCCGACGGCGTGCTTGGCGGTGGCTGCGAGGCACGATCAAGACGGTTCTGCAGAGCAAAGCGAGGCGGCGCTTCGGCTTCAGCCGGCGGCGACGATGGCGGTGACTTCGGCGCGGCGCCGTGAGCGACTCAAGCCGGGCGACGGCGGAGTCGAGGGTCGAGGCGGCGGCAAGCGAGGCTGCCGTGGCGCTGCGGAGTTCTGGTTGCCGCGGCTGGGCGCCGTGGTGGCTGCGGGTCGGGCGGCGGCAGCTTTCGGCGTAGCGCGGCCGCAGGCGGACGAGGCGCCGGGCGCGGTGAGCGTGATGATCGGCCGGCGGGTTAAGCGCGATCGCCCAGCGCCGTCTTGTGGTGACGGTCGCCGAGCGACGCCGAGCCGCTTCATGCTCAACCGACGGGGCGCGACGCCGTCGGAGCCAGCCGAGCGGCGGGCGCGCGCAGGTGACCGACTGTGCCGGCGGCCGAGCACGCCTTACGAGGTAGTGTGGCGTCGGCTTCGGACGCGACTTCGTGCGCGACTGCCGAGATGCATGTACTTTCTTTTTTTACGAGATGAGCGATGTATCGATCTTGCCTTTAAGCCGTGCCACGTGACGCAAACATAAAACAGATGTGTACGGTAGATGCATGCATAGGATCAACAGCGATTAGAGACAATCACCGATTCTCACCTCTTCTCACCTTTCAATTCTGAACTCCGGTAGAGCTTCGTGCTGATAACGTGTTAAGGAACCTCGCTATCGAATAGTCCGGGGTTCCCGAACAGATCTGAATTGGAGAACAAAAAGAGAGAGAGACACGTGTTTAGGGAGAGCAACAGCGAAATTCTTTTATTGCTAATGATTGCTTGTACATAGGAGGGACCCCCTCCTTTTATAACGCTCACCTAAGGTTTCGGCTAAGGGGCCAACGTGGGCTTTCCATGGACCACGAGGGTTTCCCAACACTTTGTAGGGTACATTTGCAATGACCCAGAGCATCGTATTTCATATTTTCTGTAGTGGCGCATATGTAATTGATAAATTTTCAGCGATGATAAATATTGAGTGGCTCAGCAAAATTTGTCGATTCCTCCATTTGAAAGGAACTGCACTATTTTTTCTCTCGTAAAATAAATATTCTGATAATGTAATTTACATGAGGACCCAGGTAAATGGTACAGGTAAATGAATCCTCAAAAGGAAAAACTAAGGAATCCGAAAGAAAAGTGCTCTCTGTAGACAAACGGTTCACCAATTGCCTACCGGTACCAGATAATCCTTCAAAGCCTTCACCCTCTTCTTGCTCCTCAGTTTCCGAAATGCGCCTGACTCTATCTGCCTAATCCTCTCCCTGCTCACACCCATGACGTTGCCAATCTCCTGCAAGGTTCTTATCCTACCATCGTCGAGCCCAAATCTCAGCCTGACGACTTGCTTCTCGCGTGCGGTCAGTGTGTCCAGTGCCTTGTGTACATCCTTTTTCATTGACAATCTGTTCAGCATCTCCTCAGCTGTCTCAGCGCTGGGATCAGCTGTGACTTCCTGAAAATGGAAGCAAGTTATCATCTGAGTTCTATGACAGAAAGCACAAGTGAGATACAGGAGATGAAGGAAACCATACCTGATAAGTCATGTCAGTGCTACCAATTTTGCTATCAAGGGATACAGCATATTTAGGGAGGTTTACTGCTGCCTCGACTCGTTTGATTGGCAGACCAGTGTCCACTGCTATTTCTTCGTTAGTGGGTCGTCTTTTAAGCTTACGGCGAAGTTTTTTTATGCACTCCTTTACACGATAACTTGCTTCAACCATGTGAGTCTAGTAATGAGAGTAAACCAGTGTGAGAAGAAATGGATCTAAGAAAACCGCTTTGATGAAATAAAAGATACCACCTTAATATCATCCATTTGGTACTAACTCTGAAAGCTATCTCATGATAGTCTAGTTAAACTAAACCAAATGAACTGAGATGTTCCCAAACATAAATCCTAGTTAACATGAATCATCAATGAACAGAGACGATATTAAACGAGAAAGTCAAACAGAAGGAATAAAATGCGGAAGCATTTTATCACCATATGAAGAAAGGAAGACAAAACTAACTGTCAATATTATTGCACCATGCTATTGCAACAAGAAACTATCATCATCAATGTTTTATGATATGAAATTAATAGTTATCGCACATGTGCGCACTGACTAGCAGTCACACCTATAATTCACCCTCCCTGAATAAACTTCTGTCTGGCAAAGTTGCGTGACTTAATTCAGGCCACACCCATGCATGCCAGTACCATTCGTCACCAACTCACCATAAGTATGAGCACAGATTGTGGGCAGACAAAACAGTACATCAAAAAAATCAATCAGACAAAATAAAAGGATGGTGGGACATACCGGCAAGCGAAATATCTGGGATTGCTCAGAGACAGATTTACGCATTGCTTGTTTGATCCACCAGTGAGAATACGTAGAGAACCTAAAACCCTTTGATGCATCAAATTTTTCAGCACCCCTTATAAGGCCCTGCATTCCTTCCTGTAATGAAGACCTAAAAATAAAATACCGACGCTAAATACAGCACTGCAGATACTATTCTTATTAAACAGAAAAGGTACAAAGTACATGCATGTACCTGAATAAGATCATAAAGCTCCATTCCAGGGCCTTCAAACTCCCTGGCAATAGAGATTACAAGTCGCACATTGGATGTTACCATTCTGTTCTTGCAATAAATACCATGATCCAGACGTTTCCGCAAAGTTTTCTCATCAACTCCAGCTGCTGCTGCCCACTGAGAGAAGGTTGGCTGGCCAGCATTGTACTCTGTAAGCTCAGCTTCGATTGCCTCCAGCTTCAAGAAATCCTGCACCAATCCAAGGCAAACGTGCATAATTAACTCCAAAACTGACTCTGCAGCAAAAGGAAAATATTTACTCCAGTCCAAAATAGATGACGGTTTAGAAAGTTGGTTTTGGTTTGCAAATAGATATCATTTTGGGTTTTCGACACACATTTTCTACCAAATGCCCCTATTAATTATTTATTGGTATTTGGTAGTGGTGTTAGAGATATGTGTGTACAATCAATAGGGGAAAATTATTATTTTTTAAAGTATTAACTCCTTTCTTGTTCTGTGTTCATGGAGGTAAAATGACAAGTAATTTAAACCAGATGTATAAATGGCATCACCACATGGCTGGAATGGTGAATAGTTGTTTTCTAAAGAACAACATCAGATAACATTGCAACTTTTGAAATGTCAAGGATTTGCATGTTCTACCAGAAGTTTTAAGGAACCTCTAAACTTCACAGCGATACTCATGCAAAATTCAAAGTTTGTACCATCAAGACGCCCCATGCCCCAGATACTGCTGCAAGGACCAATATATTATCATACAACAACCGACCAAGCCTTTTGTCCCAAACATGTTGGGGTAGGCGACCAATATATTATCATATTTTCCCAAAATAGCATATTGAGGTTTTCCTTTCCTGCAAGGTTTCTGCCTCTTCTCATAAAGAAATGACCATGCAAAAAGGACTTCCCATATTTTGTCGTATTAAAGTTTCACCCCAGTTGGGCCATGGCGATTTCAGGATTCAAATATGTCTTAGAACTGCAGAATACAAATTGCAAGCCTATGCAACTAAAAGTTTAGAATATTTCTGGTTACCTAGAGCAGCAAAACTAGTTAAACTACAATACTTGTTAAGCAAATTGTAGCCAGTCCACTGGCTGGATCTGAAAACAACAGTGCAGCTCCATTTTATGTACAAGCATACACATACTGAAATGAGAAGGGCCAGTAGAACCTAAAATTTGTACTAGAGAAAAACTTCAACATCTTTGGCCAGATAGACAAAAAGGCGAAGTGAGAGATTGCGGAAGTATCTAGGCATGTACAAATTGAAGAGTGGTAGAATACCAAAACTGCCAAGCTAACTTTTGAGCTGAGAAGACCCAATAGTGCATACTCATTAGTTGTAATATGGTAGCCTCACCTGAATACCTTTTGAGAATTCAACCTCTTCCTTTGCTGTAAGAAGTCTCCGGCCAGTCATCTTCCACAAGGAACCTAAAGGATTCATGCTAGATGAAGAACCCTTGGACCGCTTCTTCTTTGAGGATGTCGTAGGTTTTTGTGAAGTACGGACTGTTGTAGCAGCCTTTATTGCTGCTCTTGTCCTCCGAGCTCTTCTCTCAGATTGACGTGCAGACTTCACAGCTATGCTCTGAGTGTCCCGTGTATCATCGTCTAGTTCAGCTTCATCACTCACGATGCCATATGATTCTAAGTCCTCCAACAAAACATCATCACTATATTCATTAAGACTACTCGATTCCATTTCAGTGCGAAGGATTTCTTTTGCCAAGTAGTTGTCCACGGCCTTTTTTTGTCTAATGACGGGCTGGTTATTGTTATTTTGTACCATCCGAACAACTTCTTGGGCAGCTTCGGCAGCTGCTCTAGCAAGAGCAACCGCCTCTGCAGCTGCAGCTGCTACCACAGCCTCTTCATTCAGAAGTGCTTCTGATGCCAGAGTTGACTCAAAATTTTTCTGTGGACACACGTTGAAAAAGGAAAGAATGTGAATGTTATGATACGGCATTATTATTAAGGAATTGCTAATGTTACATGCCCTATAATTAGCTCCCCTAATGGCATTATTAATTATTTGAGAGCTAATTAACGCTACTAGCAATACAATGGTTACAATACAATCTTGTACATATGTAAAGTGAAATTATATCATTTTAAAGTGAAATAATGTGTTAGTTCATATCAAATGTCACTAGTATCATTACTCGATTTCTTCCTGAAATGTTCTTCTAGTATTCTACCATACTTGGTCAACTAATCAGTTCACATTTTCACTCAAAAACAACTGAAGTGTGAGATAACTACGATACGTCCAGTAATATGTGGGCAATCAAGCTCATGCCTGCTTTGAATCGAACCTTTTCTACCAATTTAATGTAAAGTGTAAAACCAAAAGCATGTGCATTCTTGTCTTCACTCTCGAATGATCCAATCGAGCAAGCCTTTTCAACCTACTCTCTCACTCACTAGAAACAACGAAATAGAAATAGCAACTTGAATTCAAGAATACCAGCAGCGAGAACGGGCAGTCAGCAATCTTGAGAGACAAACTGAGAATAGCCGAGACGAGCGTGTCACCTGGAGAGCCACCGCTGGGTCCGGGGAGGAGTACGCGAGGCGCAACGGCCCGCCGGCGGCGCGGGCTGCGTCGACGACCGCGGCGGAGGTGATGGCGCAGTGGACGCGGAAGGGGCTGCCGCCGGGGCACCTGGAGGAGGAGGAGGGGGGGTGGTGGTGCGCGTGAGGGCAGGGACTAGGAGCCCACTTGAACTGCGGCGCCAGGCACGCCATTGGGGAGCCCGGGCTGCTCGGCTCACCTCGGGTCGGTCTCCATTGCCGGGGAGGGACGAGGCGACAGTGCTGATGATGGCCTTTGGGTTTGGCTTGGTCTGGATGGATAAGGGAAGATCACGTTGGAGTAGTGGGCCGCCTCCGCCTGCTGGGCCGGCCCATTTACTTCCATGCCTTCTCGGAGAATTTTTTTCTCTTTAATATTTCTTTTTAATTTTTTTTCAAAACTAGGAGTTAGGTTTTAGAAATTGCAAAACTAAGCGACGGTCGCCCCATATACGGGCGATATGTCCCTCGGATAACGGCCTAGCTAACTAGAGTAACGGCAATACCACCTATCGCCCGAGGGACATATCGCCCGTATATAGAGTGGCCGTCGCCTAGTTTTGCAATTTCTAAAACCTAACGTTTAGTTTTGAAAAAAAGATTAAATAGAAAAAATCCCCTTCTCGGATACGGGGCAGGTAAAAAAAACAAAAAAAAACTCTGTTTCGGGTTCAGGTGGGCCCCCTAGGTTACAGCGTGCCATGTGGCATGCTGAGTCATTGTCCGGTCTACGGAGCTGCCTCAGCCCGGGGTTTGTGGAGTACCAGCGCATCATGCTTGATGGTCCAAGAGTATCTGACTTTGGGTTTTCCTCTCCATCTCGGAGGAAGGGACGGAGGTTCATCGGAAAGGAAGATGTACATCTCATTATGAATGTAATTTATATCTGTATTATTCACTGTGCATTGAGATTTGTGTATTGGAAGTACTCTTTTCTCTCCTCCACTCATTTCAAACTTCAAATTGCATTGAATGGTGTAGATATGAGTTGTAAATACAATGGGATGTACAAAATCCATTCTCGGAGATTCATGGACTACAACTTAAACAGTTGCGTATAGACTTTTGGATAAAAAAGCGGCGCTTCAGATCTTTCGAGACACATGGTTGAACGATCCGGACCGTTTGTTGACTCGATCGGACAGCTCTAAAGATCAGGGAATGGGTGACTGCATGGGAACCCTATCCTGGAAGAAGAGTGTGAGTGCTTAAATGAGTTGCTATACGCCTAGTCGTGTATACATATGGGTGCATAGTTTGACCCATACAGGGCCTGTTTGTTTTTTATGTGGATTTTGGATTCTGACCGCAAAAACTGAATAAAAAATAAACAGCTTGATTCTAGGAATCGATTCTCATAATCTAGTCCACCCATATACACTAGAATCCACAATTCACTTCATACGTGCTTCTGTGGATTCTAAGGAATACAAATATGAGAATGCCACTAAAAGTTCCAATTAAGTACTAACCAAATACCATCCCAAATCCAGAATCAGCTTCTCTACAGCCACAATGTAGAATCAGTTTTTGGAGAATCCGCAGCAAAAACAAACATGCCCTTAGACAATAGTGTTACACAGTATTGGCACTGCCATGAGCTTCTTACACATCGGTTCAAAGCAAAAATAGCGAGAGCAGTTTGGGCATTTCACATGTGGAAATAAGGGAAATAGGCAGGGAATGGGTGAAAAGAAAAAGGAAATGGCATGCGGTAAAGAAAACCAGATTCTGAGTGGCATTTTACGATTTTTCCTAGCTGCACGGTTCGCCGTGGCATGTATCAAATCTTGCTTAGCGCATCGATCATTAATTAGTTCTACGATGATGCTACGCATTGCCATGTTTTATGCTGATCAAGACTAAATTAATCAGCACAGCACAAGAAAAGGGAGACGATGGACAGCTCAAATCATCATGAGTACAGGCCAACCCAACCACTTGCAACAAGGTGTTGGATTTGTCACTGAGGAATAATACTTATAAATGACAACCCAGCTCACAACCAACCAAAAGTGCCAGTGCACATATGATTCCCTAGCCTACTCATCCTTGGCATACCTCAAGGGTGAGTTCAAAATATCGAAAAGGGAGCTCTGGAAAGACAAATTCTGCATTTTACATCAACTATTTAGCTAGGTTGTTGGCTTATTTTTAAAATACAAGTACTCACAGAACCTAAAAGTAGTAGCATGCACCCCATAGGTAACCTGTTGCAGGGCCACTAGTACTCCTGCAAAAGCTTGGCACAGGATCATCTTCCTCAATCCATGTGAAGAGTGTAGCCTTGGAAATTCTATGCAATTGTTGCAATTTCTGAGATATAATGAGCACTACACATCGAGCACTTTTGCATATTGGACTGTATTTGAAGAATGCATCTCCTTCCTTGTTCTAGCAGCCTTCCCAGAAACAAACAGCATTAAAAGAAGAGCTTTTTTATGGTACATTAAATTCAATAGGTGACGTTCATACTTTTCGATTAAATGGATCAGATTAGCTAGAATTTATTTATACTTCGTAGTAGAGTAGTAGAAATACTCTTAGCAAATTAACGGCTAGATGTAAATTCTTCTACCCGATGTATACTACCAGTATAATGTATCCTAAAATTTGAGCAACTGAGCAGTTATTTGGAAAAGCTAATGTATTTATACAAAAAAAGTAGGAGAACTGTCATAATTCTAACCTTTGAGTTTGTATTTCTCAATGCTTTGTCCATCTCCTCAAACACATCCTTTATTGTTGGACGCCCTACGCTGGAGTGTGCCACACAAAGAACAGCGATTTTTAATATCAACACGAAATCTTCAATGTTAACCTCATCTCTAACTCGTGGGTCTATGAATTCTTCCAATGGCTTTTTCCCGCTTACAACATCCTTGGCCTTTAGACAAAAAAAAAATTACATTTGAAATATGCTCATAAATCACATAGAAAATAAGGAGCATCAAAATTTAACTCCTTAAAAAATATAAGACATCAGAATAAAAGGAACCCATGATGACAATTACTCCTAAAATTCTAAAGGGGTAAAATGATTTGTACATGGTTAGCAAAATTTTGTTTTTTTTTACGTAAATTTTTTTTTGTTTCATATTGTGATAGAAATATGGTCATAAAAATATTAGTCTGAATTTACCTTCTTTGTAAGAGAATCACGCGCAACAATGTCAAGTTCTATGACCTTCCTTCCTGACAGAAGCTGCAGTGCAACCACACCAAAGCTGTAGATGTCACTGGAACAAGTGAGCTTTGAATGTGTGATGTACTCGGGGTCCATGTAACCAATGGTTCCCCTCACATCTGTGAACACCTTGGTCTCCTCCATTTCCAGCATTTTTGCCAGCCCAAAGTCAGATAACTTCGGCTCCAGGTTCTCAGTCAGTAAGATGTTAGTAAGCTGAAAAATCAAAACAGAATTTCAGAACACAAGAGAGTAATGGTTTGACAAATGTTATGATTCACATTGTTATACCTGCAAATTCATTCAATTTTCTCACCTTAATGTCTCTATGCACGATGCATCCATCAGGGTGTGTGTGAAGAAACCTCAGGACAGATGCACAATCTCTCAGAATCTTCACCCTTGTTGGCCATGGTAGCACATAGTCACTTCCTGCCAATCAAGAACAAAACAATGCATCCCAAACTTAAGGTCATCAAACAGAAATTGTCACAAACCAACCATGAATTGTAACTAGCTCTCCTCAAAGCTTAGTTAATTATTCTTACTCAGTAGGTTCTGAGCTAGGTTGCCGTTGGCACAGTACTCATACACCAGGTACTGATCTCCCCCTTCGTCGCAGTACCCAAAGAGGCATACAAGGTTGGGGTGCCTCACCTTGGACAGCCCCTCCACCTCCCTTATGAACGACCCCGACATCGCCGTCTTGTGGATGTGCTTGATCGCGACGAGCTGACCGCTCGGTAGCACCCCCTGGTACACCAGGCCTGCACTACCGGAACCAAGGTATATCCTGCTGTTCGCATAGTTTATCGCCCTTTCGATCTCGGCCTTGGTGAACTTGTACAGCCCTGACCACCTGTTGATCACCTCCCCATGCACCTTGTTGTCTTGTAGGAGGTGAAGCAATCCATGAACATTAGTACATGACGTTGTGTATGATTTCTGAAGCTTGTCACGGTTGAGGTGCTGTAATTAGATATGCATGTATGGGTGTATCTACCTTCAGATGGGTTTTTTGAGTCAGTGGTTTCATCAACCTTGTTCTTGTGACTCAGGTATCTGATGATCGTGATGGCAAAAGCAAATACCATGACTGCGAAAACTATCAGGACTGCAAATGAGCTCCCTGAAATTATTTTGGAGGTATTGCTGTTATGCCTTTAGGGGGCAGTGTTGAAGTGCGCATATATAAGAAGGGTTTATGGCTTACGTTTGATCTTGATGTATTCACCATCTGCAATTGTCAAAGGAAGGATCTTGTTAGTATATATCATCACTGTGCTTCACTTGTTAACTCAAACAGCAATTCTGTCGTAATTGACAGTTCTAGTACAATTAGATGAGATACGTAATCGCCACAACTCAATCTAAGCAACTCGGAATTGTAAATCGTGTGGTTGCTCTAAAGAAAAATCGGACAGTTATGAACTCTGTCATACATACATTAATCAAACCTCCTATACTAACAGGCCCTGTTTCGTTTCTTGTGTTTGAATCGTTCAGTAGTGTTTTTATGGATTTTGTTATACTCTGATATCCCTTCTTATACGCAGCAGCTCTCGAATCAAATTAGAGTTTTGTAAAATACGGCACGAGTGTGCACGAACTCAAGAATGCAGAAGATAAATATCGTAAACAGAACCAAAATAACAACGTTAAAAAACCACAACAATAGAAAAAAAAGATTTAGCGAAGCTGACCGTAAATTCTTTAAGTACAACCTCAAAAAAGTACAAAGGATTATCGCTCTCTCGTAACCCTCTTGAAACTTTTAGGACCTTTATATTCCTTTCCTTATATAAGAATTTAATGCTAAAAATAAACATAGCCTCTAATATTCTCGTGCGTTTCTTGCATTGGATACCATGACCACCCTTATGGGTTTATATAGCTCCATTAGTTCTCCTCCAAAGGAAAAATAAAATTCTACTCTAAAAGAAAGTATGAATCCAAATATTATTAGGATTAATCTAGGATTTCTTACAGTACACATTTTTAAATTCTAAAAAAATAGATATGAGTCATCGTACTCAACAGCTGTGAAACAAAAACTATACAAATCCTAAGAGGTACATTGTTCATAATATAATTAGGTCCCCCCTCTCTGTGGACCTTAATTGCTTAATACTCCTTCGAAGAATGCAACTACACAAACATTTTTACAAAACCAAATTTGCAAAGCAAGAAGACGTCCGACATTGCAGTTCAGCTGAGCTTGGTTGCATATTATTGGATATAAGTTTCATTTCTTTAATTCTCCTTTCCCTTGGATAAAAGGGTATCCACCAAGATTTCTTTTAATTTTGAGAAATTATATATCAACCGCGGACTATAGAAAATGAAATAATTTAAAAACGGTAAATTAAATGTTTCGAATAATTTAGAAAGATAAACAAACCATTAAATCAAACCTGCGACAAAATCCTGATCTGCCTTGCATCCAAGTAAGGCCACCGAAATCAAAACTAGCCGAAACAGCACCTTCTCCATCGTTCAGTTTTCTTCAGCTGTGTGCTGATCAAGACACAGATGCAAACGAACTTTGTGAAGCATTCCCATGGAGGCAACCTTATATGCCCTTGTCCTCCTTAGTAACCATCGATGGCAATATATAGCTATAGGGAGAACTCGATATTCTTCAGGAATGTCTGCCACATGATTAGTTTAATGAGCTCTCAACTTCTCATGCATTGATCTTGGCGTATGTAATATTATTTATTGATTACTTCTGTTTGGGAGGGGAATTATACGCGTATCAGTGCGTTCTACATTGCTTCCGGAGCCATAGTTTGGACCGCTTGTTTCGTGGTCATAAGAAAGGTAGAGACGTAGAGGTGAAGATTTTGCAGGTATTGTGTTTATTTTAAGGGTGCAGCACAAGTTGGCAAGATGGCCCGATGGGGACGTGCAGGAAACCCTTTTTTTCCCCTTTTTTTTTTTTGCTTAAATTGGTGTATTTTATCCCTAGTTTGAAAACCGGTCCGGCTGTAAAAAAACCGAACGGTCCGATCCGGTTTGCCCTTTAGATCGTTTACCCAAAAAAAAACCGGCTACAAATTATTTTTAATGACATGCCCTGGTGGGAACCGAAACAGCAACCTCAGCCTTGAAAGCCAACTATCTGGGCTAAGCTCATCGTTGGGCATTAAGGAACACAGGAAGTCATGCTACGTTACATTATTTAGTAAACTAGCGAGATGGCCCGTGCATTTGCGCGTGCATCATTTTTAAAGTATGTTTAAATGACTTGATAATATATTTGTGATTTTTTTTTTCAAAAATAGATCAATACAAAACACAATTTGTGATATTTTGATATTGTATATTATAGGAGAATATATTTACTCCGTTTCTCAGTACTTATCACATGTGACCGAAACTTTCTTCTACGAATACTTGCATAGAAAAATAGTAAACATAGCATAACATAATATTTTCTATTTATATCATCATCTCTTAATTTCATTATTACAATGTTTGTCTCTTTCTTTCGGTACTTCTTTTATTGCACATCATATTGCTCATACCGGTATAACTAAGAGAACAACTGCCATGTATCACCCTCTTAATCTCTTCGTTCCGTGAAGATCTACCAAATAAAGAGTTAGAAATTTTTTTGAGAATTTTTAGTATATTCTATATTATTTTAGGGACTATAAAAAACGTGTAATCAACTTTTATTACATAATAGTTAATAACATATATATATATATATATATATATATATATAAATCAAATTACTTACCTTATTTTATTTCCCCCCTTAAATTAGCATATTTCTAAAATTTTAATTCTGGATAAAATAAAAAATTATATTTTTCACTTAGTATGGAATTAAAAAACAATCCTAATTTCCTTTTATTTTTATTCTTATGTTATTTATATTTAATTTCGAATTTCAAGTTTTGATTTAGAATTTGTATGAAAATCAAATGACTAATTTTATTTTGTTTTTTATTCCGAATTTATGTTAATTTTTATTTAATTTTGCATATCGGTTGTACTGTAGAAATCATATACAAATCCAACTACTATTTTTTATATAATTTATATTCTGTATTTTAGCAATGAACATGTTTAATTTGGATTTCATATGAAAGTTAAATGGTTGAATTTTATTTATTTATTATTCTGAATTTCTGTTATTTTTATTGTTCTTAGTATGGGCCTTTTTCTTTTAATCTAAGCCATTGATTTTATTTTTATTTAGTTTTTAATATTAGTTTTGGATTAAATTGATAATACAAATCCAATTGCTAATTTTTACCTAATTTTTATTCTGAATTTTAGTAATGTAAGTGTTTTAATTTAGAGTTCATATGAAAATCAAATGTCTAATTTATTTTTATTTTTATTCTGAATTTTTGTTAATTTTTTGTTGTACTTCACATAGACTTTTTCTTTTAATCTAAGCCGTTATAATTCGGATCCGCTAGATAGACGGTTAGACGTTTTTTGAAATAGTAACATCAAATCTAATGGCTATTATAGTTCAACTTAGTTAAAATTCATTAAATTAAGGGTTATATGTTTTGCTTTTTTATGAGAATTTCTAGCATTTTATTTTCTTAACAACTCTATATGATATGCTATTGAAGCGCCGTAGGACCGGTCTTGACCCCGTGACCCAATATAGGATGGGCGTAATGCCTTCTGATGAAGCCCAGAACACTATTACCACATCAATTTATTTTTTTTGATCAGGTCGGTGCCATACTTGGTGTTGAATCTATCATAGACGAACCAAGAGATAAAAAAGAACAAATCTAAAGAATCCTGATTTTGTGGGAGTTAGATTGGGAGATCAGGAGGCGCACTCTTCCGCGTCAAGAAAGAAGCAGCGATTTCTGTTTTTTTTTCTGGCTACGCAAGTAAAAGGATTCGAAGGGCGATCGAGCTCGTGCAATGTTATTATTTCCCCGTTCTTTTCTTTCCTCGGGAGCACTTGGATGGGGAGCACCAGCAGACACCATGGCGTCCAGGGGATAAGTCTGTATACAGTAAATGTCTTGATTTATTTGTTTCTCGACAAAACCGATCTACTTTTAGAGAGTTCTTAGAAAAACGAAATCAAATACAAATTAGTTTTAGGGCTACGTGACTTTTATGTTATGGCTGAACCAACATGAGGTCATTTGTATTTTCTTTAATTGCATGCATTGAGTCACATCGGTGTGTATTGTCTATATAAGGCCAATGTGCGTCCAATGTAACGTCAGAGTTCATATGCTGGTTTGTTGGTTATGATTTGCTAATCAAAATTATAATTAGGCTTAATCACGCATGAAATCCAGATGTATCGATCCGCCCCTACCATGTAAGTTTTGTCTTTTATTTTGATTTTATACTACAAAGTAATATATATATCTACTCAATAGCATCTAATGGTCAATATGATGCATTTTTAATTAGGGTCCACCAAATTAAAGGCTAGATATTTTGCTTTTTTGTGAGAATTTCTAATCTATTTCTCAAAGATCCAATGGCAGTTGTAAATAAAGCCCACCAGATTAAGGGCTAGATATTTTGCTTTTTTGTGGGAATTTATAGTCTAACTCTCATGGGCTTTATTTCTAGTCTATTTCTGAAAGATCCAATGACAATTGTAAATAAGGCCTATAGGATTAAGGGCTAGATATTTTATTTTTTTGTGGGAATTTCTAGTCTATTTCTCTTTTTTCTTAGCGACTCTTATGAGCTTTTAATATATAATAGATGATAGAACCACCCGTTGATCTCCAACTAATTTTATGGTAAATATTAAAATATTGTTGTAAAACGAAATCGTTTGTCCTTGATCAACCACGATGCACCAACGAACAATAAGCACACACAATATAGGGAGACAAAATTATGTTCTCTCTCTTTATTAGATTGGTTCTCTTATAAAGGGGATGCCAAATATATAGTAAATAATAGCAAGGAGCATGGCAGCGGCACAAGCTCCTTGTGGCAACGACCTAGAGTTGAGGATGAAGTCCAGGCGCTCATGCAAGTGGGAGGCTAGGATGCGGAGGAGGGTGTCAAGCAAGTGAGGTGGTAGCAGGGAGATTGTCGAGCATGGGAGTGTGTGAAAGGAGTCAGAGAAGAAGAGGGGAAGGAAGAAGACAAGGCCAATTTGGTCCATTTTGACTCATAATGGCATATCTCAAAACATAGCAAATATTTGATGGCATACTTCGAAGAAAAAACTTTGCAATGGCGTATTTTAAAATCAGCAACTTTAGAGTGGAATTTATCTAAATAACCCTTTTAAAAACATAAACAATACCAACATGAATCTTATTTGGCCCTTTTTGGAATGCAGATAATTCACTTGAACTTTGAAGCGATCACACAGCAAACAGTTCGATTCTCGTTGGATTCTAGGAAAATTGTTATTCCAAACGGGCCTAACACTAGTCTCAAGTACCTGTTCAACATGTGCAGGCGAGCATGGTTGATGCAAAACTAGATCGTACAATGTAATTTGTTCATGATACAAGGTGCCCGATCTTCGTGACATAGGATCAAGGATAATAAGTGATTTATGCAACATGACGAACCAATGGCACCAACCACTATCTTGATAAAGCAAACTGTGACAAAAAGAATTCTTCCAACCCCACACTCTTTGATCAATGTCTACCGAACCATACGAAGGTAGATGTGCAATCGCTCCTAGAATCACTGAAAAAATCATAAGGACAACAATGGAAGAGAAATAAATTCATATATACTCTCAATTCTTAAGGGGGTAGCCAGAGGCTTTGCACAAACCCTAAGAATAAGAGCAATAACGCTTCTCTAAATAATGTCTAAATAATTATCATAAGCTCATCGCTAAACAAAAAGGCATGCATACATGGGCTTATATAGCCCCTAGGGTCAGCCACAATGTGCCCAAACAGATCCAACTCATCCCTACATTGTTTTGGACTCACACAGAAAGGAAATACTGGTTTTACAACCGTCACATTGTTTCAGACATAGCGGCATACACGCGTCGAATTTGAGGCTGAGAGTGGATCCATTGCGTTGGGCATGAAGTTATCTTTTCACAAGTACAAGAATGCCCCGATCGGACTCTTTTTTGTAGAAGTTGTTAACTTTTAAGCTGGGCCCTGCTAGCTGCTTGAATCGAGTCCGAATTGGAAACATCCCTTCCTATCATTCCTTTCCTTGTTTGTTTTCTTTCCAATCTGTGTGGGACAAGTAAAGAAGGTTTTCTAAACCTTGAAAAGACGTGAAATAGAAGGAGACTACTCATACATACCATACAAGCCACGCCCGACATGTTTTTCAACTCCCGAACGTCGTTCTTGACATGTTATGCAGCATACACTTTAGGCCCTGTTTGGCAGAGCTTCAGATCCCAGCTCCACCTCAGAGCTGGAGTTTGTAGGCTAAAATAAAGTAAATTAAGTTTATATTTTTTAGTCTAAAATGTAAATAAGATGATCAATATAAACACTCTTAATGTACTCACAGCTCCAGCTCCATAAATTTTTGGAGTTAGGAATACGCTGCTCCACCAACTCCACGGATTTTGGTGGAGCTGGAGCTGTCCCAAACACCCCCTTAGTTGCCATAACTTATTGTAAGAAGCTTTAAATCACACACGGTTTGATCCGTTGGGAAGTAGACTTGATAATTTCTAATTATTTGTTTTGCGCACATTGGAACCCTTTAAGTTTATGTGGATATCTTCATAAATTTAGTGAACAAAACTGCGAGCACCATGTTGACCGAAACATGATTGATCTTGTATCTTCTTCTTGGGCCAGATGCTTCCCTCCACAGTGGTGCTACTGCTATCTCCTCCCTCTGGCCCGCACTATTGTTAGGTTGTCAGCACACCTACACACATACAAGCAAAGCCGTAGTCGTTTTCTTTCAAATAGAACATAATTGCAATGATTAAGTTTAGCTTTAACCTTGTGATAGTATTTTGAATTGACATATGTAGATGTGTATGTGATTAAGCTAGGGCAGTCCTCTTTCCGCTGTGGCCCATGACGACGAATCTTTTTTGCTAGCCATTCGGTACCCAAACAAATTTTTTGGTGTACTTTTGTCCCAGTGATTACCTTGTTTACCGAAATTCGTAGCTTGACAAACATCATTTTTTCCCGCGACGAAAACATCACAAGTTTTGAACACAAATGGCCGCTGGGAGGATATGCAACTAGAGATATAGCAGTTAAGGTGTAAGGAAGAAACAGAGAGAAAGAGAATAGAAGAAAATTAGTATTACTTTGCAAGAGAAAATATAAGAAATTTGTATTGGGAACGTGGATCGTACATGCCCGTATTCTCCAATTTGAGTATGCTTGAAATCAAAATATAATTGTGGGAGGTGGTTGGGAAAAAAAGGGGGTGTTTTCCGTAAAAGATTTCCTTTTTTAAGTACGATATTGTTTAAAATTCATTTGGAATGCAGGAAATTTGCAAGAAGAATCGATCCCATGGTCTCTCCACTTCTCAAATATAGGTCCTAACGAGCCCTTTCTTTGAACAAAAGAAGAAAAAGAAAGGTTCTAGTCTGTTCTTAATTTAGGACGCACACTTGATGCAAATATGCAATGCTATCCGTGTCCCAGCAGAAATGTGGACCAAGACTGACATAGCCGTTGCAGAAGCTGCCATGGTCCAACTCATTTCTTAACAGACAAATTTATTGTCTTGCAGTGATAAGTTCACATGCCTAGTAGATTACCCATTTTACAAATTCAGATTTGCATATCGCATCATCACACAAGTTTAGGAATCTGATGCGCTTTACCCTCTTATTACAAAGACCGGATGAGCGATTTTGATTGTCAACAAGGCGAGAGCACAACAGAAGCATGGAACAGATAATAACATGGCATGTACATAACGAACACAAATACCGAGCAAAAAGAATACCTCATAGTATTGTTGACAAAACAACCGGTCTACCATCCTACAAAAGCTCTCTAGCATGAGCAGATAACAATTAACCACGCCGAGTTTATATTTTATCCTTTTCTTTTCTGGACCATCCAACAACAAATTGTTCATCTCCTCGATGCTACTAGCACTACGAAATGGCAGACTGAACAAGCTAGGCACAGCAACAAACTTATCACTCCAAGGCTAAGCCTGGTTTTAGCACTCATCAATGCAGGAAGAGCGACATGCTGATCATCAAGCTATCCCGTTCTCAAAGGGCTAATTACAGTATCTGGAACGTCAGCCTTCAATGCTGTCCGCGATCGAAAGAGGTAGCAATAGCCTCTTGATGCGGCGGTTCTGTTTTTCCTCGTTTATACATGACATCACTGGGTGCATCGCCAATTGTCAATTGTACTTGCTTGTCATGTTGAATGTGCTAAATGTATCTGAATCCGATATAGTGAAATCGTCAGATCTCCATTTCGCTAGTTGCTGGTGGAGGCCCATCTCGCTTGTCTCACCCTCGTCGTCATCATCGATGTTTGTAGGCTTCCACTGATCCACCAGGGTGGAAAGTCGGTTCACGCAGTGGCACATGTCTGGCCTTTGGTATGGTTCTCGTGCTGTGCAATGGCGGGCAAGATCAGCTACCTCTAGCAAGCTCTTCCAAGCTTCAGCACTAAGTTCCAGTGTGGGATCCACAAACTTCCTGAACTTTTCTTTGTCAAGCATATTTCTACGGAAGATTGTTACAAGATGTGTTTCATCGTCAGGTAATGAATCATCAAGCACTTTTCTTCCAGCAATCATCTCCATTAGTATCACGCCATATGCATACACATCGACTTTTGTAGTAACTTTTCCAGTAGCTGTAAACATATAAATGGCATGTTTGTCACTACTACGTCAAAAAAAAATGGAAGACAAACATGAGGCAATGCAAACATTAAAGAAAAAAAATTCACACCAGAAATCTATTATACAATTCACAGCAGTATTCCTTTCATAAATATTAATTCCAAAACAGAAGTGTGAAAGAAATCCTACAAGACAACAAGAGTCCTCCTTTTTGTGAATAGACTCGTCCTATTGGGAAAAAGATAATGACAAAATTCAGTTGCAATATATATCCTTATCTGATGTGCGTCCAAAGTTCAAGTCCTAAAACATATTCCCAAATTTAAGCAAAGTTGCCTTCCAATGCACTGTGGTTATGAAATGACTTCTGAATCCATGTTTCATTTTAGATGGCACATCTGGTAATGGACTGAGAAAGTGTTTTGTGAACTTTTCTTATTTCGTAGTTGGCCTTTGACTGACCATACAGAATAAAAGGTACAGCCCTTTGTGTAGTGTCTAAAGCCACCTGAACATCAATATTTTCCAAACAAATGGGAACTGTCCAACCATAATACCTTGACTAAAAAGAAGTAAACAAACATGTTAGCTTATTGTAGCCTCAACCATAGTTACCAGAAACGCGGTTTGTCCGAATCGCGGTATAGGATTCGGGTTTGCGGTTCGCCGCTTTTACTTCCAATTTCCACTACGAACACGAATCCCATACCCTAAACCGGTTTGGGTTCGACGAATCCAATTCGCGATTCACTAGGGTTTACAGCAAATCGGTAACTATGGCCTCAACAATTTATAGCCCCAGAAGAACATAAGTATTGATGTATCATAGTTACCGGATTCGCTATAAACCCGCGTAAATCGCAAATCGGATTCGTCGAACCTAAACCGGTTTAGGGTAGAGGGTTTGTGTTCGTAGTGGAAATTGGGAAAAAAAAGTGACGAACCATGAACCCGAATCCCGTACCGCGACTCGGACGAGCCGCTTTTCTAGTAACTACGTGATGTATCTATATGATATGCCTAACTACATTACCCAGTTATTAATCCCTATGTTTTAGTCCTTTGTTTTTCATCTATCTTGTATCCATATAAGAATTGAGTTTCAATTTACTTATATTCAGATATGGTCACATATTTGTACTCCCAACAAATTAAAAAATGCGAAAGCTCATCGCAGTTTAGTATGAATAGAAGAACTCAACACAGGCTCTTTAGCAGATACTAAACTACAAATAAATTTATGAACTGCAACAAGTTGAGTAGAACAGTTTTTTTCCGCAACACATGTATCCATAATACCGCTTCTTCATAAGTAATTATGTTAGCAACTGCAACCGATATGTACTAAAATGACTTACAACACACTAAGGATGTTGTACTTGTGCTCAAACATCTATCCACTACCAGCAAACTAAGGAGAAGCTCCAAGTTTCACAATCTCAAGATTATATGTTCTGTCCCTAGGAAAATATAACTGTTACATGGCATGCAAGGGTACAAGGTAGACATGACATTGACATGCACGTAAAAACTGCAGTTAATTAGAGTAGCAGATTGAGAACATCACAAATAATGCATGTGTCACCGCAATGATAAGAAGTAGCTCTGTAACAAATACAACCGACCATTGCAGCATACATACACTGCCTGTGGACTTAAGACATGCTTTTGACAAATGCAGAAACACAAATAATACATGCAAACAATATCTGTACTTTGCGAAGCATGGACCTAACCAAACAAAAAGTACAACAACAATTCCATTAAAGGTTGACCAATATTTAAAATTTTAAATGGTTTCCAGTAGTGCCATTATACATTTGTCCATAAAGTGCCCAGCAAAAGGTTGTGCATGCAAATGTTAGCTCCAGCAGAAACCTGAGTCATTGGCTTGGGAAATGTTCATTCCCACAAGATTGTGTCAACACAGTGGACGAATGTAATAATTAATAAATGTTCACAACATGCAGCAAACATCAGCTGTCCAGTCAAAGGATGTAAGCATGCCACAAAAGACGGAACAAAGAAAAGGATCTATAAAGAGATTGGTGGAGATCCTATCTTCGGATGAAGAACAAGCACTATACAAAGCGGTAATGAAAGTTGCATTATTTTTTAAGTGATAAGAAATGTTACGATCTGCAAAACACTAGGGCTTTCCTAATTTGACACCAGTACACCACCTTCACAAAACCATAAAAGTTGTGTCGCATTTCTATCGATTAACAGAGTATAATCTGGACAGCTAATATATAAGTGGTCCCAGGTTTGTCATCAGTTTTTTTTAATATATAAAAAAAGGGTGCTGATGATTCCAATGGGTCATACTACTGTCCGACCGAAAAAGGACTAAAAAGTGCAATATGGTTAAACTTATCACTCCTAAGTCCTAAAATAACTGCATGGTTCAATAGAGCCTATTCAAATAAATAAATAAATGGCTTGACATATGTCTGAGATCTAAGTTTTATTTTCTAAATGTAACTGGGCGAAATAATATTGTATTTGCAGCAATTGTTATGCTTCATTCATCACTTCAAATTCTGCATAGGATACAGGTAATTCATAACTCAGCCAAGATTTCGCAAGCGAGGCTAAAGGCAAAACAACATTCTAATTCACTGTAGTTGATATTTGAGATAAGGAAGCACAACCCACAGAAAGAACAGCCTTCCCCCTAAGTTTTTCTTTTTCCCTTCACAAGAAACGACTAAGGTAAGTCTTCTGTGTTTGGCCAATGCCATTATTCTGTCAAGATATAACTCCGTGCTTGTTTTAAGTGTCAAGGCAACCTTACAAAGAACCAGGGCATTAAGTCCCAAAGAATCAGAATAATCCATTATTCTATGATGGTGACTACACCAAACAGCTAGCTTGTTTGAAAAAATCTTAGTGTTGTATTTCACCCCAAGAAAACACAACCTATATACATGTTGATATATGAAAAAGAATCCCTTTCCCTCTACTAATCTTTTTCTTTTCTCTTTTACTTTTTTGGCTTTTCAGAGAAGGCCTGGGATAACTGTTTGGTATATTGCCAATGCAAGTATTCAGTCAAGGCAAAGCTTTATACTTCATAAGTGGTAAGACTTTTATTAGGAAGTAGTATCATCCACTACAGTCAAGTGCAAAATTACAATGCTAATCCATGATTCTATAATGCTGACTAGTGACTACACAAAGCAGAATGTTTGTTCCAAGAAAAACAAAAATCAAAGTGCGATGCCATTCCCAAGAAAAAGCAACCTGTGTAACTGATATAAGGAACTTGTACAAGAAAAATACAGACTGGTATTTAGAATAAAAGATTCACAGCAGTGACAAGTGCACATACTAGCATATTCAGGAGCGAGGTATCCAAATGTCCCTGCAACCCTTGTCATCATGGACTTATCTGTATCTTTAGCAAGCTTAACCAACCCAAAGTCTGAAACCTTGGCTCTCAAATCCTGGTCCAGCAATATATTGGAAGGCTTCAGATCCCTATGGATGAAAGTCTCCTGTGCCAAGCCATGTAAATATTCCATCCCCCTGGCAACATCCAAAGCTATAGTCATTCTCTGCGTCCATGTAAGAGGAGTATAACCGCTCTGTTGAAGATCACACAGGTGCTCGCGCAATGTTCCACCCGACATGTACTCATAGACCAAGAGCCTCTCATTGCCATGGGTACAGTACCCAAGTAGTGCAACCAAGTGACGGTGCCTTACTTTCCTAAGAACATCAATCTCAGCCATAAATTCTTGCAGCCCTTTAGTCCCCATAGTGCCACTGTCGCACCTCTTCACAGCAACCAGCTTCCCATTGAGGTTCCCCTTGAACACCACCCCAAACCCCCCTCTACCTAAGATGCAGTCCTCACTAAAGTTGTTTGTGGCCTTTAGCAGAACTTCCATTGGCAATTGCATTCCATGGGACTCAAACAGATCAGCAATGTTTGTGCTGCCAGCGCTCACATGGCTGTAAAGCTCAGTTGGGACTGCACCACTTCCGTTGCTATTGCCATTTGTTCCAACCACCTGAATCTTCATCATCTCAGATTCACCAGGAGGGCTCTTGGTTGAGACAGGCGTGAACTTCTCTACATTCTTCTTCCTTCGATGATGTACCAAAAGTCCAATGCACGCAACAAGTACCAAAGCTATAAGAATCCCAGCAATCATTCCTGCATTTGGCTTCGACTTTGACACACCTGCAGAACTTGAGGCTGAAGAACCACCCCCTCCTCCACCATCACCAGCTGATTCCCCAAACCTGTTTCCTTCGGCCAGCACTTTTACGGAAGGCTTAAACGTGGGCAGTTGGCCAGTGAGGCTATTATTTGTGACATCAAGAAGCACAAGGTTTGGCATTGTCGTCAAAGTATCTGGTATCACTCCTGTGAGGTGATTGCTGGACAGGTCCAGCTTTCCAAGCCTGGTCAGGTTTGCAACAGCGGGCGATATCATCCCAGACAAGTTCCGGCTGGGCAAGTTGATAACAGTCACGTCATTTGAGCTGCAAATGATACCAAACCACCGATCACCACACGGCTTGTTCCCCTTCCACTCCTGCGCAAGCTCAACTGGGTATCCAAACCCGGCAGCCACCTGAAGCAGAGTGGTCACCAGCGGATCACATGGCCCAGAATTATCCAGACAGAACGCGTTCCCAGTATCCATATCTACTGTCACTCCATTCCCAAACTCCGGCCTCGGCCCCTGAAAATAATTGTTCGCCAGCGACACATTCCGCAGGGTCCTGATCCCTGTGAGCGAGGCCGGCACCACTCCGGTGAGCATATTGTCCCTCACATTGAAAGACTCCAGCTGCGAGTTGCTCAAATCCGGGATTGGGCCCGTGAACACATTGGACTGAATCCACAGCAGCGTTAGGCTCTTCATCGAAGAGACGACATCAATTGGCCCCGACAGCTTCCCATCCGACTTCTGGTTGTTAAGCTGCAGAGTTTCGAGGGCAATCAGCCCCACAAGCCCGGCCGGCAGCCCGCCGGTGAGGTTGTTGTATGACAACCGCAGCGTCCTGAGTGAGGACAGGTTCGCAAGAACCGCCGGGAAGACGCCAGTAATCGAGGCATTGGAGGCGGAGAAGGTGTCGAGGGACGAGCAGCCGGCGACGGCGTCGGGGACGGACCACGGTTCGAGAGGCAGGTCATCCAGACTGAGGTACTGAAGGGAGGGCAGCCCATGGAGGAAGTCCTTTGGGAGGGATGTGAATGCGTTGCCGTCGAGCGCGAGGCGGGTGAGGGAAGCCATCCCGGCGAGCGACGGGACGGAGCCGGAGAGCGCGTTGCCCTGGAGCTGCAGCGTCTTGAGCGCGGTGAGGGAGGACAGCGAGGGGGGCAGCGTCCCGGCCAGGCCCTTATCCGCCAGGTTGATGGAGGTGACCCGCCCCGAGCCGCCGCTCTCGCAGGTGACGCCGGCGTAGACGCCGCAGACGCCGCCGGTCCCGCCCCAGGTCGGGGGCGGGCTGGCCAGCGCCTTGGCGAGGTCGCCAATGGCGTCCTCGTCGGATGATTTCACCGCGGCGGCGAGGGAGGAGAGGAGCAGGAGGAGGACTGCGAGGTGGAGGAGGAGGAGGTGGGAACCCCTCCCCATGGCGGGCGGATTGGGGGGAAATGCGGTGGTTTCTTGGCGGAGGTGGTGGCGCTTTCGGGTGGAGAAAGATGGTATTTTTGGGGGAGGAGGAGGCGCTCCGGCCGCGTGGTGCCGTTTCTCTCTCCTGTCTCGCTCTTCAGTTTGCATGTGTGAGGAGAGAGAGACAGAGAGAGGGTGGTTTCTCTCTCCTGTTACGTTCTTGTTTCCTCTTTTGTGCGGCGGCCGGCGGGCGTCCTGGCAACTGTGTGCTGCCTATCTCTACGCATTTCATTCAATACTAGTATAGTGCCTGTGCTAACGCTACGACGGCAGTACATCCGCTTATCAAATTAAATGAGAAGATAAGTATGAATACAACACTTAATAATAAAAGAGAAATTTAGAATTTTAAATGAATTTAGAAAGAAAAACGGAACTAAATGGAGGTCGAATAGTCGAAAACGGGCTCCCAAAAGATTTTAAATCAAGAAAGAGAAAGAAAAAAAAATTCTGATCTTAGATTTTTTTGCGGCTTCTGAGAGCAGCGTGCGTGCTCTCGTGTGGCTTGGCAGGCAAGGAGGGAAGGCGGGGTGGCCACGGTCGCAGATGGGTCGGATGGTGTGGCGAGATCGCCGAGACCGACGCTGCGAGGAGGAATCACGGTTATGTGAATTTCACGGAAAGATGACGGTGATGGCTTGGGTTACCTCTAAAATCCGCGATCTTTACAAGAGGAGCACTTGGGATTTACGCAATGCGATGGGGTGGAGGAGAGCTCGCCGGCTTTTATAGCACCGAAACAAGCATATTTATGGAAATCATAATTTGGGATCAAATCAGATTGGGAGGAAATTTTGGCAATAGAGCACAAAATTTGGGGAATTAACACCATAGATGGAAAGAGGAGATTTGGTGCGGGATTGATGGAGTTTTGGAGCTTTTTCTTGCTTTAATGGAGGAGGGAAGAGAAGAAGCTTCATTGCACTAAAAGAAGCTACATGTGAGTTGCCTTCATTTTTTTTAAATATAGAAGGATTTTTGAAAAGATAGCACATTAGGTTAAAACATTCTAGAAAAATTCTCAAAAAAACTTTCGATTATTTTGTACTTAATAAAATTATTTTCAAAAAAAATTAAATTATAAATTTGCCGAGACACGGCGGCCGCGAGGTCGTTGACCAGCAACCTCGCCGTGTCGGCAAAGCCACCGATGGCGACCGTGGAGCCATTGCGACTGCGTTCTCCGACCACGCGCCTCTATCTCCGGTTTCCTTTTCCCAACATGTAATGTATGGTCCTTTCCTTTTCGGGATGTTTGTTTCCTTTTCCTTGATTCCGGGACGTTTGTTTCCTTTTCCTTGTTGATTTGGAGGTGAGGAAGGTGTGTTGTGGCCACGAGGATGATTTGAAAAATATGGAAAAATAAATCTGCGCTCGTCGACCATTGGATCGGTAAGGAAAAAAGATAAAAATTAAATGATGCTTTCACGTACCGGTTCCGCGAGAAAAATTGAAAAAATTAAGCAAAGACTCACGACGGTTGGTTCCTTAGATAAAAATAAAAATTGGCGCTCTCCGTATTGTTGAAATTAAGCTCTATGGTGCTAGATCCGTAAAAAAGTCTCGAGAAGGGTCATATTCGGAAAAAAATACGATCACAATGCCAGGACAATAAAAAATTCAAGTCTTATTTCCTTGCATGCGGATCCTTCCTGTTTATTTTCTTGTTTGATTCACCCTCCTTTCAAATATGTAGTACATACAATTTTGGTCAGTAAAAAATTCAAATCTGATTTCCTTGCATGCGGATCCTCCTTATTTATTTCCTTGTTTGATTCGCTCTCCTTCCAAATATGTAGGTGGGGAGGTCTGTTGTGGGCCACAAGGATGATTAGACACACTAAATAATGACCATCGGATGTGGGTGAGTAAAACTGAGGAAAGATCTGAGACGTTCATTTTGATGAATGCAAGTTTCTGGGGACGTTTTGCTGGGTGCACGAACATTGGGCCATCTCTAATGAGGTGCATTATTTAGGGTGGACGTAGAAAAATTTGCTTAGGTGCATTATAAAGGGGTATAGATATATACGTGGGGTAGATCTGTATATTTATTAGAGGTACAGAGGGAATATTTAATATAAAATATGTCTTATATTTAAAGAGTAAAAGCATTAAAAATATATGCTCTATATTTTTGGACGAGGGAGTACCATGTTAAGCACAATTTTGGATGCTTAAAATATGAGAGTTTTCTTATTTACCAGCAGAGATGAATAGTTTTTTTAGAATAACTAGTTTTAAAGTAATCTTAAACTAACAAATTTAAGGACACTTTTCTAGGATGTCATGTGTCATCTTCTTTATCCATCTTCACCTTTCCCCTTCCCTCTTCCCTACTCACTTCCCTACCGACTTCCTTAATCTCTAACACAAAAAATTTAAATTAGAATATTTTAAATACAAAGCTTTAACTTGAAAAAAAAAATAACTCAAAATTTTCATCTAAAATAATTAAATCAGAAAATTTCAACTTAATAAGTTTCAACGCGATTTTTTTTTCTAATTAGGATGTTTCAATTTTAAATCAAAAAAATTTCAAATTGAAAAGTTTAACTCGGAAATTACCTTTTTAGGAAAGAAAGTTTCAACTCTGATTAAACAGCACGGTATTGATATTGTAGACACGTATGTTTAGTAAAAAAAATTCCCTCCCCAGAAAAATATTCAGTCATGTGCTTGCCCCAATTTGTTTTTAACAAACCCTCTCAAGTTTTTCAAAAACTACTAATTTGTTTGTTCCTCCTAGTTGAATTAGCCAGAATGCCAGATAGATTGTCCCAACTCCCAAGACCCCATGGTTTCTATAAATGGAAGTTGGTAGTGCACAGTCCTAGCTGGCAAGTTAGTAGTAGTGGCTGCAGGTGGATACTGGACTCTTGGTCTTGGACTCTGCTGGATTTGCTACGTGCACACCTGGCTGTCACGATAGTTGCACACAGAACTATATTTTGTTGTGGAGGAGAAGTTTATCTTGTAATCCAGTCATTACCTTTTTAGTTGGCAGTGGTTAGACGGTGGCCACGTGCTTAGAAACTTTTGTGATGATAAAGCAGAGGAAATAATGGGATCATAGAGGAGCGGAGTCTTATATGTTAGTGAACTTTTTGTGTTGGTAGCATCGATTTTCATCATTTAATTATATATATTCCATCGAAATTTGATTATATTTTTTTTGCTGTTGTAGCCGTTTTTTTTTTAGAATTAGCTGCTTTCGGATTTCCCCCCAAATTTGGCTCCCATTGCGGCGGATGGGTAGCGCTGCAAATACCACGACGCGGCACATGGCATTGCAGCGCTCCCACAGAGCGAATTAAAGAGAAAATTAAAAAAAGACGCAGTGCAATGCTCCCACACCACTGCGTGCCACACATTTTTTCTTAGTGGAGGCCAGTTCTAGGAAAAAAATATTATAATTTTATTAGGTTTTATAAATATATTATAATAGAAAAAAACGTACGTGCGGCTAGTTTCGAAAAATCGCACACCCTACTACAAATATTTTGAGGACCTATATTCTGCGAGCCATATTCTACAGGGGCAGAATATAACATAATATATTTGAGGACTTATATTCTGATGCCCCAATTATTGACGATATATATTTGAGGACCGATATTCCACAGAGCGAATTCGGAAGAAAATTATTGACGGTAATTGGGGCCGCAGAATATAGGTCCTCAAATATATTGTGTTATATTCTACCCCCGTAGAATATGGGTCCTCAAAATATTTGTGGTACGACGTGCGATTTTTAAAATTAGCCGCCGTGCGATTTTTTTCAGGACTGCCCGGAGAATTTTTTTTTTTTCAAAACTAGTCACCGTACGATTTTTCTATTATAATGTATTTATAAAACATAATAAAATTATAATAGTTTTTTTTCTAGAACTAGCCTGGATCAGCAAAAAAAACCACCATGTTACAGTACCATGCTCAGCATTGTGCATACAGTGGTGTGGGAGCGCTGCTTCCTTTTTTTTATTTTTTTTCCGCAGTTCACTCTGTGGGAGCGCTGCACTGCGTCTTTTTTTAATTTCCTCCCGAATTCACTCTGTGGGAGCGCTGCAATGCCACGTGTCGCGTCGTGGCATTTGCAGCACTCCTCGTCCGCTGTAATGGGGCCAAATTTGGAAAAAAAATCGGCAGCAGCTAATTCTAAAAAAAATTCAAAGGGCAGTGAAAATTTCTCAAAATTTCAACCATACCCTCCTATACACACCGGTTGTGTGCTATTCTTAAAATTTGAGAAACAAGTATCTTTGTTGGAAACAAGAAGTTTATTATTTTAAAAAGTCATTAGGTATACAAACTTTAAAAATCCCTGATTTCGAAATCTAAGTTTGGAAGTTTCAAAATAGGGAAAACTGAGTACTTACATATTTTATTGTAAATATCCATACAAGTGTTTGTTTCTTTGGGAAAAAGTTCATATAACACTAAGAATTTTACTCTAAAGTCTGTCCAACACCCTAAACCTTGAAACCGATCATCTAGCAATCCGAAACTTCCAATCCTGTTTGTTTAACACCCTAAGCTGGCTGTGTAGGGAAAAAATCCACATAACATCCTAAATTTGCTCAAAAGTCCGTTTGACACCTTAAACTTTGAAACCGTTTATCCAGCACCCGAACTTTCCAATCCTGTTTGTTTAATACCCTAAGCTTTTAACCGGTTTTGAGGTGTTAAATGAACAAGATTTGCCAAGACTGGGATTTGAACCCATGCCCTCTCAAGCCTCACCTGGCGCTTAGACTAACTTAGCCACTTGAACTTCATGTCATGACATTATTTAAAAAAAAATTGTAGCGTCAGCCATCTGGACTACTGTTTGCCATGGATCTGTCATGTACATTCAAGCAATGAGAGAGGTCAAAGCCAGGGTGCACCTCATTCGTAAGAGAAGTGAGCATAAAGAGGTCAAGTCACAGTTTTGTGTGATTAATCAAGCCGATGGTGAGGCCTGCAATTAAGCAAGGAGAGAGGAGGGCGAGAGGCACAACCGTGGCATTAGAAAACAAGTTTTTGTTGATTGTGTTGGGCATATGTGTTATTTTAATAGAGATTTCTTACGAGAACATCACAATTGAAAATACAACATGAAGTGAGTTTGATCACATAATGGCATTGCTAGTGGGTTTGCTTGAATGGATAGGAAGCTATGGCAATATAAGAAACCCAGTGATCCTAAAAACTCGCAATTAACCATTGGACAAGTGTTAGTATATATTCCATAAGCTAAGAAATTACTTTATTGGTTCTTGCGTACATATAGTAGTCTATGAAAAATTATATGTAACTTTTGCCTAGGTGGCTAGGCATGTGGTAGCATAGCAGCCTGGGCTAGGTGCATCCATGCATGTGCTGCCAAGGTAAAGCAAAGCCCGTCACGAGAAAAGCAAGCAAAGGCAGTCACTCCTCTCTCTCGTACACAGTAGACTCCACTCTTTGTCACCGAGCTTTCTCAGCTTCTTCCTTCTTTCCCCTCGGCAGTCGAGCGAATCTGAGCAGTTTCGGCAACAATCCAGTCATCCCCGGTGAGCAAAACAGGTAATCTCGGCTCTCAAGACCGAGATCTCGGTCATTATTAGAGAAATCTCAATTAGCTCAGGACGAAATCTCGGTTAGTCTCAGTGTTTAGCAGAACGAATCTCATTTTTTGAGACCGAAATCTATGTGTTTAAGTCCAAGATTTTCCAGGATTTAGCTTCTGCAATGTGGTGAGATTTATCTTATGCACATTGATAGAGGGTGATGCATATTTGGTCGAAGTGATGCATGTAGCCATACGCCATGTTTAACTCTGTTGAGCAAACATGTGTTAGTGGCATGTATGACAAGCAAGCATGTGTTAGTGCCTTAGTGGCATGTATGAGCGTATGTTTATTTCATTTGAATTTTTTAAGATGATGATAATGGCTACTTTGCATTTAGTTATCACAAATAATATTTTCATTGTTAATTCATTGGCATCTTTTGTGTTTTATTGCAGATTCTTGTGATGAAAGATCGTGTGTGTATCGTATAGGAGCATGAGAAATGCGTCGGCTAATAGTCAAAGTGTAACTACTGGACTCATGTCATGAAAGGTGGAGTAGTGTGCTAGGGGTGTTAAGCGACCCATAGCCATAGGTATCTCAGTACCTAACGCGGTTGGTACGGCATTAACTGATGAACCGTATGGCACGCGTAGAGGCACCGTTGGTGCCGGTGCGGGCGCCAAGTACGTCATGTACATTCAAGCAATGAGAGAGGTCAAAGCCAGGGTGCACCTCATTCGTAAGAGAAGTGAGCATAAAGAGGTCAAGTCACAGTTTTGTGTGATTAATCAAGCCGATGGTGAGGCCTGCAATTAAGCAAGGAGAGAGGAGGGCGAGAGGCACAACCGTGGCATTAGAAAACAAGTTTTTGTTGATTGTGTTGGGCATATGTGTTATTTTAATAGAGATTTCTTACGAGAACATCACAATTGAAAATACAACATGAAGTGAGTTCGATCACATAATGGCATTGCTAGTGGGTTTGCTTGAATGGATAGGAAGCTATGGCAATATAAGAAACCCAATGATCCTAAAAACCCGCAATTAACCATTGGACAAGTGTTAGTATATATTCCATAAGCTAAGAAATTACTTTATTGGTTCTTGCGTACATATAGTAGTCTATGAAAAATTATATGTAACTTTTGCCTAGGTGGCTAGGCATGTGGTAGCATAGCAGCCTGGGCTAGGTGCATCCATGCATGTGCTGCCAAGGTAAAGCAAAGCCCGTCACGAGAAAAGCAAGCAAAGGCAGTCACTCCTCTCTCTCGTACACAGTAGACTCCACTCTTTGTCACCGAGCTTTCTCAGCTTCTTCCTTCTTTCCCCTCGGCAGTCGAGCGAATCTGAGCAGTTTCGGCAACAATCCAGTCATCCCCGGTGAGCAAAACAGGTAATCTCGGCTCTCAAGACCGAGATCTCGGTCATTATTAGAGAAATCTCAATTAGCTCAGGACGAAATCTCGGTTAGTCTCAGTGTTTAGCAGAACGAATCTCATTTTTTGAGACCGAAATCTCTGTGTTTAAGTCCAAGATTTTCCAGGATTTAGCTTCTGCAATGTGGTGAGATTTATCTTATGCACATTGATAGAGGGTGATGCATATTTGGTCGAAGTGATGCATGTAGCTTCTGCTTCTGCCATGTTTAACTCTCTTGAGCAAACATGTGTTAGTGGCATGTATGACAAGCAAGCATGTGTTAGTGCCTTAGTGGCATGTATGAGCGTATGTTTATTTCATTTGAATTTTTTAAGATGATGATAATGGCTACTTTGCATTTAGTTATCACAAATAATATTTTCATTGTTAATTCATTGGCATCTTTTGTGTTTTATTGCAGATTCTTGTGATGAAAGATCGTGTGTGTATCGTATAGGAGCATGAGAAATGCGTCGGCTAAGAGTCAAAGTGTAACTACTGGACTCATGTCATGAAAGGTGGAGTAGTGTGCTAGGGGTGTTAAGCGACCCATAGCCATAGGTATCTCAGTGCCTAACGCGGTTGGTACGGCATTAACTGATGAACCGTATGGCACGCGCAGAGGCACCGTTGGTGCCGGTGCGGGCGCCAAGTACGTCAGGACGTCGTCCAGCTTTGGTAACGTGCTGCTCTGCCCCTTTTTCTTCGTCTGATCTGATGCATGCGATGCGACCTACTTCAATGGCTTTGGGGAAAGGCACGTCGGCGCCGTATGCGTAGCCCAAAAAACCAGCGGAGGTTAAGCAGAGGTTGCGTAAAGCTATTGGAAAAGCCAGGCTGAAATATCTGACCTGGCCTGCAAAATGTGGTGATTGGCAAAAGCATGCACGGTTCCCTCTCCATCTCGGGAACTTTTCTGCCTGCCTGAGCTACTTCTTGTGCTTTTGGACAATCCAACGAGCGAATTTAGCCAAGGTTTTGATTGGATTTCTTCGAGAAGTAGGGATGTTGCTTTCAGTTTGCGACGTTTTAGGAGTGCAAGTGATGAGTTGTCAAAAATACGTGGGGAGATTAAAGAAACAATAGTGTCCGGACTTACGATTCAACAGAAAGGAATCCTCGTTGGCCTCTTTGGAACGGAGGATTTTGGTTTGAATGAATCTCACAATTCTTAAAATCTACGAAAGGCATATTTCAAATGGAGGGTTTTTGTTAAATGGAGATATTTCTGATAGGAATTCGGAATACTGTTCCATACAAATTCGCATAAGGTCGTGTTTGGGACCGAAGATTTTGGTAAAAGTTGTGATACGTTCCAAGCATGTTTGGAACTAGGAATGTCGCATGAATTTTACAAGGAATTTCACAAGAATATTGGTATAATTTGGGACACAAGAATTCACTCCCTATAAAGGGCGTTCGGATTAAGGGTATTTCATTAGAATATTTTAGGATCTAGTTTAAATTTAAACTAAATTCTAATACCTCTCAAGAAATTACCACTCATTCAAACAGGGTTTAACAATGAAAAAAATCCCATGTTATGAGTGGTAAGCATTCCTGCATAGAGCACATTTGTTTAGGAATGGACATCATAACTTCGGTTTTGTTTGGAACATATCAATTTTTCATGATTCCACGGGAAATGAACGGTCTTCTACGAAATTCATGGTCTATAACTTGTTTTCTTTCGATTACAAGATAGATGCACACGCACGCACACACACCACTACGCACACATGTGCGAGTACGCCTCTTAGCACATGCCTAGGAATACGGTGGATGGAAATAGATAAACCTGGAACCTCAGAAAGTATCTCTACTACTTCTAATTACCAGTTGGTGACGGTGGTCCGTTCTCCACGATTTGAAAGAAAAGTAATAGTGTATCATATCACGATTTGATAATTGATTGGAAATTGATATCTCTATAGAAGATTACGTAAAATTTGAAAGGAAAGTAGTAGTGTACCATATCATGATTTGATAATTGATTGGAAATTGATATCTCTATTGAAGAAAAGGAAAGTAGTAGTGTATCATATCACGATTTAATAATTGATTGGAAATTGATATCTCTATAGAAGATTACGTAAAATTTGGACAGAAGAAAAGGAATGTAGTAGTGTATCATACCACAATTTGATAATTGATTGCAAATTGATATCTTTGTAGAAGATTATGTAAAATTTGGATAGAAGAAAAGAAAATTTTACTTTGTTTGTCTTGAGTCGTGAATCTGTGATGGCGCTATCATAGCGGGCAAATCAAGGAAACGTACGTACTTGCCGTGGTCTTATAAGTATGCAACCGTAGCCATCCGCCCCACCCCGCCTCGCCTCGCGTGTGCAAGAAACAGAAGCCGAGCGAGAACCATGGGCGACACCACGGCTGTCGACGTTGACGCCGCCACATGCCCGTCCTCATCCTAACTAACTAAACTAACGTCACCTAATCGTGGACGTGGCAGGTACAAAGATAGCTTGTCGGCGCGCGGCTTGGTCGACACCGATTCGGCGACCGTTGCGCTATCCGACGGCGGGCCAGACAAGAAGGCGAAGCTCCAGGACGTGGTGCTGGGGTGCACCACCTCGTATGACGGCCAGAGCTTCCAGACCTCAGGCGACGTGCTCAGCCTCGGCAACAACATCTCCTTCGCGTCCCATGTCGCCGCGCACTTCGGCGGCCGCTTCTCCTACTACCTGGTTGATCACCTCACCCCACGCAACGCTACCAGCTACCTCACCTTGGCCCGAGCCCGGAACCGGCCTCGGCTCGCGCGCGCGCGTCGCCGCATGACGCCGCCGCTTCGGCGGCCGGACGAGCCGTTTCGCCACGACGGTGGAGGCCATCTCCATCGCCGGCGAGGCCCTCAACATCCCGACGAAGTGTGGGCGTCGAGAGGAAGGCGGCGCAATCTTGGACTCGGACGAGCCTAACGATCCTCGCCACCCCGGCGTACAAGGGTGTGGTCTCGGCGCTGAGCAACCAACTCGCCAGTCTGCCACGGGTGAGCATGGACCCGTTCGATTACTGCTACAACTGGACGGCTGGTGCATCGGCCATCACAAAGCTAACGGTGCAGTTCGCTGGGTCGGCGCAACTGGAACCGCCGACGAAGAGCTACGTGATCGACGTTACGCCCGTCGTGAAATGCATTGGGCTGCAGGAGGGCGCGTGGCCCGGGGTGTCCGTCATCAGCGACATCCTGCAGGAGCACCTCTGGGAGTTCGACCTCCGGAACCGGTGGCTCAGGTTCAGGCAGACGTCGTGCACCTAATGATTTCGACGGTGTGCGATTCTTTAGCCATGCAAGTCGTAACGGCGGTGATGGTAATATTGTTGCTTTTTGTAAGGCTCTTGGCCAAGTGTTAATAACGCTATGGAATGATTTCTGGAAAAGAAGAAGAGGCGTTAGTGCAATGGAAAAATGTTCGGGAATAGCTAATTTGATGGTGCGGTTAGGATGTCCACTCGTGATGATAAGTAACAACACTTCATTCCTTTTATCACTTTTTTTCTTACTCAGCGTTATCCCATTCATCCTTCTCTATTTTTTAACCGTTATTGAAAGTTTTTAAACCGAAAGTTTTTAATCGAAACTTTTTATTTGAAAATTTTCAACTTGAAACTTTCTAATTCGAGAATTTTCTATTTGAAAAATTTTCAAGCTGAAACTTTCTAATTTGAAAAATTTTCGTCGAGTTTGCGAAGCTTCGACTCTCTCCAGCGCTGGGCAATTGATCGGATTTCGTGGTTCTGCGCGCGCAAGTACAACTACCGATGGCCGCGCCCACGTGGAAGGTGGCTATAGAGCGACACCAGCCAATCGATGCATAGCTGCAGCTCCTCGTCCTCGGCAAGGTTCCCTTTCTGACCTCTCCACGGTTCTCCGATCTGTCTACCACCTAATTATGAAAAAAGGTGATATATATAGTAAAACGTTATCATCAAATATGATTTTTTTTCGTAATTCCCAGGTTTTTTTATGATTCCGGCTAGGAATAGCGGGATAAGCCTGACAAAGGCTGCCACGAAGCAGAGCATAGTCAGGCGTGGCGATGGAGTCGAGGAGGTGTGTAGACCAGGAGGAGTGTAGATCAAGTACAGTGGAGAAGAACACGATGCGGGTCGGACAGAGTTCAGCTGGTTACTTCAACTGAGTCCATGACTTGATATAATCCAACTCAATGTGTTAGATAACATGATTTTTTTATTCGTAGCAACACACGGCTATTTTCTTTTATTGCTTGACCTTTATATTTCGTTATCAATTTTGTTTTTCGTAGTAATGCACGGACACTGAACTAGTAAGGCATACATATGTGTGCATAAAAATGGATAATATGATTTAAACCTTGTTGGATAAAATCGTACACCTACGACTCTACTACCCACTAAGAGACGGTTCCGGTCTGTAATTTGTCTCGGACATATGACATATTGATATGAAACCTGAATTATTAGTGCTAAATCCAAATTTGATCTTATCTTTGGAAGGACAGCCCCCCCCCCCCCCCCCCCCACCCATGTGCAGTCCCTTCACAAACGGGAGCAGATCAGCACTAAACTTGAATAGTACCAACCGCAAAACGTACAAGCAAAAGCCCAACATTTCAATTCTGAAACAGGCAGAAACCACGCTCTGTCCAGGTTAACAGCTAACTCGACATACAGACAGAGAAACATATCCTGCTATAAACCAGTCCTAAACATCTATTCCGCAAAAGAGGCTAAGATGCATATCCAAGGGCGGCATGCATCATCCATGAGCAGTACTGAACATTGTGACATCTTTGGCATCTTGAATTACTGCACAAAAGACAGAACAAAAACTGTTCCTGGAGGATGGCAATCACCTGGCCATTCTCCAGTTTCATATTGACCGTTCTTCCATGTTAGAGCCTTAGCTGTTCAGAACCAAACATAGAACTCAAATGGGCAAGTAAATCTTCCGTTCACTGATAATCTGGAAGGTCGTCGAGGATGAAAGGGCCGAGTTTCCCTGATCTGAAAAGAGTCAACAACTTCTTGGAGGCCGGGCCATGCGTTTCATCATGCGGTTTGTGAGGTATCCTGAAAACCTTGCGAAGAGCGACGAGCTGTGCGTCTATCAGGCTCTCCAGCTCGCTCTCTTCCTCGTTGTTGCCTGTGAAGTCCATAAATGTACTGCACAGCGTTCTCTGGACCTCCAACACCAAGTCCTGGAACAGGACAACGATGTTTATTAACTCCCGTAGATAATAGATGATTTGGAAGGTAACTCATTGATTGTCACAGTACCATGGGCAACATAATTAGGTGCAAGGTGCAATTTGTACCGTACAGATAGTAGAACAGATTTGGTTGGATATTCAAATGTGCGAAAAACAGAATATCGTAAAATGGTTACAAGTTTTTGACCAGACAGAAAATGCTAATAAGAAATTACGAGGAAGTCCACGCTGCCAGAGAGAGAGAGCATGATTCAGCACAAAAGAAATAATACATCAAAGCTGAATAATTGGCATGTCAACAAAAGCACCGTGTTAATCGTTCAACTACATTAAAATAATAAGTAATAGGATCTGACCATTAGACATAATCACATGTGGAAGTTCAACTAGCACAAAGTGTGCTGCTGGATTCACCAACCACACATGGCATCCAGACTACACAAGGGATGCTTTCCATGGTCCATGTTGCCAAAGAAAATAAAAAAGTAGCATGATTATACAAGTTTAGAACCATAATTCCACGCCCAATGTTTCTGTATGATACATCAACCACACACATGCCACCCAGTGGCCCAATGTGTGAAGCAGCCTCGAGATTAAGATTAGCCTGCCCATATAACTACTCCAGCCCACTGGGAAGAGGCACACAATACTGACAAACTGCTACCTAGACATAAGACTTTTTTCAGACCTCAACCATTATTAAAGTCTCCTATAAGCCGAAGCAAAAGTTAGTACACAAAGGCAAATATACTATAGTTACACATATCAGCACCCTTTTTGGTACACATTGAAAATATTGGAGAAAGATATAATATCATGGGTGCAAAGGTAATATACTATATCCTCGCTTCAAGAACACCATTAGCACTACAGTGCTTGAGCAACAACGTTACTTGATGACAACTGTAGTGGGATAAATAAGTTTGCATGAACAGATATAAAATACTACTCACTAAATGCTGAGATGGCGGGTTTTACGTATGAGATATTGCACATTCCTCACTAAAAATATGTTATAAGGAGGACAAGTTAATCAAATCAATCGGAACATTTTTTCATCACCTCCTGTCACGGCACTAGGTTATTATCTATTGCCATTATTCCTTACAAGTTTGCAAGACACTAGACAAGCATACTGAATACTAAGCCTGAAGATATGAAATGCGGTACTTAAAAGCCAACAAGCAAACATACCGTATACCAACATGAAAAATACCAGAACAAGATATTCCCCGGTGAATACATAATTATCCGTGAATAAATTCTCCATTGGACTTCTTGCTAGCATAGCCATACAATCCACTTTGAAATCCAAATTTTGCCAAAACACACATTTTGAGCAAACCTCCAAGTCCAACATGGTAGTTTAATTTGCAAAGTTTAGAGCTCATTTTTGACACCCTTCCCCAAGGACAGCCAAAAAACCACACATCAAAAGGCAAACAGCAAATGGTAGACTATTTGGTAGAAAATGCACTCAGTAAAACCTCTGGATGGATGTTTAATGTTTGTCTAGGATTGACGGAACTTGCCCTAACGCTAGATCCAGTTAGCAGTCAATTGAAGAATGCGCTTAGTTACATCAAGAAAAAACATAGTAAAGAGAAATGTAAATATAGCAGGTTAGTAATATCAAATATCAACAGCACTTCGCAATTACATTGCAGCTGATTTGCTAGGAACTAACAAAGCTAGCTGCACAAATTGCAATAGAATTATTAATTATCAGGGTGGAGTGGGGTGAAGGTATCTAGTGCAAACAGCAAACCCATAACTAGATGCTATCATGCAAACTCACATCAGATATAAAAAGACTTCAGGTGTTGGGATTACTCATATATGATTTTTCATGTGTTTGGTTATATGCAAAATGCCCATCCATGTGGTTTTCAAGCTCACATAAATCTAGTCCATCCAAATGACATCCCATGACAACATGAGAAGTTTGCATGATAGCACCTATATATGGGTTTGCACTAGATGTGCCCCCTTAATGACTGCTCATGCAGTGTATTTTCTGAATTTGCTCAAAGGGAGATTTTATAGATAGATTTGGGGATCTTTTCAGGACTGGGTGGTGGATTATCCTCAGAAGGTGGTTCGCCAGGGCTCAAACTGAACCATCAGGCTCCAGTTGGCCCAAACGTTTTCCTCCGTATCTCTGTGGCAGGTGTCCTATCAGTTACAGATTGTGAAGATAAGAGTTGGTACCTGAACATATAGGGCATCAGAGTTATTCAACCGTCGCCTCCTTCGTGGTGAATCTCTAGAGACCTTTTCATTACCATCCCATGTCTCTTCATCCAATTCTTCTCTTCTGTGAAGCAATCGTTCCCAGTGTAGAGGTGTTTTTCTAATATTGAGAAGAGATAATAAATATTTTACTATACGCTCCTCTCCAACCACAGAATCTTTGACAGCTCCTGCAAATAAATAGAAAAGGATAGTGCAAGTATGTAAACAATCCAATATTAGTGGAGAGTAAAACAAGTAAGATTAATGAAATCATGATTAACCTCATCGATTATGTTTATCAAATATGCAAAAGTTCTCTATGCAGAAAGCATGATTCTTGCTCTTCAAATGAATTGATGGCACATAAAAAAATAGCATAAACTAAAATTCTAACCTGTCAGAGCAAGCTTTAGACCTGTTTCCATGTCTGGAATGCTTGGTACTAGAACACCTGGTGTATCAAGCACATAAATGCTCGGCTGGCTTGCAATCTATCCAGACAAATTTTGCTGTTAATTTAGTCAATTGATGGCATGCCATTGATCATAGCATAAGAAAACAAGCAACAAACTACTGTCCTAAAAATGACTTGTATTATGCATGCATTCACTTGAACCAAGACTGATTGTCATGACCTCAGGTGTTGACACTGCTGAGAAAGCCAATGGTTAGACATAGAATGGAGTCAGGGTTGGCGGGAACAGAGTACCAGTTCAAGCATGACTGAGGAGGACAAATGTAGGATATACTGGACTGGAGTGGGCTAAATGAATTGTACTGGGCTGTGTGGGCTGCATGAGTTGGCCCAAGTGGCCTGTGTTGTGGAATGTGCTTAAATTGTAAGCAGAATGAAGAGGAAGATGGCACTTGAGATTAAAAAAAAAAAACTGAAATACAGCAATTCTTGGCATCCACTCTCTCTTGACCTCCTTGTTCCAGTGTTCTTCCCAATTCATAACTAGGATCATAAGATGGAGAAGATTCATTTATCCTGCAACTAAGATTTTCTGTTTTGTGAACTTCCAGGCACATAGGTAGCTAAATGTAGTTGCCAGATGGAACTGAAAAGCAAGAGACGCCTGAACTAATGATTAGTGCAGGAGAAATAGTTTTGGGAGAATTGAATGAATCACATTGATAGGTATTGTACAGAATATATAGCAGCAGCTGTACAGAAAAGGAAGGCTAAGCCTATACAAGGTAAATAGCTATCTTAGGAAAGAACCTTCTATACATGGAGGTGATCTCCTAAATATGGTGATACAATCAATGCTAATTGAGGCTCTATAAATGGCAGTCTAGAGGCGCCATTTATGGGTGCTATTTATGGGTGCTATTTATGGTAGAGGAATATATTCTAACACCCGCCCGCAATCTCAGCCGGGAGGAGCTCGGACGTTGAGATTGGCACGAAACTCTTGGAAAACTGCCGTCGGGAGCCCCTTGGTGAAGATATCGGCATATTGGTGGGACGTGGAGAACACGAACATCGCCGAGAGTGGCGCTTCGCAGAGCGAAGTGGAGATCGATCTCCACGTGCCGTGCGTTGATGCCGCACGGGTTGGTGGAGAGGTACATCGCGCTTACGTTGTCACGATGAGACAATGGTGGCGTGGCGTAGGGTGGTGAATTTCGAGAAGGAGTTGACGAAGCCGGCAAGCCGCCACGCCGTTAGCGACCACGGTACTCGACCTCGGCGCTCGGCGGGACACCGTGTGTTGCCGCCGGAGGACCGGCGAGTAGGTTAGGGCGAGAAGACACGAATCGGATGTTGGCGCGGGTGTCGGGCGACCGACCCGGTCGGCATCCGTGTAGACGGTGAGATCATGAGACTCGCCGGGAGATCTGAAGGCCGTAGTGGAGAGTGCCCTTGACATAGCGAAGAATCCGCTGACCACCGGTGAAAATGTTGTTCGCGACGGATCATGCATGTGGAGGCACGCCGCTGGATCTGCGTGAGTGATGTCCGGCTGGTGAAGGTGAGGTATCTTGTAGTCGCGCCGCGAGGCTTCGTAGAGGTGGGATTGGCAACACCGGCCTCCATTGGGTGAAAGCCGTGACGTGCCTCGAAGGGGTGGTGCGGGAGTGACACTCGACATGCCCAAGACGCTGCAGAATCTGCAGCCGCATTTGCCTGCTGACGGAAGAAGGCCGTGCTCTCGGGCGGAGGCGGCAATCCAGGAAGTGGTGCAAGTCGCCGAGGTCGCTCATGGCGAACTCTTGCTTGAGGAGGTCGATGAAGCGCGGCGGGCACGGGAGGATGCGGTGAAGGCGATATCGTCGACGTCTGACAACAAGTAGGCGATGTCAGAGCCGCGGTGGTAGATGAACAAGGAAGAGTCGGACTTGGAGTTGAGGAATCCGGCGGCGGTGATGAAGGTGTGAAGCGGCTATACCAAGCCCGAGGGGCTGCTTGAGGCCGTAAAGGGACTTGTGTAGGCGGCGAACATCTTGGGACGATCCGGTCGACGAACCGGAGGGTCTGGCGGCGTGAGACCGTCTCAGAAAGGACGCCGTTGAGGAAGGCGTTCTTGACGTCGAGTTGATGGATGGGCCGGGTGTTGATGACGGCGATGGAAGGGCGATTCGGATGGTGGCGGCCGCACCGGGTGAAGGTCTCGTCGTAGTCGATCTGAAATTTCTTTGGGAGAAGCCGCGAAGAACCCAATGAGCCTTGTACCGCGCGAGGAGCCGTCGGAGTGGAACTTGTGCTTGTAAATCCATTTGCCGGTGACGATGTTGGCGCGTGGGGGAAGAGGCACAAGATCCCAAGTGTTGTTGCTCATTAGTGCGGTGTACTCATCGATCATGGCCGCCCGCCGATTGGGATCGTTGAGAGCACCCATGACGTCTTCGGCTCGGGAGAGAGGTCTGAAGAAGTCACATGCACCGGTGATGCAGTGAGGCGGCGGCGTACCATCCTTCTTGCGTGTGGTCATGGGAGTGGGAGGAAGTCGTGGAGGAGGTGTCTTGGGCGTTGAAGGAGCACTGGTTGCGGGCGCTGGCGTACACTGTGTCGCAGGAGGAGGAAAGAGCGGGGGCTCGGCGTCACTGGGCGGATGGGCGAAGACCGTGGGCGCGAGTCTTTGTTGAGGGTCGGCACTTCTTGTCGAAGGAGGCGCGACCACAAGAGCGAGGTTCCCAGCGTCCATGGCTGCAGATGATGTGCCACCTTCAGTAGTAGTGCCTGCGAATAATAGCGAGGCGCTTGCGAATGGCGATCGGCTCTCCTCGTCCAAAAGAGGAGGCGGTGAGGTGTAGCAGGCCACCAATCGTGGCGCCTCCTCGACCCTAGGCGCTACCTCAGCGGGTAGGAGCGCCCTTGGCGTGTCGGCTGCATCTGCATCCAAAAACATGTAATCGGAAGGGGTGATGTGGGTGTGGTTGGTGAAGGGGAATGTGTTTTCATCGAAGATGACATGGCGAGAGGTGAGGATGCGGTTTGTGGTGAGGTTGAGGCACCGGTACCCTTTATGGTGGTCAGGGTAGCCGAGGAAAATACATTCGGTGGATCTAGGAGCAAGTTTGTGTGCAGCTGTGGCGGAAATGTTGGGATAACAGCGACAACCGAAAACACGGAGGTGATCGTAGTTTGGGGGACTGTGGTATAGTGCCTGGAATGGTGTGCTGAATTTGAGGAGTTTGGTGGGTTGTCGATTTAGGAGGTAGGTGGCGTGGCGAGCTTCGCTTGATAGGGCGGAGGCATGAACGCTGGAGGAGGATGGTGCGAATAGTGTTGTTGACGGAACGTATGATGCGTTCGGCCTTACCATTTTGTTGGGATGTGTATGGGCATGAGAGGCGGAGGTGAATACCGTGTTCTAGAAAGAAGGAGCGAGCTGTGGTGTTGTCGAATTCACGTCCATTATCGCACTTTGAATGTTTTGATTTTTGTGGAAAAATGGGTGGAAACGAAGGTGTGAAAATGGCGTATGGTGGAGAAGGTATGTGATTTAAGTCGGAGAGGAAATGTCCATAGAAAATGTGTGTAGTCGTCAAGACAGACAAGGTAATACTTAAAACCCGAGAGACTAGAGACAGGTGATGTCCACAAATCGCAATGAATTATTTCAAATGGTGCGGAAGTCTTAGATGAAGATGGTTGAAATGGTAGCGAACGTGTTTGCCCAATGGCGAGCATGACAAACATGGGGAAATTTTGCTAAAGGGTGCAATGAGTTTTATGGAGGTGAGAATGATCAGTCGCCGGTGCCCAACCGGTGATGCCACAAGGTCAGTCGGAGGTGGTGACGGCGAGGACGTGTGGCTTGGACGGAGATGGAGTGGATAGAGGTCCCACGACTATTGCACCTCCGAATCACCGCCTTGGTATGAAGATCCTTTACAGAAAAACCATACGGGTCAAATTCAATAGAGCAATTATTATCTCGAGTAAATTTACGGACAGAGATGAGGTTGGCGATGATGTTGGGGGACACTAGGACATTGGAAAGGGTGAGTGGATGGGTGGTGGTTGTAAGGTGTTGGTCGCCGGAGGCAACAACGGGAAGGGATGAGCCATTGCCAACGACGATACTGGTGGTGGATGGGGAATGGGTGTGGATAGTAGAGAGATTACCAGAGTCAAACGTGAGGTGTCGGGAGGCACCTGAGTCCATGTACCAGGAGGACGGATCTGGCTGTTGTAGAGACATGGTGTTCATGGCCTGGATGAGAGGCTGATCCAGTGGGACCGGAGAGACCCCCCATGCTCGATGTAGAGGGAGGAGGAGGTGTCCCTGGAGGTGGCGCCTGAGAAGCCATGCTTGGCGGAGCGAAGCCTAGTGGAGCGGCGAGGCGCGAAGAGTGCACGGGTCGGGTCAGGGATCCGGGTGCAGAGGAGGCCGGCCACATCCTGGAACGTGCGGTCGGGGGTTGTACATAGGCGACCCCGAGCGGTGGTGGAGGAGGCGGCGCCATCGCGCCGTTGCCACCTTGGCCGCCATTGCGGATGTGCGACCCTTGTTCTTTCCTTGCCCTTGCCATTCCGTAGGAGAACCGAGAGGAGTTCTTTGCATTGAAGTGACCGGTGTTCTTGCGGTGGTGTTGCTAGAGTATAGTGCAAAGAAGACCGGAAGTATGGGCGGCTTGAGCTCGGCTTCCTCGAGGAGGAGCATGGAGCGCACCTTCGGGAAGGAGGCGGCGGGTCCTGTAGTTTGATGAGGGTAGCGATGTGGCGATAGGTCTCGCCGAGCCCTCGCAGAAGGTGAGGACGAGCGTTGGGTCGTTGACGGGTGACCCGTGTCGGCGAGAGAGTCGGCGAGGTCTTGGTGGCGGGAGTAAGTCGAATGGAGAGGTCTCCTGTGCGGGTTGCGGAACTCGGCTTCAGAGCGAGCCCGCGAGTGCGGTTGTCATGGAAGAGCGCCTCCACACTCTCCCGGATAACGCGAGCGGAGACGCCTGTTGTAGGACAATGCCGAGGATCTCCGCGGACACCGAGCGCGAGGGACGGATTTGTGGCGAAGTTCGTCATCTCCGGAAGGTCCGAGCAGCGGGTGCATCTACGAGAAGATGGTCGATGCACCGAATTTTCCGACGAGAATCTCGAAGAGCTCTCGCCAACGGGAGTAGTTGGGTGGGTTAAGTGTAGTGTAAAGGGAATATGAGTTTTGACGTTGATGGTGGAGAGTCGCGGAAGCAAGATGAAATGGAGGGTGCCGCGGGTGGGACAGCGCCTTCTTTGGGCGCCAGGGGAAATCTGCGTCAATAGCGAGCGCCATTGGCGGCAGGGGAAAGATCAGCCATGGGAGAGAAAGGGGTCTGGGGTGGCGGAAAAAAAACAGACCTAGGCGTCTGATACCATGCAGGAGAAATAGTTTTGGGAGAATTGAATGAATCACATTGATAGGTATTGTACAGAATATATAGCAGCAGCTGTACAGAAAAGGAAGGCTAAGCCTATACAAGGTAAATAGCTATCTTAGGAAAGAACCTTCTATACATGAAGGTGATCTCCTAAATATGGTGATACAATCAATGCTGATTGAGGCCCTATAAATGGCAGTCTAGAGGCGCCATTTATGGGTGCTATTTATGGTAGAGGAATATATTCTAACAATTAGTAATGTTAAAACATAGTCCATATCTTCTCAGATTAGAAAAAAAAAAAGGAAAACGAAATTCTAAATTTTCTGCACTAGTTCATGTCCATGAATGTGTGCCTCATCCTTTCATTTTACAACATTTAGTGTTGAATATGCACATACAAAGAGCGACAACTGACAAGCAGAGAAACTCAGATATGACTTGGCTGGGCAGGCATTCGCATCCATAACACCACTGGAACAACAGTCAGGCTAACATGGATTATCTAGTGGTTTTCTGATGTCTAGTGCAATAATACTGAAGGACTGGAAACATCAATATAAAAAATTTAGAGGTGTTGAAGGAAACATTGACCTTAGAGCCTCACCTTATATCCTGCAATATCTTGAGTAACACCGGGCAGTGGCCCTACGGTAGCCCGCTTGATCTTATCTTGCACTGGGAGTAGAGCAATGACAAATATGGATCATAAATGAAATAAAAATACATTTTATTTTGTAATGGTTATACCTGGAAATCGAGAAGTGGCAATTCTATGAATGGAATTTATGAGTGCGGACTTGCCAACATTGGGGACACCAACAACCATAACAAGAAGAGTGGGCTCTTTTGAGATTGCTTCCTTTAGTTTCAACTCCACAAGCCCAAGGAGCTGTTAATTACAGAATCAAATATTAGAGGGGTTAAAACTACACCGAAGACTAAAGAAAGTAAAATATCATCGGGACAACATGAAATTGGTAAGACAGTTGTCATAGTGATTACATTCTTAACAGTGGCTGAGTCATGTGAAATGCCAAAATTCTCCAAAACCCAATCTATAACATACAAGACGCTGCAACATCAGCTGAATGAACAGCATAGTTAAGAGTAAATATCTATCTATATATCTTGATTGAAGTATTTAAGTCTTCCTTACAGAACATATGCAGAGTACAGAAATCAAGTTTAGCAGGTTAAATGAAATAACTGGAGGATTTTACAGTCATGAATGAATGTATCTATGGAAATTTTGTTTGAGAGAAGTACTGATGTACTGCTTCCTACTTCTTCTTTTTTTAAAAAAGTATAGTTTGAATTTTGGGAGGAAAAAAAGAAGAAGAAGAATGTTTCCTAAACTACAATTTTCATAAACATGAAGATCATATACTCCCATTAAATTACCCCAAATATTAAATATACCCCCAAAAAATTGGATTCAGTGCAGAGTAAACTCACAACTTGATAACTTGCTAGAAACTATTTTGAAAATTCTTTTCAAACAAACAACAAGGTTCTCCATTCATATTATACTACGAGATTTCACAGGTTTTAGTTTCTTGGAATTTGTATCTATCTTATATCTTTGTGAAGGAGCTTTACCAATAAAAATTCTAGAATTTCAGCAACTGGTGTAACGGCCAATTACCCTTAGAATTGCTAATTAGGTGAATGAATTACCACTCTTGAAGGTACAAAAAGTTTCAGAGCTTAACATTTAACTGCTACTTCCAGTATAATACATGCATACTGTGAGATGCACAAAACAAAAATGGATAAACATGAAATTAACAGCTAACTAACCTGACTAACAGAACTACTGCTGTGTGCATTTATTGAAATACAATCCTGCTTACACGATTCAAAATGATTAAGCCACCTCTGCAAATTAGAAGTAAATATGACCTTGTGAGTACGTGAAAAATCATAAAATAACAATATCGGACTTGGATATCAGAAATTACATAAAAGTACTAATGTTTCAACAAGGAATGGCTATTCCAGTTTGAGGAGCCTAAGCTAATATATAGTGATACTTACATTCATTATATTGGGATTTGCTAGATCTTTCTTGTTTAGAGCAAGGATACGCCTCTTAGCTGCAAGCACAGGTTGAAGGTCTTCGTTTGCTGAGGACAATGGAATCTGCTCAAAAGGTACAGTAAGTTGCACACAACTAATCAGAGGAATAGAGTACACAATAAGCAAACAAATGCAGAGCAAACCGAAAGAATGGACAGTTTAATTGATGATCAATGAACAAAACATTATTCACCAACTTGTAGACGCTACTTAAGAATGAGTACCGTCCCTCACTCGGTACTTATCATGAAGTCAGAAACTACGTTCTTATGTTTTTATTTCAATGTTGTTTTCACGAAGTCATCTTCCATTGTCTCGCAAGCTGCACTCAAAGCAAGACATTTCGTCGAACACCGACCGAGCGCCAGGAACTGCCCGCGACAATAATGCGATAATATTCTAAAACAGTATAGTGAGTAAAGCGAGGGGAGTAGCGGCGGTCGAAAGGGGAGCGCCGGGGACTTACGCGGGCGTCGCGGACCTCGAGGACGAGGTCGGCGAGCTTGAGGCGGTCACGGATGGCGCGTGAGGCGGCGGCCATGTGGCCGGGGAACCAATTGACGGCGCCGCCACCGGCGTTGAAGGCCATCTCGCCGGCGCGCTTCCCCGCCCGCGCCAGCCCCCTCATCCTGGCCGCTCCCCCCGCGCCGGCGGTGCTTCCTCCGATCAATCGGCAAGGCGCGACGCCGTGTTTCCGTTGCTGTGGTGGCTTGTTGGTGTGGACTGTGGAGTAGATTTATACTAGTATAAAAATATCGGTTTGAATTTAGCTTAATATGTAGGGTGACAAAGATAATCGTATGCATAGTTAGATACTCTGTCCCCGTTCGGAAATACCAGTTCTATTGTTTGAATGATATTTTTTATAAATATAAAGTTTATAGGTAGATCTAATAAGATTATTTGTACTATATTTCTATTTATTTCTTCTCGACCGAATGCATTTATTACTTACAACTAACGCAAAGGATTATCTTTTATCTTTCGAGACAATTGAGTAAGTTATCTAACTCGATTGCTCGGTACATTTCTCAGTTGCATCATAACAATAATCATTATATAAAGTTAAAATACCTTATTTTTGAACACCATTAATTATAAGAGAGTTATTTTCATGCTTTTTTTTAACAGTTACAAAAATATTAAATCATGAATAAATGGAAGATGATAATTATTTACCTCTTAGCTTGTTTTAAAATTTATGCAACTTATATTAAGAGAGAAAGTATCAAAGCACTACTCTAATTATAAACATAATTAATGTAATTATAAACACCATTAAAGCATGTGGCCACGGCTCCGCCCTGACATCGCGCCCTGCCCTCCTGCACTCGCCGTCGAGCCCTCCTGCCAGGCCGAGGCTCCCTCGCCGTCGCGCCCTCCTGCCACGCCGTCGTACTCCTGCCCTCTCCATCGCGCGCCGCCACTGCCACGCCCTCTCCGTGGCGATCAGGCTGAGGGTTGGCATTGAGACAGCCACGACGGAAGGTGAGGGTGGCTTGGCGGATGCGGAGGCCCTGCACAATGTGGCAACAGTTCTTCACCCCACGTGCTGTCACTCCCTGAGCTCACCTGTGTGCTAAACACGTCACTTTGAACGGCAACAATTCAAGTCATGTTTGTTTACATTGATTTAGATGCACGATTTCATTTTTTGCTGCTGATGATCATGCTAAGCTTGACAATGTCTACCTCACACACGCCTTTCCGTGAATTCCTTTGTCGGCCATAGTCCCTTTTGCATCACCTGCAGCTGGCCTTGAACCGGCTGCAGTTGAGTTGCTGACCGCAATTGTTGCAAGTAAGAGTAATCCCTTAATACTCACTGCTCCTCCGTAATTAGCCTTCCAATCATGTGGTGTTTTATTTCCTTGATCTTATAGTGCCAGTTTTTGTTTTGGAGACACTGCTATATGAATCAGTAATTTTTCTCTTCCCTCATGTATGTTTCAGCAGGATTTGAATCATCTATTTAAATAAATATGAAATCAATCGATATGTTTTGTCTATATGCTGCAGATTATCATACTCTTATCTCTTTTTAACTCTATGTAACTAATCTTCAACTAATAAAAGAGAAGCTGGTGATTCCACAGTACCTTGTGTCGTACGATTGATTTGTGCTTAACTGTTTCGGGGATAGAATTGGTAGGCAGTACTTAGATTTTTTATCCTCAAGTTGATTTGGTGCAGGATTGATTTGAGGGAGGTTAACATCATGAGCTCCTGTTCTCAGCAAGTAGTATGCACTGGCACATATATGTCCAATAAAAGAGTGATTTGTTTGGAGGTAAAATAACTTCAATAATTCTGTTATGCACATATCTATCATATACCTGAATATTTTTCCCGCTGTACATTTTCAGTTGTGCGGCAAAAATTGGGATGCCATATCTGATGTCACTGACTTCAAACATAACAACTCCAACAATCTGCAAAAACAACTTCAACATATCCTCTGCTACCTCTAATGTCACAGACCACCATAGCATCACATCTTGCTTTGCTGACCTTCCACTATTGAGGTCGATGTTTACCACAGTGCCAGGATCCGCTGAGGCTTCATCCGCCGCTGTTTTCGCTGCTTGATGTAATATTCTTACTGCATTTTAGCTATGCAAAAATTTCTGGAGGCTACTACTTTTTAGTCAATTCACATTTTATGTTTCTTTTATATTTTCTGAATCCCTTTTCAGATTTCAGACAACCATTTAGGAAAGAATGAACTATTCTGAAACATCCAGCGGCCATGGTAAAATCACTCCTCTTATTTCGTATTGTAAGCCTTTTCTAACAGATTTCAAACTTTACATATCAAGAATTCTTTGGTTATTTGCATTTCAGTCCTTCTATGATTGTTTTGGAGTCAATATGTGTGGTCAAAGTACATACTGAATAATTATGTGCTCCTCTACATTCCCCTTGCTCACAGATGTTGTATTTGGAAATGTTTAGCAGGGAGCTTCCAAACTACATAATTCCCTACAGTTTTTTCTTTTTGATGATATTTCTGGTCATTCAATCTCTATAAGGATGGTTCATGATACTAGACGATCAAAATTAATTGATTCACGCCTTTTCATTTGCCATTGTTTTTTTCTTGTAACATTGCTGGAATATTTTATAATGAGCAACAGTAAGTGTATTGGATATGTTTTCTTCGTGATGTTCATGCTCTTTTTGGTTTTTGCATCTCACATGATGGTAAAACCTGCTCAAAAAATAATTGGGTTGAATGATACTTTTCGCAATCTGCTTTTTTCCTGTTAAACATAATTTGATTGTCCGTTGTACACCAATGGTGTCTACTTCCGTGTTATTTTTGAAACTCAGTTTATTCAAGGAGTTTTCCTTAATCACACATGATCATCAAACATTTGGAAAGGAAAACCTTGTCAATCCAAGTGTTAGAAACATGTCATCCTTTAGATATAGGAGCCAGTGCAATCCGGAGATCTACCAAATGTTGTGACCATTGCTGTTCACCATTGAAAGGTGTCAGTTGGACATATTTGTTTGTGATCTATTTTGATACATGCTTTGTGTCTTTGTTTGGAAAAACAGAAAGCCCGATATTTGAAACAAGATCTGTTTAGGAAAAGCGTAGTAGTGCATTGTAGTCAAGGAGCTATGGAGACCGGAAACTTCAAGTGTTCTATGGCCATGCTGATGTTTGAAACAAAATCTATTTAGGAAAGTGGCGTAGTACATTTCAGTGAAGGAGCTAGGGAGACCAGAAACTTAGTGTTCTATATTGGCAATGCTGATGTTTGAAATAAAATCTATTTAGGAAAAGCGGAGTAGAACATTGCAGTTAAGGAGCTAGGGAGACGTATTGTTCACTGTTGTAACCATGCTTTGAGTTAATATAAAGCTCCTGTTTTATCGCAAAAAAAAATCGATCCCAAGCAAACTGTTATGCACGTACTTTTTTTTTGAAACAGCAGAGCTGTGATTATATTAAGAAGAGGGAAAAGAAAGGAACATTGTTTTAAAGAGATTACAAGGTGCAGGATACTGCACCGAAAGAAAAGAGAAAATTACCGGGAAAGACGTTATAATAGGATTTTGAGATGCTTCGCTCCTGCGAATACCCAGTTAGAGGCCTCGTCTTTGACTGATTGGATAATTTCTTCTTGGGTTGCGCAAACTGTACGGAAAACTCTATTATTACGCTCTTTCCACCAATGCCAGCAAGTGAGGGTGATTAGGGTTTTGACGCCTTTTCGAAGGGTTGGTGGACAGTTTAGCAGATGCATGTTCCATTGTTCGATATTCGTGGGGTAGATACGATTGGTCTAGCTGGAGCGACGGAATGCGAACCCAACGTGCTATGGACGACCACAACTGTCGAACTTGGGGACAGTCGACGAACAGATGGAAAACAGTTTCTAGGCTTCGATAGCATATTGGGCAAAAATATTGGTTGGGCCATCCTCTGATCTGCAAGCGTTGTGTTGTCCATAGACGATTCTGTTGTACAAGCCAAAGAAAGATCTTACAACGCAGAGGCGCCCATGCCGACCAAATTGTGGTCGTGTAGGATTTGTGGATGGTTCTAGCGAACTGCATATGATATGTCGATTTAGCGGTGTAGGTGCCGTTGGAGGAGCATATCCATGTGATGACATCATTTGTGCCCGGCCGAAGCGGCACAGATTGAATTTTGGTCCGGAGCCGGACATACTCTTGAATGAGGCGCGGGTCAAGGTTGTGGCGTATGTCTCGTATCCAGTTGTTGTTTCTTAAGGCATCTGCCACTGATATTGTCTTCTTTTTGGAGTGATTGTATAGTCATGGCGCAATCTGGGATGGCGCTACACCTCGCAGCCATCTGGCGGTTCAGAAAGGTGTGCTGTGGTCATTTCCAATGTTGACTATGGTTGCCGCCGCGAAGAGCATGCGGTCAATCGCGTCACACGGCAACTGCAGCCCATTCCATGGCCTTTCTGGATCTGTGTACATGAGCCACAACCAGCGCAGTCGAAGTGCCCGTGCGTACGTACCTGTCAAGGTCAAGGACTCCAAGGCCTCCCATTTGAAGCGGACGGCAAACGGTTGTCCACCGTACCTTGCAATTACCTCCATACATCACTCCATGGCCTGCCCATAGAAATGCCCTTCTCATTCTGTCAATATTTGTGATGAATTTCCTCGGCGTCTTCAGCGGCATTAGGAGATAGATTGGGATCGAGAAGAGCACTGATTTGACCAGGATCAGCCGCCCCCCAAGGGTGAGGTGGCCCGTCTGCCAGGCTGCCAGACGCCGCGCCCATAGTTATGCACGTACTTAGTCTGGCTTGCAATGGAAGAAGGCTAAGTGCTGAAGTACTCCAATGTTAGTTTATTTTAGCAAACCTTGGACCTCTGAACCTACATTATTGCGGATATGAGGAGTCATCCGGTCTTTTATGTGATATTTACGGAAGTAATGTGGAACTTGAAAGAAGAATTAGGATCTAGGCCCGCTAACCGTCAATCCACATCTAGCGTTTGGTTCATAGGATACGACGGGTGGGGGGAATGGGAGTAGGAAACCTAATTGGTTATATTTCCGTTGTTTAGTTGATTGTATTTGTGATATAGTAAAGCGTGAATGGGGTGCGCGCGTGTCCCCTCCTCGTAATCTCTTTCTATCAAATAGTCCCCAAAGTAGACACGCACCTATATATACTGATTCCATCTCGTTCCCCAATCCCACTCTCAATGGGCATCCAGACGCTGCCCTAAGTACACGATCCACCACACCATTTTCATTCAAGTTATGCACACACAAGGTCTACATGTAAAAGCTCAGCACACCCAGTACCGTACTACAAACACGTAGCTAGCCTGTTGCTCTTATCCAGAATGGACGAGTCATGCATACTACGGCGGGAAAGCAATTAGTTGCGTCGTTGAAACTCGTCTCCATTTGCTCGAGGTCCAGGCCCGTAGGGCCACGGACAACAGATGGCAAGCGCGATGATGTGGATGAACTGCATCCATGGAGGAAGGTGGTCCGTGCACAGTGCCGTGCCGATCCATCCGTACGCCGGTCCGCCGTTGTCTGCAGCCATTGCTGTGGGGGCAGACCGGCCGGCAGAGGCGGCTGAAGACAGATAGATGACCGATCGACCAGCTGACCGGCATAAATCTTAAGCCGATTTCGTGGTGCAGCGAAGGTATATACGGATGTGTAATGTACGTACTGCTATCAAGGTCTTGTCCCTTGCCGGACAGCCATGCCAGCTATTTCGCCAATCATGTGCATATATATATATATGATGCATGCTCGTCCAGTCGTCCCACCGATACTGGATACTCCCTCGCAAAAGGAAGTGGTCTTACAATTTTTCCGCAAATATGCTAAAATTTTCTGGTCAAGATGGCATCTTGTTGACTTTGAAAAGTCAAAAACAACTTCTTTTTTTATTGGGGGGAATACTTGTACTTTAGGTGGAAATGTGGAATCATGGATAGATACCCTTTCGGTTGATGAACCAAATCAATATGAAAACTTCAGAAAAAAAATTGAAATTTGAGTTTCAAGCTCAATAAATGCATCAGAAGAAACAAAAAAGAGAGGGCTGTTGTGATTAGTAAACTTTTTTTTCCCTTTTTATTTTGATTTATCATTAATTTGCCATAATCTTATAGTTGTAAAGCATGCAAGGAAGTACTAGCAAAAGAAATCAGCAATGTATAGTGCTAGCAAAGAAGATCCATCAGCACTATATTTTGAAATTTGAGTTTCAAGCTCAATAAATGCACCCATGTACCTAGCATAGACAACTAACGTCAACATAAAGGTGAACATATGCTTTAGTTCATCAACGACTATAAACTGCATTATTGATACTAAATATTATTGCTAAGGTCCATTATTAAGATTAACTAGCTAAGCATGCCATTAAAGTCAAAACATGACAATTAAAAGTGGTACATAAATTATTGATTGTATGTAAAATGAATGTGCTACTCCTGCCCATACATTTTGCCTTGAACATTCACTTAAAAATAACAAAGAAAGAAGAGTAAATCCAAAGACTTAGCAATTACATAAAAAATAATAGCATCAATATATCCTATTCAGCGATCTCATAACAGTAAATTGTATCATCATCTTTCACTTTCTCTTTCATGCACTGCAATGCGGATGCGTCTGTGACTGTAGCTCATACCTGTATAGCTGAGTGTTCACCTGTCAATGAAATCATTCTTGCCCCGTCCTCTTTCATATGGGGGTCTTAACCTTCACTCGCCTGGAGTGCATACTAAAGTAGGTCATTTTCTTTCCACTACAGTGGATGCCGAAATTCATGATTAAGCCATCTTGTCCCTCATTTTTTTGCCCCAAAGGTCATCATGTTACTTTTGTGGACAACATGCTTCTCTTTTACATATCTATTGTTCTATAGCACTAAAAGTGGCGCGCAAATCGTACTACTTCTTGATACTATATAAAATTATCTAACTTTTCTTAGTTATGTCAAATTTAATTCGATCTAAAAGACCATATGGAGGTCTGTCCATGTTTGTGATGAGTTATTGACGGTGTTTGAGCATGTGGTGCTCAAGTTTGAGTTTGTTTTGAATTCTATTTTAAATTTGAAGCAATTTGAGGTGATGTCAATGTTAGGCGGCACTACCGGCTTTGTAGTAGCGGTAGTGCTGGTCCTACGATGCTACCAGCCGTGAGTGCAGTAGCTTTTTTATAGAGAGGTGTTTCTCTAAGGTGTGTCTACAACGGCACTATTGGCCCTAGGAGTGGTAGTAGCGGAGGTGTAGTACTACTGGCCTCTAGTAGGCAATAGTCATTTTTTAGAGAGGAATCTCTCGGAATTTCTCAGGACGATCGGTACTACTGGCCAAGCAGGAGCGGTAGTGCCGGACTTGCGGTACTATCGGCCCTGGGTGGTGGTACTACCGACTTACCAGTTAATTTGAGCTTAATGTTTGCATTATGTGATAATTAATGCATAGTATTGTAAACAATGCTACATGATGGTTTGGTTGTCTCTGTTAGTTTCAAAACTTCGGAGCTAGGCCATGGTGAGGCGGAGGAGACCAGGACTAAGCTAGGAGAGCTGAAGTCCAAAATGGTCAACGGACACCAGAAGATGACTGAGGCTAGGAAGTAGTTGCAAGCTGGAAAGACAAGGAGCTGGAGCGTCAAGCGCTGGTGATGGACATGGTGGGTGATGGTATGGATCGGGACTAGGCTCAGGGAGAAGTCGAGGTCTAGAACGATCAAAGAAGCTGAAGCCGTCATGGTGAAGCGATCAAGGACACGTGACGTGTCAAGTGACTTGAACCCGTTTGCATGCGAGGACGGTTCAGGGGAGTCCAGACGTGTGAGAGATTTGGCGACAAGTCATTGTGGTCACGTGGAAAGCGACGAAACATGGGTGATGCTTCGAGGAGAAGGAAGACCGGTCATTTAGGCAAATTAGTAATTTGTCTAATACCGACGGCTGAGGCGGTTTGGAAAACCACGGCGGTGGTCCAAGTGGTTTAGGTCAAGTCAAAATGGAGCTTGACGCAAATTCAGGCTCGTGAAGCGAATTTGACGTCAAAGTGAAGGCCGCTTTGAGAAACGTGCTTGTGTGAGTGTAAAACCATTAAGAGTGTTGGGTTATCAGGTTAGCCCCTGTTAATATGGATGGTATCGACATATATGTCCAGATTTTAGGGTTAGAGTTGCCTCAACTATATAAGGAGATGTAGTGGGAGGTGAGGCTCTAAGCCAATAAGTCTAGATCAAAAGGATTAGGGTTTCCATAAAACTTTAGTGTTCTTGATGGGTGTGTAAGTGCTCCTTGAGAGCTTTGTCCTCAGGTGAGAGACTTTGTAAACCCTACTCATAATCTGAATGAAAATCATCTATTTGCTCAAGTTTTTGTCTCAAGTTTTGATCTTTTTCTTACTCGGCTCTTGATCTTTTCTTGTGGTTTCTTTTTTGCTTGATCTCGTGCTACCAAGGATGTATGATTGATAGATGTATCCTCTGTAGATCATCTCCTCAATCATCTAGGCAAGTTTCTTCCGGATCAACCAAGTTTCTCCAAAAAAAACTGGTTTTTGAGTTAGAAGGAAATTCTTGAGGTAGATTTTGATCCTGCTTATTTGAGGAATCTTTCTTGATTGTTCTTGCTTGCTGTGATATATGAGAGGTCATCTAGGATCATCTTGATCATCAAATCCTCACGAGTAAGCTCAGGGTGATGTTTTGGATTTTGACCCGGTTTTGATGCACCCTTTGGTAAATTTGAAAAAGGTCAGAACGTTGTCGTCAATTTTTGTGATTGATGGTTGGAATAAGTTCTTAGCATCTCTAGAAAAGTGTATACAAAGTTTCACGAGTTTTGAATCATCCAATCAAAAGTTACACATTTTTGGATTGGAACTCGTGCTGATTTTTGCTATTCATACCATGTTTTTACTGTTTATCCAGCACTACCGAGGGTATTGTTCATTCCGGTACTATCGATTATCTAAGAGCGGTAGCACCGTCCTAGAGCTAATTTTCTTTAAAAAATTGTTATTCTACGCATGTTTGACATAGTAAGGTTTTGAATGGTTTTTTAGAGAAATAATTTTATATGATCATTTACTCCTCTTATCGCTATTTTCGGTCCTTCACGGTCACATATTAATTTTAGTCTACGAATTACCGCAGCAGCATCCAAAGCGACGCTATTGCAGAACAACAGCATTTGGAATCACGTAACTCCGAACTCATTATGCCAAATTTCGCAAAACGAGCACAGTAGGAGTAACTACGCGAAATTTATCCTATTTCTCCATTTATTAAAATGAACTAATTTAACCATCTATTATTTTTAATCTACACAATACCAACTGCCCAATCGCGAAGGTTTGCAGGAGAGCGAATTTGCAAGGCCGTGACTTTTAATTTGTCTATCCAAATAATTCAAATAAATAAATTAATGAGAAACCCTAAAAAATATCTAAAACTTCCCCATAAAACGAAAACACCAGTCCTGATGTCTAGTATTTTCCATCTATTAGTTGACACGACAAAACCTAATTACGACGATTTAATAGACAGCGAATTTCCCCAAGCATAACTCCCAAAATCACTTACCAAATCAAGGGCTCTATGAAATCTACACTTTTCATGTCGTGCACAAACCCTATAAATTCCAGTAGAAGCCCCAAAGGTACAACACAAGCTTCTGCCGTTAAATCGATCTACAAAACAGCATGTTCCAATATCGGACAGAAGTCCAACCCTTGCACCTATCCACGACCCAAAAACTATAAATTTCGTAGTAACGCTGATCTAATCTCGTAGAGAGTCTTAATTCGTTATGCTAAAATCGGACGACAAAACGGCGAGGTTGCGAAGCCCTTCCTCGCTCTGTTCTGCCCTGCCTCTGCTTTGTCCCTGCCGCTGCTCTTCCCTATCTTCTTCTTCCTTCGTTCCTCCCTTGCCTTCCTTCTCTACCGCAGCAAACAAGTGTAGCAGCGGCAGCCTACAGCAGCAACCAGCGGCGGCAGCATGCACTAGCTACAACAGTGGCACAGCATGCAGCGTCGGCAAGAAGCTACCGGCAGCCACGGCATGCATGCGTGAGGGACAGAAGTAGATTGGAAGTATAAGGACCTGTGCTTCAGCTTTGGATCAAAAGCTCTCTAAAACAACATGACTGCAAAGCAGTTAGAAAGCTAAGCCATAACAAAAGCACCCCAAAAGTTGCAGCCGCTGAGGAGAAGTTTTTCAGCTGTGGTTTCGCTTGATCGTCTCCCATCTCGCTCACTTCGCCTCCCTGACCTCCGCCACCCTGCCTCACCACCTCCATATCACCTCTCTACTCGTTCGTCGCTGTGTTTCGCTAGGTTACTGCCTCTCCGCTCGTTTGCCCCCTAAAAGCTACAACTGCAGTAGCCAGTTTGCCAAACGGCATAAAAAAACCCACAGCCGTCAGTTACAACTGTTTTACAGTCCAGTAAATCAAAAACAGCTTTTCAGATTAGCCGCAGTCACCCCAAACAAACCCTAAGCCAGCGGCTGCTTGCATGCGTATAGACATGGTCAATAGGCTGTACCTTTTTGGACTGGTCCTAAGTACGGATATGTAATGTCAGTACCGACATATGAGCATGCGAGGTTTGGAACTTTGTTGGTTAACCAGCGAACGTCACGTACCACAAGGACAAGTTGAATTCGAACAAACTATTTTGAGACAACTTTTTTGCAGTTGAGTTTGATAACGAAATGTTGCAGACATATAAGTTGAGATTGGAGACGCGCAGGTGCAGCAGTACCGTGCAAACTATCCTCTTACAGTTAGGCTGCAATGAGGAGCAAGCAGTAGAGACCAACTAGAAATTTATGCGCGGCGTGACATGTCGCGGACGTCGCTCTCCACGCGAGAAAATCGACAAAACGCGCGTCGCTCTCCACACGAGAAAATCGACAAAACGCGCGATTGACGCGCCATACACGAGTAAATCGAGAAAACGCGCGAAAAAGATCTAAAAATAAGCTTGTGTTTTTCGCAAAAGGGCTTAAACGTATTGCTAGAAAAGCGGAAAAAGGACATAAATACAATGCATACTTTTTTAAAAAAAAAAAAGGACATGATTTTTTCTTAAAAAAAAGGCCCTAAACGTAATTTCGATTTTCCTAAAAAGGACCCGAGTGCTACTCCTAAAAACGCTAAAAGGGCATAGACGTAATATATAATCTTTTTCGAAAAAAAGGATCAAATCGTAATATTTTTTTCCAAAAAGGATCTATCTGTAATTTATTTTTATATAAAAGGACCCAAATGTAAAAAAATTTGGCCGGCTCGGCTCGAGCCGAACCGGCTCCCTCCCGGCTCAAAACGGCCAGAGCGCGGTGTTTCTTGGAAGTATAGTATAGGGACGACTCGTAAATGAAATTAACACAGCTTGAGCAGGAAATTGGAATCAAGAAAGTTTTTGTGCTAGCTCTGATCTGATCATGAGATCACGTGAATACTCCCATTGTTTCTCAATAGATACGTTTTAAGATTTTGTACTTTAATCAAAGCACATACAGAGATGACCAAATTAACCTCATTCATTAGCTCACTTATTTTTCTTAGATGATGTGTTACTATATTCTACAGTAATAAATAACATTAGGAATAGAATGACATGTATTTAGAAACAAAATTTGAAAGCTAGAATGATGTGTATTTAGGAACAGAAGGAGTATATATACAGTGGACAGGGGAGAATAAAAGGATGAGAGAGAACAATTGAAAAGATACGAAGTGTAATTGCAACTAGCTAGTCACGCGCTACGCTGCATCGTACAAAATTTCGTTGCGTGACGCTACGCTGTGTTGAATTTGGGAAATTCGGTCGCGCTACGTTGCGCCGCGCGAAATTTGGTTCAATGGATATTTCTGATTTTTTGCGTAATTTCGGTTTTCTTATTTTTTTTTTAAAAAAAGGGTCGCTAGGACCTGTTGACGAATCTGTGGACTGCTATAAACCGTCGACGAATCTGTGGGTTTTTTTGGGAGAAAACTACGGAGGGACCTAAACGTAATTTTGTTTTTTTTTGTGTAATTTCAGTTTTCTTATTTTTTCAAAAAAATAGGTCACGAGGACCCATTGGCGAATCCGTGAACTGCTATAAACCGTCGGCAAATCTGTGGGGTTTTTTTTGGAGTAAATCGCAGAGGGACCTAAACGTATTTTCGTTTTTTCTTGGGTCCAATATGCTAAAAACCGATTTCTTGGGTCTCAACGTATTTTTGTTTTTTCTTAGGTTTATTCTGCTAAAAACCGCTAGGAGGATCTAAACGTATACCACGGTTGGACCCAAATGTAATTTTATTTTTTCGGATCCTTTCTGTTAAAAACCAACAGAGGGACCTAAAAGCGATTTTGAATTTTCTAGAGGACCTTTTTGTGAGGAGGGCCGAGATGGCATGACGGGGAGGGTGCCAATTCCTCCTAGTATAATATAAGGTATTTTCGGATCTTTTTTGTTAAAAAACCAATAGAGGGATCTAAAAACGATTTTGAATTTTTTAGAGGACTTTTTTATAAGGAGGGCTGAGGTGACACGGCTAGAAGGGTGCCAATTCCTCCTATATAATATAAGTTATATATTAGGGCACTTGCCGAGTGCATACGACAACTGAGCCTCCAGGCAAATGCTACGCGACAGCCAGAAACTTTATTGCCCAAAACCAAAATACTGCCCGGTTTGTTAAACCGTAGATCTAAATAACGGGTGGTTTTCCTATTCTTACACGTCCTACAGCGGTTTTTTCTCAACTTGCAAGTGACTGGATTAACAAATCAGAAACTAAATATCATGTGCAGTGTATATTGTAGGCTGTACTGCAGCACGTGACAAATACAATGCTTGCTATTCCCAACATCTCAACTATCCAATGGATAATGGGACAAAAAAAAGTTCAAGATGCTTGTAAGACAATTGTAAATTTCACTTTTGTTTGACCTTCCTAATAGTATTTATTTTCGTCCTAGACATAAATGTTACTTTGAGAATTATCCTTTTGTTTGACACTATAATCGAACGTCAAGATTTTACTAAACTAGCTCAAAACTTTACTACGGTTCACTCAACACTATCTAGACCATTAACACGCGTACATAGCATAACACACCGCATACATGTCACCTGCAAGGCAACAACCAAATTCAATCACAACAACCAATTCAACCACGCAGCCGTATATGAGTTTGCGCCTTTTTTGCATGAAGGTGAGAAAGCAAAAGCTATTTATACAGTCGATTATCGAAGGAAAGGTTTCTTTTTTTTTTCTTCGATGCGGCAGTGTCGTAAAGAAAATGAAAAAAAAAACCCGGTCCAATGGTATAACTCGGTCATAGGATACCTACATCACTCTACATTGAACAAAGCCGCCTCACAGCGATCGCTAAGGGCACTCTGACAGTACATACCTCTCCCCGGCCCCCAAGAAACCGTCGGCCGCCGCGGCCGACATTCCCCAGCCGCGGACCACCGAATCCGCCCCCGGATATAATCCATCCCCGTCACCGCAGTACGTACGTGCCTCCGGCCTCCGCCGCCATTAAAAGAGACAGCTAGCTCTCTGCGTGCTAGCTAGCTACCGAGCGACCTTAGCACCTTCCTTTCCGTCCTAATCATCACGCAAACCCCATCACATTTACGCGCACACAGTGCATTCCAGCGCGCGCGAGTGCCGACCCTTTAAGAGCGACCGCGGTGCAACACCGAGGCCACCAACTCACTAACAAGTGTCAAGCTACTCGTGGTGGTGGTGGTAGTACTAGCTAGCTAGCTAGCTGGTAGTTGCAGGAGTCAGTGGCTGCTTCTATTGGTACGTACGTGTGCCGTGTGCCGCATGGCTGATCATGAGGCGCCCATGCACGTCGGCGGCCGTGGCGGGCGGAGGAGGCACGGGGAGCATTTCCTGATCGTGGCGGGGGCCGCGCAGGGGCAGATCACGCCGGCGAGGAGGCTGGCGCGGGTGCTGGCGGGGAGGACGGCGCCGCGGGCGGGGGCGACGCTGGCCGTGCCGCTGTCGGCGATGCGGAGGATGTTCCCGGGGAAGGCTGCAGGCGCCGATGGCCGCGACGGGGAGGGCCTGGTAGTGCTGTCGGACGGGAATGGCGTGGACTACGCGGCGTTCACGGACGGGTTCGACGACGGGTTCCAGCCCGCGAGCTGCGACGGGGCGGCGTTCGTCGGGAGGCTGCAGCTCGTCGGGCCGGCCTCGCTGGCGCGGCTGGCTGCGGCGCTGCGGGAGCGGGGGAGGCCCGTGACGTGCGTCGTGTACACGCTGCTCCTGCCGTTCGCGGCCGCCGTAGCGCGGGACCTGGACGTTCCGGCGTACTTCTTCTGGACCATGCCGGCCGCCGTGCTCTCCCTCTACTACCACTATTTCCACGGCCGATACGGCCTCGTCGACGCCGCGGCCGGCGCACGGGACGACCCCGACCGCCTCGTCGACGTCCCCGGCCTCGAGTTCCTCCGCGCCCGCGACCTCCCGTCGCTGATCACCGGGCCAAGTCCCTACCTCCCGGCCTTCCGGGAGATGTTCCACGTCGTCGAAGCCGCCGCTGCCGTCGGCCACGACAAGAGAAGCGCGAAACCGCGCGTGCTCGTCAACACCTTCGACGCGCTCGAGCCGGAGGCGCTCGCGTCTGTCCCCAACATTGATCTCATCCCTGTGGGACCCATGGTCACCGACACGACGGCCGACGACGACGACGTCGCCGCAAGCGGTGACCTCTTCGAGCAGGACAAGGCCGGCTACATGCAGTGGCTCAACGAGCAGCAGGACGGCTCCGTCGTCTACGTCTCGTTCGGCAGCCTCGCCGTGCTCTCGGCCAAGCAGCTCGACGAGATACGCCGCTGTCTAGAGGTCACCAAACGACCGTTCCTCTGGGTCGTCCGACGGGACAATCGCGACGGCGGCGCAGACCTGCCAGCCGCGCCAACCGGCGGGATGGTGGTGCAGTGGTGCGTCCAGGCGCGTGTGCTGGCGCACCGCGCGGTGGGGTGCTTCGTGACGCACTGCGGGTGGAACTCGATGCTAGAGAGCGTCGCCTGCGGGGTACCGGTGGTGATGGCGCCGCAGTGGTCGGACCAGGCTACGAACGCGCGCATGGCCGAGGTACGCTGGGGCATCGGCGTGCAAGCCGAGGCCGCCGCGGACCGCACCGTGCACGCCAGTGAGCTTTCTCGGTGCATCGACGCCGTCATGGGCGACAGCGACGAGGCCTGCAAGATACGCCACCGCGCGACTCAGTGGAAGGCGCGGGCGGCCAAGTCTCTCGACGCCACCGACATCAACGGCGATGGCACGCTGTCTTGCAACGTCCGGCGGTTTCTGCAGGGCGTGTAAGGCCCTGTTTGTTTCGGCTTAAGGCTTTTTAGTTTTTGGCTTAACGAACTTTTAAATCGTCTGCTTTTAAGCCAAGACATGCTGTTTGGTATCCTAGCTTTTTGATGGGTTGGATGGTGTAGCCAGGGTTCACAAAATCAGCGAAAACTACGATTTTTGAGTGTACCACTGTGATTTGATATCCAAAACCGCTAGGTAAACCGTTTTAATTTAAAATTTGAAAAAAATTATGCATTGAAAACCGCTCGAAAACCGTTGAAAAACCGCGGTTTTCGCTCGAAAACCGTTTCTTAAAAACCGAGTGGTTTCTCGCGAAAAACCGAATGGTTTTTGAGTTTTTTTTTCAAGTTTTTTTTATTTCTTAACCCTTCAGTTTCTGACGGTTTTCGAGCGATTTTTACGGTTTTTGAATTTCGAACAATTTTTCAAAATTCGGTTTTGTGAACCCTGGGTGTAGCTTATTGCTAGAAAGTTTGAAATACCCTTCAAGGTTGTAAGGACTTTTCTTATGTACTGATTTATCTAATACAAATGTTTTATACTTTTTTCACCGAATGTCGTATTGAAAAACATAGATTAATCTTGAGATCAAACTTCATTCTGAGCATAATTATTTATCAACTTGATCCGGTCGGTGGAGGAGAAAGGAGGTGAGGCGGCGGAGGAGGAGGAGGTCGAGGGACGGCAGAGACCAGAGCGGCGGAGGGAGAAGACATGTCGCACAGGGGAGCGAGAGAAGACGAGGAGAAATGAGGATATGGGAGAAGGATTCTTGAGTTTATATATGATGGCATTTGGTGGGTAATTTTGGAGACTTCCAGTGGCAAAGAGTTATTTTATCCCAAAAAAGCTCAAAAAAGCACCTTTCACCTGGCTTTTAGCTTATAGTTATATAGAGGCTTTTGGCTTTTTTTTTAAGCCTGACTTAAAAGTCAATCGTTTGTTTCGGCTTTGGCTTTTCTACTTTTAAGCCAGTGAAAAAATCGAAACAAACAGGGCCTAAGAGTAGCATGAGTTGGGTAGGAGGGAGGGGACAATGTAAGCATGGGCTTTCTCAAAACTAAGGGTAGTTTAGGTATTTATCATAATTTAATTTTTACTCTTTTTTATTAACTTTTATCCTATTGAGCGAAGATATGAGGAAATTTCATAAAACTATATATATATATATATAATATAATATAAAAAAACTACAGATTTTAGTATTTATTTCACAAAACTACAGATTTTAGGAGAACTTATGTCACAAAACTACATGTTTTATAATTGATTATTTATCGTAACAAGTCTGACAGTTTGGACCCGCATAGCATTCTCACACGCCCGTATTTCCCATTTCACTAGTATATGAGATTGTCATGTGGGTTCAGACCGTAAAACCTGTTACAAGAAACAGTCAATTTTAAAACTTGTAGTTTTATGATACAGGTTATCCTAAAATCTATAGTTTTGTAAAATTAAAACTAAAATCTGTAGTTTTGATAATCTGTATAAAAAACCCAGTAGTTTTGTGACTATTGTATTATACAATGATACATTCATGGATGGACATCATATCCTTCGGCTAATTCCCTGTGGATAAGGTGACAAAAGTTGGATTTACTTGTCAGTGGCCATCATGTGGTCTTTTATGCAAGCCAGACAGCTAGTACTACCAAACACTGGTCCTCTTAAGATCGATCTCCTCTGTTTTATGTTTCGTTGCAATTGCTCGAGGGCATGGTTTTGTTGAAGGTGTTAATTCTACTTTTTTGGAACGTATATAATTCTTTATTTTGAAATTCCTTACGTTCTAAACAGATCCTTAGAGTTTCTAGGCCTCCAATATTCCACGGTGGAAATCGGAACCGCCGTAGCTAGAATAGCATCAACAAGTAATCTTGCTAAGCCAATGAGGTATCACTTTGACGGTGCAAGTGGACCAACCATTTGAGTAAAATTTCGTCCAACAAAAGAATTGCTTTTTGAAAAACGATGTCATTTAAAAACTGCAACTTTGATACGTGTCCATGTCAATTGACAACTACACTACTTCTACTTACAACATACTAGATGCGTGGACGCAACGCACGCCGTGCCAGCCACCACAAGCTCAAGCGACCGGCGGAATTCATAACCTATGCAATTTTCGGAGAATTTTGGGGGCCTTCTAAAAATAAACATCAAAATCCGGTTTTTTGTACCTGGATGTAATTTCTTGAATTTCTGAAGGTTTCACTAAAAGAAACAGGTGAAATTCAAACTTTATGTAATTTCTAGAATTTTTAGGGGCCTTTTACCAAAGAAACTGTCGAAATCCGGAGTCATTCTAGGAAAAAGGGCCTAGATGTAATTCTTTATTTTATTGGGTCTTTTCAAAAAAAAACTGGCGAAATTCGTAACTCATCATTCCGGAAAAAGGGACCTAGGCGTATTTTTTGTTTTTTCTGGTAATTTCGGGGGCCTTTTAAAAATAAACCTTGAAATCCGATTTTTTAGGACCCGGATGTAATTCCTAGAATTTCTGTAAAAGAAACCGGTGAAATTCGAACTTCATGTAATTTTCGGAATTTTCAGGGGCCTTTTCCCAAAGAAACCGACGAAATCCGGTTTCTTGGGGAGTCATTCCGGGAAAAAGGGGCCTACATGTAATTCTTTGTTTTATTGGGTCTTTTCCAAAAAAGCCTGCGAAATTTGTAACTCATCATTCCGGCAAAAAGGGACCTAGGTGTATTTTTTTGTTTTTTCTGGTCTTTTCCAAAAAAAAACCGGTGAAATTCATAATTTATGTAACCGTATGTAATTCTCAAATTTTCAAGGGCTTTTTCGTTTTTTTTTGCCTTTTTCAAAAGAAAACGACCTGACCGTAACTGAAAAAGACCTACCCGTAATTTCTAGAAACTCCAATCTATGTACTCATATGTAATTCTCGAATTTCCAGGGGCTTTTCTATTTTTTGGAAGAACAGGCCGTGATCGTAACTGAAAAGGACCTACCCGTAATTTCTAGAAACTCCAGGGACCTTTCCGAGAAAACCCGAGCGCCACGTGGGCTCGCTATGCGTCACATTGCAAAAAATGCCCAGTCGGCGCTCGCGTGCGCGGCTGGGACTTGAACGCACGCCCTCGGCTTCGCACTGAGGAGCTCTCCCACCGTGGTATCACGCCTTAACAGCCAACAGACCGAGCGAAAATATTTAAGACGTATAATCGGGCGAGCAAATGGGCGACGCGGCGCGTTGCGGAGTGAGCACGTGAGCCGAAAATGACGTGACTATCTATCATAATCAAAGGTTATATTAAGATTCTGTTTGGCATGGCTTCAGTTCTGAATTTTATAGCTCTAGATCCAGCTTCTCACTTCGATTCACTCCACTAAGAATCTGGAGCTGTCAGAGAAAGTGTTTAGCCATCATGTTGGCTCCAGATCTAAAAATAAGAGAATTATGTGCAAAAAGACTAGACTACCCTAACTCATAAGCTGCGTTACTGACTCTCTGATATACTTCTAATTTCTAATTATACCTCTTACAGACAACACCAATAAATAATAAAAACCAACTGGATATTATAGTGCAACACCCGCAAATCTTTTTCATCATGTATAAGAATATCCTAAGAAAAAAATAAAAAATAGGATAGCAGCTTAAGCTGCAGTGAAGTTACTAATCAATTTATAATTCACTAATTTTACAACTACATTTTCGAAAGCTGTATGGTGCTGAACATCTGGAGTGCCGCCAACACTGATGGATAGTGACACCATAAAAATGAAGATATTTCATGCTGCTGCATCTCGAACAAATTTGTTATCATTTTTCAGGAGCTACGTCGGGATCCAAGGAAGGAATCGTTTTCGTATTGATAGAACCATGTGGTCCTATTCAGAATTATATATGTTGGTTGGATTGGTATACTAGGATCTAATCGTAGGTTGTATATTGAAATTGTTGTTCTAAATATCGTAAGGTCCGGACTATATTAAACTATTATTGGAAGGAATAATCCACACGATTGGATCGAGATCCTAATCATAACGTTCTTCTCTTCTAACAACATTTGTCTAAGTAACTCAAATAAAATAGCCCAAAGAACAAAATTATAATTAACAAATCACTAGAACTAGAATTGAACCCACACATTGTTACGGAAATCCAATAATTTTTCAATATGTTTTCCCTCTCCCTCTAAGCACGCAAATTGAGGAACATCTACTTACTTGTTTATTTTTACTATTTTTAATAAATATAGTAATTTTTAGTAGGTTATAGATTGAATATTCTATTGAGTATTTGTGTTTATATATTTTACATGCATTTGTATCGGTTAGATCTGATTTGCATGTTACGGTGCGGAGCTCTCTAGTTCATCTTTTTTTCGCTCAGCTTGAATATAGATTAAGATTTGCTGCATTTATTAAGGAAATATGTATTTAAAGTGACTAAACATCGGTTTACTTCTCAAGTACAGTAAATTGATAACGATTTCCAGCCCATATATCCAAAAAATTTATTGATATTGGGACTGCACTAATGTTGCGATGATGCTGTTAGCTTGAAGCAGTGTATGTACGGCCCATCCTTGCGGATTCGACAACAGGTTCATCATCATCCTGCGACAGGGAGGACCTTTCTTGTTGGGTTATTTTCGGGTTGTTATCGATATCATTTGTACCTTAAAAGAATATCATTTGATGCATCAGTGCGTCTTTTTCCTCTTTTTTCCGTTGTCTTCGCCACCGCTTGCCCGACCTCCACGATCTTCTCCTTCGCCTTTGCAACCATAATCATAGCAATAGGTACAGAGACGTGCTTTCATGTTTTTTTTAAGTTGCACAAATATTAAAGCATGAACGAAAGGTAGATGTTGATTGCTTACTCTTTCGTTTGCTTTAAGATTTATACAACTTGTATTAAAAGGAAAATCATGAAAGCACTGCTCAGAGGTATATGACAACTAAGAAGGGACTGAATTAAGAGTAAGTTTTCGCCCATTAGTACTCACTTTAAACTTTCACACTGGCTGTTAGAAAGTTGGGAGAAGAATAAGAACATATGGAGCGGAAACACACGACAAAGCACGGCTCAAACCAAAGGCAAACAAAACTGCTGAAACGCAGTAGGAAGGTCTTATGGTCGGAAGTAGGACGGTCCTGGTCGGAGATATATCCTAGAGGTTATCGTAGAGATGATTATATTTTCTTATATTTATAATTTGTTATCTTGTTCTTTGAATAATATCATTGTTATTTATTAGCAAATATATGACTTGTTTATGAAATTCTATGTATGACTTTGTGATGATTATTTTAAAGTGATCCCTAATTGATATACATATGTGGACACATATGAATAGACTAGCATATGTATTGGCTGATGACAATGTTTCACGGGTCATGGATATGGAAATATCAAACCAATAATATAGACATATGTTAGAGAATATGGAGTTGGATTGACTCACCTTAAGACACTACGAGAACGTTGTAATCTTACATGTTATCAGTTGGTCTCATGTATAATATGTATGCTATATCCTTAGACTTGAGGTTGACATATATACTTAAAATGTGTAATGACCTACTTAGGGGTTGCCAACTGCTACTCCGTAACTGGATAGTTATAAAGGTGGCTTTCGGGTTTGTTGTGAAGCATGCTGCGAGACATGATCGATCAATATGTGATTTGCCTCTCTATACAACGGGAGAGATATCTCTACACTTCTTGAGTGGTTGGATTCCAAAAATATAAGTCCATGTTACTCGTGGTTAAAGAGTTAATCGTAGTCGGAGATTCTGAGTCACGTAATCGAGGAAGAGTGGTCAAGCTAACTAAACAAGAATGACACATAATCACCTTAAGTTCGACCGATATCATGAGGCAAAGGGAAATGCATATAAGTAAGCATTGTCAAGATTCGTCCGATGTTATCTTTACATATACTTGGGAGTTAGCATATCCTGCTAGGGACAACTACTGATTAATGGTCAAGTAAGAATACTCGGGACATATCCAAATGTTCATGAACCTATAGGGTCATACGCTTAAAGGGTTGAGACTTAATTCGGACGGTGATATGAATTCTGATGGGTTTCGAGTTCTAATGTGCTTCTAATGTAGAGACCTATTGTGGGGCGTGTATATAAAGGAAAGTGACGGTAGCTTTAGATTAAGAGACATCACAGTAATTTTGAATTCTCGAAACCTTAGCCGCCACACCTTCTTCGCCTAAAACCGCTCAACCGGCGGTAGCACGCTTGCATGTGGCATCCCTCCCCATACGTGTGGATATCTTGGAGGCGTTGCTACGAATCTTCAACGCTAGGACGATCCGCAACCTGTAACGGTGACGAGAACGATCCGCAACTTGTGACGGTCACGAGGAGCTGTCGGAGGAGGCGCGAGGCTAGTACAACTACAATTGCACTAACAAGCTACATCGACTGTACTTCCGCTACGAATCTACACATCTAGTGATAATTCTGCGATCTATATCTTGTAGATAAGTAATCGATTGATAAGAAAGATTTTATTTTGTTGCTTCATGTAATACAATTTAACTTTATTACCTTAGCTCCGATACTTCCATTAGCTTGCAAACAAGCATAGTAAAACTTTGCAGACATATTTTTTTATCGGTCTGGACCGATACGGCCAGTAACCGACCTGTTACCACCGATTTTTTTTTATCTCGAGATTTTTTACCATTATTAGGAGATATCAAAATTTATGTTGATATATTACCAAGAGATATCAAAATTTTGATACTACCTCAATATAAATTTTAGTACTCCCTCTGATCATAAATAGTTATCATTTTGGACATCGACACAGTCACCAAATCTCAACTTTGACCACTAATTTCTATTGTAATATATTTAATAAAGCCAATAAAATTATAATATTATGAAAGTACGTTTCGAGACGAATCTAAAGATATGATTTTCATGCATCCAATCTAAATATTTATAAAGATATCGATAGCTAAATTTTCAAAAGTTTGATTGCACGCATTCCAAACCGACAAATTTTTTGGACATAGGAGATGCTGCTCGGAATCAGACACGTATGTCAGAATCCAATTCAGATTCGAGATGTCTGTTTCGGCAAAAAAAAATTTGGATATAGGTGTCCAAGTAACCGTCAGTAACGCTTCAGTGTACCAACCAGTCCAGGATGTAGTCAGACTATCAGAAAATGGAGACCAAAGCTGATAAACATTGGCGTATCTAGTATATGGACATGGGTGTACAGCTGTTCACCTAATTTTTTTTGCAAAGTATCGATTATATAATAGGTGTATGATATATATATATATATATATTAATAATAAGATAAAATCAACATATATGTTCATCATCAACTAATTTTAGTCCATTTCCATTCTCACGCGCCTCCCCTCTCAGCCAACCGGTCCAGCCCATTAATCAGAAGCCCACACCTCTCAACTCTAAACCAAGCAGAGCACATTGTACAACACAATAAACCATAAATAAAATTCCCCATTTTTATATCTCATGCTCTCTGCCCCTCCCCCTCTCTCCCTCGCTCGCCCTCGGGGCGACGATCGATGGCGCACTTCGACAAGCAAGCGGCGACGGGAGGCAGGGGCGACCAGTTAGGGGCTATCGACCAGAGCCTAGAGGTATTCACATAATTTTTATTATTTATTTTGTAGTGTTCTAATTTATTGTAACATGTTTGCTCTGATTTGAACAATTTGCACTTTAATTTTCCTATTGTAGAGCTTAAGATTTTGTATTGAATAATATTTTATTAACTCCGTACATCCATATGAAAATTTCTAGATCCACCACTGCTGATAAACATAAGAATCTAACATCCATGCTAATACCAGAGTTGAGGGACTAGTGTTTCCTCCATCACGTGAATTATCTGGGACCAACATACAATCAGAACTCTTGCTCACAAATTCACTAGCATTTTGAACATTTTAGCGCAATAGTTGCACTGTTGAGAAGTGGTTCAATGCTTTTCCTCTCAATATAAGTTGCATAAATTTTAAAACAAACGAAAGAGTAAGTAATAACTATCTACCATTCATTTATATTTTAATATTTATGTAACTGTAAAGAAGAAAAGTATGGAAGCACGTCTCTGCACTGTTTTGTACCTCAGCACCACTTGGGTTTAATATACTCCTGGGTTGCTAAATCATCTATTAGCTCCAACTTACATTTGAAGCCTACCAAGAAACTAAAATACAGATCACTGATACTTTAATAATATGTAGAATACCAAACTCATATTCAGTTACTCAGTAGTCAGTACCACTTTCAGCACACGACTGGTGGGTTCTTGTTTGATAGAAAAGTGTGATATATATCCCTATAACTTATCGACTGTCTTCAATTCTTTTTTGCTACAGAAATATGCAATGCGTTTGATACTTCGATATATTGGACACAGGTGGATTCACTTCAAAATTTTGAAAATTATCAGGAAATCACTTCTTTAATAGATTAAATTTGTTGATTGAATTAGTTGTGATTTTGGTGATTTGGGATTTGTAAGACCTTAGAACTATTTATATTGCACTTTTAGTAAATTTTGAATATATGTGTTCGATTTATGATGTTACGAAACTATTGTACACGACTATAAAGTTGTACGTGTAAAGTGTACACCCCTTTAATAATTTTCTAGTTCCACCACCGCTTGAATATATATATATATATAGGCGCTTTAATATTTTTCTTTTTGAAAGTTGTATAAATATTAAAGCATCAATGAAAGGTAGATAGTGATTATTTACCCCTTCGATTGCTTCAAGATTCATGCAACTAGAATAGCAGAAGCACAAGAACATCTAAATTTCATCGAAGAAGAGTAAATTATAGTCAAACAGTCAACCAGCAGTAGAGGATAGTAAAGAAGGGAAACGAGAGCGCTCCTCCCGTATATAGTTGTATGCATTATTATTTAAAAGTTGTACGAATATTAAAGTATAAATAAAGAGTAGATAAATAATTATTTAACTCTTTACTTGCTTTAAGATTTATATAACTTGTATTAGGAGGGTGATGCATAGAAATGCTACTCCCAAAATTATTAGGCTTGAGAAGCATTTTCTTAGGTCTTTCTGCGGTTATCCTACTCTGCATTTGCGACCAATTCAATCCTGAAGCTTTTGTGGCCTCAGAGTTGAGAACTCGAGCCCTGTACTGTTGTCTGTCACTGACTCGTCTAATGTTTTGAACAACTTCTGCCACCATCCTATTAGTTTTTGTTGAACGGATACGTGTTTAAAGTTAGTGTTGGCGTCTAATTGTTTTCCAACACGACTTCCCTATGCGACTTCCCTATGCAAGACAAGAGTACCAAAAGATTAAGAGGATACTTGTAGTGATCAACAGGTGTATGACGGACAGACTAGGTTGCTCGCGCGTGACAGACACGCCTTTTTCCGACAGAAAGCCATAGATAGCTACTTGTAGCCTAGTCCTAGGCATGAAATGGTAGGCCGCGATATGGTGAAAGCAAGCAAGATAAATTGATTTGAAAAACTCCCTCCATGTGTGATAGAGAGAATACAACACTTCGTTCGTTCTGAATAGATGTTATTCTAGTTTCTTACGCATCTACTAAATCGTATCTACAAATGACTATATTATTTATCTTTATTATATATTTCGATGGTATGTCTTACTCTAGCTCGTAGTAATAAATGATATTACAAATAACCAAGTAGAGTATAGGAAGGAAAAAAATTATAAAAATTTATCTTAAGATTATAGAATGATATTTAATTATTTCATAATAAAATTTAAAAGCTAAAAATAACGTGTATTCGAGAACAGAGTAGTTGGAAGCGTAAGCTTGCCGAACTTCTAGGATCAGACGATGTAATCCACTAAATGTTGCAAGGCTACATCACATAACCCACCTTTGCTAGTGCATTTTGCTACCGTATCCCTCAAATCTGTCGTCCTCTCCCTCACCTCTTCACCTTCCTTCTGACTCATCATCCTTTCGATAGCCGCCTGGATTTCCCTTCTCTCCGGCTGATCCTCCACCTCCACTCTGACCCCGACCTTCCACATGTCACAAACGTACCTAGCGGTTCCGAACTGATCAGCGGACAAAGGCTTACATATCATCGGCACGCCTTCCGATATGCTCTCCAATGTCGAGTTCCACCCGCAGTGCGTCAGGAAGGCGCCCACTGCTGGATGCTTCAGCACCTCCAGCTGCGGCGCCCAGCTGACTACCCTCCCTGTGTTGGGTACCTCCGCTTGCAGTTCACCGGGAAGCTCGCTGGACTCGCAGCCACGCACCAGCCTCGGCCGGACCACCCATAGGAATGGCCGCTTGCTGTCAGCCAAGCCCCGTGCCACCTCCAAGAACTCATGCGTGTCAATGGTGACTAGGCTCCCGAAGCTGACGTAGAGCACAGACTTTGGGTGCTGTCTGTCCAGCCAATCCAGGCAGCTGCGATCTTGGGGCAAGAGGCTGCTCTCTATAGCGGGCGAGAGCACGTGGAGAGGCCCGACGGGGAACACCGGGATGGCGATGTCACCGCGAATCTTCTCGACGTTCGTGCCCTCGATTGCATCGAACGTGTTGAGGATGAGGCCAGAGCATTGCCGTACGCCGGCGACGATGTGCGCGAGAAGGTCAGAGTAGGCCAGGTGTCGTTCCATGTTCATCACTCGGTGAAGGTCTTTCACAAGGAACGGGGCAAGCTCGTCAACAGGAGTGTCCAATTTTGACTCTGAATCACAAATGAACACACTCAATGTTAGTATCAAGTTATCAACTGTGTGACTGTAAAGTGTAAACATTGTCTCAACTTGTTGCAGGAGTTCCGAAGTTAGAACATGAAACCAGTTTTGGCACAAACACATCGTAGCCATGCAACTTTAAATTCGGAGATGCATCGATCATTCTTAATTGTATACAAATGACTAAAGTTTAAAAGTTTGACCGCATAAAATCTAAATTGCGTCCATTTCAAAATGGAGTTTGTATTTATCAACAGTAGATACAGACATTTGTTTGTAGATTCTCTAAACTGGTTCAGTGGCACAAAGTAAACTCGGCCGCAGAAGGTCAATCGGATGGCTCGGACGCATGGAGAGTTGGAGACGACGTGGCCCGACTGGGGCTGTGGGGATTCCACCCGCTATATGATTGTTAATATTGATTGATGTGTGTTCCTGTCTGCTATACCTAGAGATGGTCAAACGGGTTGACCTGAGGCACGATACTGTAGGTCCGGTCCGAGCATAGCACGGTTAGGCACAGCACGGCCTGTTTAATTTAAAAAATAGCCATTCAAGACTTAAAGAATCCAAAAAAATTCAACAAAATCCCGATTTTTTTTTCTATAAATAGGTGGCTGCCCCCCATTTTCACACTAGTAATCTTGCATTCTTTTCTATTCATTCTCTTGTGGAAATTCTTTTGCTCTTGGTAGTAATTTGGCAAAATTCAAAATAGTTTTGCCAAAAATCCAAAAATCTGAAATTTGGCTTCCAGCTTCTGTCAAGAAATCAAGGTGATAATTGTGATTTATTTTTTTATTTTGTTAGTATTTTAAATCATATTTTAGTATTAATAGCGTAATTATTTCTTGTAGTTTGCTTTATAGAGCCCGGGGATTTTCCGTCGTTCCCAGCTTCTGATTTCGGGATTTCATCCGAAGAGTTTCTTGCATCATGTGAAGCCCAGGAAGCTGCAGGAGCTGTGCCATCCTCAAGCTCTACAAGTGCTACTGCGTCGGCAAGCACCAGGGCGAAAAGAATAAGACGCAGTACATCGGGAGTCTAGGAAGATTTCGAGCAGATTTTTGAGATATCAAACAACGTCCAGAGCAGGTATGCTATTTGTAAATATTGTAAGCATAAATTAACTGCGAAATCTTCAGGTGAAACGTGATACTTGAAGAGGCATGCTGAGAGCTATAGAAAAAAAACGGGGATGGCTTTGAGACAGACGCAGCTGCAGTACAACCTCGACGGTACGGTACGTAACTAGGACTACAATCCTGAGGTAGCTCGTGAATCTCTTTGTCGCTTAATCGCTTCTCAAGATCTTCCTTTAAACTTTGGTGAGTTAGCTGTGTTTGAAAGCTATATTAGGACCGCTCATAATCCTAGGTTTTCTGTAGTTTCTAGACAGACAACAACTAGAGATTTGATTAAATATTATAATAATTGTCGTAATAACCTAAAAGAAAAATTTAGTACCTGTATTTTTTCTGTGTCTTTAACATCTGATATATGGAGTGGTAGAGCTAAAGAGGATTACCTTCGTGTAGTTGCTCATTATGTAAACGATGATTGGCAACTAGAAAAGAGAACTATAGGATTCAAATTAATTGATGTAGCACACATTGGTGAAAATATTGTTGATTGTATTGTAAAAGTTGTGGAATATTTTGATTTTAGTGATAAGATTTTTGTAATAACATTAGATAATGCTTCTGCAAATACTTCTTCCATGAATATTCTTATTTCGTTTTTCAATTCCTATGCTGAATCTTTCTTATTACATCAGCGTTGTGCTTGCCATATTATTAATCTTATAGTTAAATCTGGTTTAAAGAGGTTAGATAAGTATCTGGAACCTTTTCGAATTACAATATCTTACTTAAATTATTCTAATCAACGATTAGTAGCATTTAAAACTTATTGTATTACAATGAATGTGCGTCGGCGTAAGTTTGGTTTGGATATGCCTGCTAGATGAAACTCTACTTATTTGATGCTTAAGAATCTCATACCATATGAGAGCATATTTTCTGTTTTTATTAACACGCACGGCCGTACACATGATGGTCAACCGCTACTCACAGAGTAACATTGGTATATTGTTAAATACTTGCTATCATTTTTAGAACTTTTTTTTGAATCTACTGTTGTTTTATCTGGAGTTTATTACGCAACCTCTCCTTTAGTTGTGCATCATATTTTAGAAATTGCTACTCACTTAAAGAGCCACGAAAAATGATAATATCTTGCGTGAAGTTGTTTTTGCTATGAAAACTAAAATTTTGAAATATTGGCAAGAAATTCATATGTTATATGCATTTGCATTTATTTTAGATCCTAGAGCTAAAGTTCGAGGATTCTCTAATGTTCTCTCACTTCTAAGTGATGCGGTATGTACTGATTATTCTAGTTATTTTTCAAATGTCTGTGCTAACTTATCTCAAGTTTTATGATAAGTATGATTGGAAGTTTGCTGGAGTTCGCATGCAGCGACCTTAACCAGCACCCACAACAGGTAAGAAGAAAACCGCGTGGGAAAAGATATGGGGTGCAGGTGGCTCTTCCTCAAGGAGTTCGACTACATCAACGACAAGTGCGGACACATCAAGTGGTGGGGAACTAGCTACCTATCTCAACAGCGACACTGTCAACTACCAAGAGCAGCAAGAGAAGGACTTCAACATTTTGAAGTGGTGGCATGAGCACAAGATAACATATCCGGTGCTTTTCATATTAGCACGGAATGTGTTAACAGTTCCTGCCTCCACGGTTTCTTCGGAGTCTGCTTTCAGTCTATCCTGAAGAATAATCGAGGAGAGAAGAACAAATCTGACAAGTGAGATGGTGGAAATACTTCTCACTGTGAAAGATTGGGAACAAGTTGATCAACGAGCTTAACATACTATAGAAAATGTTGAGCTGGCGGAGACGTTCGAAAATCTTTATCTAGATAATGAGGAAGAATAATTGCAATCTTCACTTTTTTTCCTGTATCACTCAGCTATATGCTGTACTCTTTTTTCTTTGCCAAGGTTTTCTCATGTTGAGTTTTTACTTAGCAAAGTTTTTAACGAGACAGCCAAACATCAATAAAACTCATTATTTAATTCAAATTATTTGTCTCATTTTAGAATTTATCTCATATTTTAGCTTTTTCTTAATTTATATATATATTTAAAAAGTTTTTTTATTTCCTTCAAGTTTTTCTAATTATTCTAAATTTTTCACATTTTGCTGATTTTTTCATACTTTTTCTATTTTTCTAATTTTTTTGATTTTTTGAATTTTTCTGACGCTAACGGGCTAACCCGGTCTGTTTCGACCTGTCGGTCCCGTACTGGCACGACACGGCCTGTTAGTCTTGCAGACCGTGCTTAGGTCGCCTTCTCGACACGTGGGCTGATATGTCACAACCCGTTAGTAGCCGAACCGAAATGAATCGTACCTAAACAGACCGTACCATTTTTTAATCGAGTCGTACCGAGCCGTCCGTTTGACCCTCTCTATACCATAGATCACCGGAACATTGGTACATTTTCTTGCGCTTTACAACCTTATCTTATCTCTTTCAACAACCTTATCTGTGACCATCTGCTTCCTATCCTGAATTTTCTACACATCATATTGTATTCCAGGTAGACAACTCCTAGATCTAAAGTCGTTCTTGCATGATGTTTAACTGTTTGGGATCATGTGTATCCCGGGACCCGGGCTTCGATGTACTTCACCAATTAGAAAGCTCTGTGACGTAGAAGGAATAAAAATCCTGTCCTATTAGGGTGACTTTAGACTTTTCAAAGTCAACAAAATGTTCATTTAACCACTAAACTCTCTTATCATGCAATACTTTTAATGACAAATTCACTTATATCGTTTTTCATATATGTAAAGTTCCAAATCATACGTTTTAAATAATATTTTTTGCCAGGATTTGACTATACGTATTTTAGATGGCAACTCTTTTATAACGGAAGGAGTAACACTATACATTACTACATATATATAGTTGATTAATTATACGGACAAAAGTAGACGAAATTATAGTTCCAGTTTAACGAAGAAATTGTCAGTATCTCATTGAAGTAGCTGAGCAAACAGCTAGGGTAACTGCATGCTAACTCTCCTGCACCAAACACAGAGAAGGCAAAATGGCAAGATTGGAGTACAATTACCTTGGACGGGCAAATAACCCTTGTCGCATAGACGTGGGTACGCCAGGTACACCCTGAACCTCGCCGCGCTGCTGGTCATCAGGGCGAGCGCCGGAACGCCGAGCTCCATCGCCGCGGCCAGTGGCGCGAACCAGTCCACGTCGGCGACCACGCACGCGACGCGCCCCTCGTGCCCCTCCCTGAGCGCGCCGTCCAGGTAGTCCCGGAACGGAGCCGCGCAGTTCCTGTTCAGCGCGAAGATGAACGACCCAATGTCGCCGGACGCGGCGAGCTCCGGCGGGACGTTGTCCGGGATGGTGATCACGCTGTAGTCGGCGGGGAGCTTCCGGCGGTCGGGAGCGCGGGTCTCGGTGTGGAGGATGGAGATGGCGAGGCCGCGGCCGTGCAGCGCCGCAGCGAGGCGGAGCATGGGGTTGATGTGGCCCTGGTAGGGTAACGGGAAGAGGATCACGCGGCGGCGGCCACCATTGGCGTTGCTTGGCGCCATGGCAAGTGCGTGATGTGCTAGAGGTAGGATGGAGTGATGGACCGATGGGGACGAGAGAGAGAGAGAGAGAGAGATATGTGGTGGCCTGGTCCTGGTGGGTGCTCGTGGCCGGGTCCCGGGTGTGTAGCTGGATTTTGGCAGGACGAGAAAGATATTATAGACAAATAGGCCAAGGGGTTGTCTAGCGTGGGGTTTGGTTTGGTGGATGATGGGGATGAAATATGGTTATTTATGGATTTAAAGTCATTTAATTGTTTGGATGGGTGGATGGATAAGATATGGATATCCAGTTTTTTGGAATATTCTCTCAAGATGTTGGATAGAGCCATCCAAAGAAAAATACCGGACGGGCTCATCCAGTTTGTTGCATGAAGAGATGTATTTGGTCAAATTCAAATTTCGCCAAAGTTTGCTCATTCAAATTCAAATTTAGGTCAAATTTTGTTCGAAAATTAAAATTTCGGTCAAACTTTGACCGAAAATTCAAAATTTACCCAAAAAATATTATTTTTTTGAAAATTCATTTTTTTTTGCAAAGTTTTGTCCGAAAATTTATTTTTTATCGAAAAATTCAAATTTTGTCCAAAAAAAAACAAATTTAAGTCGAATTTTATCAAAAATTTCAAACCAAAATTCAAAACCTTGATTACAACTAGCTCATCCATCCAACCAAACAAAAAATTGACTTATCCTATCCATTCTCATCCATCTAACCAAACAAAAAATTGGCTTATCCTTATCCACCCAACCAAACAACCATCTGGATGGCTCCATCCCATCCAACCTTATCCAATCAACCAAACGCACCTTAAAGGATGCTTTCTACGATTCACTATGAAGTTCTGGTGATAGTGATTCTATGTGGTCGATTTCAGATCTGGAAGGACACAGTTTATTCACACGCGCAAACTCAATTTTTAACTGGCGTAAACACAATTTCTTTTAAAGTGATGTTTCCATGTCTTTCCTCCCAATATAAATTATATAAATCTTAAAACAAGAGAAGTGGTAAGTAATCATCATCTACTTTTCATTTATACTTTAATAAAAGCAACGGTTTAATCTTCTAAAAATACTGTTAAAAAATACGGTGCCAATTTTTCACTATAGCAACGCACTATTAGACAAATCGAATCATTCGTTACCTCCATCAAACTGCGCTGAGGAACAGAGACTACCAAGTTGCAGTCTTCGTAGTGACCACTGGGAAACCCTTTCCCTTACACATGTGCATGCAATGCAGTTGATGGGTCAAGCGAATGGAAGCATCGAGCCATCGAAAATATGGTACGATATAGAGTTGAAATTGTTCATTGCATTTCTTTAAATGATCATATTTACTCAACCGATTGTCCGATTTGTGATCTGTTTAAATTGATATGATCTATATAACGAGCTATACAAAATAAGACCCACGTTGAATATATTTTGAGGATATATTAATAAAATTATTTATTAGCTAGTAACTCTAGATGTCCACTACCTATAACTTTAGATACTAGTAGCTCGTAATTCTCCACCGATAGTAATTATAGGTTTCATTGCATAAGTGATAACAATTAATAACATGTAGAGTTAGCACTAAAATATAACAAGTAACATGTAGTATCGCTAGTAACTAATGTACGTAGCAACTAGTAATATATAGAGCTAGTAACTAATGTAGGACTACCATTAGTAGAAGATTGCATAATGTCGCTGATAATTGTCATCAAGTAATAAAAAGATGTTAGCGAGTAACATGTAGAGCTACTAGCAATTAATATAGTAAATAACATGTAGAGTTAGCAATTAATATAGAGTTGGTAGCAACTAATATAACAGGTAAGATGTAGAGTTGCTAGCAACTATTGTAAAGCCACCACTAGTAATTGATTGCACAAAATCATTAATAATTATCATCAAGTAATAGAAAGATGCTAGCTTTGAGCATGCATGTACAGTGGTATAGACAATGATTGTCTGTAGTACAACTACATGTAATCTATAGACAGCATTAAAGATAACTTATACAATAATTATCTATATAGTTATCTGTAATAGTCTCTCGTATAATTCATAGACTGTCCATACAATGGTGCACACAATGTAAAGATGTCTATAAAGTCATCTGTTAAATAGTAAACAACATCTTTATCTCTCCTACTCTTTTCTTCACATCACCAAAAATCATATATAGTATAGCCTTACAGATAGCTGATATAGACCATAGGTAGAGCTATTATCAATTAATGTAGCAATTAAGTAACGCGTATCAACGAACAGGTCTCAGGGAAATCATTCTGTTTCGCCCGCTGTCGAAGCTTCGCTACACGTCGAGCCAATTACCGAAAATATGTAAGTCACCGGAGTCATTTCCGTCAAAATTCTTGCAGTTGGTTTACAACTGGACATATTGGCAGCCTGGACTGATTTTTATGGGCTTGGTCTTGGCCTAGCACGGCCCGGAATAGGATATAATCAGTCTTCGATTTTTCAGTCCATAAGCCCAAGCCAGAACTAACATCTGAAAAACAACATGCTTCCCATTAATGAAATAATTTAATGTTTTATTGAAAGAAAGGAGAATATGTATAATTTCGTTTTTTAGGTTTCGAACCTCAGTAGGTTCAGCCTTGTTGGGCCGACATGAGAGCTGGAGACGCTTGTATCTTTTTCCACGGACCTGGCCTGGCTTACACGGTTAGGCCAATCCAGCAACCGAGCATTTTCTGCCCTTGGAGAATTTTTATTTTAAATAATACAATTTTTTATTTAAATTGCAAAAATATACCTCAATCTCAAAAAATTATAAAAATATAACTCTGTCGCCCATTCAGAGGGCGACAGAGGCCTCTTATCACCCTTTGAACGGGCGATATTTCCTCTATCCTGCAGCTAGTTTCTAACGAAAATCATAACTTTTCATATGATGTCGGATGGAGATGAACTTTATATGAAAATTATAGCTCTCGACGGGATCTACAACTTTGATATACAAACTTTTTCTATTTGAATCCATTTAGATGATCAAAAACGGAATAAAAGGTTCAGATCTAAAAACAGATCTCATTTTTAGATCTGAACATTCTATCCCGTTTTTATCAGCTAAATTGATTCAAATTGAAAAAGTTTGTATATCAAAGTTGTAGATTCCGTCGAGAGCTACAATTTTCATATAAACTTCATCTCCATCCTAGATCATATGAAAAAGTTATGATTTTCTTTAGAAACTGGCTGCAGGACAGAGGAAATATCACCAGTTCAAAGGGCGATTGCCCGTCAACGGGCGACATAGGTATATTTTTGCAATTTTTTGAGATTGAGGTATATTTTTGCAATTTAAATAAACAAATATATTATTTTAAAAAAAAAATCTCTTCCAAACATCCTGAACCCAACACTGCAGCTTAAGGACAGAACACTCTTGTCTCTCGAAGACTTGCCTTTTCTGAACCTGTTGACAATTTGTTTGTGCAAATCTAGCTTCTTCGCAAATACAATCGCAAAAGCAGCTTCCTGTTCCATCGAGCAAGCGTTGGTCATTTGCCGTGCTCGTATATCCCCGTAGGAGCCCATGTCCACGGCAACACGACTGACTATGATAGGAAAATGGCTAGTGCGGTAGGAGCTAGCTACTGAGCTGGGGGAGCGCAGCAGCAAGTCTAACACAGTGGGCTCACCGGCTTCTACCGTGGTCAGTTAGGCTATCGCGATATATGGGTGTAGCAAGTGACATATGTCATCTACCGGCGCTTCAACTATCGCAGAGATAGTTATTTTTGTAATTATGTTTGTAGGGTATAAGATTAAAAAAAATGATAACCGACCAATTAAGCCATGGTTTCCTGGCTCTCTGATAGGCAGCACAAACGACATGCTACTATGCTAGAATTGTTTACTTTTGGAGATGCCTATCTTGCCCCTTAATTTCGTGTGCTGTGATAAATCAAACGTCTAAGCTGGTATCTCAGAGCCGGAGATGTTATTTGAGCATGCACCTAATGTCACTGTTGTAAGTTGTAACAATTGTTACCTTTGTTACCAGCTGTTGAGCAAATGGATGTATTTTACGAGAGAAATTTTACGGTATATTATACTAATATTATATAATAGATAGTATAAATCAGATCCAGCTATTGATTTGTTAAGAATATTTTTACTACTCTACTACCAGAGGAGGTATAAATAAATTTTAGCTAATTTGATCTAATAGATAAAAAAAATAGTTTATATTAAACTTAGTGTACCGTGAAAGAGCTGATTTCACAAACGTTTTTGCAAGTTTTACAAATTCGCAACAGGTTCCTTCCTTCCTACCTATCAATTATGGTCGTAAAAAAACACGAAGCTCACGTGCTACTCGAGCTTGGCTCGCTCTAGACTCGATTTGAGCTTCAAACGAGCCGAACTTGAGCTTGATCCCGAGTTCACGAGCTTCATCAAGCCGAGCTCGAATAGTTCACGAGCCTACTAAATTTACAAATTATTTGTTACATATTACTATATGCTAATTTTTACCGATCTCACTCGAGCCGAGATCAACCTTAAATATATTTTATTATTGAAAAATAGTATATATTGAATCGTTTACCGTTACTGAGCTTACTCGAGTCGAGCTCGAGCTTAAATATTTTTTTACTATTGAAAAATAGTGTATATTGAATTGTTTACCTTTACCGAGCCTCCACGAGCCGAGCTCGAGCCTACTCGAGCTTGAACTTAGCCGAGTTCGAGTCTGAGTCCAAGCTTGAACCTCAACTCGAACTCGACTCGAGCTTTTATCGAACTCGAGCCTAGCAGGTTAGGCTCGCTCGAGCTCGGCTCCTTTATATGCCTACCACCAACAGCGGCAAACGAGCATAATTTTTTTTTCACCACCGCGTGAATGGGGTTAATAAATAAATAAAGAAGAAGCTATTTTCCCAAAGAAAATGCAACTTATGTTGGCAGCGGTTATTATGGTAATATATTACCTAAGGATTGAAATATATCATAATATGGCAGAAATTTTCAAGACGAATCTTATGGGTCTTTTCACATCGTAAATCGACATTGCTTTTGTACGTATTACTAGTTAAAGTTAAAACATTTAATTGCACGTATTCTAAAATATCATTTGAACGAATGAATTACACAGTTACAATTTTTCACAAATTGTAGTATAGTATTTTTGTCATGGCTGTCCATATTAGGTTATCAATCAATAAATCTATCTGACTGCAACTTTGAAAAATAGCAAAGTGAAAACACAGCATTAGTTGCCCAACAACACAGGTTATGTGGATATTTGGGTTAAAAGAAAACGGTTCCTATACCTTGACCTCGCATGGTTCTCCGCGCGGAATCAACGCATTGACATGTCCATCCATAAAAATACAAATTTATAATATTTGGTTGACTAAAAATACATTAACTAATGTGTGTGAGACCATGTGAATATGGATCTATAAATGTGTAATGAATATTTGATATCTGTGCGGTCGGGGCTTCAGTCTGAGGGCGAGAGCGAGTGGAGCTCACTCCGCCCGCTCGCATTTGAGCTCAGCTTGACGCGGTTGCGCGCGAGAGGTGGGTGTGCGTGTGTGTGGGCGTATGTAGCTCGCCTGTTGTTCTTTCTTCTATATTGAATGCCAGTGCTTCTAGCCAATTTTTTTTAAAAAATTGATATTTGTTAGGCTTGTGTCGATTTGTGTGAGTGTATTTTGGGTTTGGAAAACTGAATTTGTAACTTTGGGCTACTGTCGGTGTGTTGTTGGTCTGACTGGTCTTGTGCTGGCAAATAGACCGACCAAATGAGTTTAAGCGATGCACTTAATTGGGAATTGATACTGATGTTGATTGCATGTTGTATATTATGTTGAGCAATGCTATGTAATATTTTGCTTGTCTGAGATGATCGCAGGACTTCGGAGCTAGGTCATGGTGAGGTGGAGGAGACCGGGACTAGGCTAAGAGAGCTGAGATTTAGACTGTCAAGGTAACGTCGGAAGATTACTAAGGTCGGAGAATTGCTGCAAGTTGGGATGATCAGTGGATAGATGAAATGCTAACTTAAATTCTACTCAAGCGAAGGAGGACTGTTGGATCAAGGGCTTGCGGATGGAGTAGAAGTTAAGTTAGTGTTAAAGGGTTATTGGATCTTGAACTTAAATGATGATTTGAGAAACGTGCAAGTGTATGGTTAAAACATGTAATGTTGTTGTGTTACGAGTTAGCCTATGTATGAGTAAGAGAATCTCAACCCATAACAACGTTTCTTGAGGGACAAGAAAGCCATCTAAGGATAGAGATTGTTTGTGATATAAATAGAGGAGTGGAGAGATATCTCTATGCCAAGTCTTAGAGAAGCGTTTTGGTTTCTTTATACTCCTTTGAGCTTTGCCCACCATGAATTATGGCTTTGTAATAATCCCTCTCTATGCAATGCAAGATCCAAGTTCATCTATGTTCTGAATTTTTTTTATTTCATGTGTTTTGCTTGTTTTCTTTTAAGCAACTTGAGTTTTGCTTCCCCTCCTTCTACGTGTTGTGTTTCTATTGGATCTAGGATGTGTAAGAGATTAAGAAATTCATCTAGAACATATCCCAACCCAGTAAGATCCATTGGAACTCATTTTTGCTGAAGTTGTGCTTGCAATATCGTATTCTTGATATAAAATCATTGTTTCTGATGCAGTTTGAGCTTTTTGTATGAAAGGTTGAGACATTGGGCTTACCTTGCCATTCTTTTTGGAATCATAGTTCTAAGGCCATTTCGTAGTCATGATTCAAATTTCATCAAATTTGGATAGGTAAAACTTGAATTATTGAGGTTTTATCGCGGTCAAGTTTCTGAAATTCTTGTTTTTGTGCAGCGTGAATGTTGAGCTAGATAGGTCTCTTATTTGGGCTTTGTTTTAAAAAAAATTTGGAATCATAACTCTAATGACCTCATCTTGCTATGTTTCAAGTTTCATCATTTTTGGACAAGTACATTTAGAGTTATTAATATTTCTTGACGGTCAAGTTTGATATCTCTTCACATCCGAGTTGCTGAAATTTTTGCTCTATTCATCCTGTTATTGGTGTTCTTGAACCTAATGTTTGTTCTATAGAACTAGTGTTTTTAAGAAGAGATTCTTGAGAGGGAAATTTTAATTGGCTCCTATTCACCCCCTTTAGTCGCCGATTTCGATCCTTCAATGTGACTCTATAAATTGGAGTCAAAAAATAAAAAAGGTTTTTGTTGACATACCTTAGGTTAATTATTGTAGGATTGGTTATAGCAGTTGCATGGACAGGGGTAGAATGACTATAATATTTTTTTGCTCTAGGTATTCGGCAATCTTTTCACTCCCGTAGCTATAGAAAGCTACGAACATCAAGACTGATCTTATAACAATGGAAAACAGGGGCGGATCTATGATGTATGAACCGGGGTCAAGTAACAACGACATCCTCCAACCTAGCACATATGGTTCCTTTAGTATATAAGCGTATGATCCTCTTGTTACAAAGTTACAAGTTAGTTTTATGAGTTCGTATTGACCCCGGTGACCCCGATATTCTCCTTTACTAGTTCTGTCCCTAGTGGAAAACAATACAAACAAAAACCAATACAATTCATTGCCTAGTCATTTTGACCGCCAACTATTAGGTGGCCTGATTCATGGTTAGCGGTCAGACCGTCACCACAAGGGTGGTTTGATCACTCCCCTGTTGCTGGCGGTCAAACCGTCACCACAAGGGTGGATTGATCGCTCCCCTGTTGCCAGACCAAAATCAGCATTATTTTCAAAAGGTCAAAACCACCTTACTTTTGGTCTACTTAGTCAAATCGCACCAAATCTAAACTATATATACCTTACGATATCATGAGCCTATTCTACCCAACAATTTAAAGAATTGTCATCAGCATTCGATCTTTATCAATTTTAAGAAAGAGATGTCAAGAACTGGGCAAAAGAGGGAAAACTAGAAATACTCAAGGTCATGGGATCTAGACCATAAAGATAATTCTAGATAGGTTCTACATGCCTTAGCAAGATAGTTTCACGAAATACACTAGAACATGGAGAAGCCAAAGATCATTAAGAGAGCAATAAAATCAACAAGAACACAAATAAGCTATGGAAGAACTAGTTTGATCTTCTTTTACCACTTGTATAGAAGGGATTTTAACTACTCCACTTGGGAGACAAAAACCCAAAAAGGCACATCTAGCTCCCTCTAAAACCCTGGTTGCTTTCTTGGAGGCTCAAGTGGACAACTCTCCTCTCATAAACTCTAGATTCTCTTTATATTAGTGGATTCTCATATGAAACCCTAACCTAGTCACAAAGTGGATTTTATCCTCTACACATATATATATATGGGGACCTGCCAACCCATTACACAATCGGATATTTCACTCAACACACGTACTCATGCTTTTCAAAGTGTCGTTTTCATTCTTGGCTCTGAAAACCCAAACTCGCCATGTCTTGTCCTCCGTGAAGTCTTCTTGACCTAATCCGCTTAAGCCACGGTTTGCAGTTTTGCAAACCGTTCACTTTTCCGGTTCAGAGCAAATGACCATATTGCTCCACAATTGCCTTCTTCTAGTTTCTTCACCTCGAAGCATCAACTGTGCTTCGACACCTTCAATGTGGCCCTAATGACTTCCCGCCAAGCCTCTCACATGTTCAGATGCTAACGAACCATCCTCGCTTATAAGTAGGCTCAAGTCGCTTGAAAAAACACAATTACCACTTGATCTTGACCACTTATGCCTACCGTGGTCCTTATCCAACTAGCACATGGCTTGAGTCCAACCATCTTACCCGATATCCATGACTATTCTAGACCTTGATTCTCATAACCAAGTCGTGGTCTTCCTTGCATTTGATCATAGTTGACTCTAAGCCTCCCGGTGCAACAATGGACTAAGCAAACCATTTATGGGCACAAGTTCTTTCCAACTTAACCCACATTAGTACAAATATGCATCGTGCAAAACATACGTCATGAATCCATAACCCTATAACCATTTCAAAATACAAGTGACAAATTCCATTTCAAAGCCTATAAAATTTCCCTAGCTGGTCTAAACGCTCTTACCATGTCAGACCAGTTCTGCAAACCGGTCAAACTAGCCACTGCTTGACTAACTCCCCAAAGTTGACCTTATTTTTCACAACTGAAATACAATTTCATCGTCATCAAAGTTATCTTATACTAGAAATGGTTGCGTGCTACGCCACGCCGGTCTATATAAAGACGAAGACAGCGATAAAGCGAAATGGGTCGACGGCGTGTGTATGGAGGAAGACGCGAAAATGTATAGGCTGGATTCTGTACGTGCGTGGAACACGTTATTGGTCTTGGAGGGCTATACGACGTGTGTATGTAACTTGTAGAGAATGCGTGTTCTATATGGTTGTATTAAACAAGGATCAACATGATCGCATCAATATCATATTCAGTCCATGTGCCTTGAAAGTAGAGAATTTTTAGCCAAGACTTGTCACAAAAAGATAGATCACAAATTTCAAAGGGTAAATGGCCAAATCTTGGAGAAATGTTATGAACAAGCAAAGACAGTTATAACTGTTCCATCAACTCAGTTTAGGTGTTCTACATGCAATTAGATACTAAACAAACCAAGATTTTAGAACCTACCGAAGAGATACGGCTTGTGAATAATGATTTAGGAAGACCAAACAAAAAAAGCAGTATGCGTCAATATATTTTCCATATTTGAGGAGTGAAAATCTACATCTGATCAACAATACAAATTAATATTTAGCAAGAATAGTTGTTCTTTTGCATGAGATACGTGCTAGATACCATCAATTTTCGGCAGGCACAAGGGCTAGTTTCTTTTGAAAGAAAAAGCTTGCATTGAAGGACATATTCCCACAAGGCCACTTTTTTCAGGTGTCAAGAAGCAAACACATGATGACATGAACATACTTTTCTGCTTACGCTTGAGAGAAGAAAAAACTATGGATATATGGAACTGATAACAATGAAGAGAGTATCGAAGATTCAAAACTACATCTTATAAGATAGTTGAATCAGGATTATGGTAAATTAGCTGACAGTATAATCATTTAAGAAAACATACAGAAGACTCCTAGAATATTCTTTATCACCACAATCACTGATTGTTCCAATCTGCTATCATGTTTCCTTTTGACAGGAACTACAAAGTTGATTTCAAATCTAGGAGGTAATAATCATAGTACCGAGTGATAGTTTTACCTTGCAACGATCGCATAACTCCACCTATAAATGCTATCTTATTTATCTTCATGGTTTTCCACAGATCCTTGTATGAGTCACATCCATGGAGCAAAATACTGCAAAAAAAAGTCATCTCTGTAAGAAAACAAACACTATAACTACAGGATAGGTGAATACTAAGCAACTGTCATAACCCAAATAAAATTGAATAAATTTTTGTTCATAAAATATAGGTCTCGGATGTGCTCCTTACTCGGTCTAAAGTGGCTCATTAGTACAGGTTCTTTAAAGATCCCATTTAGAGCATCCATCGAGCCATGCATTTCAATGTGATTGTGAACAAAAGTTTTGCCTTTAGCAAGGACTGTTCCCATAAAACCACCGAACGATCGATTTGTACACAGGAGGCAAGCGAGAACGCAGCGAAGCCATCGGCAAACATGACTTTGTAACCTTGATGGAGTCCTTCGGGATAAGTAGCATACCACGGTATTTCACGACATGCATACCTGTGGCATCAATCTATTACAATACCCTAAATATTCCTTGGTTAAAAATATCTACCAGATATTGTTCCACAAATTGCTTCAAATGAAATACTAAAATAACTATACATATCTACTTGTGCCCTTGTTTTGCACTCCCTCACATATCTTGTTTATAATTTACATCAATTTGAGTTTGGAAAATGTCACCTCCTCTCCTAAGATAAGCTTGCATGGAAAGCTGAACAAAAAGTTGCCGATGCTATCTTTCTTATGGTAGAGTTTTGGCCATGAGTTTAATCAAATCATACCGTGTTTGGATGTGATTGAAGCGCACATCCGAAAGCCACATGAGATGCTCTTCGACCCATCAGGCAGACGTAGTAGTAGCACTGATAGGGAACAACATATCGGCAAAGCGGTGTTTTAGAGATAATTAATCAGGGTGGTCAGATATAAGCTAGTTGAATATAGAAATACGAATGGGTACTCAGAAAACTACCTTCACAGCGGAGATTGCTTTGAGGCAAATATTGTTTAGAAGCTGAAAACAAATTTCCATACAAAATGGCAGAGGAGTGTGAGCAGCGGTGACACACTGTATTGTAAACCTTTCAAAGTGTTTTCATGGTTACGTATATTCGCGACAATTCTAGTGCTTACGATGTTTACCTTGCACACTATCAAGCAAAGTGGTGTTTTAGAGATAATTAATCGTGGTCGATATAAGTTAATTGAATTTAGCAATATGAATGGACACTCGAAAACTACCTTCACGTGAGATTGCTTTGAGGCAAATATTGCTTAAAAGTGAAAAGAAATTTCCATACAAAATGGTAGGTGTGACAAAATGACAGTGACGCCTTGTATTGTAAATATTTCAAAGTGTTTTTATGGTTCGTATATTCTGTGACAATTCTAGTGCTTACGATGTTTACTTTGGACATTGTATCAAATCCAATCGTTGTCTCAACAAACGGTTCTTGAGATCACCGTTCAACAAAACAGCATGCCCACAACCTGTTTAATGGAGACGTCTACTCCGAGATTACACGGTGCATCCGAAGAATACCAACATTTGAAATTATCGCTTAAACTTATACCGCTATAGCTTGGTCTTATAGATATTCGGACACGGGTCCCAAACAAGATGTGCAACATCGGATCGTAGGTGACTCACGGAGATAAAGCGCATGCTTAATTATACCAAGAGAAACATTTGACAGTGAAATCACTACATCATATAGGCGATCACTATGATTTAACAAACGCCATACATTTTAATAACATGGTACACTATGATTCTTGAGAACAAGGCATGAGCAGATGGGTGCCTGATATCCAAAGGAGTTTGGGACACATACATGGTCAATGAACATAAAAAAAATGGATAGGGATAGGTAAAAAACCCGCAATCTAGCTGTCAACAAACAAAAAAAAATTAAATATAATACGATAATAGAACTATGCCACCCACTAAGAAAACACATCTAAACACAAACTTAGCTTGTGCGCTAATCTGGCAACTATACAGTAGGCAGAGCAACCAAGTAACGCTTAAACAACCGACAATTAGTCTGTGCACTAATCTGGCAGCTGTGCAGTAGGCAGGGCAACCAAGTAATGCTTAGCGCCAGCAACCTAAATCTTTCTAAAGGATATTTCTACCTAAGTTGAAAATCTACTGGAATAATACGAATAGAACCTTGCATCTTTTAGTTGAGCCATCTGTTGATAACTATAGCAAATGCCTTCATTAGGCTCAATCATACAAAAAGAAATTGAATATAGCGTATCTCGCCAATCAATTAGTCCGGTGCTAAATTTCAGCTGTAAAGCTTCTCGTACTATATCATCTTCCATAAATCTGCCTAACAAAAGAAAAAAAATTATAAGCCAAGTGAGCTTGTAATCTGCAGAATCAAACTCCTGATTACTGAGACGAACACAAAAGGTCCAGGAACAAATTCATGATTGCTGAACCAATGTACCTGATGCTCTGCATGCCAACAGGAAGTAAGGAATCAATTGGGCCGATGTGTATGCGATATGATTTCCTTCAAAACCATAGTTACAATTCAATCCTCCAGCCTTCCATTTCCAAATAGGGTGATATTTCTTCCGACTACCCTACTCCACCTTCCACCATGTGAATTTCAATCTGACAAAGCAAGCTATAATTTTGCTATCCGCAAGAAAACGGTGTGTAGTTGTAAAATAATACAACAAGTATGGCCTCCACCAACGACATCCTCTGGCGAGATGGCGATAGGAGCTGGCACGCGACAGTAGGGGCTGGACCGAAGTGGGGTTCGGTGATGCTGGGATGAGGCACTCAAGGGGTAGCGGCGCGGTGAGAGGGCGAGCGGAGGAGGCTACGGAAGGGCCGTGGCGTGGAGAGCTCCGGAGGGACGGATCCCATGGCACGCAAAGATCCATTGAGCAGGAGCCGCGAGGCTGAATGGACGGCGACGTCGCACTGAGATGCTGATTCGTGGGAGGGCAGAGGCGACGGCGAAGGAAGGCGCGACGGCAAAGGCGAGGGAGAGCGAGCGGAGGCAAGGGAGAGGCCATGCGAGGTCGGGGGCGAGAAAGGGGGCACGCGAGGCTAGAGGCTAGCTCGAGCTAGGGTTTCCTCGCGCATCGGGCGTGGAGGGCGTGCGTGGACGGTCGGATCGTCCCACCGCTATGATCGGATGGACCGAGGTTGTCAGAATGTGGAATCAATTTCGTGAAGCTGTGAGGGCCTTTACGTAAAGTTCCGGCCGCACCAGCCTTTGACTGTTCACGCGATTAGGGCTCCGGAGGGGTCTCCACGCGATTCGACAGAAGCCGCGGTTTTTTTCGGAAAAAAACGGACGTGGAGCGCATGGGAGGCCGGGGATTCTAGGCGCTATAATATAGTCTATATTCATCACACACATGAGATGACGTAGTCTCACAATTGCATTGCAAGTTCTATACAACTTGAAGAGTTCCTTTCGTAAAATGCTGTGGTTGATTTAGGAAAATAAAGTTTCAACCCTACAGCCTTAAATGCCAGAACCTTAATATGTACCATTAGGTTATCTCAGTGGCCTCAGTTTGGTCATTCCGACACAATACATTTTTTGTGAATTAGTACACACCTATAGCTGATATTACTCTCTAGTAGTCACTTCTAACAATAAGAGGCTTTAAGATATATGTCCCTCCAAGTGCAAAGTTTAAATTTCCAAAAAAAACTGTCACCTGAGGTCTCGTCTCATAAGGACAGAAGAGCCACTTGTCATAACGATGGATTGGAGGTGTAATTAAAAATTTTCCTAGAATTTAACACATGCGAAACAATTAACCCGACCGGGCCCGAGTTAAGCCGGTTGGACCGGAATTTATTGCAATGATTGTCCCAACCACCCACAATTACCTTTGCCTTTCTCCCCCGCCCAAGCTTAAAATAATCTGTTCCAAACCCTAATAACTTAAAAGTTGAAATCAACAAACAATTCCTTAGTCACTTTACTTAATCTCCGGCCGGCTTCCATCTCACCTTTGACTTTTACCCCCCATTGTCGAGACAATGAAGAAAAAACCCACGTTACCGCGCACTAGGCGCTACCGTGAGACTGACATGTGGGACACCGCACCAATCTAATGCACACTAACCAGCCATGTAGATAGGGGATCATTATTACCCAGGGCAATATCTCCTTGTTTGACACTAATGATTGCAAGATTAAAAAAAGTCTTGTGGAACACCACCCCACCCTATGGTTGATATATAGTAATTCATATTGGAATCTCCAAATGGAAGTAGTGGTCTCGCGATTAAACTATGTGGCTAGTGGGCAGTAATGTGAGGACCAGGATTAAATTAGATTAGTGGCGGTAGTACATTACGTAGTGGTTTGGAGGTTGAACCCCACCTCGATCCCTACATCATGTACTTTTGCTATGTTTCCTAATCCTGCCCAAATTATTTATATATGAAAACTAAGTTAGTCAAAAAGTAGATGCCGTAAATTATGTGAACTGCTGAGTTCTTTGTTTGTTTGAATGGGGATAATCAGTTTGCGCAAGTACTGTAATGCTTCAACAGGGGTTGGGTTTTAAACCGTGGTTAGTTTCACCATTACAGCATGGTATCATGCGAATTATCCGTTGCGGTAGCTACTCGTTGGCGTGATTTATGGAGTGAAAATCGATGACATGAATTCCAATTACTTTAAGGATCTTCGCCGTAGGGTCACGGGCACACTATGTTAAGAGTAGAAACAGAGTTAATCAGAGCTGAACCTAGACACGAGCACTAAACGTCATTAGTGAAATATTGTTTTGAGGGGGGTCATTAGTGAAAGAATTTGAGACCTGCCTGTAAACTTAAGGCCCTATTTGTTTAGGAATTTTCTCTAGCTTAAAGAAAAACTAAAATGTAAACAAAGAGATGGTTTTTTAACTAGCTTTTTCAAAAGCTGTAATTCTCTGTATTATAACTAAAAGTCAAAAGCGGCTAGATAGATGTTTTTTTATATTATTAGGGTTAGTTTTAGATTAATGGCATTGAAGTTAGGGTGTTTGTTTTTGCTTTGGATTCTATAAAAGTTGATTCTGGATTGTGATTGTAGAGAAGTTGATTTTCCAAAAGTTGGAATCCAAACGCACATATGAAATGGATGGTGGATTCTAGTGTATATGGATGGGTTGAATTGTAACAATCGATTCCTAGAATCGGCCTGTTTGTTTTTTATTCTACTTTTAAGGCTAGAATCCAGAATTAAAAGTAAAAATAAACAGACCTTTAGAGTAAAATTGACCACCTCTACCACTTATAAAAGCGGACTATTTTTAAGCTACTTAAAAAAAAATTGGCTTTAAGCTACAAGGAAAATAAAATAAAAACCTAAACCTAACCGAACAAGACCGCCATTGGTTGGCTGGTCATATACACCGAACTGAACACTACTCCTCTAGCTCGCAATTTATCGGAAGCAGAGACCGGCATTACGTCGACGCCACGAACTGGTCCTGTAACCCGCGACGCCAACCTCCTCCACCATGTGGCTGTCAACAACAAAAGCCAAAGGTGATAGCATCATAAAATAACAACCTACAGAGAGGTATAGAGAGAGGAGCCATGAAAGTTGAGCTCAATTTGTGTGTTCGGTGACGATGCATGCATGTACCCTAAATAGTTTATAGACAGGGGGGCTAGCTCGAAGTCGATACTACCCTCTCTAAAAAAACCTTTGTGCTAACTTTGTCCTGAGGCTTTTAATTAGGGTTGGAGTTCTACTTTAGTAGCAGACAAGGGGAGTACTGTGTGGCACGATGAATCATATAGAAGTAATAGTGGCCGCTAGTAAGGGCTCTAAAAACCATTGGGAACCGGCCGGTAATCATCAGTCACAAAAATTAATGGGCACTGGTGGGATTTGTACTCTAGTTTCCAATTAATTGCTCATGTTTATTTGTCACCTATCCCATTGTTTTTACCGGCGTTTGAGTAATGGAGATCAAATACTTTGTGGTTTAGTCTTTCTCAAAATATATGTAGCAAGAGAACTCCAAGATTTGGTCTGAAGCGACTAAAGTTGCATGTGATTCAATTAGACCATTCTTTTTTTTTTGAAATTTGGTTAGGAGCTCTGACATTCCTCTTTAAAGAGGGATAAGCACCCGGGTGAATCTTAGAATTCAAATTAACCCGAGTGGGCGAGGGGTCAACTCTCACTCTTGCCAGGCGAGCTATACTCGGTCCTCTCTATTAGACTTTCTCTGGCCAATTTTGGTCAGTTTCCAGCAAATTTTCTGCCGCTGAAACCCATAAATTTACTGAGCACATGACACGCACTATCAAAGCGTGAGCAAACCGGTAGAAGCAATATCAAGGGATGGCCATCTTATGCCTTCCAATAGGAAAGGCAAAAGGGTAGCGGGGTGCCCCTTACTGTCTTCACCTGCTTTTGATTGTCCAATCAAAATTCTGATGGTTCAGATCAATTGCTACAGATAGATGTTTGATGAAGAAGATCTTCCTCTGCCAAAGAAGAGATCAATTGCTACTGATAATAGACATTCGATCGAGCAAATCTTCCATGGATAATGTTTCATTAGTTTCCTGAGGCTCCATCATTGGACCATGGAATCAGGACGCTTAGAACCATCGATGGTTAGCACCTCACACTAGGCAAATTAGTTAGTGCATGTAGAAAGGTTAGCCCATTAGGGGTTATGCAATATTAGTTGTTCAGATCCGAGTCACCTAACGGAGATTGCTTTTCTGTTGCATTCGGTTGGGTCTGCCAAACATAATGGCAGCTCAGAGCTACCATTTGGAATGGACAATTTAGCTGCTCTCTGGTAGTGTTGCTTTGCGTTAATAGCAAAGGTTCAACTGGTAAGCCGTAAACAACTATCACAACTGTATGTTCAGTCCAAATTCCTTTCTTCGATGAAATGATAGATAGAAGGTCAAAAGATAAAAATGAATAGCCTACAATTGTTGATAATGTGTCCAATACTCCACTTAGACATCGATCTGCTATCTAACATACAACGTTGACTGCTAATTTCGTACCAATGTGGAAGTAAATATCACAAAAAGGAATTTATTATTATGAAGTGGTAGTATGTTTGATGGAAAGTCGATTCATGTTGTTTTGGTACGGCCAATCCAAATAAACACGTTTTGTGTAACAGCATTGCTATACGTACAACGGTTTCTGGTACAATACCCATACGACACTCAATCACGTGATTGCTCTCTTTCCCTTTCGACTTTTTCTGACCTCAGGTGAAAAAAAAGGCATGGAAACTGTTCCATGTATAACTGTTAGAAATAAAAACTTAGGGTTATTAAGACATTAGCTAGCCAAACTCATGAACACATGATGCAGAAATCGTTAGCATAAATACCATTTGGAGATGCCATTAGCTGTAAATCGGTAGTGGTGGCTTCGGTGTAGAAATGAAAGCAATGGTCGTCGACGAAGTGGTAGATCGTAGACGCCAACGGAGTCGGTGAAGCCGTCGTGGTGTCCTTCAAAGGATGCTGGTGATGTAGATGAAGACGACGGCAGTGAACCCGGTAGATGGTCTTCGGGTCGCTTAGCACACCTTAGGATCGGGGAATATCGGGATTAGCTTTTCCTAATGATCAAAACTTATTCCTCATTAGACGTCGGCACTTCCCTTTTAATATATGCGCTAACGACTCGGGACCACAACCAAAACTTTGTTTGTTTCCTCTGATCAGGGCGCAAGAGATGGGGTTCCATCCCCTTAAATCTCGGAATCTGTTAGCTGGGTGGTTAGCCCAAGATTAATTCCAACATTAACTGCTAAAGTTGCTATCGTAATTAGATTATATTGGATCTCTTTCCCTATAATCTTTTCTCTCACCATGGCTTGGAGCCTTTGCTATGGTCTTGAAATCCATCACATTTTGTAGAGGTTTTGTTTTCGAGGTTCATCGCGTGAGAAGTAGATGATCTATGGGCATTCTATTGTGGTGATGTTCTGGATTGGGTGTCAACTTAGGAAGAATAGGACTGGGTGTTAGTTTTGCTATCTTCTACAAGGCAGTCTGAAGGACTAAAGTGGCGATTAGAGAGAGATGAATGATTATAATTAAAAAAATTCTCCTGCTTAATGGATTCAACCAAAACTTCACTTAAAACACTCAAATACAAAGGATCAAAACAGAGAAAATCTTGATCTTGAACTTGCTCGTGGGGTTGTGATGATCAAGATGATTTTAGATATTCTCCCACTTGTCACGGCAAGCAAGAACACAAGAAAAAAAAATCTCAAACACGATCTACAAAAATTTCTCAAAGATTAAGCAAAGAGATTGAGTTCTTGCAAAGGATTACCTAAATGATCATGATATGATCTGAAGAAGATTTATCCATCAATCATACATTCTCGGCACAAGAAGCACAATCAAGTAGAATGAGGGGAGACAAATTCAACTTGCGAGAATGTAAATTGCAAGAAATTAAATTGCGAAATTTAAATGCTGAATTTAAGACATAATGTAAATGCTGAAATTAAATTCAGAAAAGTAAGGAACTAAAATTTTATTTCTTTAGAGAAAGATTTATAAAGCCTCACAATAAGGTGGACAAAGCTCAAAGGAGCATACAAAACCTTCAAGAGGGGAGAGCTACCCCTACTCCTCTATTTATACTAATCTTGAGTCATCCTCTACCCTTGAATGAGTTCTACTTTACCCTCAAGTAACCTTATCAAGGGTTGAAATTGAGTCATCCTCCACTCTTTGATGAGTTCTACCTAGTCCTCAAGAAACCTCATCAAGGTTTGAGATTCACTCAATCTAACTTGACCACTACTATATCCCCTAAACCGCAATCCATTAGGATCATGCCAATCGAAGATGAACCATTCACCGAGCCGAGTATGTGCAAGACAAAACACGGCTAGATAAGTCAAATAGAAGATATTGCTTTTACACGAGCAACTCTTTTGTTCATGTAGGTACGGCCCACTTTTTCTTGGATGAGATGCGAACACAAACTTCAGGCATCCAAGAAAGAAGTCAAGATCGAAATCGAAGCATTGTCATTGGGTTGAAGATCAATTCATATCAACGGCTCTCATTGATCCGAGCAGCTCCAAGTTAGCAGCTCAGCTGTTCACTTGTCTTCTAGGCTCGCAGTGACGCCGTCTCCGATCATCCTCCGACGATTCCTGACCATCTGGACTTTCGGCGCACATCGCCTAGTCTCGGTCATCTTCCACCTCACCATGACCTAGCACCGTCGTCCTGCAACCATCAGAAACAAAGAAACCTATCATATAGCAATGTCTAAAATGATATACAATAATTATTCAATTACTAAAAGATAAATCAGATTTTTAACTCAAATACAGTCAAATACTCATCAACAACATAAATAGACTTTCACAGTCGAACACATGTGCCGTTGCAATTGAACTTCTTGCTGGCTAGGAGTCGGAGCTTCATGAGGCAACTGGGAGGTGATCGATGGTGATGAAGTTGCCAATGATCTCCGTGTACATGGGCAGGAGACCATGCTGCAGGCCGCGAAGGTTGTGAATCAGCGAGTGCTGCCCCCATGGCTTTCTTTGCCCTTTCTCGCTGGCCGCCTGTCGAGCTGGCTCACCACTATGGCCTTCTTTGCCGTCTCTCGCTCGCTCGCCACCAGTCGACATGGCGCGACGAAGGGCAAGGTCAAGCGGGCCCACATCTTTTCGCCCAGGATCAGTGCTTTGAAGGCCGCGCTTCTAAGGATCGTAAACTAGGTTCGAAATTTCGTTTTCGGATTCTATCTCGAAGGCGGTCGAAATTCGGAATTTCAGTCGAAATTCCGTCAAAATTTAAAATCCAGAATTTTTAGGGCGGGAAAACCAAAATTTCGGTCCTTTACGACCTCTTGTTAAATGGACTCCCAAGGCTTATCGCAGACGATTTTTTATTAGAATCATTTGTGATTGATAACATATCATAGACGGTTCTAATAAAAAATCGTCTGTAATGACGGTTTTTTTTATTAGAACCATGATATGATTTTTTTAGAAAATTTTCAAAAAAAAAATATGCCGTTGAGATTTAGAATCTCGGTCCCGACCAAAATTCGAAATTTCAGCCAAGATTTTCGAAATCTCGGCGAGATTTTGAACCCTGATCGTAAAAGCGTCATACAGTAAAAGATGGTATGCATAGCAATTTCCTTTGCGTGATTTAGTGGTGAAGTAAAATTTTTTATAAAGGTGCTTCTATGCTTATTTTTTTTGTAGTTGCATAAATATTAAAGCATGGATAAAAGGTAAATAGTGATTACTTATCCCTTCGTTAACTTATATTGAGAAGGAAAGCATACCGCTCTTAAACAACGGTTACATAGAAGTAGTGAGTATCATCAAAGAACTAGATGATGTCACAGATATATTGGAAATGATGCCTTATGCAGTACCACCAGAGATTCCAAATGTATTTCTAATGAATAAGTTATTAGGTTTAGTCCTTAAAAAAAGATTACTAGGTTCAGCAAATTGTATCCGATAAATTGGTTCGTTTCAAATAACCTTCGGAAAAATTAGCTCAGTGCCACTGCAGAAGAATATATTTTTACATAGAAATAGGGAGTGCCATGCCATCAAAGAACCAGATGATGTCAAGGATATATTGGAAATGATGCCTTACCACTAGGGATTGCAAATGCATATCGGATGAATTAATAAGTTATTAGGTTTAGTCGTAAAACATGATTAGTAGGTTCAGCAAATTATATGTGATAAATTAGTTCCGTTTCAATCAACATTCGAGAAAATTAGTTCAGTGCCACCGCGGAAGAGCATAATTTTGAAACTAACACAATGAAACTTCAGAACCTATCTCCGAAATCCGCAAAATTTTCGAAATCGACGAATCTTAAACCCTGTTTGGTAGAGCTTCAGATCCTAACTTCACCTTAGATCTGAATCTTGTAGGCTAAAATAAATTAAATTAAGTTTACATTTTTAGTCTAAAATGTAAATAAAATGACCCACATAAACATTCTTAATATACCCACAGTTTCAGCTCCACGAATTTGTGGAGTTAGAAATACCCAGCTGATCTGATGGAGCTGGAGCCGTACCAAACAGACCTTTCCAATTTCGTGTTTCAGAAAGACCATTCTTCTTCCCTTGTGAAATCGAAAATCGAACGGCCGTGGATCAGAAAGAAACCCAGCCTCCGGCTTTTTCCCTCTATTTCTTCTCTCCTCCTGACCCCTTCTCTCTCGACGACCAGACAGACATACCGCACCAAGAGGCGCCCACTTATTCCGGCACCACGCCGCGCACTTCCCACCTTTGCCGTCCTCGCGCCGGCACGCACGCACATACTTTGCCAACATACACACACATACGCAGAGCGCAAGGACGACCCTCGCTCTGTGGCGGCAGCAATGGCGCACGACGGCTTTCTTGGGAGCTTCCACGGTCTGGCGGCGTGGCCGTTCGCGCACGGCGCCGCGCCCGCGCCGGCCTTCGATGCCTTGCAGCTGCAGCAGGTCGTTATGGGCGGCGCCGGCGCCGGATGGGAGCACGACTCGGCGCTGAGCTCGCTCGTGTCGTCGCCGTCGTCGCTCGCCGCGGCGGCCACCGGTGGGGCCTATGAGGCCGTGCTGATGGACGAGCTGGCGAGCAGGCTGGGGGGAGTCTGCGGCGGCCTCGGCGTGCCGTCGCCGCCGTCGTCGCGGTACGCGTCCTGCTACAACACGCCGCTGAGCTCCCCGTCCAAGCCGGCGCCGCCCGTGCCTCCTCTGCTCGCGGCGGATACGGTGCTCGGGGAGCGCGCCGCGCGGCTGTCCTGCTTGCCGGCAGCTGGTGCGCCCGGCTGCGGGAAGCTCTCGCGCGTGGCGAGCAGTCAGTCGCTCCTCGCCGAACCTGCACCAGCGCCGGCGCCCGGTGGTGTCCACCTCCCAGCAAGCGACGGGTCGAGCAGCGACCGCCATTGCCGGAAGCGGAAGGCGCCGGCCGCCAAGGCCAAAGGCAAGGATGCGGTGACCACGGCCATTACTAAGGTATTGCTCGTCTCTTTTTCGCTACTCTAATTGAAATGCCAAAAAATTCCGAAAACAATAGTGAATTTTCTTCAGTCGCCGGATCCGGAAACGAGAGGCAAGAAATGCAAGCTGTCGACGGACGCCGCCCGAGACGACGAGCTGATCAAGCCGGTGGCCGGCGAGGCGGGACACGGCGGCAATGGAAAGGGGAAGGAGGCTGCCGCAGAGACGCCCAAGGACTACATCCACGTGCGCGCGCGCCGCGGCCAGGCCACCGACAGCCACAGCCTCGCCGAGCGGGTAGGCCGGCAGAGCCCAACGCCGCAATCGCGCGTTTCTTTCCATGCCTCTGGTTGCTCATGTGATTGCCGTCGGTGGTTTATCTTCAGGTGAGGAGGGAAAAGATCAGCGAGCGCATGAAGCTGCTACAAGACCTTGTGCCTGCCTGCAGCAAGGTAACCAAACTCAACCAAAGAAAATTAAAAAAAATGGACTTTAGAGAAAAAAATTTCTTTTGCACACAGAGTAGTAATTTTTCAAGTCCGTAAATGCAGGTTACGGGCAAGGCAGTGATGCTAGACGAGATCATAAACTACGTGCAGTCGTTGCAACGGCAAGTCGAGGTGTGGGAAACTCTGCAGTTAATTAACTGAACAAAGTTGAAAAAATTTATTAATGCTTCTCTATTTGAGCAAGATAATCTCCTGTTCCAACAGTTCTTGTCGATGAAGCTCGCAACCGTCAACCCACGGCTGGATTTCGATGTGGACAATTTCATCCCCAAAGAAGTAATTCCTCCTGACCTCGATGAAACTAACTCCATGTAGTTAGTCGAAGACATTATGATTTCTTCTACAGTGTACTTACGGCAGTGAATTCTGCAGGCTAACCAGCCCGCCGCGCCAGCTCCGTCATCGCTGCCACTACCGCTGCCAGCCTACTCGCTGGAGGGCTCAAGCTCGGCGTTCTGCTACGCGTCGTCTCAACCGACCGCTATCCAGAGCGTGGTGACCAATGCCGAAGGCTTTGAAATGCCGTCCTCGTTTGCCAACCATGGCATCCCAGGATCTTCCCTACATGGATTTCAGAGTGGTAATTCTCAGGTACAATAGTAGGTTTCTATATATTGCTTCCATTTATATCCTCTGCTTTACAGTTCAAACGGCAAATTGTGCGCATCCCTATTATCCAACCGCCTGATTGTGAAACGCGAGAACTATGATCAATTTTCAGATTGCGAGCTTGTGGGAGGACGACCTCCATAGCGTTGTTCAGATGGGGTTCCGCGGCAATACGTGATGGAACCAATCATCGCCGCCCGGATTAGGAGACAATTCAGTTTCGCCAATCAAGGCAAGAAATGATCGCTGGAGGCATGTCTGGTGCAGGGCCACCCAACACGAGGGCTGAGCTCCAATCATTGGATTCTCCATGATTGTACATACACCCGTGCGTTGGGAGGAAGGGGAGACTCTACTTGCTCATCGCCTCAGCTGAAGATTTGTAGCACAGCAGAGGCCGAGACAAAAGGCGAAAAAAGATTATGTTTTCTTGTGTTGCCGTGAGGAATTCGCAGTGTAATGTAATGTAATGGTTTTAGACATCAAGTTGAGCTTATATATATATATGTGATGCTTCCTGCTTTTGGTGGCCATTGTTGCTGTTGCTGTTGCTGCTGCTTTAGTTTGTGTTGGTAGGTGACAATGTTTGTTCACTCCTTCGCATCATAGTCTTTTAGCTGCGTGAGCTGGAGTCAACAACTCTATGCAGAATCTTAACATCCTTTAGTGACTTGCTTCATTGTATGATTGCATTTTTAATCTCATCTAGTGAGCCTTAGACAACTAATCCAGGGAGCAAATTTACCTACTCTTTATTCTCCCAAGCACCAAACTGCTGGCACGGCAGAAAGGTCTTTTGGTGCATGATGGACCGAACCGACATGATTTGCAAAGTTTCGTATTGGCAATGATATAAGGATGTTGCTATTTTGAGATTATCTCATCAATTCTTTGGTGATGACACATTCAAGTGTTGCCATATGGCGCTCCTTCCTTCACTCCTCTCTTTTCCTTCCCCACCCCTTCCATATGTAACACAAAAAGTTTTAATTCGAAACTTTCAGATGAATTCCACCGAAAACTTTCATCTCAAAACATTCAAAAATGGTTAAAAAAATACTTGATATTAAAAAACTTAGGGGTAATTTGAAAAACAAAAACTTTTTTGAGTTTGAGGGAAAATGGGGGAGAAAAGAGGATGAAGGGGATACCGCCGAGTGTTGCGATGAGAGAGCATTTGAGAGGAGAAGGGAAGTGGCGGATAAAAGAAGATGCCATCATATGTCGTGACGAGAGGGCGTCTTCACAACGATTTGACGAGAGCGCCCTTAAATTAGCAATTCCGATGATATTTTTGGGCTCCTCCCTTGTCGAAAAAATTATTTCTTAGGTTTGGTCTGCCTAGAAAACCTATAATGCAAACTAAAAAAAATAGCATGGTCACATCTATGTATACCTTCACATTGATTATTTATTAGACGAAAAGCTATTTAATGTGTGGAATCGGTCCCCTCTTGCTCTTAGATTCATCAGGATTGGTTAACCAAATGGGCTGGAAAAAAAAAGGAACCCCCATAAGAAATTGTTCTTTGTTGTTCAGTGGACACCTCTTTTACAGAACAAAGAACAGAAGAGGGGCAAAAAACAAAGGGGCAGGCAGGTATTGGGATACAGAGTGGAGGGGATTCCACCCAGCATAGAAGCATCTGTTACAGAGTACAGAGTGCTGCTGCTTCTACCTTTCCCTTCAGTCATATACAAACCTGTGATAAACATTTGGCATCTAGTCTTTCCTGGCCTCCAGAAAAACAACTACCGGTACTTTGCAAACCCAAGTATATACAGAAAAGAAAATTATGAAATGCTTTTTGTTTGCTGTCTCAAGGTGGCCACTGTAGGGCTAGATGGCATGGCAGGTAGCTTGTCATTGTCACTCTGTTCCATTGGGGTTACAACATACAAGCTTGCACCCTCTCTAGTGATTGAGACACGCTACTTAATGATCATCACGCCTATAAGGGTCCCTTTTATAATAAACCGAAAGGAATTTTGTGTGAAAATGCAAGGTTGTGCCTAACCACACTCTAGTACTCTCTGATCAGGTTTCTGATCTCGGCCTTTCTGGTTCATACTGGTCGAACCGTCAAAGCACTGTCTTGTCAGAAATCAGCACTTTGAGGTAAACACAGGTACAAGATCGAATTGTTTATGAGCATTCTCAGCCTTCATTAGGACGGCTTTGAGAATTGTACATGTTAACGCTATTCCAACCGAAGGCAGGGGATCCCAACCCTTTTCTTGATCATACCATGCGTATCATTGTCGCATTCATGCAGTGGGCACTTGGGACCGGGACAAGCGCAACAAACTCTAATAGAGGCAGCATTGGAGCTTTCATGGGGGGTAAGGTGGATCTTATGATGGTGGTCCTGACGAGACCAGATGGAATCATCCGAATTGCACTTGATCCGTGGAGTGGATGGAACAAACATCATCGCTCATCTTCATATCTAAATTCATCTGCAGCAGCTCTGTTTTTGGATTAACTAATCATGCACAAATGCTTTGCAAAAATTTTAATTCTGGACGTCTGTAAAAAGGAAAACGTTGCGCAAGCCGTTCGTACGCATAGTTGAGCTCCTAGTCATACCAACCATGCCCAAGAACAGAAAATCCATGGATTCTCAAACCGGACGTACAAAAAAAAAGCAACCAAACTAACGCTGTTGCTTCCCACTGATTCTCGTGAGTGTTAAAAGCATCCTCTTGCAAGCCTCAACAACTTTCAGCTATATCTCTGCTGCAACGATGCTTTCGGGTAGATCTGGGCAATAGACCATTCCTTTTTAGGCTGGCCCTTGTTACTGCACATATATCTTTACACTAGGTCGGTATAGTGCGAATGATGGGCCATAGTACCGAGCCTAAAAACTCGATACTACGGACAACACGGCACGGCATGTCCGACTAGACTATGCTTAGGCATATCTACAACCCTAGTCTATCATCAAATACTATCACTCCTTTTCGTCTCCTCCCATAACCCATTTGACTGAGTCGCCATCTCCCCATGCCTCTCTCATCTCCCCTCTCTCCCTCTCTTCTCGTCCTCCTCCACCCTGCTTCCTTCCTATACCGCCACCTCCCCTATCGTCCCATGACATCCCCTCCTCACCGTCTCACGCTGCTTTGGTGACAAATCCAACTGCCTACGGTCACGCTGCCACCCAATACGGCCTTCCGATACCATGCCACCAGCTTCCCTGGCCGTCCCGAGGAAAAAGACGATGATGCCGTCAGATGTCAATGATCCTCACTTCCTCAGCGGCGAATCCAATGATTTTTAGCTATGCTGTCGCCAATTCTAACTTTCCTGCACTGCGTTGCCACCATCCTTGGCCACTATACGTGCTTCTTCCCCGATGCTAGCACCTTCCTCACCTCCTATCGAGCTACATTCCGACCTCGCGACCACGCTGGTAGATGCCCCATTTATCCCTAGCTCCTTTCCTCTTTTCTGTAATAACTAAAATGGACAAAACCTAAGATAGCATGACACGAAGTTGGCACAATATGCCAATGGGCTGTATCTAGGCTCATTGGAGACGAGTCAGACTGACACAGTATAGCATGGCTGGCTGACCGAGCCATAGCGGCACGACACGGTCTAGACCCATGGCCCGTCAGGCCCAGGCCAGTACGGCCCAACGCCCTCTATGGCTCTGTTCCGGGGTAGTGCCAGCTTATGCCTCCCAGTGCTCCATTCTTCGCCATGTTTCATGTCAGCGTTGTGTACAGAAGCTGTTAGGTCAGCCATATTACTCCTGCGCACTACACCAATCATACTGTATACGTACGTACTTGTTTTCTTCCTGCCATCGTTCATTTACGTTTCTTTTTCTTTCATGACTACAGTGTTGTTTTAGTATATTGTTGAATGATTCGTGTCTGTATGCTGCAGATAAATTTTGGCTCCATGGATACATTAGATTCGCCAACCAAATGTAGCCATCGGAAATATGTAGCATTGTACTGCTCGATGCTCATGTCGTTTTCTCTCTTATCTATCTTGTCAGCATTGTGGTCTTTTTTTCTTTGCTTCTGATTATTTTCTTCAGCTCTGGAATCCGTTGCTTCTGTCTCTGCTGACTAATCCGTTTTGTCGACATGCGGTGCGGTTTCGAGGAGCTGCAAGCCTGCAACTAAACTGCAGAATAACTCTGCATGAACGACTGTTGATGAACATGTACAAAATCCACTGATAAAAAGACATTCAAACCTCCAGGACCCGTGTTAAGCATGAAATTTTTTTCCGATTTCTACAGATATTAAAGTATTTTCGACAGATAACATATGTCATCTACTATGCCTCCGCATCACGAAAACACCTATCAAGCTATAGGAGCTCGGCAAGCCATCAAAACTATTGAGCTCTGAGAGTTCAGTAGGTGCTTCTACAGTGCAGGAACGTCTCAGGTGATATGTGTTACTTGTCGATGCTTTCAAGATTCAGAATTTAGCTATTTTTTACCTGTTACATTCCTTTACTATTTTAAAAAAAGTGTATGAGAGAGAAAAGTGAGGATTTCTCCTCTGTACACGTATCAACCGCCGGCTGATGTGACGATGATATAAAAAGGGCAAGCAGGATTCAACTGCAGATCCACGTAGCTAACCTGCGCAGCTAACTCAGGAAATGAGTCAGTGTGCGGTACTGACAAGACAGAGACGTGATCTATCATTATGGAAGCTTTATTTGTTCTCTCTCTTAGAAGGTTCGTCTAGTCACCGAGTGCAGGGCCAGCACTCCAGCCTTCTTTCCAGTCACTGCTCACTACGGAGCTCGACCGTCCATCGTTGGTCGCTCGACATGTGGCAGCTCACCGCCTTGCCGACGTGTCATGAAACTTTGCTTTCTTGTATGCGCCGATCAATCCAGTGGTGGATCGGAATGAAAATAGAGGGACTTAGGGTTAAACCAGCGATGGACGAAGAATTAGTACTAATTTTAGATAAGTTGAATCAGCTAAAATTATATAAATGTATCGTACTAAATATAAAGACCAACAAGCAACCGAATGCAAGACTCTTACAATCTTGCGTACCTTTATATCCCACATATGCGCCTTCTCTCTTGAGTTGGTGCTGTGATTTTTTCTATATTCAAGTAGTTAGCCTTACAAATGTTATATAGATGTTAATTATGTCCATGTGTAATTTTATCAAACAACTTAAGAATGTGCTTCTTAAGAATTTTAGGATAGCTAACAAACAAAGCAAGCTAGCGTACTTTAATATTAAATTACAACAAAACAATACTATCAAACAGAGATGCAAAAATAAAATCAATTTATAATATAACGAGAAAACAATTATACAACACGAGTGCTCGGGCCCACCTTAGCCCCCCTTGTGTTCCGCCCTGGATCAATCATTTGTGATCTTTCGGTTGGTGCATGCCTGCCGGAGTGCCGATTTTCAGAGCATTTCATTTGGATGGTATCTTGGCCAAAGATACAATCATACAAGTACCTTATGTATCGTGTCCGTATGGGCAAATCAATCATTTCTGAGTTACTTTATCTTAATGCAAAATTTGCACCAACTGGATACGTTCGTGGTCTGTGCTGCAGTGTCAGGAGGTTCAGGAGGTAATGTTAGCGACATGCAGATCACTGGAGATTGTGCTCAGAGAGCTCTTCAGTAGGCACGGGTGGAGGTTCAGTAGCAGACTATATTCGGCTTGAGACTTTTTATGTCATATCTTATTACTTTTAGCTTGTTGCATTTTCATTGTAATAAATAATTGACTGTATATATCTCATGATGCAGAGATCAGAAGTTAAACTTCCATAGTCTAAAAAAGTATTTCAGAATGGTTCCCTGTTATTAACTAGCTTCTCAGTTTTCCTCGCATTTTTCGTGACCGTTCGGTTGGTGAGTCACCGTTTGGAACGCGGGATCCTCGCAGAAACTTCTGAAAGAAAAAAAGATTCATATAATATACATGTTTTCTGTTCCAGTTTTTGCATAATTCATGTGTTTCAAACAAAGCCTGAATATTGTGTATGTTTCGGGGCTTGTTTTTCTGCTTCTGCTATAGAAATCTGAACTGCATACAAGTGACAAGGTGAGGTATACCTCGGTATTGGTCAAACACTTGTATGATTGATGTATTCTGGTATGAATTTTGATTTGGACATGTGAACGAATTAACCAAATCCTTAGCGACGATCAAACAGTTTGCAAGCGGTTCGAACAACGGCAACAGGGGACGACACGTAGGTCGTTGTCCCGTCTTATAATGGATGGATCTGGAACCACGGTCCTGCATTATAAACTGAAAATTATTAACAAAAAAAAAACCCTGCTCGGTTGGCACGGCGTAGCGTCGACCATCCTACCTATCCGAGCTTGAATCCGATTAATCACATCTTCTGAAGTGTAAGCCAGATCTCCTTCATAATTTTTTTTTAAAGAGAGAAAGTAGGGTAGGCTTCGGGCTGATGAATCTTGTCATTCTCTTAACGTATGTTGGGTATATAAATCTTGAAGCAAATAAATAGGTAAGTAATTATTATCTAATTAATTTTCGTTCATGTTTTAATAATATATATCTTACGTCGCGAAGAAATGCGGCGCATGTACGTATCCACCTTAGCTTTTTTGCGAAAAAGCCCTCCAGAAATTTCGAAATAGCGAACAAGTCCTTCCACTGTTATTTTGCAAAAAGGACCCTGTGAATTCCGAAATCACTCATAGGTCCTTCCACCGGTTATTTTGCAAAAATGACCTTGTGATTTCGCAATTTCGACCCGAAAGATTCCAAAATCGCGAACAGATCCTTCCACCGACTATTTTGCAAAAAAGCCTCGTAGTTCCGCAAATTCAACACGAGCGCTGGTTCTTTCGACCCAAAAGATTTTAAATTACGTTTAGGTCCGATTATTTTGTAATAAAAAAGCTCTTCCACAAATTCGACATGGACACCGATTCGAATCAGATTTTTTCTCGCGACGCGATATCGCGCGCAACTCTACCTAGTGTTTATGATACATAGAAGAACCTCCCGTATCTCGTTCACGTCGCCCAAATGCATAACCAGCTGCAGCTGAGATGGTAGACTGTAGCGTCACTAGAGACGGTAGGTAGTCAGTCGATCACGCATGGATCATGCGTTAGATCTCGATCGATCTCGCCATGTTGGTAGGGTTGGAGGGGGCGATACATGCTGAATGTGCTAGCTTCACGTACCAATGGGGCAGAGCACAGTACTAGCTAGATAGTCGTGCAGGGTGAACCGGTGGTGATCCGAGGTTGTAGGAGAAATTTTGGACTTTACATTTCGTGAAAATTTGGACCTTATTTCAACTTGTTGTACTTCCGCTGAGTCATATTTATAAAAGATTACGCTACCGCTCTTCATTAAATCTTTGGATATTATGTTTTACTCTAGTCTATAGTTGTAAATAGTTAAAGGGGAGAGGTATAAAAGGAAAAAAAGATAGTAGAGTGTTAAATCGAAATTGTAGAATGACATGTATTTAAGAATAAAAATTTAAAAACTAGAATGACTCGTAAACGGAGGAAGTATCGATTAAGGCGTACAGAATAAGTGCATGTATAATAAGACCACTTCGGCTTATTTTTTAGCATGTGTACGTCAGCTTTGTCCTATGTGAAAGAGTAAGAAAAGAGGAGAGAGAAGAGAGCTGTCTCTTATTTAGTAGTAAACATTGCACGAGAGCATAGGTAGATTAGTTATGTATAAGAGAGAAGAGATAATTAATGCATGGTATCTAGAACCAACCTTTAGAGATAGCTATTGTACAAACTAGCTTTAGTGTTTACTTTAGATGATATGGATGGAAAATAAAGTAAGCAGCTGGCTTTGTTATCGTAGTTGCCTAAGCCTTGAGTAATAGAGCAATGCATTGAATAAGGTACGCACAATTTAGGAAGATGTGGTTATACTCTGTCTCGGGAAAATAGAACACTATTTGTAAAATTTGCCCTACAAAATGATGTTCATAGAAAACCGAGGGAGTATCATGTATTCGAAAAGGAGTCAGACCTCTGTATTGCAGACCATGTCGGTGTCTGAAATCATAATAAAACAAACGGAGCAGCAAACGAATTCCACTAATCCTCACAAAAAAAAAACGTATTCCACTAGTACGCACCTTGAGATTTTTCTTCGAGGGAAGATAAAAAGACTTCATTGGACAGTGAGCACACCTAAATTGCGAAAAATTTTTTCTTTAATATTTATTTTTAATGTTTTTTTCAAAACTATACGCCCGGATGAAAAAATTGCAGAACTGGAGGCCCATAACTCGTGTATGGGGCGATCGCCCCATACACGGGCGACGGGCTGTGCTGCCGTTTGATTCTAACGGCCAAAAACTGGTGGGCCCCCTGTCGCCCGAGACAGGGGCGATCGCCCAAGAACATTCTAACGGCCAAAAACTGGTGGGCCCCCCTGTCGCCCGAGACAGGGGCGATCGCCCAAGAACGGGGCGACAGGGGGCCTTACAAGCCTGCTCGCTCGGGTGAGGCGACCGGCCGAGACAGAAGCAAACGAAGGAGAAGAGAAAAGAGAGAGGAGAAGAGAAAAGAGAAAGAGGAAGAAGAAGAAGAAAGAAGAAGAAAAAGAAGAAGAAGAAGAAGAAAAGAGGGGGGAAATCGATTCGTCGTTTCTGTGAAGGTATTTTTTACAAATTTTATAAACCTATTATTTAGGAATTTTATGATTTTGAAGTGTTTAGAAAATTCTGTAGGACTGTTTGTTATTAGAATTCTAATGTAGCATGTAATATGCAGTCGGATTTAGGATTGTGTAGCGTTTAGAATTTCTCGGATAGTGTTGTTTAGAAATTTCTCGGATAGCGTTTAGAACTTTAATGTAGTATTTAGTTTTTAGAAATTTGAGGACTGTATAGTATTTAGTACGTTACAAATTTATTATAGTATTAGAAATTTATTGTAGTGTTTAGAAAATTTAAGATTGTGTAGCGTTTACAATTTCTCGGATAGTGTTGTTTAGAAATTTAATGTCGCAGTTCATATTTAGAACTTTACTGTAGTATTTAGTTTTTAGAAATTTCAGTACTATATAGTATTAAGTACGTTACAAATTTAGTGTAGTATTAGAAATTTATTGTAGTGTTTAGAAAATTTAGGATTGTGTAGCGTTTACAATTTCTCGGATAGTGTTGTTTAGAAATTTAATGTCATGATTCATATTTAGAACTTTAATGTTGTATTTAGTTTTAGAAATTTGAGATTGTATAGTATTAAATGCGTTACAAATTTAGTGTAGTATTAGAATTTGGTAAGGTTAATGTAATGCGGCACAAATATAATGTTGGCCATATGGTAGGCAAGTCGAATAAGTGATTTATAGTCAATGTACGTTTTGTATATTTTGTAGTACGGTCAATGTACGTTTTGTAGATTGTATTTTAGAGTAATATTTTTCCGTCGGACGTTAAAACATGTCGGAGAAATTGTATTTCCAAATATTTTATGGAGATGGGAGATAGCACGGGGCGAATGGGGTGGATCTATCATCATTTTCAAGAGTCGACGGGGCATATGCGGATCGAGCGATAGGACATCTGAGGGTTTGTTGGAGTGGATGTCTCGGATGTTCGGTTTGGATGCCCAGATTGTTCGGTTCTTGGTCGAGCATAGTGAGCCGAGCGCAAGACCGTTTTTACGGAGAGTTGATTCCTATTAACTCGGCGTCAACATGGAGGAGTTATGTTGGTTTCTGCAGTAGAGCGGGGTTGGCGCTCATGTTGTTGGTCTGATGCTACCGGTAGCTCCATCGGTGTCGCAAGTTCGTGATGTCGGGGTGGACATTACGGCGGAGGGGACATCAAATGTAGAAGGATGCGAAGAGGAAGGCGGCGAGGAGCCGGAGGCGAGGAGCACGAGGCTAGCGGTGGCGAAGGGACCGGGGGGGGCAGAGGAGACAGCGGTGGAGGCGCGAGGGGTGGCCGACGAGGGGGAGGAGGTGGAGGACATTGTTGACCTGATGGAAGAGGAGGACCGTGCGGATGAGGAAGTCCCTGATGGTGAGCACTCCGACGAGGAGGACAACGCCCCTGAGGTGCCTATCCCTGGTGCGTGGACCAATTACAATTTCGAAGACCTAACGATGAATGAAGGGAACATTGATGCATGGGAGTATCGTGAGAACGAGGTGATGCAAGGGGCCATATATAAAGACAAGGAGGCTGTGATGGATGCGGTGAAGTACTGGGCAATGTCTCTCCGGCAATTGAGGTTGTGAAGTCCAGCAAGAAGGACTACGATGTGAAGTGCGTAGTTGATTCGTGCCCATGGCGGTGCATGCATACCGGGAAGTGGGCGGACTCGGAAATGCTCCATAGTGATGGAGCATAGCTGCGAATGGAAGAAGCGGAGCGAGGACACCGCAATCGTCGTCCACTTGGGTGGCAAATGTGTTTTATGGTCGGATCGTGGACAATCCCCATCCGTAGCCTCGATCTATTATCACGGCCGTGGAGGAGAGGTTTCAATACAAGATTAGCTACGCAAAGGCATGGAGAGCAAAAGGACGGCTCGGAAATACGGTTCGGGACGTCACGAGGCCGTGCGAGAATATTCCCACTTGCTCGTGGCAATCGCACAAAGGAACCCCGGTACATCCATCGACCTTGCGGAGTTCCTGCGGGTGGTGCGTGCACGGGAAGTGGGTATTGCGGCGTGCATTCTTCGCCTGGCGCATGCATAAATGCGTTCAAGACGCCGCCTTGGTCCTTTGCATGGGCGGCACATTCCTCACGGGAAGTACAAGGGCGATTCTAGCTGCGATCGCGGTGGATGCCAACAACCGAGTTCTACCGGTTGCGTTGGCATTCGTGGAGGGGGAAAACACGAGAGCTGCATCTGGTTCCTTGAAAGAGTGAAGTGGCGATTGTTCTCGACAGGGCGATGTTTGTGTCATCCATGACCGACATGCGGGGCTGCTAAGAGCGATCGTGGATATGCAACAAGGGTCCGCCGTCGTGGAGTGCAAAGCAAAGTGGCGATCGAGGAGCGGTGGTGCATGAGGCACATGGGTGCCAATTTTTTCGTCGATTCGGGAACAAGGAGCTTATGAACATGTTCAAGCGCTGTGCAAAGCAGAACCAACGGAGGAAATTCGACGCGCTTTGGAAGGCGTTGGGCGAACTAACGAAGAAGCAATCAATGGATCCGAGAGGTACCGCTAGTTCATCAAGGAACCCGATGGTGTACCATGAGCAAGGAGAGGACCCCACGACCTTATGCGGCTGCCGAAGCGGACCCCCAAACATCCGGCGAGGGCGGTACCAAAGATAAAGAGTTTCACCGATTGGATACGACATGAGCCTTTGGATAAATGGTCCCATACGCACGACGAGGGCAGCTCGCGTTATGGGATCATGACAACGAACTGGCGGAGATTTACAATGGGTAATGAAAGGCACGGATGCCTTCCAGCGATGGGTATAGTTGAGGGTGTCTTATTAGGGACACAGAGATATTTCATTGAGCGATACAAGACCTCCACGGCATGTATGTCGGACAATCGATTGTCGTACTCAAGCTGTTGTGTCTACCTACATGTCCAAGAAAACAAGAAAAGCGCAGACACATCGGGTTACACCGGAGAGTGGCATGGAGCGGAGATACCATGTGCCTCTGCGGTGGCCGAGGTCGCGAGGGTGCCACCGGAGAGGACTTCCCATCGTGCATACTCGGCGGTGATTGTGAGTGCTCTGCCGAAACCACGCCGCTACACTTGCCGTGCTCGCACGCGTCATTGCCGCGCCGCCGAGAGCGCATCAATCCTGTCGTCCGTTCATCTCCCGTACTACTACAAGCGAGCGTTCTCAACACGTGGCATCATGAGGTGTACGGTGCGAGTGGATGGATCGTTCACAACAGCCCCCTCTCCGGACCATCGATGGGTACCGGACATCCGAATGTTGAAGATGAAGGTCGGGCGTCGAAGGACAAGGCGCATTCGAACGATATGGGCGAGTGCGAGGCGCGTCGCAACGCGGATAATGTAACTTTCCATGTTGTTCCCATCTTGTATTTTTCAATGGACCGGTAAGTTGTAATGTACGTTGTAATGTTCGATGTAATTTTCAATGTACTAGTAAGTTGTTGTTCGCATCATGTAATTCTCCGATGTTCGAGAGTAGCTATGAGGATAATGTAATTCTCGACGTTGTGTGCCTCGTCGAACATGTCGTTGTCTTCGTATGTTTGTAATATGAGTTTTTTTGGCTCTCTGCACCCGGTTGTATTGTTTGATGAGTATGGTACAATTAGTTATTTCGCATTTCATTTTGTGTGCACATGTAATTCTCGACAAATTTGTTGTATTTGCTTTCTAACGAGACCACGATGGCGCGACCTTGCCCGAGCTGCTTGGGCGTGACCGTCGATGCGACCACCGGTCTAGGTACTCCGCAGAGGAGAACCGAGAGCTAGGGACACTCGACCTCGGGTGCCCAACGAGCCGCCGCGATCGACCCCGCTGGGTTCCACGGTAAGTCGCCAACGCTTGCACTCTTTACGTACATGTACTTACAGCGTGAATGCAATTCTAACGACGCATTGCACTACATGCGGGTTGTGGCGGGTGGCTTACTTCCTCTTTGTAGGATGGTGGAGCGGTGATCGCCGTTAGCGGGCAAGGAGGTCCCGCGGTTGGTACGACCGGTCCTGCTGCCACACTCGTGGACCGGTGGAGACCGGAGGCGCACACGTTCCACCTTCCGTGCGGAGAGATGGCTCGACGCTGCGGGGCGTGTCGTACCTCTTAGGCCTCCCCTGCGGGTCCGGCGATCTTGCCGCACGACGCCTCAAAATCACGTGGCACGCCGAGTTGTCGCGCGTTTGCCGAGGTGCGGCGGCACCCCGGCAGCCCCTACCACCCCTTAGGGAGGTGGCGCCACGGACGGACGGCGTGGTCGCTTGATTCACGGTGAGTACCTCTTTCTATGAGAATTAAAATAGAAGCGCCAAGTTGCCGATAATGTTTGTTGCGACAGCTGCAGCTCGGCTTCTCCACCCCGACGCGGAGGAGGCGGGCGTGGCCGCCACTTGGAGGCATACCTCCTGTTGTTGTTCGGTTGGGTGATGTTCCTATCCTCCCACGGAACACGGTGGACCGTCACCGATCGAGTCGCCAAAGACATCGCCGACACCCGGTGGATGAGGTAACACACTCGGTTCAATCTCGTCTCGGTGAGCACGTCTAACTCCCCTTGTAAGCGGGTGATGCGGTGGTCGTGGGCCTCGGTGTGCTTGCGGCGACGTCTGAGGTCGTGCGACGCCGTCTCTCAGCGAGCACGACGCGGCGATGTCGGTTGCGTCCTACTCCTCCGATTGTGGTCTTGGGAGCGCTTCTCCGTCGGCGGGCTGTTGTTGACACGACACCGTACCGAGGAGCTTTACGGAGACGACCGGTGGGTGGCCCACCATGGGCCACTCTCGGGTCCGGCGCGGGTATGCTCCTCGTATCTTTTCCCACTAACGCACTTGAATAACCTTCGCCATTTCTTATTTCCTCGCGGCGGAGGTTCGCGACCGACAGTGAGGAGGTCCTATCGGGAGTTCGTTCGGAGTTCGACCGCCTCCACGGCGAGGGCGTGCGGTGGGCGCCATACACCGCGTCGACGTCACGCCCGAGCACCTCACGGGTCTCCGTGCTTTGCACGCGAGATGAGGCCTTTGGCTCACCCGTAAGGTGCTCGTCTTTGACCTTGTGTCGAGGAGTACTCCCGCACCGAGTCTGCTGCGGCGGCTCGGCTGTTCGATCCTTTCCTTTGCCGCCTCGTCACGTTGTCGCGCGTGGCGCTCACAGTACTTGCCCCGATCCTACTACTCCGCATCTTTGCGAAATTAATGTGGTGTGTACTTACTGCTTTTGCATTGCGAGATGACCGGATGGGTGCTGCGGTGGGCTCTCGATTCGCGACCGTATGCAGCCATGGGCCTGCGGTGGGGCGCCGACTCGGCGAGAGGTCACGAGACCGGCCGTCGACCATGACATGTCGATCGGTACATGGGTGGTTCGCCCAGACTCGCCTCGGTGGGGTACACACCAAGACCACCGTCGTCGCCGCGGCATGCATCGGTAGCGGACACGTACCCTTCACAGATGTCCCGGAGGACAACGCCTCGGTAAGTGTCGCAATCGAACCTACATGGGCACGTCTTTTTCATGTAACTTACGTAATACCAATCGGCGTTACATGCGGACTCGGCTCTTGGCGGAGATTGAGGTGGAGGTCTGTGTCCATGTTGACGCGCCTGAGGGGCATCTGGTGACCACCGCCGAGTCCGAGACAGCTTGGGGTCGGGTCCTCGCTACGGTGAGGCGGTTGGCTCGCAGCCACTGCCGAGGGCGCGGAGACGTCGGCGGACGCAGACACCACGCCGTCGCCGCAAACACCTCGCCCTACCCCTCCGGTGCCCGTCACGCCCCACGCGGTGCGGGGGGCGGTGGCAATGCGAGGCTCCTTTCGTCTCGCCCTACCCGTCGGTTCCTCACTACGCTCCCACGCAGCGGCGGTGGGGGCGATGGGCTGGGAGGCTCCTTCTGCGTCTCGCCCTACCACCGCCGGTTCCTCGCTATGCTCCCACGCAGCGGCGGATGGGGCGATGAGCTGGAGGCTCCCTCGTCGTCGTGCCCAGCGAGACCCAGGTGGTTTCGGCGAGCCTTCGGCGGCGAGTTCGACACGGAGGAGTACCTTTCGACCGACTACCTCGACCCTCTCGGCTCTCGGTGCGCGCCACAGACTTAGCCTCGCCGCCGCCGCGCTACTCTACGCTGCGCCGCAGGCGGCCTAGGAGGGACGTCCGTCGCCGTCGCCACTCACCTACCCCACGGGCGATTAGGAAGCGTGGCGTGATTGACTTGTTTATGCGGATGTATTTTTGTAATGGCTTTACGTTCAGCAGCACATTGTATAACTCCCCGAGTTAGTAACATGACAGCGTTATCACTATAAATTGTTCAAATCATTTATGCATTGCTTGCCTATGCCACACGACGTGACAACACACCAACGTTTCGGTACACCTATCGCCTATAGTAGGGGCGATCGCCCTAATGTGAGGCGATCGCCCTTACATGGGGCGATCGCCCAAATATGAGGCGATCGCTCCATACCCGGGCGATATCTGCCCTTTATAACATTCGTTCTCACAAGCGGTCTCGCAAAGAATAGCGGGAGAAAGAATAGAGGTGAGCATCAATCGAAAATGCCGAGGCGTGCAAGTGCAAAGGGTAAGGGAAGGCAAAGGAAGAAGCAAGTGCATGCCGCGAATTTAGCGTACCAAGATCTCTTCCTACCTCGTGGAGCTGTAGCACCCATGTGTATGTGCGGAGATCTTTGCAGGCTTGTCCGCTCTTGGGAAATTTCAACTTGGAAGAGGAGGTATTGGAAGTGCCGCAACTACGCCTTCGATCCGCCGGAGAAGAGCCTGAAGGATCGCCGCATGGTAACAATCGTACGGGTTACATAACATTTGTGAATGAAACTTTGCTAACTTACGTTTCATGCAGTCATCTCCGCCACTGTGTGAATTTGAGCAGTGGTTTGATACGGAGATCAACCCCGAGGACCAACGTCTTCTTGACCAAGCCAACCGGCAGGATGAGTTCACGCGGCGGTTTCAAGAACAACACGATGCCGCACGCGAGGAGGCATGTAGGAAGGAAGCGGAGGAGAAGGAGGCCGAGAGAGAGAGGAAACGAGAGAGGGCGCGGCGTGCGGAGAAGCCCAGCCGGAGGCATGGGCGAATGGGAAGTGGCCTCGAAGCACTCAATAGACGTCTGGTGTTAACTTTGGTTTTCTTTGTTCGTGGTACTCCTTTTAGTTTTAAGTCGTAATAAACAGTGCGGCCCAACCTTCAAGAGTATGCTCACTTTGTCAGGAGGGCTCGTATATGTCCTCATTGCTCCAGCTTGTCCCAAATGATGTTATTTTTCTCCATCGAGATAGGTTATAGCATTTCGGTTCGTCGATTTGATTTCATCGAGTTTTACCATCGTTTGCGAAAGATACGGTAATTTTCATGTTTTCTGGATTGCATGTTCGGACAACAATAAAATAGTGCGACCTAAAGTGACATCTAAATATTTTTACATAATTGTAACCTATGCAAGCCCAAGAATGCAACAAAACTGGTTCTGTCAAGTTTTGAGGTCGTTCGAACATTACTCTTCTTTGCTCGAACAATGAATGTTATAAAGGGTTTAAACTAGCCATCTTTTATTCAAAATGCAATCATATTTAGATATTTTTGCAAAAATGAAGTGCATAAGGTTGTAGTAACTTATTCTATTTATTTCATGAATTATGGATCAACACACATTATAATTCCTTCACAATCCACTGATTAGAGCCTAGCATTGAACTCAAATAAAAAAATTTCTGCAAACAACACATGGATTTTTATTTTACACTCTAATTCTTCATTCCAAAATTTAAATTTAGAAACAAGTTTCATTTAATTTGGACACTCTAGCAAAAGTTACGAGGTTTATATTAAAAGCATATAGTAATTACAAAACAAAACAAAAAAAAAGGCTGCGCTGGTCGCTCTGTCTCGGGCGTGGGGCTCACCTGTAGCGCCGTTGGTATTGTGTGAAGGACCGATCGCTCGTGTATGGGCGATCGCCCATACTGGCGACGAGGGCATTTTGTCATTTTTTCGAACGCATAGTTTTGAAAAAAAAATAAAAAAAAATATTAAAGAAAAAAAAATTCCCTAAATTGCAGCATCTCGGAATATTGGGTCGCTAGCTACCTTTGAAATGGTTAGGTTTGGTTAGGAGTATTCTTTTCCGGCCCACTCAAACAGACCTTACGTAGGACTGTCGATTGCACAACCAACAAGAGCCTGGACTTGAGCAGGGTCAATCAGACTACGTTGGAGGCCCATGAAAGTACCACGGCTAATTGAGCACAACATTTATGTTTCCCGTGTTATACTGTTTGCAACTTTGCAAGTGCTATTTCAAAATCCTTCCAAAAACTTTGCAAAATCCTTCCGAAAAATGTGTTACGGCCTCACTTTGGAGGCACTTTTTAATGGAAAAAAAATCCCCTTCGTCCAAACACCCGGTGGAAATGTGGCTCCACCCTCCTCGGCTACCATGGGAGCAGCACCAAGGTTGACGGTGTTCTAGGCGATCTACTTGAAGATGAGGATTTGAGTATGACAGTTCTGTTCAATCTCGGCAAAAACTCGCGCCATGGAAGGTGGCCTGAGTAGCTCAACTCCATGCTCATCATCATGCTGATTTTGATGATGTTCATTCTCCTCATTGTGCAGCAGGTTAGGTTGCAGTGGTGGATTGGGTGGTTGAGTGTCCTCTTGCTGCGATTTGGATGCTCTTCAACTTCCCAAAAGTTGAGACATTGAGTGAGTTTTCTGCCCTGACATCCCAATGACAAACCACTTGTAACAATCTATCTTAAGATAAAGCAACCATAAGAAGCAAGGGACAACGGGAGTATGGTACTTAATTGTTTTTTGCAAAAGAGAACAATCAAACATAAGATAAACGGATAAACAACCCAAATGGACAACACACAAATAATTTAACATGAGGGTAGGTTTTGGCATAATTTGCAAAATACAACCCCTATGGGTAAATAGGTAAACCATACGTCACATAAGTAGCACACTACAACCATATCATAACAAGGTCTACATGCATGAAGGCGTGACAAAAAGGTACATGGCTCACACAAAAGAACACGAAGGTCTAGTTCCCGGCACCATTGATCCTCTCAGCGATATTGGCACTCGCTTGGTCAGTGAGGACGACCATAGGCTCCATGATCTCCGCCTCCTCTTATTCCTTTGAGTCACTTAGTTCGAATACAGCGGCGTTGCACAGCGCACGCGCTCTCTCCTTCAACATAGACATGATCTACATGCGGCGACACCCCATCGAAGATATGCGGCGGAGGCATGCAACGAACCGGGAGTAAGGGGCCGGCTTACGAAGCAACATGCCACCATGAACGGGCAGCCAGACAGCAGGGGTTGACGTGGGAATGGGATCTCCATATAACACCCTACACTCCTCCATCCTCATCACAGCAAACGGCTCGATGTGCCTCTCAAGGTATGTCACCCGGTGACGATCCACCACTAGCTCACGAACCACCTGGCGGTGATACCTATCCATGTCAACAAGAAAATCTGCAAGGTAATAGAGAGAGATCAGTCTCACTGATGTTGCTACTATAGAGGTTGTAGTGTCTAGCCGCTAGACGCGACTGGTGATAGCAGTATATGTCAGGAAGTTCTGAAAGCATGTGGTGAAGACAGAGATGGCCATGTATGGAACATCACCGATGGCCACGAAGATGCACTACAACAGAATGGTACATCACTATCGCTTCAGCTGTATCGGTTCTTAAGTTTTTAGGAAAAAACGATTGTGATAGATGACTTAGGAGAGGCATTAATCATAATCACTATCGGTTCTCAGGTTAGAAGTGATAGTGATGTAGCACTGAGAACATCACAATCGGTTCTTATGCGAGAAGTGATAGTAATGTGCATTATCATCATTATCGGTTTTCATATATAAGCGATAGTGATAAAGCGTATCATCACTATCGGTTCTTATTTAAGCGATAGTGATGAAATCTGTATCACTATCGCTTCTCACAAAAGAACCGATAGTGATGAGCACGATAGTGATGTGTATTCTCATCACTATCGCTTCTTAAATAAGAACCGATAGTGATGTCAACGTGTTCAGCACTATCGCTTCTTATGTGGGAACCGATTGTGATGACTATGGTAATCACTATCGCTTATCTTATAAGAACCGATTGTGATGTGCATGATCACATCACTATCGCTTTTTATATGAAAACCGGTAGTGATGTGCCTTGTTAGGTTATTTATACCACTCGAGCTGAACTCTTCTCTGTTATTGTTCCAGAGGAGGTTTCTCCGCCGCCACCAGAAAAAATAGCTCATATTCTGTGGTTGGAAGCAATACTTGGGTGAGAAAATTTGAAATCCTCAAGGGTGGGTGTTAAGAGGTAAATTTGAAGCCCTAACTTGAGAAGATTTCCCCTTATTTTGCATAATTTTTGGTTTTCTTCAAAATGTGAGCATTCCTTCAAACCCCTTTAATTTTGCACTATGTAATTTTGATATGTCGCAAAGAAAGTTTAGATTGCTTTGGTATTGTGTATGTCTATCAGTTTCACACCCTTTATTTCACAAGCATGTACACATGTATTTAATTATCTTAATTTGTAGTGCTTTGATGTTAATATGGAATTATTATTCTTTGTCACTGATGAATGCTAGAGTTTAGGGTGCGAAACCTCGTCTCCCGTTCGAGGATGCTTGTTTATAAATATACCGAGCGAAATGGCATATTTATAAGCGGCAGTCTCGGAATTGTCCACGTTCTTTGGGCAGTTCGAGGATATGTGCTTGAGCAAGTTCTAAGTGTGTTGTACAAGCTGCGAGTAGAGATTTGGTAGCGTCTCCTGGTATTCTCGGATACACACCCTCTTGACTGTTGTCGAGGCGTGTATATGGAGAATAGCGAGGAGATCTTCTTAGAAATTTTCTCTGAGTTGTACAACGGCAACAAAACTTGTCAGGCTCCCATATCCTCGAATGGGATTAGGAGTCATCGTTGGTACCTTTGTTTTGTTTCGTTGTAGTCAAAAGATCATGAGCTCTTGCACTATATAATTAGATTGTTTGATATCATTGTTGATATTAAAAATGTATGTCTCCTATTTAGGGAATTGGAAGCTCTAAACCAGGGAAGAATCTAGGTATCGATTGGGAGAACACATTTTATATATCTTGCAGGAACTTGTCCTCTATTTTGCAAAGGTAATATTAAATGAAATGATGTCTCAATATTTCAAATAGCTAGCTTGTTGTCGCTCCAGTTCTTCCTTAATTTATTGTGTGAATTTTAATTGCAGATGAACCGTAAGGAATGGATGTATGACAAAAGTCGTGTGAGTGCTGAATTTCAGAGGGGTATTAAGGAGTTCAAAAAAATTGCCGAGCAGGACATGGTGAGAAGGGTGTAAACTTCATATCGCCCTTGCATTGATTGCACCAATCGAGAAGATTTAACAACTCGGCTCAAATCGAGAACCACGATTCGGCGTGGCCGTTAGGAATTACGTGTTGGATCCATCACGGGAGGCGGGTAGTACCTGCCGGTATGCAATGAAGACACGGTTGAACGGATGATGAGTTGCGACTGATATGTTTGAGGAGGAGAATTTGGAGCAAATGTTGCGGGATGTGGAGGTAATTTCACGGAAGAGAGTTTGAAAAATTTAAAAGCTTGATGGAAGGCGATGCGAAACCACTGTTCGCGAGTTGCAAGCGAGAATACACTAAGTTGGGTTCGGTCCTTGCATTGTTGAATGAAGGCAAAACACCGTTGGGCGGATACAAGTTTCAATGCACCTCTAGTTCTTCTATCGGATCCGCTTGGGAGAAGCGAGTTGCCAATAAGCATTTATGAAGCGAAGAAGCTACTATGTCCCATGGGAATGGAAATAGAAAGGATACATGCTGTCGAACGATTTCATCTTGTCCGTAATGCACATCGGGCTGCATGTTTGTCCGATTTGCGGTGTGCCCGGTACAAACAAAGGACAAGCGTAACGACAAGAAGCGTAAGAGCCGGAACAGCGACGGTGAAGAGGTCACTAATAAAGGTGCACGGCCAAGGTATTGTGGTACTTGCCCATCATTCCCGTCTGCAGGCGGTTGTTTGCAAATCGAGAGAGGCAAAATTGTTGCGTTGGCATTATGAGTCTCGAAAGGAAGATGGCAAGCTGAAACACCCTACTGATTCGGCTCAGTGGAGAAACATCGATTGGAAACATGAGGAGTTTGGTGCCGAAATGAGGAACATAAGATTTGGTTTGAGTACCGATAGAATGAATCCATTTGGTAACATGAGCAGCCGTCACAGCACGTGGCCAGTTCTGTTGTGTATCTACAACCTCCCTCCTTGGTTATGCATGAAGCGGAAGTATGTCATGATGTCGTTGCTAATCTCGGGACCCAAACAGCCGGGAAATGATATTGATGTGTACCTTGCACCACTGATCGAGGATTTGGTAAAATTGTGGAATGAGAGGGTCGTGGTGTGGGATGCGTACAAAAAAGAGCATTTCCCCCTACGAGCTATGGTATTTTGCACCATAAATGATTTCCCGGCCCTTGGTAATTTGGCTGGCTACAGTACTAAAGGAGCCAAAGCGTGTCCTATTTGTGAAAAGGAGACTGAGAGCCTATGGCTGCCGAATTCTAAGAAAACTGTGTTTATGGGTCACCGTAGGTTTCTACCTAGAAATCATCGATACCGTAAGATGGATGATAAATTTGATGGGAAGAGGGAAGTCCGTTCGGCCCCACAACCTATGAGTGGAAGGCAAATATATTCACGTGTGCAGGATATCGAACTTCAGTACGGAAAGAGCCGTAAATCTGTTCGTCCTAGAACCATTTGGAAGAAGAGGTCCATATTTTGGGACTTACCGTACTGGAAGGAGTTAGATATCCGACATTGTATTGATGTCATGCACGTTGAGAAGAATATCTGCGATAATTTGGTTGGCATCCTGCTGAACATACCTGGAAAGACAAAGATGGTGTGAATGCTCGTCGCGACATGGTCTACATGGGAATCAGGCCTAGGCTTGCGGTGATAGAGGAGGATGGAAAGGTCAGTACATCCCATTGCATGCTACACCTGTCCAAGAAGGAGAAGAGGACCTCTGCAAATGTCTCCAAGGTATTAAAGTTCCATCGGCTACTCATGAACATTAAGAAGCTTGTGTCCTTGGATGATTTGAAGTTGTTGGGCATGAAGTCCCACGCGCCATGTCTTGATGACCCAAATGCTCCCGGTTGCAATCAAATATTTTGCACGAGGATGTCGGGTTGGCAATCACGAAGCTATGTTACTTCTTCAACACGATCTCCTGCAAAGTCATTGACCACGATGTGCTAGACAACTTGCGAGTGAGGTGGTGCAGACTCTATGTCGACTTGAGATGCATTTCCCACCGTCGTTCTTGACGTCATGGTCCACCTTGTTGTTCACCTTGTAAGAGAGATTAAGATATGTGGACCCGCTTTCTTCGTTACATGTATCCGTTCGAGAGGTACATGGGTATATTAAAGTCGTATGTGAGAATCGATCGAAGCACGAGGTAGTATCGTTGAAGGTTATGGGGTGAAGAGGTTATTGAGTTACGTGTGGACTATCTCGGAAAAAGACAAGCAATCGGTGTTCTGTATCTCGCCACGAGGCGGACTTTGCGGCAAAGGAACCGTGGGGTCGAAACTAACGAGTCACGGTTTGATATGTATTGCAAAGCGCATTTGACAGTCTTGCAGCACAGCGCAGAAGTTGCGGGGTACATAGAGTAGCACAAGTTGATATTACGGGAAGAAAATCCACATATTGATGAGCTTTCCATCATGCGAGAACACAACGATAGATTTGTTACATGGTTCAAAGAAAGGGCGGAGGCCTCTGTTAGTGAGGACATCAAATGGTTGGTGACGGACCTAGATTTAATGTCTGGACATGGCGAAGTGCGATATTAATGGGTACACCTTTTACCTTTGAATGTCGGGATCACGAAGAGTCTTATTCAAAGCATGGTGTAAGCATAGATGCTCTGTCAGATGAACATCACTCGAAAGGAGGATCCTCAATGGCAATGAACTCGTATTATGGGATGATCGAAGAAATTTGGGAACTCGATTACAGAATATACCAAGTTCCATTGTTTCGATGTAAGTAGGTGCGACTTCCACAGGGAGTTAAGGTCAATAATAGAGGTTTTACGCTTGTGGATCTCAATAGACTTGCCTACAAAGATGACCCGTTCATCCTTGCAAAGCAAGCAAACCAAGTATTCTACGTGCGTGATCCGGCCAATCCGAGGTTGCATGTCGTCCTTTACAGCAAGCGGCGAATTGTTGGTGTTGAAAATGTTGTAGATGAATAAGAATACAACCAATTCGATGAAATACCTCCGTTTGCGGATGGGGCCTGTCTTAGCGGGGACGATGAGACACATGGAAGAAATTACATGCGTGTAGATCATCAAGAAGGGTTGTATTGTAAATAAAGGGAGTGCGTCGTTGCATCACTTGCTATGTGCTTGAAATGTTTGCAGTGTTCATGTCTTTGTTGTCCTCCATATGATGTTATCTACATAATTCAGAGACACATAAATGAGGCTAAGCTAATAGCATTATGTTGCCTCCGTAAGAAACTTTCACAATTTTTACCTCTCTGCATGCTGGTATATATGTAGCTACTTATCGCAGGAAAAAGGAGATATGTACATTATTTGTGTCGGTTTATCAGTAAAAACCGATAAAGCTAGCTTGTAAATAGTGCAACGTTCATTTTTAAAAAATTTCAAAAAGGTTGGATTTCATTTTTAGAAGTTTTGACTTTTCTATTCTTACTTAATGGTGCGAGGGTAATTCTTCATATGTTTTCTCTCAAGTTGCGCACTTTTTGCAGGCGCCTACCAAGTGCCAGCTCACCCTGACGGAAGACGGATTTCCTGTTGAGGCTGCACGCGGGGTTGCATTTCCATGCAATGAGACCGTCGGTGCATGGTCGACCTTTGGGAAGGGCTACATGAGGTCCGGTGGACTCGTCCACGAAGCCTTCTTATCACATATGCTCGAGTTCCATGCGAAGACATTACCACTCTCGGGCTAAGCGCGGATGTCGTTCATCAAGTGGCCCACGACGAGCGTCGTCTTGGTCAAGGTAAACATCCTCGCGTCTTCGTACCATTCGGTAGTATTGCAACAAGTTACTTAATTATGCGCGTGCTTTGTAGGTTCCTACCGTACTGCGCTGCTCCCACGACCGTGGCGAGCCCTGCACAAAATCTGAGCTGGTGCATAAAAGGACTAGCACGACAACCACAGAACCCTTTGGAGGCCTCTGCTAAAAGGCTAGGCTCACAAAATCCACAGCGCCCCTCGGTACATGAAAAGCCCATTGCCCGGCCTCGGAGACTCCTTGGCCTAGAAAGGAGGACCGCACGAGCCCTGAGAAGCCTTATGAATTTAAGGCCTACGTGCATGGAAAGCCATTTACGCCTCCACCAAATTGAATGCTCTAGGCATATGGACTCAATGACTCCATGGATGATGCGTTGACAAAGTGAAAGAGAGCGGCGTATCGACTTCAATGTTAGATCTGAGAAGGGACATTTCCACCGTGAGGAGGATGGGACATTCGATTAGTTTTGAGGATCTGTTAAAATGCAGCCAAGCGATATCCATCGATATTTCTCTTTATCACGATCACGGGCCCGTGAGTATCGCACCACGTTGCACGACCTTATGACTTCCATAGGATTTTGCATTACGCTTTTAACATTCAATGCGAGTTGCGAGCGATGAGGCGCGAGTCGTGACGAATCGACAACTAGTTGGGTTAAATCGACCACGAGCTTGTGTCGCGACGATGGCTGAGGCTTCAGCGGAATGGGTTGCCTCCTACATCAAGAGGGCATTGCAAGTGAGTCGAGGAAGGACTTCATTCTACTCCGTACCACGAGGAGTAATTGCTACTTCACCGTTCAATTACTTCTACGCCTTTGAAACCGTATGTGAACTTATTTTCTTCGCTACATACCATTTAATAAGCAACCATTGGGTTCTACTGGTGCTCGTCAGAGTGACAACAAAGTGTACACTTTTAATTCGGTTGATAAGAGACCGATGGCCTCGTGATCAAGCCTCCTTTGGGCGGTAAGTGCACCACTCTTATCTAACATTTTCATAATTTAACTCGTTCATTATTTTTTTACTCAGCGGCATCTCTCCAATGTATACGGGGTTTCAAGCAATACGTCGAGCGGAAGGACACACGACGACAAAAAGGGCTCCAAGTGAAGTATGTCCGCTTCATGGTACAAGTGGCTATCATATATAAGATTTAGATTTTCGACATATTTTCTTCATCTCTTAATTTATTTTTCTTTCTTCACGATGTCATCAACAGAGCGACGACGCTGTGGTTTGTATGTCATGCAACACATGTTGATCTTGATTAAGCTCAAACCGTTTCCCTAAGGTAGTACATGCATTATTATACAATTGGTTTTTCACATAGAAATTTAAAAACTTAAATTAGAGCAGTCGTTTCTATTTTGCAGCATACCAATATCCCTCGGAAGAGTATAGGCGACCTTGCACTCAACAAGATACGAGACCACTTATGCGATTGGTCTGGATAGAATGCTTGTCGGAGGGCGGACGGTTTAGAGATCACGAAAGCTCCTACTAGATCGGATGTGAACAATATTACATATCGAATGCGATTGCATGTGTACTTATGGTTAAGCATGTTTACGTTCTATTTTGTTAACGAATGTGATATGTGTTTGTTGTAACAAAGTGTTCATGTTCTTTGAATGTGATATGTTATGCGTAATTTACGTGTGAATGTGATATGTGCATATTGTGTGGAATATGTCTTTGATTGGAGGGTGAATTAGAAAATAGTAGACCACACCACTTCATCTCTGTCGATTCTCACAAGAAAATGATAGAGATGTGAGATCATCTCTATCGGTTCTTTGTAAGAAGCGATAGGGATGACGAACTCATCTCTATCGCTTATTTATAAGAAGCGATAGAGATGAGTATATCATCTCTATCGGTTCTTTATAAGAAGCGATAGAGATGAGGGTATTGTCTCTATCGGTTCTTTTATAAGAAGCGATAGAGATGATTCACTCATCTCTATCGCTTCTTATAAAGAACCGATAGAGATGAGTGAATCATCTCTATCAGGCGAGAACCGACTGTAATAATGCCGTCTCATCTCTGTCTCATAACTTTGTGTCGCCACCAGCACCGACTGTGATGATAAAAAGAACCGATTGTGATGTATATTTGTGTAGTAGTGATGGTGGATACATATCGCTCAAAGCGGTACAGTACAGTGGTCCTCCGTTGTGAGCCTAGGCATGGATAAGTACTGTTGCACGGTACTCATCCGATACTAGGCTAGTGATGATCCGGTGCACCAAGTACTCCAGATTCCTGACGAAGCTAATGTGATGCATCATGTTTGCCAAGATACCGAACGACCCTCTAGTTTATGTGTTAGAGATAACTCAAAATCTTAACTTATCATATCTTTTGATTTCATCCAAATAGGTTGTTAGCCAAGTCTGCTACAACTCAGACTTTTTTGACTATACAAGTCATATCCCTGTATATGTAATCCTTAAACCATTATAGTGCATTGTTTTCCGTGATTTTTTTCCGTAAAGATTTTTTCACGTTAAATCATATCTCTAGTTATTTTGACATACTTCACACCCTAACAAATGGTATCAGAGCACTGGGGTTTTGATCCAAGCCGCTGCCCCAGGAGGAGGCGACTCCCAGGGGCGGCACCCGCATGGCAACAGAGGGAAGTTTCGATCTACCTTCGTCACGCATCGTCGCCGGTTTCTTCAGCTTCCGCGCCACCTCCTCCAGCCTCCATGGTGGCTTCTCGTACCGGCTCCTTGCTGCCCGCCTTAGGCTATTCCCGAATCCCTCCGCACTGGGCCGATGCTCTCCGCGCCGTCCACTCCGGGCACCGCCGCTCTCCAGCCTCGGCTCAGTCGCCCGCCTTCGACGCGGCCGGCTCCTGCGCCTCCCGCGCATGCGTGCGTCCGTGTCGGCACCACCCCGCTGCCCTCTGGGCCTCACTGGCCCTTCGTGCTCCGGTGCTTCAACCACCACACGCCCTCTGAGTGGCTGACCATGCCTCCACGCCCTCTGCGCCTTCGCGCTCCACCGCACAGGTGCCTACCTTGGCGCATGCCCATGCTAGTTTACTGTCGGTCGCCCAAGAGCCGGCCTCGGTTCAAGTCGAAGCATCACCATGACCGATTGGTGGTTTTTGACTCACCGGCCTCCGGCTTTTCATTCGGCCAACTCGGCTCCGGCTTCTTTAGACTCCGACTCCAGAAGTTCAGCTTCGGCTTCTGTTTTCCGGTAGAATTTGCTACGTGCACCCGAAGCGTACCAGGAAGTTCTTTTTCAGAATCTACCATATATTTTTGATCTGCAATTTTTCTTTACCATGTCATCCACTAAATTTTACATTGAGAAGTTTGATGGCAAGGTCAGTTTTTCTATATGGTAGTTTCAAATAAGAGCCGTTCTTAGTGGGCGTGAGGAAAGAATTGTTTTTACCCCGGTGACTATTCCAGTGCCAACAAAAGTGAGATTTTATTACAATTATGATTATTTGACGGTATTCATGCATAATTCAAGATGTTATGCTTATTATTGGCGGATTTTCATGCGCAGTTCAGGCCATTGTGCCTATTATTTTGTGCTCATATTATTGGCGGTATTCCACATACAATTCAAACTTTTATGTCTATTATTGGCGGGATCTCATGCGCAAATTTAGGCTTTCATTCTTATTATTATGTGCTTAATATTGGTGGATTTCATTGCAATTCAGGTTGTTATGCCTATTATTTGTGGTATTGTTGGGATTTAATCATGGTCAATTTCTTTGACGTTTCATCGTCTATTTATCATGGACAATTTCTTCGACGTTTCATCATCAGTTTCTTTAACTTTCGTCTACTTTGGAGAAAAAAATAATATCAGTTGAGGAGACAACTGAATTTGGTGTTTCATCACCATTATTTTGGTGTTTTATTCACCGTTTGAATGCGTTGCAATTTGGATCGTTTGCACGACTATTATTGAGATTTTGGCAACATTAATTTGGAATTTGATGACACCCTGATGGTAGCATTATACTCTTTGAAGTTTTTCTAGTAATGGTTTTGCTCCGATGTTAATTTGAGATGAAGGTTTGAAGTGCAAAAAGGAGTTTGTTTCTGCGTAGATACTACAACGTTGTTTTGTTATCTTTGCTCGATATGAGGGGTCTACTGCAATTTATACTCCATTGACAACACAAGAATTTTCTTAATCTTGATATTTTTGCAGGAGCAGTTTCAACCATATCATAGATTTTCAGTAAGCAGTTTGATGTACGTGATGACTACACGTACAAGTTGCTCTTTCAATGAGCATTGTTTATTGAATTTTATGTTTCAGATGGAGCATGTCAAAAATCCATGTTATGTGCTCTTCACTACCTACCCAACACCACGGGTGATGTCTTGCCTTATACTGTTTGATGATTGAGTATTTGTTTTAGTAGGTTAGTTGTATAGACTCAGATTTTACTGGGGTTATGAATTCTTGAAGACCCAGTTTTCTTCATCTGCTTTGTTGACAGCTGTGTGTTTGAATTGACTGTTCCATCTTCCTTGTTTAGTAGTTCTTTGGATTTTTAACGCACTTGTATTCATGGTGCTTAATTACCCTCCTGGGTTTTTCAAAAATAATTTTGTTATGGATTTTGAGTTAAGGGGAGGTTTGTTAGAGATAACTTAATATCTCAACTTACAATATCTTTTGGTTTTTATCCAAATAGGTTGTTAGTCCAAGTCTGCTACAACTCAGACTCTTTTGGCTATATAAGCTACAGTCCCTGTGCATGTAATTCTCGAACCATTATAGCGGATTGTTTCCCGTGATTTTTTCTCGCAAGAGTTTTTCCACGTTAAATTATGTCTCTAGTTAGTTTGCCAAATCATGTCTCTAATTAGTTTGCCATGCTTTACACCCTAACACTTTGCTATGGTTGAAAGGTGGCAAAGTGACGATCCGGACATTGCTATGCTTGAACGGGCCTGTTGGTACTATCATTGAAGATGCTCCATGTAAACTTAAATTAGCAATAGATTTTTATTAGAAGTTTTTTAGTTATCAACCTATATTAAATCTCAACTTTGAAGATAAATTTTGCACTTTAGAAGATATAGTGTTTGTAGAAAATAATTTGATGTTGGAAGCTGATTTTACTATAGTTACTAGAAACACGGTTTGTCTAAGTCGTAGTACGAGATTCGGGTTCATAATTCACCATTTTTTTTTCCAATTTTCACTATGAACACAAACCACATATCCTAAGCTGGTTCGGTTTCGACGAATCCGGTTTACGATTCGCGAGGGTTTGCAGTGAATCGGTAACTATGGATTTTACTAAAGAATAAATTAAGATTGCTGTCTTTGAGTATTATGCTGAAGGTGAGCCTGGTCCTGATGGGTTTTCTTTTCTGTTATATCAGAAATTTTTGAAAATATACTCGAATATGGCTTGAATTCGCGTATTTGAAATCATAGTGCCTGGGCATCATGGTGCCCCATTTCGGCTTATATATATATATAAATAAACTTGGATGGAGGGAGTATATATATTGTGCGCTTGATTGAGACTTGTGCTAGTTTAATGGAAAAATAGTGTGAATCACCGCCTTTAAATTAAGAAATGGAGTAATTGACTTGTTGCGCCACTACTGAGAAAAGGACATCACTCTGGGATCAACATCGGCATCTGCGGATGTTGACCCGGCCTCCTAGCGGCGGCGGTTCTTCAACCGGTGATAATAATATCTTTGTCGGTTTATATTCTCTAACCGGCGGTGATAAGGCTTATCACTGCCGAATTTTTATCCATAACCGGCAGTGATAAGAACATTCCGGTTGTTATTTTTCAACCGGCACTGCCACTTAATATTTTCCAACCGGTAGTGACAAGGTGTTATCACTTGCCGATTATTTCTCTAAAACCGCGATGATAAATGCGATGCCATATTATCCTCCAAAACCGGTTACATAATTTTTTTGTATTATATGTATGATGTGTATTTGTACTATATATATATTATACAGTACATTTATCTATCACGGTATATGTTATGCGCAACATTAATGAAGTATTGGTAAAGAATAATTCAAATATATTAAATCATCATAATATTTAACATTGAATACGAATACTCATTTAATCATGACAATATTAATGAAGTATTTGTAAAGCATAATTGAAATCTGATAATTCACCGTAATATTTAATTATTACATTGTTCATTGACAATCGTTCACATTTGATTAATTGTAGCGTGTGGCTCGTAAAACTCGCCCTTGGGTTGATCACTTCTCGAGCGATGAACCCGACCATTTGCTCTCGAAGGGCTTCAACCCATTTATCAAGTAAATTTTGTTGGTGCAGAGCTTCACGTCTTGTCATTGAAGAAAATGATGCATTAATTAGTGTCGTAGTTTTATAAAGAAAAGTAGGCGTCAACATGTAATGATATACCATCTCGCCGTTGTAGTCGATCTTGTCGATGTGAGCGTGTGTATATGTGTCATTCGTAGTATGCACATAAATTGTTCCCTTGCGGTTTGTCTTAGGCACGGAAAATCGGTTTTATTCGAACTTCTTCGTGAATGGGCGGTGCGTGCGTGCTCTTCTTGCGGTATTTTGTATGCATACTGTGTATGGTTATGAATACTCATTAAACTTAATTAGGTGCAATTAAGTGCAATGGAATGAAAGATTACGGAACAATAGCATAGCGACCGAGTTCACTGTCTAGCAATTCTATTACTTCTTTGTAATCGTTTGTCGGTTTCCTTATTGAGTCCAATACGGTGATCGTGCTATCGTCTAACGTAATGACGAGAAGGATCAATGAAAGCTGCGAAGCCCATTAGTCATGACATGGTGTTGCACATGATAAACCGACTAGTAGGTAGGGAAACACGTCTTGAAAGTTGTAGGGTAAAAATCGTAGGTCTTGTCTTGTAACTTTAGCGGCGCCTTTAATACGTACTCCTCGATCTCTCTCTCGTCAATGGATCTTTAATAAGTTTGCAGTTGACAAGGCCGGTATCGAGGAATCCTACCCTTTCATTTAAGTCCGCTCTGAGTGTCATTGTCTCAATTCTACATAAGAAAGAAGTTAGACACTAAGTTTAAGGGTACGTGAATGTACAGTACGAATTAAATAAGAGACTTACAGAGTCCAAATTCTTAATATAGACACGTCCAGAGCATCTCGTTGGTACAACTGGTATAACTCGGAGGTTTCTACCCAGAAAACTCCGTTCATATTGTGAAAATCCGTTTCTTTGTATTTGACGGGGAATGCGTCGTTTTTTGTCTCTTGGACAAACTGCCGATACCATTGATGTAGACGCCGTAGCTGTGTCGTCAGTCTCTGCTCCTCGTTTGGATCCACCAATGCTTCCCGTTAACAAACTTCCACCTTAGAGGGGCCCGCGCCTTTAGCACCCTTACAGTCTGCGGCGGTAGCTCTTTTACCAACTTTGTCCTTTAGATTTACGCCTCTGGATGCGCTCGTAGTCGATCGTTGGCTAGGTTGAAGAGATTCGATTGCCGTCGATCTGTTTAACCGTCGCTATGTCTAGGAAGAAATCTCTTTTGGCGACTCGATTTCAACTTTATCAGTCTTTGGCGTCTTTTGAAGTGGTATCACGTTGGCGTCTACTTCCTTTCTAGTTTCTTCTTGGTCATGTCATATGCTCGTTTCTTACGAGTCGCAGGTGTTTTGTTCGCATAAGCAGGCGCTTGAGCGTGTTTCTTGTATTTTGTATCAATGTTCCTCCTGCGCGCAGAGTCGCAGGTGTCCGAGCATTCCATCCTTCTTACGCTCCTCGGCGTGCCATCGTAACAATTGAGCATGTTTTTGTTATAAGCAGGCGCTTCAGACGTGGGATTATAGGGAAATACCACAACACCTTGGTTAGGGGTCTTTTTTCTTACGATGCACTTCAATGTCGGCATCACCGCGCTTATAACGAGATGCCTTGCAAACAGGACACGCATCCAATTTTACAAGCTCATTGCGATACAATACGCAATCGTTCGGACATGCATGTATTTTCTGTACTTTCAGTCCCAATGGGCAGACAATCTGCTTGGCCGGGTACGTGGTTGCTGGCAACACGTTTCCCTCCGGGAGAACGTCTCGCAGGAAAACTAACAACTCTGTGAAGCTCTTATCGTACCAACCATTGCTTGCCTTCAACTGCAGCGTTAGCACAACATGCAGCTTTTTGAGGTCCTCCTTGCAGCCCGGGTACAAAGGTGTTGTAGAGTCCTCTACCATACGCTGGAACTTCTGAAAATCCCTTTCACTCGTGTGGTCCTCCTCCCCATCATGCAACATCTGTTCTAGATCATCTTCATGGTTATCGACGAGCGTATCATCTTGGGTGTCCACGAGCGTATCCTCATTGCCGTGGAGTCGTTGTCTTCGTCATCATCATCAATCGGATGATCTTCATGTAAAATCTCATTTTCACCGTGCTCGATCCAACGGTATAGGCGGGCTTGAAACCCTTGAAGCAAGTGTGCACGGATCGCCTCAAGATTAGAAAAGCGCTTCTCATTCTTGCAATCGGCCGACGGGCAACAAATGTAGTCCGTCGACTTAGTTGACTTATGCGCGTATGCGCTCATAAAACTAGTCACACCGTTAAAGTACTCTCTATCGCGACGGTCCGCTTCATACATCCATCTTGATCCATCTGCAAATATTTATAACAAATAAAATCTCGATAAATCAATAAGTGGTCACAAATTATTTTATTCATTTAATTTGTTACGTCTTGCTAATTAATCAAGAAATCCATTTCCAAATCTCACTATTAAAATTAATTAAATAATTGCTATTACTTATAATGGTGCGTAAAACAAATTTGCATTACTTACAAAAGTATTAAATTAATATATACCAAGTAAAGAAACAATAATAACTAATTAGATACAACAACAAATAATTATGTAGTGTTGTCATACTTAACATATTAAGCGCAATCACTAATTTGGTCCTCATAAAACTTAAATTCAAGCTATATCGGATGCCTCTTTATGTCGGATCGGATATTTGTCGGATAATGTCGGATCGGATAGGGATACGGATTTTTATAATATACTGATTCGGATTCGGTACCTCACTATCCGTCGGATCTGGATCTGATTCGGATAATCCGGATATTGATGGGTCGGATATCCGGATATACGTGTGGGCTGGGCCAAAACTACAATTTTGGCCCAAAAAGGTTTCTTAATTTTATAATTATTTTTTAATTTAATTAATCCATAAAGCAAGTTTCAATTATTAAAATTAGCAGACCACCTTCAAAATTATGAATTTTTTTTGAGAAAGTTCCACAAATAATATAACATTTAAAAATTTATTTTCAAGGTTTTATCACATTTTAAATTTTCTCAAAAATTCAAAACTTCCTCTTAATAAAAAAATATTTTAAATAATTAGCTAAAAAACATAAAAACTCATAAATACATAATTTATTATTTAAAACATAATTCAACAAAGAATATAAATACTTTTTCTACACACATGACATCTAAATAGTTACATATAACGACAATTAATTATGTAGTGCTGTCGTAATTAATTAACATATTAAACGCAATCACTAATTTGGTCCTCGTAAAAACTTAAATTCAAGCTACATCTTAATCTCACTAATCACTTTGCACACATAAAAGGTGGTGAATTCAAATCTAGTCTCTAAATTAGAGCTCTAATTGTGCTCATTATGCAATCGATAATTCTCACGACCAACAACCATATAGAGCGTAATATCCAACAAAACCAACTACAAATAAAATGTACATCAAGATACGAACCGTAGATCACGAATTAGAAGTGAATTCCACCAAATTTGAGAGCAAAATTAGCCCCTCTCTTCCCCAACCGAGCAAGAGCAGAGCTCCTCTCATTGCGGAGGTGGGCAATCTGAAAGGTATTTATAGTGTCCCATTATCACTGCCGTTCTTTTTCAAAACCCGCGAGGATATCGATGCGATTGAATAATATAATTGGCGGTGATACTCTCGCCTTCCGCGTGAAAATTACGGTAAGCCTTATCACTGCGGTTATTATTTACAAACGGCGATAATATATCACTGCCGGTTTTATAATACGAACCGGCAGTGATACTGCTCTCCTGGTCGCGCGGGAGAATTTAGGGTAATCTTATCACTGCCGGCTTTTGTTTACAAACCGGCAGTGATATATTACTGCCGGTTGGAGAAAATGAACCGACAGTGATATTCCTTCACTTCGCGTGGGAAAAAACTATTGTGCCGGTTTTACTTGGAACCGGCAGTGATAATACAATCACTGTCGGGTGGGCCTCAACCGGCACTGATGGGGCGTCGCGGATATACCCCTCTGTAGTGGTGGCGCTCTAAAAACACATGCCACATTTATGGTAAATTAATGTGCATGCATCGAGGTATAAAAGATTATTAAAGTTTCGTCAATCAAGTTAGTCTCTCAAAGCTAATGCACATACACATGTGATTGGAAGGTTTCCTCTCCCTCAAATTATTGTGGTAATTTCTAGCTTTTTATCTTACAGGATTAGGAGCTTCTAATCAGTAAAGATATACACATAGATAGACAAAAGAGAGGAACACAATACACTACATTGCATGGCCCGGGAATAACTGCATGTTTATATATAGATGCATGAGTCATCCTCCTAAACACCAGGACTCCTAGTCCTAAAAGACAAGATGATGAAACTAGGACTAAACTATCTGTGATTGTTGAGACAAGAAAAAAAAGGATCCCTAACTGTTGTAGCTACTCAGTATAGTCACATGTGGTTGCACAATTAGGCACTTGACGTGTCTCGCCGCAGCTTAATTCCTCTTAATTCTTAGATCGAAGGATCTGCTTGACGTCTGTTTGTTTCTTGGTCTTCACTCACTGGTCATTTGCTTCCTATCCAATTTTGTGTCAGGCACCGAAGCTGCTATGGGCTGTCCTTTTTCTATAAAGAGATGACTAAAAGAACATATACAATTAAAGCTTCAATGTTTTCCCTCCCAATACAAGTTGTATAAATCTTGAAGCAAGTGAAGGGGCAAATAATCACTATCTACCTTTCAATCATGATTTAATATTTGTGCAACTGTAAAAAAAGAAAAGTATGAAAGCACCTCTCACACAAAAGAAATTTTTTCGATAATGTTTGTACAGCAGAAGAGGTAAATATCTTACACATAGAGCAACGACGAAAGCATTTCTCCAAGTCCAACAATCCAATGTCTCACAGTTTGTAAACAGCACGAAATTAAGCAAAGCAAAGGTTCAGGTGTTCGATAATTAAAACCGGGAAATTCGATGAGCTAAATGCTAGTTGTGAAGGACGATGACATTTGATAACAGCAGCAAATGAATGGTCGATAATATTGCTTCGCTGCAGGGAGGCTAGCTAACTGCGATGTAACTCAAGCTATATGTTTGCCTGCAGCGGCAGCAAGTGGATCGGCGCCACATTGGCATACAGATCCATCTTTTGAAACGTCTTCTTTTGAATTTCATGAATTATCTCAATCAGCCGACCATGGCTTTCGACGTCCGCTGCCTCCTGTTCCAGATTTGCGATCCTGCGGTTCAGGGCGATAATCTGCACGTCGTAAGCCGTAGCACATGATATGCCCATCCAGCGATCGAATACAGCGCCCGAATTAGTATTCAACAAGATCATTGGATCACACGCACAGTAGTAATTACAAAACAAGGAATGCGTATGTACGTACCTTCCTAGCAGGCCAGCGTTGGATGCCGCTCCTGCGGCAGAAGATCCGAAGTCCGGCACAGGATATGCCCAGCGCCATGGCAGCCTCATGCAGCGGCAGGTGAAGGTACCTGAGCACGTCGTCCATGCTGATCATCGACATCCTCAGCTTTCGGGAAGAGAAAGAGGCACGCGCAACCCTCATGTGCGCGGCGGCGGATGCGCCGTGCGATCGCCTTGGTCTGGGCGCCGGACGTGCTGTCTCGATCTGCCGCTAGCTGCAGCTAACTTCTGCAAACATACGTACGTGCATGTTTTGGTAATTGGTAGTGCATCAGATAGACGATGCGAGTTATTGTATGATTATAATTTTATTAGAACTGCATATGGTACGTACCGAGGGTCTGTTAGATCTGCTAAATGTAAGATTCCTAGTGCTTGCTCGATTGATCTCAACGCCGACACTTCGCCAGAATTCGACGGTGAAATGGTAAGGGATATGAGAGTTCAAGCTAATGCTGTTTATCCTGTGGGTGGGTTGGACAGTGAGGAGGGGCTTATTTATAGCACCCGGTTGCAGTCTGGGAGCATCTACCATGCGTTCTCTCAAGGGTGCGTGTATACAGTGGCCGTCGGATTAGGATCCGACGGGTTGAGGTACAAGCAAATCTGTCAATTAATTCTCTCTCTCTCTCTTGTGGCTTTAATTGAGATATTATATTGCTGCTAAATCTATGATTCAATGAATATGGCCATATCGTATTTATTCTCAAGGAGACTGCCATTGGGAATCACGCCACGTTTTGTCTACCAAACAGATAAGGATAAGCTGTTTTAGGGGGGGAATGGATCTAAATGATTCACTACTAACTTAACAGTACAAGAAAGATAAAGCACACCATATCATAGTGGTGTACTTTAAATGTGAAGAGCAGTGCTTCAATGCTTTCTCTCTCAATATAGGTTGTACAAATCTTAAAGCAAGTGAAGGGGTAAGTAATCACTATCTACTATTCATTCATGCTTTAATATTTATGCAACTGTTAAAAGGAAAAACATGGAAGCACCTCTCAAATGTGAATACGTTGTTTCTCTTATCTTTCCAACGTAGCCCAGATATGGTTTGGGCAAGGAAATCATTTCATTTCAGAAAAACTAACGTACGGTAATACCGTTTGTATGGTATATCATTTTACCGCCGGTGAAACCTCTAAAATCTATTCTGAAATATGTGAAACATGCTATACCGTTGGAATTGATTCCAACGGTATAGGGTTATTAGTGTTAAGGAAACTCGCTATCGAATAGTCCGGGGTTCCCGAACAGATCTGAATTGGAGAACAGAAAGAGAGAGAGACACGTGTTTAGGGAGAGCAATAGCGGAAATTCTTTATTGCTAATGAATTCTTGTATATAAGGGGGGACCCCCTCCTCCTTTTATAGCGCTCTCCTAGGGTTTAGGCTTAAGGGACCACATGGGCCTTCAATGGGCCACTAGGGTTTCCCAACACTCCCCCTTGGGCCCTTTGCCGCGAGATGCATAAGCCTCATTAAAACTCCAGAAAAACCCAGTGGGAAAAATACTTGGAGAAAGAGTACATAGCATACGCTTACTATGTTGCACGAATTGCCTCGTTAAAAACCTTATGCAAGAAAACTTCATGAAAAACTTGCTAAGGAAAAGAGTACAATTCTCCCAACTTCAATTGCTAATCTTCGAGATTCATGTTGGGTATTCATAATTCATGCTCGAGATTCATGTGGGAGTATGTGAAATATCTCCCCCTGAAATCTGCACTTCTCTAAGTCTCATCATCCCAATTCCTTTCACGCACCTTTCAAAGGTAGATCTTTGGGAGTGATTTAGTGAATAAATCGCAAGATTTTCACATGACTTAGTATGCAATATCTTGATCTCGTTCATCTTATGCAATTCGTGAGCATAGAAGAATTTGGGGTTTATATGCTTCGTGAGATTGCTCTTCACATAACCCATCTGTGCTTGGGCAACACAAGCTGCATTATCTTCATAAATTATCGTGGGAGTTTGCTCAATGTTCAAGCCACATGACTTCTGGATGTGGTGAACCATTCTTTTGAGCCATGCACATTCACGAGATGCTTCATACAAAGCAATGATTTCCGAGTGGTTTGTCGACGTCGAGACAAGAGTGCATTTAGGCGACTTCCAAGAAATTCTGTTCCTCCACATAGGAAAACATAGCGGTTTGGGACTTGCCGGTATGCGGGTCTGATAAATACCCAGCATCGGCATAGCCAACCAAATTCAATTCATTGTTTCTTCTGAAAAACAAACCGAGGTCTTTGCTTCCTTGGAGGTAGCGGAAGATGTCCTTGATCCCTTTCAATGCCTTTTGGTGGGTTACGCCTTTATCAGAGCTAGCAAATTCACAGTGACGCAATGTCAGGTCTAGTGCTATTCGCAAGGTACATGGCGCTCCAAGCGCACTCAGATATGGAAATTCTGCTCCCGGGACTTCCTCCCCTCTTCTCTAGGTGCAGTATGGGTCTAGGTGCGCTTGGAGTGACCTTGACCATTGGAGTCTGCAGGATATGCCTTTCCAAACCAAACCTTTCCAACACTTTCTGCGTGTAGGTTGATTGATGTACCAAGATTCCTCCTTGGACATGTTCAAGCCGCAAGCCTAAACAAAACTTGGTTTTACCCAAATCTTTCATTTCAAACTCGGACTTCAAGTATGAGCATGCCTCTTCAATTTCTTTATCCGTCCCAATGATGTTCAAGTCATCTACATAGACGGAGATTATCTGAGAATCCATTCGGGATCATTGTATAAACACACATGGACAATCTTATTTGTTTGTGTAGCCTTTCTTGCAGAGAAAGTCACTCAGCGATTGTACCACATTCTTCTGATCGCTTCACCCATACGGTGATTTCTCCAATTTCACACTGCATGTGTTTCTATTTGCTCCGTCTTGGTTCGGGATAGGAATTCCTTCCGTACTTTCATGTATATCTCGAATCCAAGTTTCCATACAAGTATCTTGTGACAACATCCATTAGCTTCATTCTCAACTTCAAGTTGATCGCCATCGAGATCAAATATCTAAAGGTAATTCCTCCCATGACCGGAGAATAGGTTTCTTCATAATCAACTCCGGGATGTTGAGTGAAACCTTGAGCTACAAGCCTTGCTTTGTACCTTACAACCGTTGTTTTCATTCCTCTTCGAACAAAGACCCATTTGTGACCTACGGGTTTATATGAGGAGGTGTGCGGCATCTGGGCCCAAACACCTCTCTCTTGTTCGAGAGACTAATTCTGCGGTGATTGCCTTTTCCATTCTTCCCAATCTAGCCTTTTCTTGCACTCTGCGAGATGCGAGCTCGGGATCATAATCAATGATCGAGGCAATCTTCTTTGCAAAGTATGCATCAACGTTGGTCGTTGCTCTATTCAAGGATTCTCCTATTATTACAAAGTTTATGGCCATTTCTTCATGGGGTGCTTCATGCACTTCTACTTGCTCTTCATTTGCTATTCCTATCGCAGAGCAAGTTCCTTTAGCTTTCATCGCCTATGTGTGCGCACACATTATTTCCGTGGCTTCCTTGATGGAAGATTCAAGTGGAATTGCCTTTCTGTTGGCTTCTTTCGGTGCAGTCTCAACTGGCTCCCCTTCTTTCCTTGGGGCATTTTCGTGATTGGTTGTGGTAAGTCCTCTGCTTGATTTTCTCGGACGTCTCCGGGTACTTTGGGTTTGAGGGCAGATTTCTGTTCTTTTCTTTGAGGCCTCTGAGCAGGTTGAGGATACCTTCTATTTTCTTTGGTATTTCCACCCTCTCGGTGCATTCCTTGCGGGTACATGCGACTTAACCACGCCCTTGAGATCACAAAATGATCAGACAGTTCATTTGTTAAATTCGCAAATCAATTATCTTCGGACTTCTTGATTTGCTTCATTAGTCTTGGGGTCATGTGCGGGATCGGTGGAATGCCATATGATTTCAGCATTTTTCATCCAAAGGTTGATTTCCTCCCCTAATGAGAAACGATCCTCGTCAAAGATGCAATCGTGAATCAGTGTATGCAAGTCTCGATCATGGGTTCCAAATACGATTATGGATGCACTCTCATAACCAACGTATATCCCGGACTTGCGGAGAGGGCCCATTGCGATCCGTGAGGGTGGTATAGGTACATATACCATACACCCAAATTTTCTAAGATGGGAGATCTTCGGGATGATCCCGTGCACAAGCTGCATAGGAGAATGGATGTTGTAGGCCGACGGTCTAAAATTGATAAGAGCTGTTGCGTGTCTCCAACAAGTGTTGGGCAAGTTACAACTCTGCAAAAGCGGTCTGGCAATGAACTTAATCATCTTTATTAGTGCTTCTGCTAGTCCATTCTGCGTATGGACGTGTGGTACAGAGTGCTCAACTGCTATCCCTGTTGCTGTGCAATAATCATCAAATGCCTTTGAAGTAAATTCTCCGGCATTGTCCATTCTAATGGACTTCACGCGATGATCGGGGAAAGCATTCTTAATTCTTATGATCTGCGAGATCGCTTTGCAAAAGCATGGTTTCTTATTGACAACAAGCATACATGCGACCATTTCGAGGAAGTATCGATGAGCACCATAAAGTATCGAAGCGGCCCCGACAGGGCTGAATCGGACCGCAAATATCCTTGGATGCGTTCCAGAATGCAGGATTTCACTTTGCACTTTCATAATGAGAGGTCTAGTTATTAATTTCCGGTGGCACATGCAAAGGCACACAAAATCTTCATGATTCGGGAAATTTTTAACGTTAATGCCATGACCTTGTGAGTTGTTCACTATATTTCTCATCATTCTAAGACCGGGGTGACCTAATCTACCATGCCATAAAGAAAATAACTCGAGCTTCTAAAAGCAGTCTTCAAGGAAGTATACACTTGGTGCATGAATATTCGTGTAGTACAACCCGATTCATATGAGGACATTTTTCTAATACCATTTTCCACATACCGCGTGCTTCACAATGCACAAGTATTCTTTGCCATTTTCTTCATTGGTTTCTACGTGAAAACCATTGGCGCGGATGTCTTTAAAGCTTAAGAGAGTGCGCGTTGATTCGAGGTACAAAGGGCTTCTTCAATTACGAGTTGTACCCATAGGCAATATAATAGTGGCTCTTCCCGAGCCGATTACATATAAGTCGCTTCTGCGATCGTAGTAATCTTTCGGCGTTCTTCGTGATCATTGGAAATACTTAGACTCTCTTAAGATGGTATTTGTTGTGCCACTATCAACAATGCATATCTCTTCCATTTGGGCGCTACACGATTTCTAGATAAAAGAAATATAATTCTAATCAGATAGAGGCAAAAACAATCCAAATATTACTCGCAAATTTGAAGAATACTGGAATAAAGAATAAATTGCGTACTTATTCATGAAAGAAGTATGCTCTTCTAGAGCTTACTGTTCATTATTCAAAAGAAAATGCTAACAACCATAATCTAGAAGAAAATGCGATTCATGCATTTAAACGGCAGCGCACGGTTTGATCGTTCTGCTCGACGGTAGGTTTCGTGTCCTGCGAGGACCCTAGACCAATCGCAGTACGGAGCTTCTTGCCCTCAAGAACTATCTTCACGTCCGATGCCCAAGTGAGGTATTTCTGACCGTGCGGGGCCAGTTCTTCAAACTCACGATTCATGATTTCAAAATTTTGATTTGGATTACTGCGTGTAATCTGATAGAAAATGGTTGCAAAAACATAAAGTGCACAAAATAAATTCATATGCATTGCATTATATAAAATAAAGCAAAGGATTCAAAATTCATAAAACAGAGAAATAAAGCAAGAAAAATTAAAAACAGAGCCAAATAAATCTTCTTGATTTTCTGGCAATTTTACAAAATTTTCTGCAATTTTCTGCAAATTTTTCTCTTTTTTTTCTTTTTTTTCTTTTTCTTTCTTTTCTTTCCTTTTTCTTTTCTTTTCCTTTTCTTCCAGTAGATTCGGCTCTTGTTGCTAGGCTGCGTAGCTGCTTAGCCCGCCCGGCCCATCACGGCGGCGGCTAGGGTTTCCCTAGCCGCCCGCAACTTACCCGTCGCGTTCCATTTTTTTCGCGCGTCATCGCCGCCTCGCGCGGTCGCCTCGCCTTCCTCGCCTCGCGCGCCTCGCCTTCCTCGCCTCGCGCGCGCTCGCCTACCTCGCCTCGCGCGCCGTTCGCCTTCCTCACCTTGCGCCGGCCGCCTCGCCTTCTTCTTCCCAACCCGAGCACGGAGAAGGCAACGAGGCAGCGGCGGCGCGCTTCTAGCCGAGGAGCGGTGACGAAGGGCGGCGGGCGGGCGGTGGCGCGCCGCCGCCGGGCGAGGCTGCGGTGGCGGCGAAGCGAGCGGCGCCGCTCGGCGCCGGCGGGACTCGTCGGCCTCCGTCTCCGGCGCTGGCTTCGGCTCGGCTGCTGCGCCGTCGTCGCGGAGCGGATGTTAAGCCGGGCGGCGCACACACATGCCGAGGCGTCGAGGCCGAGGCGAGTGCCGAACGAAGCCGAGGCGGCGCGCGATGCTTCGAGCGCATCACCGGTGACGTCACCGAGGCGGTGGGCCGACGGCTCTTGCTTGCGCCGGCGGTGGCCTCTGCGACCAGATCGCTAAGCCGAGGCGCGAGGCCGACGGCCGGAAGCGGCAAGACGGCGGCGAGGGGCGAACCCATGAGGCGGGTCGGCGACGCCGTCGTCGTCCGGCCGAGGTGATGGTGACGCGACGGCCGAACCGACGGCTCAGATCGGCTTCAAGCCGGCGCGCGGCGATCTTGGCGGCGGCGCGCGCAATGATGGGCGGCGGTGGCGGGCTTCAAGCCGGCGTGTCTGTACGCGAACCGAGGCAAGGCGGCTGCGGCGCGAAACCGAAAACACATGATTTTTTTACGTGGATGATGCATGTCCGATCTTTGCTGTAGCTTCATGCCACGAGGTGCAAACATAAAACAGATGCAAACAGTAGATACATGCATAGGATCAACAACGATTAGAATCAATCGTCGATTCTCACCTCTTCTCACCTTTTCAATTCTGATCTCCGGTAGAGCTTCGTGCTGATAACGTGTTAAGGAACCTCGCTATCGAATAGTCCGGGGTTCCCGAACAGATCTGAATTAGAGAACAGAAAGAGAGAGAGACACGTGTTTAGGGAGAGCAATAGCGAAAATTCTTTATTGCTAATGAATTCTTGTACATAAGGGGGGACCCCCTCCTCCTTTTATAGCGCTCTCCTAGGGTTTAGGCTTAAGGGACCACATGGGCCTTCAATGAACCATTAGGGTTTCCCAACAATTAGTAGCCCTCTTTCATTTCCAGCGTGGAGTAGAGCTAATTAATTTGACTCTCCTTCAAAAGCAAAGAAATCATTTCATTTCAAGCGCGGAGCAGAGCTAATTAGTTTGACTCTCCTTCAAAAGCAAAGAAATCGCTGATTTCCCTTGCGCAAAAAAGAGTATACGCAAGGCAACCACCAACCAAACATGCTCGTCATCGCCGACAAGGCGTGTTGGAAATGATGGAATTGATGAATCTCCTCAGCTCCTATCTGTAGGTTGTTTCAAACGCACGTACGAAAGAATCACACGAAGGAAGAAGACAAACGCATTGCCCAACTACAATTTTCCTTCTATCGCTACTACAGAATGATACATTACTATCGTTTCATCTGAGTTGGTTATTAAGTTTTTAGGAAAAAAACGATTGTGATAGATAACTTAGAAGAGAATGTTAATAATACTCACTATCGATTCTCAAGTTAGAAGCGATGGTGATTTAGCACTGAGCACATCACTATCGGTTCTTACATAAGATAATGTTCATGCACATCACTGTCGGTTCTTACATAAGAACCAATAGTGATGTGTATGTGCACATTACTATCGCTTCTTAAGTGAGAACCGATAGTGATATGCATGGCACATCTCAATCGGTTCTAATATAAATATCTTCTAATCTGAGAACCGATTGTGATGTGTCTCGCTAGGTTATTTATACCTTTGGGCTGAATTTTCCTCTGTTGTTGTTCCAGAGGCTAAGAAAATCGTCGTCACCCAAGAAAACAGCCCATATTCTGGTTGGAAGCAATACTTAGGTGAGAAAATTTGAAATCCTTAAGGTTGGGTGTTAAGAGGGTAAATTTAAGACCCTAGCTTGAGAAGATTTCCCCTCTTTTTTTCCTCATTTGTGATTTTTTTCAAAATGTGAGCATTCCTTTAAACCCCTTCAATTTTGCACTAGGTAATTTCGATATGTCACAAAGAAAGTTTAGGTTGCACTGGAATTGTGTGTATCCTATCAGATTTCTCACCCTTTATTTGACAAGCACAAATCCATTTAATTATCTTTGTAGTGCTCTCGTGTTAATCTGAAATTATTGTTGCTGTCATATGATGAATGTTAGAGCTTAGGTTGTGTAACCTACGTCTCCTGTTCGAGGGTGCTTATTTATAAATATGCTGAAATGGCATATTTATAAGCATGCAGTCTCGAATTGTCCATGTTTTTAGACAGTTCGAGGATATGTGGTTCGGATAAGTTCCTAAGCATTTGTACAACTCTATAGTAGATTCTGGTAGCATCTCCTGGTGTTCTCCGGATACACATCCCTTTTGACCTGTTGTAGAGATGTGAATATGGAGAACAGCGGGGAGATACTGCCGAAATTTTCTCTGGAGTTGTACAACAACTTAGGAATTTGCTCGAACCACATATCCTCGAATGGGATTAGGACCTAACCTATTTAGATATTAGGAGTCATCGTTGGTACCCATATTTTGTTTCATTGAACTCAAAATATTTGCAAGCTACTACATTAATTAGGTTATTCGATATCATTGTTGATGTTTGAAATGTATCTCTCTTAACTAGGGAATTGGAAGCTCTTAACTAGGGAAGAAGATATCGGAAGTACATTTATATAACTTAGAACCCGTTCTCTATTTTGCAAAGGAAATATTGAAATGATGTCTCAATATTTGAAATAGCTAGCTAGTTGTCGCTCCAGTTTTTTCTTAATTTATTGTGCGTAGTTTAATTACAGATAGATCGTGAAGAATGGATGTATCAGAAAAGCCATGTGAGTGCCGAATTTCATAGGAGTGTTAAGGAGTTCAAAAAAATTACAGAAGAAGACACGGTGAAGAGGAATGCAAACTTCATATATTTTTCTTGCATTGATTGCACCAATCTCAGGAGATTTAACAACTCAGCTCAAATTAAAGATCACCTGATTCGACGTGGATTCGTAAGGAATTTCACATATTGGATCCATCACAGGGAGATAAATAGTACTCTTCCGGTATGCAACGAAGACATGGTGGAACCCAATGACGAGTAGCAGCATGATATGTTTGAGGAGGATAATTTAGAGCAAATGTTGCGGGGTGTAGAGGGAAATTACACAAAAAGAGAGTTTAAAAAGTTTGAAAGGTTGATGGAAGACAATGCCAAACGGCTGTTCTCAGGTTGCAAAGCGGAATACAGCAAGTTGGGTTCGGTCCTTACATTGTTTGAACTGAAGGCAATACACCGTTGGACAGATACAAGTTTCAATGCACTTCTAGTTCTGCTATCGGATCTGCTTCTAGAAGGAAACGAGTTGTCAACAAGCATTTATGAAGCAAAAAAGCTATTATATCCCATGGGAATGGAAATAGAAAGGATACATGTATATTCGAATGATTGCATCTTGTACTGTAACGCGTATATGGAACTGCACATTTGTCCAGTTTACAGTGTACCCCGGTACAAACAAAAGGAGAAGCATAAGAGCCAGGGCGACGACGATGAAGAGGTCACTAAAGGTGCACCGGCCAAGGTATTATGCTACTTTCCCTTCATTCCCCGTTTGGAGCGGTTGTTTGCAAATCCCAGGGAGGTAAAATTGTTGCGTTGGCATTATGAGTCTCGAAAGGAAAATAGCAAGCTGAGACACCCCGCTGATTCAGCTCAATAGAGAAACATTGATTGAAAATATAAGGAGTTTGGTACCGAAATGAGGAATATAAGCTTTGGATTGAGTACCGATGGAATGAATCCATTTGGTAATATGAGCAGTCGTCACAGTACCTGGCCAGTTTTGTTGTGTATCTAAAATCTCCCTCCTTGGTTGTGCATGAAGCATAAGTATAACATGATATCGTTGCTAATCTCAGGACCCAAACAGCCGAAAAATGATATTGATGTGCACCTTGCACCACTGATAGAGGATTTGGTAAAATTGTGGGACGAGGGGGTCACAGTGTGGAATGCGTACAAAAGAGAGCACTTCACCCTAAGAGCTATGATATTTTATACCATAAATGATTTCCTGGCCCTAGGTAATTTGGCAGTCTACATTATGAAGGGGGCGAAAGCGTGTCCTATTTGTGAAGAGGAGACTGAGAGTTTGTGGATGCCGAATTTTAAGAAAATTGTGTACATGCGTCACCGTAGGTTTCTACCTCGAAGTCATCGATACGGTAAGATGGATGACAAATTTGATAGGAAGAGGGAAGTTCGTTCGGCCCCGCAGCCTATGAGTGGAAGACAATTATATTCACAAGTGGAGGATATCGATGTTCAGTACGGAAAGAGCTGTAAATCTGGTCATCCCAGGACCATGTGGAAGAAGAGGTCGATATTTTTAAACTTACCATACCGAAAGGAGTTAGATGTCCGACATTGTATTGATGTCATGCACGTTGAGAAGAATGTCTACGATAATTTGGTTGGCATCCTGCTGAACATACCTGGGAAGACCAAAGATGGTGTGAATGCTCGTCGCGACATGGCCTACATGGGAATAAGACCCAAGCTTGCAGTGATAGAGGACCAATGCATACACGAGTAGACCAACATATATACGATGACTTAATCAACTCCTTATTTGATGAAATAGAGAACCATCAAAATGATCATATTCCTGAACAAGACCAGAGTGAAAATAGACTAACTATAGTATTCTCGTTCGGGGATGAGGATTAAATGGAAGATAAATCAAAACATGATAACTTTCAGGACGAACTGTGGATGGAATTGAATTTTGCCTTGGAATCTATCAATATTTGTTCTCACATATGCGAGGAGGTACTTAACTTTCTGCTTTGCCTGTAAATCATTCCACTGGTATGATACACTTTTCCTTGGAAAATTGTAGTAGGTTGTCACAACAAGTTGAACTTGATGCATATGTCTTTCATATGACAAAACAAGATTGTTCTAATGTTTTACAAAGCAAAACTGCATCTCTCCCATGAATACAAAGTACAGTTGATATGTCAAGAATGTTTCAATGGTATGTTTAACAAGGACTAACCAGATCTCCAGCATTATCTAGATAAATCTAGACAATTGCATCAGAGAATGATTCAGGGTAAGGAGCTGTGATATTCCATTTGTGGGTCTTAATCCACTGGCCTCTGCAATATTTGCATAATAAATAAAATTATATTTATGTGGACAACCTTATTACATTAGCCTTTCAAAGAAGTTTACAATCTATTTGAATTGTTATTTAGCTCTCTTCTAAAATACAAAGATCAAAACCACTCAAGGATAAAATCTAGAAAAATTATATTTAAATCTTAGGATAACACCATAACACTCTCAAAAAGTTCAAAGGAATTTGAATGCATTTAATACTGACAAGAAATCAAAAACAGTGACAAATGACTATGAACAGCAACAATGTCAAACTTAATTAAAAATGTACGGACAAGATTATCTTCTAAAATTTTTATGATATCATCTAAACCATCAAAAAAATCTAATAAAAAGTTTCATAAAAATAAAACTTTATTTGATGCACTTAGAAAATCAAAAACAAAAACTTTAATTAAACAGCATAAACATTGTTTGAATTTTATAAAAATACCTAATTTGATCATCATCTGAAAATTTTATGTTTACCTCTGTAAGCTTGTAGGATCATCCATAAAAATCTCCAAGTTAATTTAACCACATTTGGATCCTCATAAAAATTAAAAACAGAAATCACTTATTTGAAACAGTGATCTTGTCAGAATTTTAAAAAAAATCATAATTGTAATATTTTGATATAAAAATTTTAGGGTAGGATAAGGATTGGATCGAAATCACATACAAAAAGTTTCAAAAAAAATTGACTAAAGATGATGGCTCAATTGAATTCAAACCCTGTTCTGCACAACTAAAGAAATTTCAGTTTCTTCTCTTGCCTTCAGCTACATATGGGACCCATTTGCTGCCGACCCCACCTGCCAGTGCCTGGCTACCTTGGCTGCCCTACTTTTTCTTCAGCCCTACGTTGCATTCCTTTGCCCAAGCCTTGCCACAGCAAGAAGTTGCCGACTAAAGTACTGCCATGGCAGAGAAATCACGTCGCCATGACCCGTCCCGTGCACAAGATTTTGGCATTGAAGCCGTGTGAACTAAACCTCATCCTGCACTGCAAATGATAGGATCCAAAGGAGCTGCGATATTCCATTTGCGGGTGTTAATCCACTGTCCTCTACAATATTTGCATAATAAACAAAATTATATTTATGCGGACAACCATATTACATGAGCTTTTCAAAGAAGTTTTACAATCTACCGCAACACTATGCATTGCCACTTTTGATGGTAATACAAGACAGGAGGTAAATCACAACTTATAATAAGAAAACCATGTAAAGCAAATATAAATTCATGAGGGAGAATATTTTATGTGTTAGAGGATACAAAAATTGCGAAAAGTTACATTAATACAAAAGTTAAAGATCAACACACCCAAGGTAAGGTCAATGTCAACAAAAACTTAGTCAAGTGCATTACCAAATGTTGATTAGGGATAGCTCAAAATGAACAAAACTAATGAAATTTGAACATGCAACAACATTCTGGCCTAATTTGTTGCAAGTCCTTGTATTGAAATATTACCATTTATCAATGACAAATATAAGACATATAGACAAGAAAAGGTAAAACACAAGAGTGACTAAGTGCAAGAGTGTTACCCAAGAGCAGTTTTCTCCTTTAAGCTGCAATAAAAAAAGAACAAAAATTAGAAAACAAAAGCAACACAACAGTTAGTTTGACAAAGAAAAAAATAGAATAAGAAATGAGATGAAAGTGCTACAAAGGTTCAAACTTTAAGACGATCCTGATCTAGCAAGTTGTGCCTCGAAGCATCTCGGATGTTTAGATATTCAATTACAAAATCTATTAATGGTTTTGCCTTGTAAATGTCATTGCAGAAATATCTAAGGAAAAGAAAATTTTCAGCAACAAATACTAATCCTGGAAGTTCTTCCAAGAGAGGAAGAAAAAATGTGGAGTATAGAGATTTCAATTCATGAGAAATTTTCTATCATACAAAACATTACGTACAACTATACCAATATTTCATGGCAATCTCATCTGTGAGGGGCAGAGGCTTTGGTAATACCCCCTCAAGCACTTTGCACTGCCCAATCACGCCACCATGTCCAAATGACTGAGGAAAAACGATCTTGAAATAGATGTATACTTGTTACAAATTAAGTTAGCTGACAAACAATATTTACACCGAACAAAATTCTAAAATATAGAGAAGCATTCAATCAAAAGACAGGAGCTGAGCTGATGAATTTTTCTACTCCATATCAAGATAGTATCATCGATTATTACTTTGCTGTCGAACATTCCCTATGCTTACCAGTCAAGAACTGCCTAAGGTTGTAGATATTAGTTTTTGAAGCATGTTTTATGGTCACCTTGTATTCATCCTACCTAAAATACAAGAGCTAGTACTATATGAAACCATTATATGAACATAAAAAAATGACAAAAGAAAAGGTGGAAAACATTTCGTCGTACCGTTGGTTGCCTTTCACAGGATTAGCTAGTTTGACAACAAATTCTTTGGTTTGCAGTGGACCTGCAGTAAATATGCCCATTCTTCCATCATAAACAAGCAATCACCCATCCAAGTATTGTTTATGCGACCTGACAAGTTTGTTGATTATGGATCTTTTCCTTTCATGAGACCTCAATTCCAGAGTGATAGATACCTATATACCAATAAAAAGATAGCAATTCCACATAGAACGCATGTATATATGTAACTACGGTGATTCAAATTCACTTGGATTAGATCAAATCATATATTATGAGTGATGAAAAATAGAACCCGGCAGGATCATGTGTTGAGGATTAACGATAAACATGTGCTTGTAGAAGAAATTCACAAACTTTTGAAGGTGCGAGACTGAATAGCAAGCCTTATAATTAGCATGGATAGTCATCCAACAAAATTACAAACGACATGCATGATACATAACCTTGGCTGATATTCCCAGTGACTAATTGGTCAATTATTTGGGATAAACATCAGGTTTGCTAGTTGTAAGTTGGCTGAACACACGCACGCACGCACACATAGAGTGAGAGAGAGCTCACACATACATAGTAATGGAAGATCTCCTTGTCCATGACTTGCACGAGGAAATGGTTGAGGTGCACCCGGCACCGGTTCCCGATTGTCCCAAACCCCGGCAGCACGGGGAACACCAACGCCCTGCTCGACACCGGAGGTAACTTCCCAGGCTCCGCGACCACCTGAGACTCCTCCCCACCACTCATGTGATAGCTGTCGGTGCCAGCACTGAGGAAGACAACCCCTTGCCCACCCCCATCACCACCATCCTCCTCTCCACCTCGGCAGCAAATACCTCCGCCAACGTTGGCACCGAAGCCCAGTGGCTCCGTGCTCCTCAACCAGGCCACCATGCCTAGCAGTCAGTTGCTAGGCATGGATGTGGCGCACGCCACCCTGACCTCGCGTCGTGTCACGATGACCACCGCGCTCGCTCCTGAACTCACTGCATCGTCCGCCTTGCTCTCATCCGACTACATTGCCACTATGACCTTCCTACTCACCACTGAAGTTGCCTCCGTTGTAGCACCGTCAACCGCCTCCGACCTCCTCGCCTCGGCCACACCCTCGACCACCTCCATGCCCGCGGCCTCCTTCTTGCTCGCCGGAGATCTCAAGGGAGAGGAAAAAATTGAGGTAGTTAATGCGGCAGGCAAAAACCCTAGAACGATATATATAATAAGTAATATCATAAACGGTTCCTTATTAGAACCGTGTATAATATGTAGTCATATCACAAACGGTTTTACTTCACCGATGGTTCGTAGGACAAATCGTCTATGATATCAGCTTATCACAGATGGTTTTTAGCATATCCTATAACTTTGATGGTCGTGCTAGCAAAACCGTTTATGATTAGTTTTAACATAAACTGTTTTTGAAAACTATTTGTGATGAGGCATCTAATATAGGACTTTCTATAGTAGTGTGACTTTGGTCAAATTCATTGTATATCTAGCCCCATTTACCTCCTTTTTTTGCAAATCCAACCCCCACGCATGCAATTGCAAATTTGGCCACCGCGTAAGGTGTGGCAGGCAACACTTGTCTCCTGCGACGCCCGTGGATAGGGGTAGGCATTCGGTTCAAAAATAATTCGATTTTGGAAATAGGCAACCGAAACTCCCATACCAAAGTAGAAAAAATGAATCGAAATGGCTGAATAAATTTGGTTCAGTTTTTTGGTTACACAAGTAAATCTCAGGAACTATTTCTAATCCCAGACAAACTTTCCCCAAAACAACCATGGATCTGCACATATTATTTGGAACAACGAGCGTCACAATCCAATAGAAATCCCCAGTTTAGTAGTTTGTGGCTCAGATTTGAAATTTGGTGCCGAGAAGAGCCAAGAAGTGGAGCCTTACCTCGTCGGAGTGAGGTGGCGTAGATCTTCCGGAGGGAAGCCGATGTCGAGGACGTACATTTGTAGCGGAGGCGGCCAGGCCGGACGTGCTTCGGGATGATGGAGGTCGGGACGGAGCCTGCGCTTGGAGAAGAAGGCAGGAGGAGGACGGAGGGCGGTGTCGGGAGGGGGCTGGACGGTGGCGTCCGCCGTCGAACACGGCAGGAAGCAGATGGACGGGGGCGGTGCCCTCGTGTGAACAGGCGGTCGATTTGGGTTGGCGGCTCGGGGGTGATAAAGAATGGGAAATGGGGAATTTGTGGAATGGGCGATTCAGCTAATTGGTTTTTTTGTTATTTCGGTTTCCAGATACCCAAATAATATCAAAATAAAAACCAAATCTTAACCCGAAAACAAAAAAATGACTTTTCGGTTAATTCGGTTCGGTTTTTGGGTTTCAGTCAAAAAATGCCCACTCCTATACATGGAGCGTGGAACCTAGCCGACACGGCGACAGGGCAAGCGAGCGCGTGAGCAGACGCTGAGTGCTGTAGCAGGCGTTGCCAAGGCCAGGGAGCACGGGAGCATGCACTGCCATGCCCGAGGAGCGCATGAGCAACTGCTATTGCGGTCTACTAAGTTCACGTGGCTCCAGCCACCTTTTGTGGTGCGGGAGTACGTGAAAGGACAGGGGATGTCGCCTAGAGGGGGGGTGAATAGGCGAATTAAAAAACTTTATAACTTAAATGCAGCGGAATAAAATATGCAGCTAAATAAAATCTCCCGAGTTTCCTGAACAATCCGGAGTGTCCGGATATTCAATCCGGATACTCCGGATAGTCCGATCCGAGGGTCCTAACCCGAGTGTCCGGTTATTCAATCCGGATACTCGGATAGTCCGGATCTGTCCGGTATTCAATCCGGATACTCGGATAGTCCAATCCCGAGGGTCCTAACCCGGAGTGTCCGGTATTCAATCCGGATACTCGGATTATCCGGATCGTCCGGTTCGAGGATTGGATACTCGGATTGAGGATCTCAAGAGAGATTTTAAATCCTCGCAATTTTTCAACAATCTACTTGAACACAAAAGATCTTAATGATGTCAGTACATGGGGATGATGAAGATCTAGAGCCAAACACAACAATAGAGTAGATCGGGCAATTTCAAGATTCAAAATCAAATGCTAAAGCAAGAGAAAGAAGCAAACTTGGAGACGATGATTTTTCACCGAGTTCGGATCCTTGAGGATCCTACGTCTCGCGTTGGCGGCTCGGTCACACTTGAGCCGGGTCTCTTTCAACCCTCTTCCTCCGGTGTTGCACAAATGCACTCGCGGTCTTCACTCCTTTGATTCCTTCCCTTACGGAGGCGGAACTGCCTTCACAAACTTCCCACGCCAACCACACAAAGCTCCGGTGGCTCGAGGCGACCTCCTAGCCGCCTAGGAGTCCTCAACCTCCAAGAGTAACAAATGCTCACGAAGAACAAACTTGGAGATGAAATCAAGTGCTCAACCAACTCAAATCTCACTCCCAAACTCTTCCCAACCCTTCTCACAAGGGGATCACTTAGATCTAAGGGTAAAAGCTCCTCAAAGCCCTCCACACACCCCTCAAAATCCACTCCAAAACCTCTTCAAAAGAGGAAGGGCTATAAATAGACCTCCCAAAAACTAGCCGTTGGGGCAGATCGCGCACAATCCGGAGACTCGGATTTCAATCCGGATACTCGGATTGGTGAGAAAGGCTACAGAGAGACTCAACCCGGAGAGTCCGGATGAATATCCGGATACTCGGATGATCCGGATAGTCCGGACTAACTCCGGATAGTCCGAATCACCACCGAGCAGCTCGGATTTAAAACGAGCATAACTTTTGACTCGGACTCGATTTCAGAGATTTTGGACTCTCCCGAAAGCTAAGAACGAGGGCTACACAAATAACAAGGTCTCACTACCCAAAACTAAAAGGATAACCACAGATTTCACAAAGAAACCAAGAGAGACCTACAACCCTCACTTTCCAAGATCTACCAACACCACTCTCTTTCTAAGATTCACAAGGATGGATTACTTGAGCACTTGACACATCTAAAAGTCATTCGACATCGCATCCCTCTTAATAGTACGGCAATCCTTAGACTCAAATTAAATCAAAGATAATATAAGTCTAGAACTAGTCACTTGCAGTCTTCTTTCTTGATGTCGATGCATGAAGACCTTCACCATATAATTGATGACATCTTCGCCTTGTCCAACTCGACTCGATTCACCTCATGAGACTCTCGTCCTATCAACCTTGACTTGATCATCCTCTCGACGATCTCCACGCCAAGTTGCTCTTGACATAGTCCTCGAGTCTTGGTGACACCGCCGTCTTGTTGACCTCGGCTTAATGATCATCCTCCAAGATACCTTGGTCATCATACACGACGGGACCTAATTCTTTCTAAACTACTCATGAAAGACATTAGTCCCAAAAGCTCAATAGATATGAATAAAGTTGATATTTGTGAGCAATTGATTACAACAAGTGTTTCATATAAAGAAGCACAATATAAATGGAAACACTTGACATAAGAAATGTTCTCTACTAAGTACATCATGATGAATATGTAATTGATCTATATGCACTAGAGAGATAATTGCCAATATGATGAATCAATTAAATCATGGCAAGGATCACAGACTTTACTTAAATGAAGCACATGATAGAATATACACGAATTGTACATGTGCAAATAATATTTGGAGTAAGAGTAAATATGTGATCCAACACTAGATAAACTTCACTAAGAGAATTGCATGAGAAGATATACAAATAAAACATGCATGCACCAAGTCAATCTATAGCAATATGAAGTTTAACTCTAGTTAATACATGCATACCATAATGAACTCAAATGAATATATATGCACAAATAAATATGACATGAACCAATGTGCAATATGAAGTTTAACTCTAGTTAATACATGCATACCATAATGAACTCAAATGAATATATATGCACAAATAAATATGACATGAACCAATGTGCATATATATAATCAACATGCTACTTGGAGTTCACTATGCATTTGCACGAAAGGAATGCAATAACAAATATAGAATAGATACCAAAATTGCATACCTTATCTTTGCTTAACCTTCCTATTTGATTTTCCTCTAAATAGATGAGACTGATACTCAACTAGGCAATAACAAGTTAGTCTCATAGCAATATAATCATATTAGAGGTTTGTCATTTGCTAACCACTAAGTTAAGCATTTACTTAATTGCATAGATTGTCATTATGAGTGTTTGTCATTAATCACCAAAATAACATTCATTAATCACCAAAATAACATAAGTGCCTAGATGCACTTTCAGTACGGCTGGTAACATGTGTCGCTTGTCGACTCTTCTACGATCGAGGATGAGGCTATTTTTGCAAGTATATTCGAAAGGGGGCAGATTTGAAAAAAATATATTACAGGGCTAAAACAGTGATGCTTTCACTTTGGCCTTCGAACTTTTCCCAATTCCTTGCTGACGTGATCGACTATTTGACGGCCAAAATTAAACCGCGACGGTTACTTTCACTTTCAAGATTAAAAATTTGGTCTAGATTTGGGATAAGAAAGCAACGTCGCTAGTGGCGCAGTAACGAGCTGACCAGGTAAGTACGTCGCAGACACGTCACAGTTGTACTACAGCAGCTGCAGGTTGATTTAATTTTTAGTAAGACACGCCCGGACTGAGATGTCCTTTTAAGCGATTTTGTAAAATATTAAAAACGCTTAAACGTAATATTTTTTTTTTTGAAAAAGATCTAATCATAATTCTTTTTTCGAAAAAGAACCTAATCATAATTTTTTTCGAAAAAAAGACCTGAACGCAAATTTATTTTGCCAGCTCGGCTCGAGCCGGCTCTTCCACGGCTCAAACGCACCTGGGATTGGCATTTCCACCATCTTTAGTAGATGGAGGATGTGTGCAGGATAATGTGTACTGTAATTGAATGATTGAAGCATCCGACTATACGTGCGATGCGAATGATCAAATGCTAAATGCTAGAAGGATCGGATATGCTGGTGGCTTGTACCAACGACCACAACGTGGTCGTTAGACATCCTTACAGGCTCTCCTTCGTTACAAGTATGAACGCGCGGCCACATCCAAATTCTGGCCGTTCATTCTCTAACAATGGGACATTGTGCATCAACGAGCTAATTAACTACTAGCAATACGATGGCTAAGGTTGGAGGATTAACAACCACTGAGTAAATTACCAAGGAATTAATTAGATTTCGAAGGAAACCATGAGAAGTTACAGTATTTGGTCAATTAAGAATGAGAGTTTTTACATCCTTTAGAGGTATCAAGACGTACGTACCATTACCTTTCCACTAAATTACGCTTAAACTTTTGATACATTTTTATACTTTCAACTTTTAAATTTTTGATTCTCTGGGTGCTGGTTCAATAGATAGTTTAGTGTCTCCTGCGGACATGGAGGGTAAAAAGTCTCATCAAGAGTATTACCTAGCTTCGTCGTCACCCGACCAAACCAACAAGTAGGTACAATCATGAGTAAAAACCATTTTAGTTTGGCCACTAAATTATCATAGAAATTCCAAAAGAAATGTATACTTGCTTCTCAATTTACTTTACCATGGTATAAAATTTCGATTGCAAATTCCAATTAATATATGTTCAAGTTCAAGCACATCCACATCAAGCCCTTATACCATATTTGCATACATGTCACAAACCCATATATACGCTACATATCTCACGAATCCATAGGAGGCTTCACTATCACATGTGTTTCAATGACAACAACCCTTCTGAAGTTGACATATATATATGATGGCCTCTAAAATGATTGCCCAACGAAAACTGCCCGCCGCGCGCTTATTCCGTCCGTCGCATATTCTCCCACCGGCTGCCAACGTCTACTCAAACAGCATTGCATATGTACGTGCATGCCTGATTGGCTGCATACTCCGTATATTACAGTTCACAGATTTCGCCGTCGCTCGCGCCGTTCACGTCACGTTCGGGCCCTCGTGGCCGTGCCCTCAGCCACCGCGTCGCGCGCGCAAACAGCGAATCGGAGCGCCATGCGTACGGCTCGTACGCGCGTGAGCCACGTCGCCCACGTTGCTAACCGGTTAATACACCTTAAATAGTAAGTTACTTTGGTTAAACCCAAACAGTCGCGCGGCGCAGCGGTAAGCCCTCTCGCGCCCACGCCAGCGACACGGTTTCGAGTCCGCTCGTCCGCACGCGCGTTGCCCCGCTCGGCTTCAATCAAAACTAAAAAACTGCCCTGGCGCGCGAGCGACGCGCGGCGTGTGTTTTTTCAAAAAGACCCCTACGAATTTCCGAAATTACATACAGGTCCTGTTTTTAGCAACAAGGCCCTAAAAAATGAGATTTGCAAAAAGACCTCATGAATTTCCCAAATTTCATGCAGGACCCCCTTTTTAAGGAGAATCCCTAGAAACCCCGAAATTTATTTTTTCAGAAAGTCCTTGAAAAATCCCGAAAATTTGTTTTTCCCCTCCATAGCCTCCCCGAAAATCCCGGAGTTACGTCCGAGATGCTTTTTCCTAATGCGATTTTCACCCGCTAGACGCCAAATTTGCAAAGAGACCTCGAGGATTTCTTTAAATTACATAGAGGTCTCTTTTTTTTAAGGAAAGACCCTGAAAAATCCCGGAAATTCATTTTTTTCCCTCCGCAATCCCTCTGAAAATTCCAGAATTACGTTCGAGATAGCTTTTCCTATAAGATTTTCGCCCGTTGAATGCATTACGGTTGACGCACGCCGCGCGGCGCCCACGTGTCTAGTACATAATTACAAAGCGCAGCTCAACCATGGCCCTAGCGGTGGTCCTAGCACGAACCCTACAGTGCGGCATGCCACCTCTCCAGCGGCGACAACGGAAGCACGAGGCCCGGTGGCCGTGTCAGCCGTCCGGCGGTGCGGGCCGAGCCACTTGGCCGCCATGAACCGCTTCTTCCTCCATGGCGCAACGGTGAGCCCCTGGCTCTTCAGCGACCGCCGCGCCGCCTTCCCCGCGATCTTCACCACCCGTTTCACTACCTTTGGCAGAGCGACAAGTACCCTGGGAAGGGACTCCATCACCGTGGCGTAATCTGTGGTCGGCCGTGCCACCACGAACTCCGTCGCAAACCCGATGTCGATGATGTACCGCTCGCCGGGCGCTGTAGATTTCCCGGTGACCGAGGTCACCACGTCGATGTACTCGTAGCTCCCAGCGGCGACCTCGCGCGTCCCCTGCCACCTTGTCTCACATATCGCAGCATCGTAGCCGGCTTCTCTCAGACGAGACACCAGCGCTCGACGGAACAACGGCCGGTTCGTTCGGAGCGCAGCTATTTCCTCCGCCCATTTGCCGATGTCGTCGGCCAGCCGGAGCCGAAAGGGATCACTGGCCGTGCCATGACCCAGAAGAGATGTGATGCGCTTGGCTGCCTTCTTGGCCTTGTCTGCCACGGCTGAAGCGTGACAAGCGTCAGGCGTTTCTCCATCCCCGGATGCATCGGCCGGGGATGCAGCGTCCACATCGTCATCGTCGTGATCACCGTGGGTCGTGCTACTGCGCGCATTCGACTCCAAGAAAGTCGTGGATAAGGCTGGAGAGGCCAGCACCATCATCGTCATCATTACCACAGCCAGTGCTGGCGCTGACGAGGCAGAGGCGGATCACCGGGGTCATTCGAGAGCTGATCCGGCCGGGAAGAGATATTTCCAAGCTTAAGTGCTTAACTAGTATTGTACAACTGAAGAAAAGTCTCTTTAAGTTGTGGCAGTAAACATGTAGGTAGAACATCTATATATATATAGCTTGATGCAACTAGCTAGGATGGTGTACGAGAAATCGAACATATACAATGATAAGGTCCTTTTCGATTGGTACAACAATTCAATAATTCTAAGTGTCAGTATAATCCAGGTGCATATCAGCCGTGAAAAAAATGTTGCATTTGAATTTCTACAAAGGATATTCACAAGTTGGACGTATGTTTTTGTTACTGATCTGACTGCGCGACCAATGAATATTTAGGAGGATCGGAACTGGATATGCTAGCAGCTGTCACGAAAAATGGAAACTTCTTGTGCTTTCCAGCTCCAGAAAGGTACCGCCCTATGTTAGCACGAAAGGACATACATATCGTTCTTAGCAAGGATTAAGGAAGATAAACAGTGATTGTTACACTCTGATACCTCTTTTTATATACAACAGCCTCCGTATCGGATCAGAGTTCGGTATGATAGTGGTAGAGATGATGCTTATCCTCTTGAATATTCTTATCCACACTAATCAGCTATGTGATAAGCTTATTGAAGATCATGAAAAAAAACATGGATATATCTCAGTAAGGGGAGATATCAAGTGCAAAGAAACAATAAAATGCAGTCATCAAAACCCTATTATTTTAGGCACCAAATAAACATGAAAATTTGAAAAACAATGATAATTTCTGAAGTGTATTGTAGGCTTGTAGCACCGTTTAAAATTTTGAAGGGAAACTTAGGATGTGTTAGAAGAAACCCAAAAAGAGAGAGAGAGAAGTTTGATGTGAACAGTAACTTTTGCCTTTTCCTTTTAATATATTGTTTATCAGAAGTTCCTCGTTTTTATTACTCAAAATAAGGATTGAATGTCATCTTGACATTTTATATTTTTGGGAATTTTCCATGCTGAGTTGGTGCCTAAACTGATAGTGTTTTCAAGCTTGCACTTGTTCTCCCCACTCTAAAGAAACACTAAATTCATTTCCAGCTGATTGTCGGTTTCAAATGGGGTACTGTTTGTCAATTTTGACCACCAGAAATGATTTTCAGGTTTTTACTAGGTACTTCCTGTCACAACTTTCATACAGAATTGTATTTATTTAGATGACTTAATCTGATGTTCGTCTGTTTTTGTTAATAGTTTTTGTTGTGTTCGGTGAACCATGCATATATTACATTATCCCTCTATACTAGTTAAGCAACATGGATATATGATCTAGGTCACTTTGAACTCATGCAACATCGAATAAACATTGCTCAAACAAAGTTCCAAGGTGCTATTGAGCACATTCTAGCTGCTTGCTAGGAAGCATGAACGCATTCGTTTGGAGATTTTTTTTTAAATAATACACTGTTTAAATAATTTTACAAAAATAATATGCCAATTTTTTTTTAAAAAAAACACACCTCTGTCGTCATTTCAATTGACGACAGAAGCTTTGTTGCCATTTCAATTGATGTTAGAAGCTCTGTCGCGAAATAAATTAGCGACAGGGCTTCTATCGCCAAATGAATTGGCGACAATGTTTTGTCGCCAATTGAAATGGCGACAGAAGCCTTAGAGTCGGCCAAACGAATTCACGACTAAATCAGCGATAGAACAGAAGCTTCTGTCGCAATCCATTTGGCGACTGATCATTTGTCGCCAATTAAAATAGCCACTGTTCATCTATCGCCATTTAATTTGGCGACTGTAGATATGTAGACATTTGAAATGGTGATAAAAGTATATTTTTGTAAAAAAAAATCAGTGCATTATTTTTGTCAAATTATTTAAACAGTGTATTATTTTAAAAAAATCTTCGTTTGGATGACGTTAATAAAAAAGTTTTGAAGTAGACGCTAAGTTTAATTTATCGCTTGTTGCAAATAATTTAGGACTTGACAAAAATTAAAAAAATTGTGGGGCTGAGGACAATGACACAATGGTGATCTTCTCTTGAGGTTGAATGGGTTGTTGGTCGTATTACTATTATTATATTTTTTTATTGAGAAGATCAACAGTATTAGCTAACCATTCCATGAAATTGACTCTAGGTCGGCAGTGAATTTCTTATGTGCAATCCATAGGAGACTTCGTCATTGATATTACTGCCCCTGAGCAAGGCACCGATCTCGTTACTAGCATAGGCTGTAGCGTATATTACTAGATGTGTATTCCCCTAATATGGTATTATATAATTAAAAGGTAGATGATAATTATTTACCTCTTCACTTGTTTTAATATTTGTGCAATTTATATTAAGAGTGAAAGCACTGAGGCACTGCTCATCTTATAAATAATTGTACTATGGGGCTCTGGGCATGCATGAGTTACTTTGTTTCATATAGTTAATATTTTGGGAGTTGTAGCAGACACTATTAAGAGTTTTATTATGTGTAGCAAGGAAAAAATTTAAACAGCAATACAGGATATATAGAGCTGTTCTTCAAAAAAGAATGCATTACCGGAGTTGGGAAGAGAACAAGACATATGTAGAGACACGGAGTTATGATAATGAACGATGAAGATGGAAAAATATAATACATCTGTCTGTAATGAAGTCTTCGATTCCTCTAAAATTTAAAGAACAAGAATGGAAGTCCTTGATGACTTTGTACAGTCTTTCGGACGTAACTATGGGTCGGATTTTTATTATAATACGTGAACAAATAGAGAATTTCCTATACTCCTAGAAATTTAGGTCCATCTACTATCCATTCTGAGGTTGGTCAACAGAGAGGTGCTTTCTCAAGCTAGTTGTGGCTGTCTAGTTCGACAGTGTCCGTTTCAACTTGATCTTAATTATTTCAAGGACCAATGACATTTTTTGCGTTATTCCGATCATGTTAAAGTTGTTACACTGATTTGAGATTTCAAATGCAATGAAAATACTACATTACTTCATTCTTACATGTATATGGTTCTCATGGCTATCCGACAACACTGCTGATGTCATTGTTGGATTTTCAGACATGGAGTATGAACTCTAATTAATCTTTTTGTGGATAGGAAAGATGGTCTACCCCCTATCCCTCGGCCGTTTCCATGGTACCACTTACAATGACATTAGAGGTTAGAGGATGGGACCTTTATATATTCCTCATTCCGGCCAGTGAGCATATTTCTAATCCCCTGTTTAATTTCCAGTATAATTAGCCAAGTGAAACCAACACAAACCGTTGTGACACACCAAAAGTCCATTTTTAACCACAGCTAATAGAGTGTCCTTGCGTTGCAACGGATCTAAAAAAAATGATGATACCACAAGTTCTAAACTCTGAAAAACAAAATATTATGAATCTAAAACTTGAATTGTCGTTTATTTGAGATCTGTTGCAACGCACGGACACTCTACAAGTAAGAATAAAAATTGATGTTAGTTGGGGCACATGCTGTAGCATGTCTTCATCAAAATACGAACAAATGACTCGCTGATCCTGACCCATGGCCAAGATCCTTCTCTAACACCAGCCAGGCTAATCCTGACCCATGGCAAAGATGGATGGTGTGGCTAATCTAATCAGAAAGAAGAAACATCAAGTATTTAAGACAATAATAGAAAAGTAAGTACCTGGCAAACCATGCAGTGGACATCACAAAACTCTATTACGACTTAAACAAAAAATAAAGAATGCATGATCCAAATACCACCCATCTACGATATTGGAGGCATCATCATTCACATAATTGTTCCGCCATATTAATACCTCTAAATTCCTTGTAATAAATTTGCTGAGAAAAGCAAATCAAATGTTGAATACATCTCCAGAATTTGTGAGGAAAGCATTTGTTCAAATGTAGTATTGAATAGTTCATCCCACGCACTGCCAACTGCTCTAGCTAACTGCATTCTTGATTTCTTATACTGCAATCTGCAAAAACTCATGGCAATGCCACGCTCACACTAAAGCCTACACACGGTACAAATGAAGTGGTGTTTACATTCCTTTTGTCCGGAAGACAGAGATCTAACATATCTTAAAGAAAACCAGAGAAAATAGTAATTTATTACAAGTAAATCTCACTGGAAGCAGTGCAGTGCCTTTCATAGGAGCATCATCCTCCTTAATGTACGGAAGCAACTAAACTTTGCCTTCTTGCAGTTTGCATCTTCATAAAACCTGCAATATAAAAAATAATTAGCTATAGAGTAAAGACACTGCACAGCAAAATCAGATGCAAGGATGAAATAAACATGGGGGAAATGTAAAGAACAAAGAATAAAGGGAGGATGCCGTGCAGCCATTGTCTCCCAATCCCCTACTTCGCATGCTCACCAAGTCGTTGTTCGTCATCATCAGATTGACGGGCAGTGGTAAAGGTAGATGCGCGCACAGGAGAGATTACCGGCACCACCACCCCAGAGAGGGGTAGAGTGGGCGGGAGGTCGAGGTAAGCCAGCGGGTTCGACTGATAGATAGGGTTAGGGGGTGGAGAAACAAAGTTTTACCGTCGTGGTGGTGGTGATTGATGCTTGAGAGAGACAACAAAGGGTATATTACTGGGTTACATTTCCTCAATTCTGAAGCAACCAGAGGAAGAGATGTCACCACTAACATTCAATAAAGAAAATACAATGATAGAATACTAATAAACTTGAGTACATTAAAATCTAGCAAATCAGCGTGATCGGGGTATTAAAAGACAAAGCCTATCATCAGTTTTTGCTATGATTATCAAGCGCATAGAACACAGCATAATTAAAAAGAAATGTTGCATCTTAAGAAAAACAAATCCAAACTACAACTTGAGGTGAAACAAATTCTCAATTACAGAATTAAATCACATGCTAACTGAAACCTTCACGAATAAAGTTGCAAATCTCCTCAAAGCAAAGCAAGGTGCTTTTTTTTCATTAGAAAGGGTATGAGGTCTACAAATAAAGTAACAGTGATTAATCTTTGAACCTTCTTATTTTGCCCAAGAAAACAAAGTTCACATCAAACAGAAGGGCAAAAGTATGTGCTTTAACAAAAGGCTTACCACTAATTTAGTGACAGTCTTTTTCTCTAGGAACATAAATCAGTTTATTGTTCCCTCGCCCAATTTCATCTCACAAAAATTGCATCAAACACTTGTGATAAACTTCAACAAACTGAAATTCATGGAGACAAGCAAGAAGTAAATCGAGGACCCTCCCCACGCCGAAGGCAGGACGGTATGAAGTAAATTGCATCACACACTTGTGATAAACTCCTACAAACTGAAATTCAGGGCGGGAAGCAAGAAGTAAATGGAAGACCACCCCATGCGATGAAGGCAGGACGGTGAGTGGTCTCTGCAGCCCTCACCAGCAACGCCACTGCTGTCCTCTACAGCCCCTACTCCCCGTGCCGCCGCCACCCCATTGCATCCCATCACCCACGTAGTCGCCTCGCGTCTCCATGGATGTGGCTGTGCGCGGCTGATGTGGACACGACTACCACCTTCGAGTCTCGCGGGAGCCAGATCCATAGCAGGCGAGGACATGCGGGACCGAGGCAGCATGGGGATGACCAGCCACTGCGACGGCGCGAGGAGGCAGAGGCGGCATGGTTACGGCATGGCCGCGCTGCGAGAGGGGGCGGGGCGGAACGGGGAGGGGCCATGGATTTGTAGCGCCGTTCCAATCCACGGCTGCACGCAGAAGTGGCGGGGTGGGATCAGGTGGGCAAAGACGTGATCGGAGAAAGAGTGATGCGAAGTGGGGATTGGAGACGAGATTTCATGATTTGCTCTGTTTGTTCGGGTGTAATTGATCATTTGTTCGGTATGTTTTACCACATACGACTCTAGAATCTACATGTCAGTGAGATATCATATGACAAATGATAAATAGTAAAAAAAATAGGACAAATCATCAATTTTTCTGGATCGGAGAAGAAGAATTTGGGAAGGAGATTGTGAGTGGGAGTTGGCTGGTTGGGAGATGGTGGGAGGGTTGGCGATTCTAGCAAGTAGCAACTGATGGTTAGGATCAATCTCATTCGAGTAATATTTCAAAATGCCTTAAAAAGTTTATTCCAACTTTTAAAAGTTTTTTCTATATTTTCTAGCTTTTTTAGAATTTTCTAAATTAAATAAAATGCTTTCCACATTTTCTATCTACTGTTTTTGAATTTTTGAAAATTATTTTGAAACTATACAAAGTCTGAAAATATTTTATTTGTGTTCCATGTGATCCAAAGTACATCTCCAGGAACTTTCATAATTTTTGAAGTTGGTTTTCTATTTTTAAAAATTCAAACTTTTACACGTAATTAAAACCCTTTTGAAAATATTAAAATCCGGTTAATAGAAAGCGGTCGGCCGAAAACCCGTCTCTCCCCGCGAAAGCATATTTTCGGTAGTGTGCCTTCTCTCTTAGCCCGCCTCCCTCTCGCTAACAGCCCAGGCCAGCGCGTCAGCCCTTTCGAGCCGCATTCCACCAACTGTTTTCTCTACACGAATACGCCCCCGCGCCATCCCGCCTTCTCTCTTAGCTCTCCTCTCTCGCTATCAATCGGGCCCATCGGTAGGTCTTCTTTCTCCATGGAGCTAGCTGCCATGGCTGAGGTCAAAGCTCTCCCTCCTTGCTTTGCCTTCTCATATTGCCTGCTTGCAAAGCTACTTGTCCCATCTTCTTGAGCTCCCAGCCCGATGCCGCTGCGAGCTGCTGCTGTGTGCGAGCAAACATGGAATGATGAACACGGCCGAGAGGAACACTACGAAACGAATCACCCGTTCTCTCCTATTTGAGCTCTCCCACCTTGCCATCTCCTCAGTGTGCGACGACAAACCCATTTTGCCCGGTTGCAGCCCGTCTTCCTCACCGAGCCACCCAAATCATCGTCGTCCTCCCAAGCTCCAATGCACGCTCCCCGCCATGCTCTATTGAATCTACATCCTTTCTTAGTGAGCTCTAGCCTCGATATACGTGTCACATTGCGCCTTTTTCCACCTTCATCAAAAGCCCTCATTTGATTTTGTGATTGTGCAGTGTAGCGTCGGATTCATGCCTTCTTCTCTGTCTTAGGTCACTGCCTTCACCAGTGCACAGCTTTACCTCTGGTGAGCCCCAAGTGTTAGTGCACCCCTTAGTTTGGCACTTACTGGTAGTTTTCTTGGTTGTTGCAGTATCTCTGTTCTACACCGCTGCAGCATCATGTCGCCAACACTGTTTCGATGACCATTGGTCCCCATGCCCATCACCTTAGCTTCACCCAAACCCTAGCTAGCTAGCGTGATGACCCAATCATCTTGTTTCCTTCTCTTTCGCCCAGTTCGTATCTAATCCAAGGACCTCCGCCGCTCAACTCTGTTGCTCCACCGCTTCCATCCACCTCTCTGGCCACTAGGAGCTTCATCTCGACTAGGGGGTGGGCAATTTTTAACCGAAACCAAAAAATCGAACCGAATTAACCGAAAAAAATCGATTTTTTTTATTTTCGGTTTTCGGTTCGGTTTGTATTTCGACTCTATTCGATTTTTGGTACTCTGTTCGATTTTTGTAGTGACCCTCATTTTTTGTATAAAATGCTAAAATAAGAATCTATGTGCATACAGTACTAGTTCCATGATCAGTGGCTAGCACTCACATTTACAACAATTGATATCACATCCGTACTCTTTATTACATCTGATAATGGTAATTTATACAGTAAGGCCTTACAATACAGAGTAATGCAGCAGAAAAAAAATCAAACGTCTTGTAGTGTGCCCATCCAACCCTCAGGCCACTGAAAAGGCATAATCCCTAGAAAAGCTCATCGTTAATATCCCCGAATCCTGCGACAAATAAGTTTCATTGGGCTAATCTGATTCTTCACTTAAAAACAACAAATAAGCAAGGGTGAGTACATTACGTACTCCGCAAGACTTTTGCAAAACCTATAATACATGCAGGCCATTTCAAAGGAAAGGCTTCTACGATTAATTTGCATAAATCCAATTTGAAATGTAAATACTGAATAGTAGATTGCAAACGAAATTTTAAGTAAAAGCAAATTTAATAAATAAAATAACAGTATGTAAGTACGAATAAGTAAAATCTCGAACCTGGGTATCATGACCATATCCACGAACCATTTTCCACCAACACATGGTAGAATCCAGAGTTTTATGAAAATAAAAACATATAACTAGTGCTGGCATACCAAGACTCCCATAACCGCAGGAACGGCTTTTCGAAAAGTTTTACACTCTACAAAGGTGTACAGCTTTACCCACAAGACATGATTGACTTTGTACAATCGATATTAGCACACTTCCTTTGGTGTGCCGCAGAGAGTCATGACATAACCGTTACATTACTTAACCCTAACTTTGCACCAGCTCAGGACGAAAACCCATACTATAGCAGAAGAACTCAGAGCATAGATATGATGGAACTCCCCATAGCATGGCGTACACTGGTGTATCGGTAAACGTTTGTTCCATGATCACCTCGGTGTGGACGTCCCTTCAAGCAATCCATTAAGAAACAGCTCGTACTACTACATCTTACCAATGTGCAAAGCCAGTTTTAAATAACTTAATAGGTTAAGGTTGTCACATACCAGCACTTGTGGTTGTACGTTATTTCTTGGTTTTAACGAACACTGAGTTCGGTACTTAATCCGACACGAGCAATAATCTCCCCCTACACTACGTGCAAAGACCTGCACCTCTGGCTATTGCCAGTAATTGCCCGCATCAAAACCATAGTTTTATTTTTATTTTTAACCAAAATACCATCATCATTAAATAGTCATATCCAACCCTTTAATCTTGCCCAATATTTTTAACTTGTAAAGAACTTGAGACTTTATTAAGCACGACTAAGCATGACTACTAAGGGTGAGTACACCCATATTGACATTATGTATTGTCTACCTTATTCTAGGGTTATCAAGATTCACAAATCCATACTTATCAAGGAAATTCTATGAAACTACAGGTATAACTACCAATACCCACAAAGAAGCAGTGTTTAAATAACATGATGTATGCAAGAAACATTTAATAAAACATTTATAAAACTGGGATCAACATGGTCAAAGGGGGTGCTTGCGTTGCTTAGTTACTGTTTACGATGAAGTCGTGGTCGCAATCGACGTTGTCGATAACAGGATTAATGACGTCGGGTTCTACACGTCGTTCAACGGAAATATAGCAAATATCAAACTTCAATAAGGGCAAAAAGAAATCAGATGGAAAATCAAATAGAAACAAACTATAGAAAACATGTGTGGTTTAGGGTTAAGGTTTTATGATTTTATGGAGGTTCTGGTAATACAAACATCTTAATTACTGACTTCTTATTTAGTAAGTTCATTTATTCATATCACGGATTTTAGTGTTTATAACACTTAGGGTTATATTTTTAACAGGATTTAGATGCAAAACATGTTGTAATGAGATTATTTCTTCAGAATAGGGTAGTCTTTACTTTGGAGAGCGTTTCTCAGCTAATTTCATAAATTTTTGTGTTTAGACGAGATATTATATTCATTGCTGAAATAGCTTGTATGTATTATGGTTCTCGTGCTTAATTATTCTCATAATGTGTTTTCGATGACCATAGCACTTAGGGGTATTGAACTAACAAGATTTAGATGGAAAGCGAGTTGAAATAAGAATATTTTTCCAGATTATGGTAGTATATATCTTATATATCATTTCTAGGCTAATCTGGATAATAATTGCATTTAGATGAGATATTTTATGAGATGTCGACAAAGCTTAATTGTTTCTAAATTCTATGTGATAAAGGTTCAGTTTTCGATTTAAGTCTACGACTGCACCTTATAAGATTACTTATTTATTTTTCAGACATTAGTAGGGTATGACCCTAGAAGTGTTCTAAAACTAGTTCCGCAATATTTTGCTTTTATCCGAGATAGTTTATATGCACATGAAGAATGAAGTCTTTTATGAACTTAATTTAAATTAGATCTTTTTGCCGATTAATACGATCTTGACCTTAGGAGTATTTGAGATTAGTTCTACATGACCTATTATTTAATTACGTCATTTTATTTGCTTATATTTTTAACCCTTAAACATTCAGTACGTGAAAACATATTTTGATTAAGAGACTAGGTACAGATTATAATGATTTTTACTGTATTAAGTGGTCTGGACCTATAGTGTTTTAAATAAAGATCTTACATGCATAGAGACATAGTAAAGATTATTATTGAGGGCTTACTTAATTTATGTTCTTGATAGTTAAATTAATGACTAATTAAACTAATCAAATTAATCTTTTGAATAGTGAACTGAATAATTAACATAATCAGGTTCGTTTACCCTTTTGAGTTCTAGGTAAGGTCACACTATAAACTGGTCCCATGTTATTGTTTCATAATCAAGGCATTGTTTTACATTTGCATGAGTGTATTCAAGGGGTATATGCATATAAGTATAATTAAGACAAGGCTTATTCGTATTTAATCAAATACTTAGTCCTAGGTTTGATTTTAAGGATTAAATCATTTGAGCCTTTTTCTCTCAAGTTAATCTCTCCTGAGATCCTTGAATTGGAAGGATCAATAACCAATTTGTTATCTCCTGTTTTGGATCCTAACTAGCCCCCTTCCTGTACAACTACTCCATCCACCAGCCCAGCTGAACTACATGGCTACTATATCAATCTAGACTAGTTTAACTTCCACACAGAATAAAGATTAGATTAAACGGACGGCTAAATGGTCAGGGTGGTTGGCCGGCCTTATCATTTGAATTGGTAATTAATCAAACATTGAATTGGAAATTAATTAAACTAGGTAGCTCTCAAGTTTATTACCTTCTGTTCTTTGGGCTGAGAACCAGACAACCCTTTTCAAGTTTCTAATCCATTCAGTTCGTGTGCTATTTTCGCATAATCAACTATCATTTTAAATTTGTGTAATTTGCATGAAGGTTCCTACAAGACATATGGGTACATTTAGGACATAGATGATTTGAGCTTGATCAAATTCCACTCAAGTAAGGTCTTGTTATTTGAATCTAAAATACAATTAATTATTCGAGTTCATTAGGTCAATCTTCTGATTCGAATAAGAGGTTTCTAACATGCTAACTTGTTTTAATTAACACACACTCACAGCTTCTGAAACAATCCCTAAAATCAATTAGCACTGCTGAAATCATTTTAGCACTTTAATTAGTATTGCTCTTGGTCATATGTTAAAAGAAATAAAGAACAGAGGCTGTTTGTGCTACCTTTGGTTGGGGCCCATTGGTCAGTGAAGGCACTAGACAGAGAACAGAGCTTCAGCAACTTCTTCTCATCGCACCATGGTCATGGCTTCTTTGTTGGATTTGGTCGGCAGTGATACAGGCATAGGGAAGCTGAGGTGAGTACCAAAATGAAATCCCAGGAGCGCGGTGGTGCCAGAAGTGGTCTCGGCAGGGGCTGCAACGGCTTGTAGCAGCGACGCCATGACGACGAACGGTGATGAACGGTGGCTCATGGTGGTGGAACTCCACAGCGAGGGAATACCAAAATTGAGTTGGGAGGAAATATTTAGGGGTGCTTGGTGATGCCTCATGCGCAAGAAATTGGATAGTGGCTTGCTAATTGAGGAACTAGGTTTGGATTGGGGAATTTCGGCCATGGTGGAATTAGAGATGGTTCGAGTGAAATTGGAGTAGTTTGTCTTCGGTGGTGGAGCTACAAAAGAGCATGGGGAAGCTATGGGAGCACTTGGAGCTACTTAAATAACAGGGATTGAGGCGGTGCTCTTGTGAATGGCCGACAATGGTTGCGGCACCAAATTTCTTGATTTTTGGGAGATTTTTGTAGGGCATGGATGATTGTGACACTTCCTTTGGCTCTATACGGCACATCTAATTCGGTTTTGAGAGAGTGTGTACTTGATTGCGTCGAAATCAGGCTTTATTTGACCAAAAACAGATGAGAAAGCTTGGCTGGCTGTACTGGGTGCTTGGTGTCGTGGGGAAAAGGAAGGGCAGTAGCTGGCTGCCAGGTGAACCCAAGTGCAAGAGAAGACAATTTCAGGTTGGTTCCTCAGGACAGCACCGACTTGACCCCATTAATTACACTAGCAAAAGTGTTCCAATATTTTTGAAATTTTTTGTACATGTCGGAAGGATAAACATTGTTGTCTAGTAAAAATATCAGGTTAATAATCACTATATAAAATTTCATAACATTCTGACAATGCATATTATCAATTTCTGCATATTCTGATTTTCCTTTAATTAAAGATCAAAATTAAGTTAATATTTTCTATAAAAAATTTTAAAGGATTTAAATGATAAAATTTATCTTCTTTAAAATTTTCATATTTTTATATTTAGTATTTAAATTCTAAAAATTCTGACATCTCTATTTTCAGCTTTATTTACTTTCTGTTTTTGAATTTTTAAAAGATTCAAATATAAGTTTTAATTATTTATATTTTTACCAGAGGTAGATAATTATCTGATGTCGACATGGTAACAATCTTGGCTTTAGAGAAGTAAGGGAGAATTCTACACAAATCTGACAAGATCTGGATCAGATATCCTATCCCATGATTATCATATTTTTTATTTTATTTTCGTAATTAAGATTATCTTAAATGTCATGATTAGGGTTATAGAGTATTAAAATATTTTAATATTATTTTTGCAGATTTTTTTATTTTTTAGTTTTACCATTTTAATATATATGACTTTCTTTTAAAAGCAAAAACTTAAGAAAAACCAATAATTCAGAAAACTCAGGAAATTAAAATTAAAATTAAATATCACATCTCAAATTCATTTTTATAGTTTGTTTTCTTTTGGAAGAAATAGTTTTAATATTTCTATCTCTTTTTTCTTAAGATTAAAATGCAAGAAAATGAGGAAAAAGATATTGTTTTAAATCAAAATCTTGGCTCTAATTGAAAATTTTATTCAATTCTATTTTTAAATTTCAAAATTTTCATTTTTACTATTTTTTATTTTTTTCGGGATGTTACAGTTTTTGAATCTGAAAAACCGAACTAACCAAGAAACCGAACTTGTCTTTGTAGCACTGGCTCCATTCGGTCGGTCAATACTCAATCGATCCCCATTTCTCCCCGCACCTGCACCATCCCCTCGGCCTTGTCTCCTTCCCTTTCCCCGCACCCCCTCGCCTCCCTCCCTCTCCAAGTGGCTCGCGCGCGGCTCGATGGCTCCCTCCCGGCCTCCTGCGGTCCCACCGCATTCCCCCTCCCTCGGTCCCTCGTCTCCCTCTCGCGTGGGCGCGGTTGCACCCGGCGCCCCCTCGCCCCCACCGCGAGAGGCTTCCTCGGCCACAAGGCTCTCCGACTCTCCTCGCGAGGTTCCTTCGGCCACAAGATGGAGCTGAAGCCGTGGCCGTTTCGGAGCAAGAAGGGCGTCAAGACCCTCACCGGGAGAGCATCTTCGGCAAGCGTAGCTTCGTGGCACGAGCGCGGCTCAACGCCGAGAGGAGAGACCATGACATCATCGTCGAGAGCTCGTTCGCTGGCTGAGGGAGCGGGAAATGTGGTTTTCTATGTGTTTTGTGGGTTCTTGATGCCATGGCGTGGCAACGTGGCTGGGTGTGTGCGGCACAGGCGGGGCAACAGTGATGGTGGGCGCTATGCACAGGCCAGAGGCCGCGACCGAGGCAGGCTCCGTTGCAGCGTGGGCGCAAGCTAGCAGAGTAGCAGATCGATCTTGAGAGGTTCACGTGGAGAGTTTCGGTGAACCGAAAAGGTCGAATAACCGAATCAAATCTTTTTTATTAATTCGGTTCAGTTTTCAAATTTATTCGGTTCGGTTCGGTTAACAGTTTTCGAAAACCGAATTTTTTTTAAAAAAAAACCGAACCAAAAAAATGAATTAACTGAATGCCCACCCCTAATCTCAACGTCCTATATTCATTTCCAGCCTTGCCCCCATCCTTTCTGTTGCCGGCGAGCTCAGCTAGGGTGCTTAGCTTTCCTCTTTACTCTATCTCTATAACATGTGGCCCCTCTTGTCATAGTAGAACTTAATTAGGATTAGTTTAACTTGTTTAATCGTGTTTAATTCTTATAAGTCTATGATATGTGTGAAGAGGAACGCGGTATGCTACGCTAGCACAAAAAAAATCTACCGCGAAACCAGAAAGCTACTCGCAAGAAGGGGATCATAGATAAGATTACCACTAGACGCGTAGTTGCGGAATCCTTCGCGCGTCGATGTAGTGGATCGTCCTCGCCGCAGTCGTTGCGTCGATGTAGTGGATCGTCCTCGCCTTGCTGTGGATCGTCCTCCCACGCCGCAGTCGTAGCAGCGTCACCGCAGAGTCCACATGTCCAGAGATGGAACGCCGTGCGTCCGTGTGCAAGCACCGGTCGCTCGGCAGCGGCGAGAAGAGTAGGCTAGGGTTTGAGTGAATCACTCCTAAACCGTGAGAAAGCACACCCGCACCCTCCTCCTCCCTCCTTATATAGCCACGAGATGAAACCTAAACTAGGGCCCATCGTGCTAAGCCCACGAGGTTCATTAATTACGGATCCAATCCAAATTAATGCGTCCCACCATTAAGTGTGTGACCTGCGCAGTTCACGTGACGTTTGGACATGGATTGAAAAACTCCTTTTCAATCCAATAGTTGGTAGTGGCTTCTTGCAAAGTATGCCAACTCCCAAACATACTATGATCAAATCGGACAGAACCTATCAAAAGTACTCATGTAATAATCCCTTTGCCTAGTATATGAAGATTGATCTCAAATCGGACAGAACCTATCAAAAGTACTCATCTTGACTGCTTACTTCCCTCTGCACGTTTCATAGTAAACATGAAAGCTACCTTTATAACTATCCGGTTAGGAAGTAGTGTTTGATAGCCCCAAGGAAAACTATTACAATGTAGGGAATATGACAATCTCAGGTCTAAGGATCATACATCTACTAGGTATGAGATACACTGATGACACATAAGAATGAAACATTCTCGCAGTGTCCCATTGCGGGTCTATCTAACCCATGTTCTTCAACATGCGTCCACAATGTATAGATGATATCTCCATATCCCATGATCTATGAAGCATGATCATCGATCACTACATGTGCTGATCTATTCATCGTTGTCCTATACGATGATATCCGATCAGAGATATTTATCGAATTACATCATTAAGTAAAGAGCTTCATAAGCAAGTCACATACTTGTTGATCAATACAATGATATACATTCATTGGACCAATAATCATATTATTATTCATAAACATAGTCATGTTACAATCATCTAAATGATTGCCTCAAGGGCATAACACTAACAATGTGGGCCCACTTAGGGTTCATGGCATAATTTATATTTCAAACCAGTTTTTAGATTTGTATCACACATAGCCTGGCCCCATATATTAGTCTGCTTTTTTGAAAGTTAGGACCCACTTGTCAGCCCCTTTGAAAGAAAAAATTATTTTCTTTAAATGAAAAATGTGCTTTCAAACTCAAAGGAAATATGCCTTCTCTGTTAGAAGACGTAATCTCTGATATTACGCCTTCGACGTCAACCCCCCCTCCCCTCTTATTTTTATTTTTAGGATTTTTCGAGCTGAGCTAAATTCAAATGCTTATAACTTTTGCGTACAAACTCCAAAATGAGTTAAACCAGTTTATATTTTTTTTCTAAAATCATGCTCTTTTCTAATCTACAAAAATATTTGAATTTTGTTTCTATTTATATTCATTTTGTTCTTATTTGTGTTTTACGACATAATGCGTGTAGACACATACGTCCCGAAGACTTCCATTATCGAACTAGAAGACTATCAAGTGTTCAACGAGCAAGGCAAGCACCTCCTTTGATCATATTGATCCTACTATTTCACTTAATTTATGTTGTTTTACAAAATTATGTATCCATCCATGCGTGTACTTTTAGTAAAATGGCTATATTATGAGTATCGATAGATAGTCCTACTTGTTGTATAAAACTTCCTTAATAAATAGATAATATTTCTATTGAAATCCATAAGATAACGGTTAGAAAATAACAAATATCAACCTTGGGTATACTCGATTGTGCATACATGTGCTTAGCCATGCATTAGAATTAGGAGGAATAAATGAATGGTTGAAACATTTGTTTGGAAATATGAATTTCAACATGATGGACTAGATGTGTTACCTATGTTATTTTGGTATAAAAATCAAAACTAAAAACTAAGTTTTGTCGTGGGCGAGTTATTGGTATAATCTCTGAAGTGTGAGGGATGAACTTATACTTGGTGCTGTATAATCTGAGATAGATGTGCAACCACAAGTGCTATTTATGGGGTGGCCCTATCTTACTAAGTTACCTAGGACTAGCTTTGCACATTGAAAGATCGTAGTAATAAGGGCAACATGGGTAGGTTTGCTCAAAAGGGTTCCCTCACTGAGGTGTTGGGGCTAAAGCTTACCGATACAATGGTGCATGCCTTACTATGGGGGAAATGATTATGATAGGGATGGACTGTCATTGATATTATGTGTACGAGAATTTTACTTTCGCCGCCATAGCAAGGGTCAACATCAACTAGGCTAGTGCAAGTTAGGTCTAGGTGACGTAACAGTTTTGTTATAATCTCTTAGTCGTACACCTATGGAGTGTGTCAAACGGACAGTCTAACTTGATCATATCTTATGGGTAAAGTTGTACACCTCTGTAGAATGTAAAACTTTTAAAAAAGCCGTGTTCACAGTCATGAGTGACTTAGTGCACTAGCACCTAGTTAGTCTTGAATCTTTTTGCAAAAATTGGAATTGGAAAATGGTGGATAGCCATGATATAGATGTTATGCCAGGTGAATGGCTGGGAATAGGTCGATGATCACGATCATAGAGGATTGTGATTTTCTCATATTTATGCTACATACTTGTTATTTAAATACGTGACAACTAATCTTTAAAAGTTCGTTTGCAATCTACTACTTGTTATTGTTAAATAAATCTCGCTTTATGCAAAATATGATAAGATGATACGATAGCCATTCTTTTGACATAGCCTTACAAAAATTTATATTTGTGATACACTATAAGTCTTGCTGAGTATAAATATACTCACCCTTGTTTGTTGATAGTTAGAGGACATGGGAATCGTTGTTCTCGACAATTCACACTTCTCCGCAAGTATCAGGAAATTTGACGACATTCTTTACTAAGACATAATCTAGTTGGTTGCCTGTGATTTTGGGTCAAAGCATACCGCTGGACCTAAGAGTTTTATTTTGCTACTTTCTGCTGCACTCTACTCATGATCATTTGGAACAATGGCCACCTTTTGTTGGAAGAACTATGTATTGGTTGCATATAAGGTCACTATTTTCAATATCTACGCTATGTTGTGTATGGATGTGATGACAATGTTGTGAATGTATGTACTAGCTACTGATCATAGTACTAGTACGGTATACACATGAGGCCCTCGGGTATCCTACATCCAATGGGGGTCTCAATAGTGTTATCATACTAACTATAGGTTAAGCCCTAGTTATAATGGCTGTTAGCATAAGGACCGGGTAATTCAACACACTATTTTGAAAAGGTTATAATAATTATAAAACAAAGAGCTTCGGCTATTCTTTTCTCCTTAGGATCTTTCCTCTTACCCTTACTTTCATTTGGTTTCTAACACTCTCTTTCCTCAAATTGTTTATAGATGGATCACATTTTTATTTATTCTCATACGGCATAACATAACCCTTATTTATACAAATAAAATTCGTGCGGAGGTAATCTTATTTATTTCTCGCAATATCATTTTGCAGCACTGTGATGTGAAATGAAAATTTTATGTTATAAAACATCCTGAAAATTTTCCATTTATCTTTATTTCTTTCCACGATAGCAGCAAACAAAGTTTTTTTTCACACATATAGGTTCATCACCCTAACGTATTTTTTCGTACTGTGCAATATGGACAAATTTAACATCAAAATTTTGTACCTAAGCATAACATTATGTGTACTACGATCTGATGGATTTCTTAGTACTTTCAAAATAGCACATCATCCACTTCTTTAGTTACATGGTCTATTTGGCCGATCGCCTTGTTGCTGAAAAAGAATTTTCGAGCAAGACTTAAATTTGGATGTTCTCTCTCATTATTATTACTTGTTGATAGCGGATGTAATCGCCATGTATTGTATAATCAAGAGATTACATATATGTAGCCATCTCAAGCCAATAACAACCGTACGATTTATAGCAACAGAATCGACGGGATTGGCGAGAGATAAGGCAAGCATGCAGCTCAAAACAAAGCAAGGAATCAACCCAGCTAAACTGCAGATAAATACCAAATAATCTGCTAACACTTGCTACTCTTCTTTTCCTCGCATATGGATGTGATGCAAAGTTTAATGAATGTGTACACTAGTCACCGATCATGTGACTAATACGGTATATATATGTAGGATCGAAATGTACTAATCTAGCAAACAGAGGGGGTGAATAATTGCGCGGAAGCTAAAATCAATTTTTCGACTTTTGAAATACCCCAAACAACGTCAGATCACTTGAGTTGTATTCAATAAGAACCTTATTGCACCAGACCAAATTTGCACACGTATGCCAGACCAAACTTTGCTTCGGAGTTTGGACAGAGATTTTCACATGTACGCCGGACCAAATTTCTACTGTAACAGGGAAAGTCAGTTTACGCAGGACCACATGAAAACAGCCTGATACATATTAACTAAAACAGAAATTAATGAAGATCCAACCGTTGGATCGATGTGAAATTTTAACTGTAGAAACTATATTCGATTCTGAAGCTAACCCAAAAAGAATCAACACAATCAGACCTGTGGATCGAGAGTTATGTCCTTCGAAAGATGGCTAAAACAAATCTAGATCAAATAATGATGGAAACTGATTTCAAAGGCTACGACGGACTTATCTTAAAAAACAATATTACCAAAGATCCAACCATTGGATTGACATGAAATTTTAACTGTAGAAACTAGATTCAATTATGAATCTAACCCAATAAAAATCAACTCAATCGGATCTACGGATCAAAATATATTACCTTCGCAAAATGACTGAATCAGGTGATGACGGAAATTGATTTCCAAGGCTACGCCGGACCAATCTTCAGAACTTCAGCTACCACGGACCAATCTTCGGATACTTAAGCTACCACGGACCAATCTTCAGATACTCCAGCTCAAAGAAAAATAGCCAATCTTCTAGTTACTGGATGTTATCTTTGCATGCATACACCTCCAAACATGCATGCATCAATCGATGCAACTTCTAGTCGCCAACACCAACGTGAAAACTTCTAGTCACCTGAATTTTTCTTCACAACACAGGACCTCCAGACTTGGCGCTAGGGAGAAAAGAAATTCTCTGACCGCAAGGAAAACGAAATCACAGAGGCGGCGGAAAGAGCTAGCAGTCATGCCGCGAGAAGCACTCTGACCATAAAAGTTCTCTTTTTATTTCTCTTTGTCTAATCTGATTACAGTACTCCAAACAAAGAGTACAAACCCTAAAATCTTAGCGCTCAAAAATATTACAGAAACTTAAAAAAAAACTCTCCCTCAAAAATATCCCATCGGATGAACCAACCCAAGTTCTCCCCGAATAAAAGCAAAACGAGAAGAGGATAAAGGTTTTGTGAAAATGTCTGCCAACTGATGTTCAGTATCCACATGATGAAGCACAATATTTCCCTTGTCTACATTATCTCTAAGAAAGTGAAATCTGATCTCAATGAGTTTTGTTCTAGAATGTTACACAGGGTTCTTAGCAATGCATATTGCACTAGTGTTATCACACAAAAGAGGAACACTATACAAATTAACCCCATAATCTTTAAGTGTAGCTACTATCCAAAGAATTTGAAAACAACAACTAGCAGCAGCCACATATTCAGATTCAGTAGTTGATTGTGCAACAGAAGATTGTTTTCTAGATGACCATGCGATAAGAGAATTACCCAAGAAGTGACATGAACCATATGTACTTTTTCTATCAATTCTACAACCTCCAAAATCAGCATCAGAAAATGCTCTTAAACTAATGCATGAGGAAGCAGAAAGTCATATGCCAAAGTCTTGAGTACCATGATGATACCTGAAAATCCTCTTGACGGCTTGTCGATGTGAAGCACGTGGGGAAGCTTGAAAACGAGCACACAAGCACAAAGCAAATTGTATATCTGGCCTTGATGCAGTGAGGTACAAAAGTGAACCTATCATGCTTCTATATTCCTTTTGATCAACCGGCTCACCATCTTCATTTGGATTAAGTGTGCAAGTGCCTCCCATGGGTGTCATGATCGGCTTGCAGTTTTTCATCCCAAAGCGATGAAGCAAATCTTTTGTGTACTTACTTTGATGAACAAAAGTATCTTCCTTTGCTTGTTTGATTTGCAGTCCCAAAAAGTAAGTTAATTCACCCATCATACTCATCTCAAATTCCTTCTTCATGATTTCTGAAAACTCAGACACTAAAACATGAGAGGAATCACCAAAGATAATATCATCAACATAAATCTGAACAAAAAATTGATCATTGCCTTGCTTGAGTAAAAAGAGAGTTTTGTCAACTTTTCCCATTGTAAACCCCTTTTCAAGTAAAAAGGTTTTTAGCCTATCATACCATGCTCTAGGGGATTGTTTTAAACCATACAAAGCTTTTGACAATTTGTAAACATGATCTGGAAACTTTGGATTTTCAAAACCAGGTGGTTGCTTAACATAAACTTCCTCATTGATATAGCCATTTAGAAAAGCACTTTTCACATCCATTTGATACAATCTAAAACCTTTAGATGCAGCAAATGCTAAAAGAATTCTAATGGCTTCAATTCTAGCAATGAGAGCAAAGGTTTCATCAAAATCTAAACCTTCAATTTGTGAAAACCTTGAGCAACCAATCTAGCTTTGTTTCTAACAACAACACCATCCTCATTTTGTTTATTTTTGAAAACCCATCTTGTTCCAATAATATTAAAATCAAGAGGAGGTGAAACAAGTTTTCAGACTTTATTACGTTCAAAATTCTCTAATTCCTCATGCATGGCATTGATCCAAGATTAAATCGGTTAATGCATGAGATATATCTTTGGGTTCAAAAGAAGCAACAAAAGCAGAATGAGCATGAGAATCAGAAGCAATAAACCTGGACCAAGTGACTCTCTCATTTAAATCTCCAATCATCTATTCAGGTGGATGCCTCCTCTGAATGTGCAAAGGAGCTGTAATTTCAGAAACTTCTCCTTCTTCATCTTCATTTTCAGCATGTACAGATGATGTTGTAGCTTGAGAATGCTCAGCTGTATGTGATGTAGTGGTAGGTGCCAAAGGTGCTACAGCTGGTTGTACAGTAGGAATCAATACTTCATCCTCAACATCATCATCATCGTCCTCATGAACAAAGATAATCTCCCCCTGAACATATGTACCTGTACCTGCATTGTCAGGTCTAGTACCTGGACTAGCCTCATCAAAAGAAACTTCACAGGTTTCTACAATTTTGTTAGTTTCCAAAACAAGTGCACGGTAGCCACGTGTATGAGCGGGGTATCCAAGAAAAATGCCATCCAACGATCTAGCCTCAAATTTATCAAGATTTCCAGATTTCAAGACAAAGCATTTGCATCCAAAAACTCTGAAATGAGAAATGCTAGGCCTATGTCCAAACCAAAGTTCATAAGCAGTTTTACCCAATTTTGATTTTAAGTAAACACAATTTGAAACATAACATGCAGTTGATATCGCTTCAGCCTAAAACTTTCTAGGAGTTTAATATTCGTCTAGCATGGTCCTAGCCATTTCCACCAAAGTTCTATTTTTCCGTTCAACTACACAGTTTTGTTGAGGTACTCTAGGAGATGAAAATTGATGATCAATTCCTTTTTCAACACAAAAGTGATCAAATGAAGAATTTTTAAATTCAGTTCCATTATCACTCCTAATTGCTCTAAGAGACCCTGGGTGATCAATAGATAATCTAAGAACAAGACTTCTAAAATGACTAAAAGCCTCATCTTTACATGCCATAAAATAAACCCAAGAGTATCTTGAATAATCATCAACAATCACAAGAACGTACCATTTACCTCCATAAGACTGAACTCGAGAAGGTCCAACCGTGTCAAGATGTAGTAGTTGTCCGGGCGCGTTTGTCATCACCATAGTAAGAGGTGGATGTGAACTTGCAATCATTTTACCATGTCTACAAGAAGAGTATACTATATCGCTATCACCCTTAAGCTTAGGCAAACCACGAATGAGGTCTAAACCACTAACACGTGTTAGATGATCAAAACCAACGTGACCAAGTCTACGATGCCAAAAGAATAAATCTTTAGAAACATTGGCAACTAGACACCTATGCTTAGAAGAAGGTGATACATCAAAATCAGCTTTAAACACTCTTCCAAATCGAGAAATCCGGAAAACAAGTTCACCTGAAGCATCTAACACTTTGCATTCATTTTTCTTAAAGCATACCTCAAGATCTTCATCAATCATTTGAGATACAGACAGCAAGTTATATTTCAGGTTTTCAACAAGAGCAACATCTTTAAACATAAACTTGTCATTTACCTGCACTGTACCTTTTGCCACAACTGAGCTTGAAGAAGCATCTCCAAAAGTTACACTTTCAGCACGAGATGCACGAGTGAGGGAGGAGAACCAATTTTCATCACCGGACATGTGGCGTGAGCATCCGGAATCCACTAGCCATATGTCCTCCTTCCTCGCGCGAGAAGCCTACATAAAAGCAGAAAATGTCGAGGCCTCAGTACTGGGGTTAGAAATAAGATGTTTAGGAATCCAGTACTGAGACACGCAACGCATAACAGTAGGCACAACACGAGTGTTCTTATGCACAAAATCAGATTTTCCCTTTCCCGTGTTTCTAGCAACAAAAGGTGTTTGCATCACCCTAGGCACATAATGAGGAGTAAATTGTGCCTGTCTGAAATTAGATCTAGCCTTAGCCTTTTCTTTCTTTTGTTGTTTGGCTAGTCTAAAGCAAAAATTTACTAAGTGTCCATCTCTACCACAATAAGTGCAAGTGTACTTAACACGATGTTTAGCTTTAGAGGTAGAAGCAACATTTGCATTCATTATAGTAGAAGATAAAACTCCAGCAGACTTAAAAACATTTTGCTTAGGCTCATTGGCAATTTCAAAATTTTCACTTTCAAGTGCCTTAACAACAGTGGGGGCAATTGATTTATGATGAGCATAAGAATCAAAACCTAAACCTTTGTTATGAGTGCTGACCCTTGATTGATCCAAAATCATGTTTAGGTTTTTCTTTCCTTTAGTAAAATGTTCTAAAGATTTTTCCAAGTAATCAACCTTTCGAGAAAGAGTTAAACAATTATTACAGGGAACGTCCACTTTTCCTTTTTGCTTGTGACAAGTTGAGCATGAAAGAACCTCATGTGTGAGCAAATCATTTGTCATTTAAGAAACTCTAGCATTTTCATCTTTCAATTTTAATTCAAGAATTGAACATTTAGAACAAGAAATTGAATTATGCAAATCATCAGTGGAACAACTAGCATGTCTAACATGTTTCTCATTTTTCTTATTTTGCTCTAATAAGAAAGCATGTTCTTTCCTAAGCAAAGTGAGCTCATTGTAAATTAAGTCACATGTTTTGCAAGCATCATCATCAGGAATCAAAGATTTAAGTCTAGCGATTTCAGAATTCAATGATTCCACAAGAACGTCATGTTTCTTAATTTTCTTGTCGCGTTTATCAAGCAATTTACCAAGACGAGCAACAGCAATAGCTAATTCATCATAAGAAGGTTCTACCTCATTGAAGTCGCTGTCATGATCGTCCTCGGTGAAGCTGTCGTTGCTTCTAGCCATGAGACACAACCCTGTCAATTCATGCTTGCTTGGAATTGTTGTGTTATCTTCACTGCTCTCCGAGTCCACATCGCTCAAATTTACTTGTTCAAGAGCGGAAAGAACCCGGTGGACAACTTTGCGATTGATGAAGTTCCTCTTCTTTTTATCAATTGGAGAGAACTTCTTCTTTTCTTTTCTTTTCTTTTGTCATTGTCCTTCTCCTCCTTGATGCTTTACGCAAGTTTAGGACAATTTGAGCGAATGTGGTTGAGATCACCACACTCATAGCATCTTAGAGGCCACCACCAACTCTCTTCCTCATTCTCACATTCGCAAAGCTTTATTAAAGCGAGAGGAGAGTAGTGCCAAGTCTTCTTCAGAAATTCCTCGATCTGTTCATCGATTAGTGAAGACAAGGAAGACAAAGCAAAACTTGAAGAAGAATTAGCATTTGACATGTTAGGGTTAGAGATCAAAGCAATCGATTTAGAATTACCCTTTCTAGCAAGAACATCTAATTCATGAGTCTTCAACTTAGAATAAAGAACATCTAATGTGAGTGTGCTCATGATAGTAGATTCTTGTATAGATGTTACTTTCATCTCCCACATCGACATGTCCAAAGCACTAAGCATTTGTCTAGCATTAGCGATGTCAGAAACTAACACCAACAAAGACGCAAATTGCTAAGAATTTTATTAAAGCGTGCAAAAAAGTCATCCACAGACTCACCAGGTTTTATCTCGAAACGCATATATTCTTTTTTGTAAATATCTTGGCGAACCTCTTTGACAGTGTTTGATCCTTCATGATAGTCACAAAGAGATTTCCATACCTCATATGCGGTTGAAGATGAACCACTCGGTCGAAGTCGCTGCGTCCCAAGCCCTAGATGATCAAGTTGCGCGCCTTGCTGTTTGCTTCAACATGTGCGCGATTGGCGTCGTTCACGTTGTCGTTCTCGGGCACTTCATATGGTTTGTAGACCTTCTCCCAAATTGCAAAGCCCTGAGCTTGAATGTATGCCTCCATCTTGGCTTTCCAAAACTAAAAATCAACACCATCGAAAACACAAGGTTTTGTCGAATATCTATCCATTGCTTATGATTTCTAATCACCGGTTAAGATTAATTAGAAAAACCTTGCTCTGATACCACTTGTAGGATCGAAATGTACTAATCTAGCAAACAGAGGGGGGTGAATGATTGCGCGGAAGCTAAAATCAATTTTTCGACTTTTGAAATACCGCAAACAACCTCAGATCACTTGAGTTGTATTCAACAAGAACCTTATTGCACCAGACCAAATTTGCACATGTATGCGGACCAAACTTCGCCGGAGTTGGACAGAGATTTTCACGTGTACGCGGACCAAATTTCTCAGAGCGAGGAAAGTCGGTTCTGGCGGACCACATGAAAACAGCCTGACATATATTCACTAAAACAGAAATTACTGAAGATCCAACCGTTGGATCGATGTGAAATTTTAACTGAAACTATATTCAATTTCGAAGCTAACCCAAAAAGAATCAACTCAATCAGATCTATGGATCGAGAGTTATGTCCCTCGCAAGACGGCTGAAACAAATCTAGATCAAATAATGATGGAAACTGATTTCAAAGGCTACGACGGATCTATCTTAAAAAATAAGATTACCGAAGATCCAACCGTTAGATTGACATGAAATTTTAACTGTAGAAACTATATTCAATTATGAATCTAACCCAATAAAAATCAACTCGATCGGATCTACGGATCAAAAGATATTACCTTCGCAAGATGACTAAATCAGGTGATGACGGAAATTGATTTCCAAGGCTACGCCGGACCAATCTTCAGAACTTCAGCTACCACGGACCAATCTTCAGATGCTTCAACTACCACGGACCAATCTTCAGATACTCCAGCTCAAAGAAAAATAGCCAATCTTCTAGTTACTGGATGTTATCTTTGCATGCATACACCTCCAAACATGCATGCATCAATCGATGCAACTTCTAGTCGCCAACACCAACATGAAAACTTCTAGTCACCTGAATTTTTCTTCACAACACAGGACCTCTAGACTTGGCGCTAGGGAGAAAAGAAATTCTCTGACCGCAAGGAAAACGAAATCATAGAGGCAGCGGAAAGAGCTAGCAGTCAAGCCGCGAGAAGCACTCTGACCATAAAAGTTCTCTTTTTATTTCTCTTTGTCTAATATGATTACAGTACTCCAAACAAAAGAGTACAAACCCTAAAATCTTAGCGCTCAAAAATAAACCGGAGACACCTCCCCCTATTTATACTGAGCAAACATAAAGAGATTGAATACAACTCCACTTCCAACATGGAAAGAGTCTGTATACATCTCAACCTGACCCAACATGGCCAAAAACAACTCTTGCACGCATGTACAGCCCACATGCTGTAAATACGTGACTAGCCAGCCTCCATGTGCATGTTCTCTAGCCCGAACGTTCCGCATAACATCCTTGACCACCAAGACCTCGATTCCTTCTCTGAATCTAGTCCCGAACCTCAGTTCCTCCATGAACCTAGTTCCGATCCCGTCATCGACCACGTTCGCCCTTGAGCAACACCTGCACATGAATAAATAAGAAAACAAATCCGAGCACAAGTCCACGACTTGACTCAACGTCAATCCATGCAAACACTCACACGAGCGCATTGCATCAAGCAAAACCAATATCATGCTATCACCAGCATATCAAATAATCATCAGACATAGCACATGCACAAGCACCACACATACCATAATCACAACCACTTTGCAATACCAATTTCATTACTCAGCCAATTTTTTAGCACATGATTTCGCAATATATAAGAATTCAGAATGCAAATTCTGGGTCCCAACACAAAAAGAAAAACACACTAACAGAAGGGTGGCAAAAACGAAATAAGCAGATTTCCGATAGCAGAAACAATATTGCACACATTTTGAGTGGCATTGACAAAATATTCTTCGACGAATCGGTAGTCCTAACAGTGAAGTCAAATATTCACATTGCGGATTTAAGCTGTGCTATATTATTTGTTGTTTTGGGATCCATGGAAGAGCTGGCAGGCATCCACATTTCATAACAGACTAGTGTGAAAAATAATTCTAAGGGGGTGGACTCCATAGGCCACAGCCATCTGATCGTGAGCCACGAAGCGATGATTAGAGAACCGCCTTCACTTTGGAGAGTCCCACTGCAATCGTCGATCTCTATTCAGGTTCTAGCAGCGTCGATCCTTCATCCTTATGTGCCTTTTTCTTTCAAAAGACAGGCTATAAACGCGTAGTATTACAGTAAACGAAGTCTGTCGGTATTTTCTTCTGATCCTATGCCATCTGCACACCCTGTTCAACGGAGGATATGTTATAATACAGATGTTCTGATGAATCAACTCCTGTGACCGAGAAGACACAAATGCACTCTAGCCTATGGGAGGTCTCATCTCTTGTCCTATATAAATCCCAACCGGGATTTGCCCGCATAAACAAAAAGAAGACTGATGGACCTTACACCTGCTGGCCGTATGGATGAAGACCCTGAACGCCTGTTCATGTGCTCTAAACTTTACATTGCAGCGTTTCAGGGGCGCACGCAGGAGGTCACCGGACTCCTAACAGGATGCGGCGAGGCGTCTGTGGCAGCGAGGAACGGTCGACCATCCCCGGCAGCGCAAGCGAACAGTATGCTTCTACTATGTAATTCCTTACATCAGTTGTGCGGTTGGGGGTCTTGATAGAAGAGCATAGAAGATGTTTTAACTGAAATTGGAGTAATCAGAAGAACAGCAGTGAAAGCAAAGGAGTTTCTTCTGCAAACGTACCTGGTCTTTAACTCTCTATATGTCGATGCATCAGAAACAATAAGTTCATGGAAAAAATTTCAACAGAAACAATCCGTATCAGAGGAGAGGAGGGGAAGGAAGAGTTGGTGGGGCAGGTGGAGGGGTGGGTGGTGGAAATCTTTTATTTTGCATATAGGATGATAATCTTTAGTTCTCTACTGACTTTGCGAGCAAATCTTCAATGATGAAAGCACAAACATTTTTTCAGCTAATCACCATGGACCCTGTAACACTCGCGAGGTGACCGCAGAGCGAAGCACGCTTCTCCACATCGCCGCCGGCCAGGGGCACGGCGGCCTGATCGCCGAGCTCTGCTGTCGGGACAGCAGCCTCCTCTCCTCGGTGAACTCGGCGCTGGACACGCCGCTGCACAGCGCGGCGAGGGCAGGGCACGCTGACGCGGTCGAAGCCATCGTCCGGCTGGCTCGAGCTAATGTGGAAGAGGACAGGCTCCGCGGGGTTGTATGCGGCCAGAACGAGACCGGAGACACGGCATTGCACCTGGCCGCCAGACACGGCAATGGCGCGGCGGTGGAGAGGCTGATGAAGCTAGCGCCGGAGCTGGCGTCGGAGCTGAACAATGCCGGCGTGTCGCCGCTGTACTTGGCCATGATGAGCAGGTCAGTGCGCGCCGTCAGAGCGGTAGTCCGGTGTAGCGGCGCATCGGCTGCTGGACCAAACTCACAGAATGCTTTGCACGCTGCTGTTCTTCAAAGTTCAGGTCAGTTCCTCACTTCCTTGACTACATGGGAATCGTGAATTGGGAATTTGGAATGTCTTTCAACTTTACATGCACTGAGTAACTTTTCGGGAATTCAAGGGGAATTTGGAATGTCTTTCAACTTTACATGCTCAATGGGAATTCAAACTGATCGATCAAACAAACCAGCGGGGCATGTTGATGAGTGGACAATTACATGTCTAAAGGTTTCACCATTTCCGATGTGATAAGGTCAAAGTAAATTAAAAAAATTAAAGAGAAGTACCACGCAGATCAACTTGTGATATTCAAAATGCAACAAGGCACGCACTGCTATGCAAATGAAACTGCACCACCCATATGTATACAGGACATGCTAGCCCGTTTGCTCAAGGAAACACGGCCTAAGTAACTAGTTCGCGACGTGTAGAAGGATCTAATTAATTAATAGTCTCTTGCCAGAATGCAGAGCGAAGAACTAGCTAGCGAGTAGAGAATAGATGGATGGTTCGATAAACAACTTTGTCCATCTGTGCCATGATTTTCTCATGGTGCGGGTCCTAGCTTTAATATATATATTTTTTTACTTTCTCGCCCGGAAATTTGCTCACCGACACTGAAAATATATAAATTGAAAAAACAACCTCCAACCGAGGATGACAAACGGAGGCCATTGGACAACTTGTCAATAAAATTAACACCAATGTTATTACCCAGAACACGAATTCTTTGTCGATTTAATCACTTTGAGCAAACTATAATAGCTTTTTTTTTTGTTACACTTGCCGTGCTCGTTCTCTTTTTTTTTTTTTGGTGTTACTCTCTTTTCGTGTGTGTTGTTTAATGGAAATTAAGCAATATAATGCTATGTACTAAATTTTATTTATAACCTACCTGGGTACTCGCATATTGCTCTTAAGCAGACGTGGATGACCATGATTTATCCTGATGATGTAGAATGTTTATGATGATGTAGCTCGCTGGAATATTAAATTGCTCTTAAACTAGAATATTTATATATGATGATATAGCTCGCTGGAATTCAAGGGATCAACTCCCCATTTTAAGTTGGAGGGATCGTATAAGCTGTTGCTTTCCTCCTCAAGGTTGACCGTTTTCCATGTGACACAACGCGTAGAGAAGTCAAAGTGAATTAAAAAATTTGTAGAGATAAGTACCACGCAAATCAGCTTATGGTATTAAAAATGTAAGAAGACACAGCAAGGCAAATGAACAGCTGCACCATCTGTATACAGGAAATTCTAACCCATTTGCTCAACAAAATACGGAATTATGTTGCTACTTCAGTCAGGCTGTGTGCTAGTGTCATGTCAAAAAACAGTAAAAGAATTAGGAAATAGAGGACAGATGGACGGTTTTATACACATTTTGTCTGTGGGCTTTGTTTTTCTCACGTTGAGGTAGCTTGCATCTACTTCTCTCTCACTTTTTTACATCACATAGGGCACAGCTCAGTACCACTGGAAAAATGACGAGATTGTGAGTTTAACAAGGGCCAAGGAGGCAAGGACCACTTGTCAGTTTGTTATATGTTTTCTAGTCTTGTCGTGTTCTAATATTCTTGACACCATCTGTCGCCATGTTAGCCATCCGTGGATCATTCAAGCAAAAGGACATACCCTTCTATTTTTATTGCACAATACACGCCGTCATTTTAATCGGTTTAGTATTTCGTTTTGCTAAGTATCATGCACTGGCCTGCATCTCTATGCACACCTTTCCCATCCTATGATAGCGATTCTTGATCTAAGCCCATTTAGGATTCATATTTCATCGCTAAATTTAGATTCCTTGGATAGGAGGTGATCATGGCAGTGGTGGTGGAGACAAAGTAGGATCGGAGGCCGTAGTGAGGTAGCAATGCCATCAGCAGACGCCAACTATTTGTGGCCTTCAGTTGATTGTAGGATTAATGACCAGCACAATAGTAGAGAGGAGGTGACAGGTCACGAAGGATGTAGGGGTACTAAGAGTTTGAATGGTGGTCAACTGTCACCCTTATGTTAGTGGCTATATATGCCAGGTCATGTCTGCCAGTAGGCATGACAAAACCATCAAAACTAGTGTCGGGAGAGGGTGTCAAACGATTTAGTCTCAAATGTAGCTGCACTTAGATTTAGATGAACATTTTCGTTCAAAATGTATATATGTGGTAAGAATGTAGATCCGGTGTAAACTAGACATTTCTGAAAGAAAAGGAGTAGTATGGATTTTTTTCCCCCATTTCCCTTTACAACTGGTCAGCTATGTGCTCCAGGCTTACAAACATAATTACGAAGCATTCCATTATTTGCAGAAATGGCTTCTTTGGTACTGCGATGGAGGCCAGCACTTGCCACCAACCTTGACATAAACAAGAGCAGCCCACTGCATTTCGCTTCATCTGACGGCGACTGTTCTATCATCCAAGAAATCATAACTTATGCACCACCCAGCACTGCATACCTGCAGGACAGTGAGGGCCTCTCAGCTTTGCATGCTGCAGCACTGATGGGTCACGCAGCTGTTGTCCGCTTGTTGCTACAATTCTATCCTGCTTCTGCAGACATTCGTGATAACCATGGCAGAAGCTTTCTGCATGCTGCAGCTATGAAAGGCCGCTCTTCCATTGTCTCATACGCTATAAAAAACGGGATGCTAGAACATCTTTTGAACACACAAGACAGGGAGGGAAATACACCACTCCATCTGGCTGTTGCTGCAGGAGAATACAGTGTTATTTCTAAGCTCTTATCCAGTGGGAAAGTGCAAGCCCACATTATGAACAATGCAGGCCAAACCGCATCTGACCTCGTACAGAATTCAATAGGTTTCTTTTCAATGGTAATTAAACTCTCCATCTTTTATCCTTAATCTATAGCTAATTTTGCAGTCATTTCATATGGCAAAGTATATGACACATTTTGCCAACAAGCAGGTAACGTTAGTGGTGAAGCTTTATGTTTCCGGAGCACAATTCAGGCCGCAGAGGCAAGACCATATAGAGAAATGGAATGGTCAGGACGTCATGAAATGGCGAGAGGCTACGTCGAAAAATCTCGCGGTTGTTTCCACGCTCGTGGCGACGGTCGCCTTCTCGGCAGCGTTCAATGTGCCTGGATCATACGGATCTGATGGGTTGGCCAATCTGAGTGGGGATCGATTGTTCAGTGCCTTCCTGGTGTTGGACACCATTGCCGTGACCACTTCTGTGATGGCAACAATACTGCTGATCTACGGGAGAGCTTCGCGGTCTCACCGCTCATGGCTGGGTTTCATGATCTCAATGCACTGCTTGTGGCTGTCACTGAACAGCATGTTGCTAGGCTTCGTTGCAGCTATAGCAGCGGTCATGAGTAAGAAGAAACCTATGAAGATTGCACTGTCTAAGGTGATGTACTATGGGTTGTACTTCTTGAATGTGCTGCTTACAAGCCTTGCAACGCCTGGATCGCTTATAGGTGTTGTGAAGTTTCTGGTAGGCAGTTGCTTCGAACGACAGCGGCGTGTCAAGAGGCGCATCAGTCGGCAGTTTCCCTTCGTCGTCTATTATGTATTCAATGTGGTTGTGTTCATAGTCGTAAATACTATTGCAATTTCTTCAGTTGATGTCACCGGTCAGACGTTTTGAAGATGTAACAGCCTCAAAAATTATAAAATGAAATAAAAATCTTTTGTGTATTATTTTCGAAATTTCTGAATTTTCTGGATTTTCTGTATATTCTTTTGGCTTTTCTTTAATGCAAGAAAGTGAAACAAATAATATGGTAAATAGAAAATGGTAAAAAGTAAAAATGTTAATTCAACAAAAATTTACCAAAGTCCCCATAAATATCTAAGGGCTCTCCTCAGCTTGCTTAAGTCGGTTGGTAAGCTGAATTAGTAAAAATAATAATAAATCAAAGATAATCATGAGTAAATATCTCAGGGTAAAATGGTAAAACAGTTTGGTGAAAATATCTATAAGTCATCCTGACCCAAAATCTTTATCTTGCCGACATCAAAACAGTATCAACCTCCAGTAAAAATATCAAGAATTTACTAATTCATTTTATAATTTTAAAAATTCAAAAACAGTGAATAAATAAACTGGAAAACAGTAATGTCAGAATTTTTAAAAATTAAATAATAATAATTAAAGTCTTTAATTTTTACAGAAGGTGTAGAATATCATTTAAGACTATAATAAAAAGTTTGGTAAAATAATCACTTCATTTAAATCGCAAATTAAAAGAAAAACCGAATGGGCAATGCAGCAACTGTTGCAATGTCAGAATTTTATAAAAATATGCATGCATCATAAAATAGCTAAAATTTTTCAGGAGATTTGTAATATCCTTTACGACCTATGGTAAAAATTTTATAAAATTTTGCCTCGTTTTGACCATCGAAAACTCCGTTGAAAACCCGTTCGGTCTTGAGCCTTCGCCAGACTTCTTTTCTGCTCTCGCTGACATGTGGGCCCGGTTTGTCAGTGAGACAGCTCAGCCGACAGCCGCTGCCAGCTCGCCCCCACGCGTCAGCGACCCAGCCGCGTTCTTCTCCCCTCTCCCCGCTCTCTCTCGCGCGCAGAGACGCCGCCTCTCGGTTCTTCGCGCACCGCCCGCGTCGCATCGCCTTAGAGCCCATATAAAAGCCTCTCCTCGCGTCGCAGCCAACCCAGCTCGCCTCCTGTGCAGCCATTCCGTCGTTGCTTTGGTCATCCTCTCCAATTCCGGCGAAAACCCAAAAGAGGGCAAAACTCCAATTATTTCGCCTCAAACCATTTCGCCTCAAACCATTTCGCCTCGAACCACTTCACCCGAAGCTTCCTTGAGCCTCCAGGAACCCGTTCCAAGCCTCGGCCGAAACTCTTTCTTCCCCGGTGAGCTCCTCCGCCGTGTTCTTCCTCCGCCGTCGCCGTGCACGGTGAGAGCCTTCCTACTTCATTCATTCTTCAAAGCAATTGATGAAATCGGTTCCTTGAGTCGTGCAGGTGCCCATCTGGGTGAAAGCGAAGCTCGGATAGCTCTAGTTTTGCGTCGCCGCCGCTCGGCCATGGCCGCCGCCGCCTCGCCGCGGTGGCGTGCGCGCAGAGCCCTCGAGCCACCGCGCCACCACCAACGGTGCGCGCGGATGTCTGAACCTCGAGTGGAACCCATTCCGCTCCGGAGGCTGCCGCCGCCGGCGAAGCCGCGAACCGCCGCCGCACCTTGCCGGTGGAAACCGCCCGCCCGCCACCTCGGACCGCCGCGCGCGCCGTCCACGAGTTCGCGCGAGTGCGCTGATGCTCGGAGCGGAATCCATTCCGTCATTTCCGGCGCGGATCGCCGCCGGCGAGCTTCGGATGTGCCGCTACCGCTGCAGGTCATCGTCAGCGGGCGGCGATCGACCTCTTCTTGCGAACTGCGTTCTTGACCGATGGGCCCGTCGGTCGATGTCTTGCACATGCGCGAGTCCATCGCCATCCGTCGCTGTCGGTACTCGCTTGATGCGATCACATGTTCACCCATAGCGTCAACCGCGCGCAGTACAAGATCAGAAGTGGCCGATGGGCCCGGACTGTCGGTAACCGGTAGCGGTTCGCCCAAAATGGAAAGCGCGTTTTCGCAGCGAAAGCGTATTTTCCATTTTCGGCAGTTTTCTAATTTTTCAGTATTTATTCAAAACCTAGATATTCATTTAGCTATAACTTTTGAATCATTTAACCAAATTTGATGAAATAAATTTCTAAATTCATCTAAAATCCAGTAGATTCAGAATATGCAAAAATATTTTAGAATTGAATTTTATTTGGATTTCGAATTTAAATTCAAAGAAAAGGTTAGAAATATGTTATACATGAAAATTCTGCAAATGATTTCCAAATTTAGTAAAATAAATTTTATTAGAATCCATGTAATCTCAGAAACCAGAATCTATAAAAATACTTAGGGTGTATTATAAGAAAAATTTAAGTTACAAAATGGGTAGCAAATAATGCAATAATGGTTTAAATAAACTAAATCTTTAAATTGCAAATGAGAACAAGTAACTCATGTAACCATTCCTGAATTTGTGAAATCATTTCATTTGAATATTTCCATCTGATTTCTTTTTAGCCTTATCGAAATTTGGTATTTGATATATGTCGCCATACGACGTGTAGAATCCGACGAACCCGGTGTATTCGACGACCAAGAGTTTGAAGTCGAGGATACTCAACAAGGCAAGCAAACCCCTTTGATCATATTGAACCCAGTTTTATAAATGTCTTCATTAAATGTTTTACTGCATACTTTATTTTATTAAAGCCTGCTATATTTCGGGTAATGGTAGTTGTACCAGTAGACTTATAGAACTTCCTTGATAAGTGGAAAATTGTGAACCTTGATAACCCTAGAATGACGTAGACAATATGTGATATCAATTTAGGTTACTCACATTTAGTAACTTGCTTAGCCATGCTCAAATGAACATACAACCATGACATGATTAAAAATGTTGGTTATGACATTTAAATGGGTATGACCATTTTTGTGGTTGGTATTTTGGTTGAAAAAATGAAAATAAAACTATGGTTTAGATGCGGGCAATTATTGGCAATAGCCGGTTGTGCATGTCTTGCACGTAGTTTAGGGTGGAGATTATTGCCCGTGTCGAGTTAAGGAGCGAACTATGGGTTGTTTTCAGGCCAAGAATATTCATACAACCACAAGTCTTTGGTATGGGACAGCTCTAACTTATTAAGTTGTTTAAAACTAGCTTTGCACTTGGAAGGCGGAGTAGTACGAGTTTGTTTCTTAATGAATTGCTCGACGAGGCGTCTACACCGAGGTGATCATGGATTAAACGTCTACCAATATAACGGTGTCGTCATCATGTGGGTAGTTCCATCATTTCTATGCTCGAGTTCTTACACCACGAATGGGTTTATCGTCACCGTCTTTGGTGCAAAGTTGGGTTTAAATGATGTAACGGTTATAACATGACTCTCTGCGGCACACCAAAGGCGGTGTGCAAATATCGATTGCTCAAAGAGTCGGTCATGTCTTGTGAGAAAGTCGTATACCTCTGCGAGTGTAAAACTAATCGATTAGCGCGTCATGATCATGGACACTTGGTAAAGTCATCACATAGTTAGCGCTTTGCTTATTTTCATAAAAGTGGTTTCTACCACGTGTTGGTCATTTCATTGCGTGCGGGAGGAAATGGTTTTGAGTATGGTCGATATACCCAAACATTCGTGATTTATTTATGCTTACATTCTATCACTTTCAATATTAAATTGCTTTTATTTAAATTCCATTTTGCAATCTATTATTACGTATTTACATTTCAAACCGACTTTCGCAAATTAACCTTAATAGCCTTTCATTGGAATGGGCTGCATGTATTTTAGGATTTGCATAAGTCTTGCGAGTACGTAAGTACTCAACTTGCCTATGTTGATGTTTTTAGGTGAAGAAACAGATTTCCCCGACGATTCTTACGTTGATGCAGGATACGGGGAATTTAACGATGAATTTATCTAAAGATTTTCCCTTGTCAGTTGCCTGTGGAACAATGGGTTAAAAAGGCATACTACAAGAAGTTGTCTCAACTGCAGTTTTACTTTTGGTATTGTAAAAATAATATGTAATCTTACTTCCGTTGTGTAATAAAGTTTGTGTATGACTGTGATATCAATTTGTATTTGTGCGTACTAGCTACTGATCATGGGACTAGTACTGTATGCACATGGTATCCATTTTTGGTATTTATTTATCAAAAATGGGGGCCTTACAGAAGATGAGAATTTTACGATGCATTATATTAGTAGTATATAGCAGGTAATATAAAACAGATCTAGCTATTGATTTGGTAAAGGTATTTCTTCTACTCTACTATCAATGAAGTATAAATAAATAAATACTAGTTAATAGAGCATACTAGCTTGCAGCTACATATTTTATGCTTGATGATGGTCTGCAGCGTTTTGTTCTCTACCAATAGAGTTTCCGCACGCTAATATCTACATGACGTATACCTGCATGTTTGGAATGCAGAAATTGTCATATAAAAAGATCTCTACCATTAACATTGAGTTGTATCTTTCATGTAATAAACAAAAAATTCAAATACATAAGTTAAATATGAGTAAATTGGGAGACCAAGCGTAGCTCAGTTGATCGGTCGCCTGGTGTGTGTGCCACCCGCCCGCGTTCGAGCTCGCTCAGCGCGGGTTGCTCCACGGCACCGAGTGCAAGCGTAAGGGTGTGTGGGTGTGTAGGGTGTCTTGATGCGTTTGTAGCTCGACGGACCTTCTCTTTCGATAGCGAATGTCAAAGCTCTGACCAATTTTTTTTAAAAAAAAAATATGAGTAAATTTTGCAAAACAGCAATTTTACTGAGAAAACTATCAATAAACTATAATTTTCAGTTTAATTTCAAACCAGTCCACCTTTAAGTAGAGATGTAAAAAAAGCACGAGCTAGAGCCTTGATCAGGCTCGCAAACCTAATGAGTCTTAAGCTTGAATAGTGTGGTTAAGACCCCATTTACACCTTCCTAATTTCCCCTCACATGTTTAGCTTATATGTTCCAAAAGTCTAGCTATCGAACTTTTTTTAGATGAGCCCTAGTTTACTCGAGCTTTAGCTGAGCTTTTATTGAAGATAATATGTTAAAGCCTAATTGCCCTAATGTTTTCGAGACAAACTGAAGCTTTGGTCGATCATTTATAGATGGTATTATGCTATACTATAGTCGTCGAGTTTTTTGAGCCAAGCTCAAGACTTCAAAAATTGATTTACGATTTAAATAAACGATAGCTATCAAGATTTAAAAAACCATTCCTCCTTCGTTTGGCTGCCGCCGGGTAGCTATCATTTACCTCGGGATACAACTGAGCTTAGTCCATCCGTCGCCATCATCATCGGTCTCCTGTAAGCTCGATTCAAGCACTACTGGCCATCGTCGAGCACGATCTAGCAACACCAGAGCCAGATCTAGTGTTGCCCGTCGTCCTCGATCTCAACCCAGCTTTGATCCGATGCTTCTCATCGTCCCCGAGCTCTGTGGCTTAAGAGCAAGGATAGCAGGACTCTTGTACATCTTCATCTTCAACGGGCAAGGGATGTCTTCGGCTTCTGCTCTACTCCTATCAGAATTTCTGCTCTATAGAACGAATTTAGATTTAAAATCTTGTGGCATGATAAATAGTTTTATTTCAGTATTAATAAATTATTTTATAAATTTTCATAACTATTTTGATCATATTCTAAATATATTAAAACATGTTAGCACAAAAGAGACCGATCCTGGATATGTCATTGATAGGAGCACATGGTTTGTTTTCTTCAAGATAAGGAAGTCCATATAGCACTATGAATTTTGATTGAAAGTTCATACAGCATTTCGAATTATGAAATCAGACATTTAACTATCTAAATTTTACAATTCGGTTCAAATAACACCTTAACCCGATTTCGCATAACAGTATTACTTATGTGACACAATGAGTAGGTGAGTTTATCATGTAGGATGATATAATGGCAGTTAGGTCAATAATAAATAGAGCCCACATGTGCTCCCCCTAGAGCTCCTAATGATGCTTCTACGGCTGTCGGCCCTTGTCGGGACCGGATCTCCAAATCTAAACCCACTGTGTATAACCTGTGCTAGTCCAGAAAAAAGCTAGCACACACAGTGGAAACAGTGATGACAACACATCCATATCACGAAGCACACAATATTAATTAAGCAAAAGAGTATTAGCCTTATGGCCATTTATTACAAATAAACAGCATCATGGCTTGAGTTCAATAAGAAACAGCGGAAACGAAATAACAGCAGCAAAGTAAGCCCATCCATTTGCCCAACAGGCAATCGACTGGGGTTCGCGTCCTAGCATTCCGGATCGCCTTCATCATAACCACAAGCGTAGAAATCGTAGTCACCTTGACCTGCGAACTCTTACGTGGAAGGTTGGGGATGTTGCAAGGGTGAGCACAGAATGTACTCCGCAAGTCTTGGAAACATAATGCATGATAACTATATGCAAGGCTAAACAATTAAAGGCATAATATGGCTCTTTTAGCATAAAGCAAAGTTTAACTGTAAATACCAATAGTAATTTCATAAAGCATCATTCGATCAAAAGGTAATTGAATAGTAATTGAATTTGATATGACAATTAAAGCAGGTTCCATCTACCTGACTGGCTCCATCTGCCAAACCATAACCCGAGAGTTCCATCTGCTCTCGGATTCCCAAACCATCATTTTCCTTTAAAACAAAACCATGAAATCTACAATGTGCAAGCGTACCTCGCCTGCCCTTGACCGTGGGTACGGCTACTTAAGTAGTTTTAACTCTGCAGAGTGTGTACACTTTACCCATAAGACATGATCGACTCTTGTTGCCATGCACTTAACACACTTCCTTTGGTGTGTCGGCAGAGAGATCATGACAAGGCCTTTACAATGCACAACCCCACTATTAACCTCGTCCGCTAAGGTTTCACCGTTGTTAGGGTTCTAGCTGCCCAGTACAGAAGCCCCCTCTTGCGCCTGCCAACATCTGGCACTCACCAACTGGCGAAGCTAATAATGAGACGCATAAATTATTTAGCCAGGTCGTACCCATATAGACTTGTGGTTGTACGGTAGTGCTCGGTCCATGGTAACACACGCTTCGGTTCTTAATTGACTAAGGCGGAACATTCACATACCAAGGTCTCGTGCTTTACGCACCGCCAAACATCCATCCGCCCGGTCTAAACCATTTCCACTTTATTTCATTTAAATCACAGCAGCAACACCAATTGCCGCACTTTCACAAATAAGTTTGAACAATATTTGAACTGATTCCCATAATGGCACAATACCGAAACGCTTAAGCTGGACTAAGCAATTCTACCGTTCCATGCTAATCTACTAGTTATCACCAAATAAAATAGCTAGTATATATATCATCTAGGGTGTCAAAGGTTCGACATGATCAATACCAATGAGGGTATAACAAACTGGAATTTAATTATACTCTAAAACTATGTTTAAAGTACATTGCATAAAGTAAGCATGCATAATTTAAAAACAACATAACATTTTCATAAAATTTGGGATCAATATGTTTAAGGAAGACTTGCCTTCGCTGCCTCTTGCTGGATCTACCTCTGACTGTTGGTTTGCTTGAGCTTCGACTGCGTCGTCTACACGCGAAACGAGAGCAAATAAATAAAGCAAATTCAAATAAAATTAAAAAAATAAAAAGAATGGTACTGGAAGATAGATATTGAATTTAGATGAATTTAGAAATTTGAATCACTGGAATCGGAGCTAGAACGAAGGAGAACGGGCTTCTCGAAGATTCCTAGATCAGAAAATCAGAAAAATCAGAGAGGCTGACACGTGGCGCAATCTGATTGGCTGGAATTTACGGATTTTCTGGAAAAGAATAAAAAGAAAAAGGATTTGGCTGACAAGCGGGACCCACGAGTCAGAGACTCGGTCCACGGTGAAGCAAGGTGCCGAGGCGTCTGGGGTGGCCGGTGGACTTCTTGGCGAGGACACCACGGCGCCGACGTGGCTTCCACGCGGGGCTAGGGAACACGTGGCGACCGCGCGCTGCCGCTACATGACGACGGTGACAGGTGTGTGGCCTTGAGCCGAAGCACCGACCTTGACGCTGATAAACGAGGCGACGCAACAACGGCCCAAAATCGCGGCGGCGGATCTGGCGAAAGCAGACGGCGAAGTCCGGCTCGGGGACGACGGCGCCACTCGGTGACAGAGTAGGGCCCAGCGTCGTGGCCTTGTGTGGAGCGGCCGAACGAGTGGCGCGGAAGGCGAGGCGGCCGGGAAGCGGGCCGAACGGAGGCGGAAGCTGGCTGGGCGAACGCGAGCGAGCGAAGCGGGAAAGAAATGGGCATGAAAGGATTCAGCCCGAGGAGAGTTTTGGAATTTAAAACGTTTTTCCGAATTTAGAAATTCTAGAAATTCAAATAAAAGCAAATAAATTCAGAAAAATCTCCAAAAATACAGAAAAATTCCTTGCAGCATAATGAAGCCAACTAAAACTGAAAATCTTTTGTTTGATGGATAGATTAGCCAAATTAAATCCTTTCATAAATAGAAAATTCATATTAAGCTGAAATTAATTCAAGAAAAATGCAAATGGTGAATTTTCAAACTTAAACATTCTAAAATCCAAATTTTTGGAATGTTACAGCCCTCTAGTTCCCTCTTTCACAATTTTGATTTAGAAGATAAGCTCATGTGAGTTCATCTGTCGTTAATCTAAACTTGCTTAGCGTGTCATTTTATATAGTAAAATTGTTCATTTATCACATCATATGAGTAATACCATTATTTTAAAATCGGGTTAGAATGCTATTTGAACCGAATTGTAAAATTCAGAGACTAAACATTTAGTTACATAGTTTAGAATAATGGACGGAATTTTTCAAGCGATGTTTGTGTTGTTATATTTATATAGACTTTTTCCTCCGGATAAAACTAGTCGGCTCCCGGTACAAACCTAATATTTTGCTCGGTACCTGGCTGTAACGACCGGCGGCACAAACCTCACTCGCCGCCACCGCGATGGCCGCTACCGCCGGAGACGGCGTCGATGCCTCCGAACCGTGGTGGCGGCGGAAGCGACCGCGGCGGCCGCCGCCGCCGTCGGAGGCCGACGCGGAGGCGGTGAAAGCGGAGGCGCTGGAACTGATGGCGGCGCTCCCCGTGCTGCCGCGCCTTGTCGTCTTCGACCTCGACCACACCCTCTGGCCGTTTCAGTGGTCCGTCCTTCGGCCCCTCTACTCCGTTCTTTTATAATGTTTCTTGGTGTCTTTTGGGTCCATTTTCCGTCCAGATTTCTCGTCAGTTGGTTGGTTGGTTGGTTGCGAGAGTAAATTCCAAGAATGGTTCTTGGAAACTTATTACTTTTCCCGTTCTTGAGTTGTACAAAACCGCTGGCTATTGTAGAAATCTTAGAAATTAAGTCGAGAGGTGCTTCCATGCATTTTTTTTACCGTTATACAAATATTAAAGCATGAATGAAAGGTGGACAGTGATTACCTACTCTTTCGCTTGTTTCAAGATTTGTGTAACTTATATCGGGAGATAAAGCATTGAAGCACTGCTCAAGTAAGTCAGGACTTATATTACACAAGTCACTAAATTTTGTTATCAGGATAAATTTTAGAATGTTCATCCCGTGTCATCTAAAAAACGGGTTTATCTTGTGCTCATATGCCTAATAGAATTTGAGTTCCTGGCTAAGATTGATAACTGTATCAAAATAACTAACGATTAACTTCTTTAATTGTGTGTGATGTCGACTTCAAGCCTCGGTTTAGTTTATAATGCGAAGTTTCTGGATTCAGTTTGTAACAGAGTGGAGGGGCTGCTTCAAGATTTTAGGAAGATTGTACAACTAGGGTAAAAAGAAATGTGGTCTTCTGATTTTATTCTTTGGTCGCATAATTTTATTCATGTTTTCAAAGTTCTTAAGACCCTTTACTTTCAGTTTCACCACTATCTTTACTCAATTAATACCAGTTAATTAATCCTTGGGAAGGAGGATAGCATATTTATCCAGACTAGAGAGAAAATGTTTGTTTTAAAAAAATGTCTGTCTGTTATTTTTCTTATGATTGTTCAGAACATTGATGCCATTGATTTTAATTTGTTAAATTACAAGGTGGTTACAGAATGGAGGGGGTATACATTATATCTAAAACTGAAACAATATTGGAGATATATATAAACTAGAAAACTTATAAAATCAACTCAGCTCAATAAGATCAGCCCATTTAATCTTTAGTTAACTCAATAAGATCATCATGTTAGGTGTCATGGATGTAAACAAGGTTGGGCACCAACAAGGCTAAGCTAATAATTCTAATAGCTTGTTACTATCATCACGAGACTTGTCTTCTCTTAGTATCTCTTCTCGGTTTTGTATTTTACCTGGTTTGTTCCGGTATTTATATGTTTAAAGCAGTTGAGCTGAGTCCTTTCCTCTGCTGATATCATGTTCTGCACCCTGCTCTATGTATTGAACTTCATTTTTTGTTCCAAGTTTCCAACACATGAAACCAGATGTTATGTCTCTCCTTCCTCTAAACAGACAGTAGCTTTGAGATGACCCTAGCCCCTAGCCCTAGGTTTCAGGATTTGCGTACCATTGGCTGCAAGCACTATAACAAAAGGGTGCTACTGCTACATGGTTCAGACTTCTTGGTTGTGGTGTGTCAAAAAGAGGATAGATAGGCCAAAATGAGTCTTGCAACCCCTGTGTCCGCCGCAGGAAACTAGTTGGAGCAGGCAGCAAAAGTTGTTTTCTTGGGTAAGAACAGTCTAATTAAACCAATTGGTCAGCCTGTGACATGTTAGATAGATTTCATCAGAAGCTTTATTTTTGTCCTAGCTTTCATATACTCTCTACTATTGCGTGGGTTCTTGCGTTTTTGTTTTAATCATGGATATCGATATGATCTGTCAGCAAATATTTATTAAATACTTTCCACTGCAAGTCCATCATATCCCTTGCCAATAGACTGATAGCAGCACCTTTCCACAGTTCCTCTCTCAAGATTTCTATGATTGTAGCATAGTCATGCTTCCCTCTTTCCTAAATTGAGGGATTCCTTTATGATCTGGGGTCTGGACAACGTCAGCAGTCTTTGACAATTGCCAAATCATCCTGTTCTATTTTCCCACAAGCTAATGCTACATTTTTAACATGTGAGCAGTTGCCTGAATGGGTAGCTATTTCACTTCCTACGCCAATTTGTTATTTCTAACTTGTGACGTGAAATAGCGTTATAATTGTGTTTCAGCGACCGTCTTCCCAAAGATGAAAGTCCTTATCTTTACCCACAAGCTAGGGGCATACTGAATGCACTCAAGGATAAAGGAGTTGAGATAGCCATTGCTTCTCGAGCATCTAGGAGAGGTGTTGCTAAAACATTTCTGGAGAAGCTTAGCATTGACTTCATATTTGGGACACAGGTGAGTACATTTTTTATCGCCTTTTTTGTATCAATTCTTGATATGTCAAAATATTTACTAATTACCAAGCAATGCATGTTCCTATTTTTAAGTGTTCCCGTGACATTAGTGTTGCCATCATAATAACAACACCTTTTGAATCTCTTGTTGCTTGTAGTTTCATGCATAGTTACCGGATTCGTTATAAACCTCCACGAATCGCGAACTGGATCTGTCGAATCCGAACCGGTTTAGGGTACAAGGTTCATATTCGTAGTAAAAATTGGAAGAAAAAGTGGCGAACCGCGAACCCGAATCCTATACCGCGACTTGAACGAACTGCGTTTCTATTTCATGACATGGGTCTACGGCACATCCAAAGTTACAGGTCATTAACACACTCAAATAAAAACATGGAGGTTCCAAGATAGAGTGGATTTTTCTTGATTTAAAAAACGTTTTACAGAACCATTTCAATGATGGGCACGAGTAAACCTTTTTGCAAGAGAATGTTTTATTTGTGGCACTGAAATGTGATGCAATTTTGTATCCATAACTGCAAAAGGGTGTATTTCTTATATACAGATGTAAACTTCACTTAGATTTTGTATTTGCGACGTTGGGGGGTGGGGGTGATGACGTGATCAGCCCTTGAAAAAAGTTCGAACAAAGTTACTTGTGTTATCTTGTTATGCCTAATGAAATATCAGTAAAACTCAATGGACTTGTACTTGCCTGCTTTCACTTTTGAAGACAGAGGGGGAGACCCCTTGTCTTCTTTTATTGAAGCCATAGAACATTACATCATCCATCTACATCAGAGTCATGAGCAAAACTTGCGTGCTTTCACTAAATAAACTTTTGTGTATCATAGGAAATATTCTACACCTGGAGCCCGAAGAGCGAGCATTTCGAGAGCATCCATAGGAAGACAGGTGTACCTTTCAAATCCATGCTTTTCTTTGATGATGAAGTCAGGAATGTTAAAGCTGTAAGTTCCCTATACCATATTTGATGTGTGTTGTGTTTTCAATGTGATGCTGCTTCAATTTCTTTCGAAAGTCAACCAAAGATGGGAATACTCTTGAAGATAGTGTGTACAGCACATCCTGAAAAAATCTTTGCCATGTTGCTCAGAAAATGAAATGTGCCTTTTTTTTTATCTTGTTAGATTGGAACTTTGTGAGTCTTCGAACAAAATAAATAAAAATGTTCACTTCCCTTCATAGCAGTGCTATAACAGTAAACCGCACCCTATTCAATTCTACTGGAAGTGGACCAGCTTATATGGGGTTCATTTTTTAATTATACACACATGACCTTGCACACCACGACACGGATTGATTTTGTAAGAGCTCACCTTTCAGGTTCCAGTATTTCCTAGCCCACGACATGGACCCATACGTGGATCAAGTTCATTTACACATAAATGGAGATCTGCAATATATCCTGTTTGAAATTACTTCTCTTGGGTGCCACAGCAGATTGATAACTCGTCCTGTCTGGAACTAATTCTCAGTGCAACCTATGTTACATATAGCCTTACAAAAATACTAGTACAATTTAACTAAATAATGGTCTCCGGCATCAACTTAACATACGTTACGATGATGCATTTCGCCTGCAAGGCTTTGCTCAGAATTTGTTGCAGTGCCCTATTACTAGCTGCAATTCATCCTTTTTTTGTTCCAGTTGATTATCTCTCAATCAAGCAGAGAGGTGCCACATTTTTATTGTCAACCCACTTGATAAATCTTCCAGTTGGATATTCAGTGCATCAACGAACTGGAATCTAGCGGTTGATTTCTAAAAATTTGCTCAAACTCCAATTTCCTGTAACATTTAATGAATGCACGCATCCTTTTAGTTGTATCAAGGTTTTTGTTATTGAAACTATAAGAGGGACCAATTACAGAATATTACAACTTATTTTCTCTTGAACTTTCTCTGTGCCGATTCAGACAAGTAAATTGGGAGTTTGTTGTGTGCGCTTGGAGAATGGTATAACTCTTCAGAAGCTAAAGATGGGACTGAGCTGCTACGCAAAGAATTATGCAACTCCGAAGGTAGAGCCGACGAAGAACTGTGATTAGTGGCTGTTGAGAATTTGAGATGTTCCCCTGCTGCGTTACTCGGTCCCTTATTTACGTCGTCTGTGATCACCTTATTAATCTGTGAATTCAGCTACTGATTGCACTGAATGATCTGTGCGCAGACTGTTGGCTGCAAGTTGGTCAATTGAGATGTAAATTGTATTAGAGAACTGTAAATTGCCCGTAGTTCCAAAACTCTTGGGAGTGTTGAAGTAACACCAACTTTTATTCTAAGCTCTAGGGGTTTTAATCGAGGAGATGTTATAATGAATAGCAACCTACATCACTAGTCCATCAGTTTCCAAAACTAGCTGCATGGGTTATCTACATATCTCCGTTTTTTTTAGTTCAGCAATGACAATGATTTCCGGATGTTACTAATCATGCTCATTCTACCTCTACTAGCTGCATGGGTTATCTATATATCTCTTTTTTTTTTAATTTTTAGTTCAGCAATGGCAATGTTTTCCGGACGTTACTAATCATGCTCATTCATTTAGACAAACACATTTCATTAAAAAAAAGTAGGTGTAGCGTGGGAGTTCTCACTACAAGTAATTCCAAAAGTGTGATCCAAATTAAACAAACATTTTATTTTAGAACTATCCCGATTGCTTGATTAAGCATGTACTTGGCTCAAAAAGAAGTTTAGAGAACAAGTTACAAAATAACATGGTCATTGATAGTGACGAAAGAAGCCTTCCATATGAATGTTAGGGTACGACTATTCATCGTATCGTGATAACTATTTATATTCATCTCTATTGATCGGCATATCAATAAAAGCACCCGCTTAACTGACAAATTATGCATGAGAGTTGTTGACCCCTCAGATTTATAATGAGGAACAATATAGATAAATTGTACTACTCCAAGTGTCTAATGATTTAGCCTAAACACAATGCTTAATCCAAACAGCTGGTGCTTGTGGTTCAACACTTGCCCAAGTATCGACGAAAGAGCAGCACAAATTAGATGTGTTATATGTCGGTGCTAATTAGTCCATAAAGAATTTCACAAAAGAAATTTTCAATTCCACAATGTTGAAGAATTTGGTGAGGACGAGGTGGATAAAGATCTCAGGGACTTGAACAGTATCAGTGCAGTTCATGCGATACTGGTGTTCTGCATGGACCAATGGTTCAATTTTTTTAATACAAGAATAACTTAAGCACTATTACCACGCATAAAGGAATTATTCCATAATAAGCATGGCTTTAACACAAGAGTAACTTGCGCACTATTAAGCAGCAAGTGATTAGTGCAAAAAAAGATGGACCGGTGGCCTAGTGGTGAGAGTGAGGTTGTTTCTTCCGGTAGCGATGGCAATCGGGGCGAGTACGGTTAGGGGTGTTTGGATTAGAGGTATTTGATTAGAATGTTTTAAGATCTAATTTAAATTTGAATTAAATCTCAAAACCTCTCAAGCAATTACCACTCATCTAAACAAGACCTTAGTAGTGGAGCATACCAATGCCCGCCAGAGTATTTTCCACCGTGAGATCGCACACTTGTGGACTCTGACGGGCGTAATTCTTTTGCCCATGATCGTTGCCCGCGAAGCCATGGAGGAGAGGATCCCTGCGGCGCGAGCACGGAGTGGAGGAAGAGATCTCGACACGAACGCAAGCGCCAACTGATGGAGCGCACGTGAGAAAGGAGTACATAGCAAAGCCAGGAATCGATGGTTGAAGGGAATTGTTGGTGTCAGCTGGATGATTGTGGTCCTGTGGAGAGTGGAGACATTGAGGTGAACAGGCTAGGGTTTTGGTTAGTTTCTATATTAGGCTAGCCTAAATGTCCACATGCATGGCAGGTAAACAGGTGAAACTGACATGGATGAGGATGGAACATGTCCATGCTTGTTTACCTATCATCCACAAACATACCCATGGTTACAAAACTAAGAATATACCGGCCTCCGTTAGGGTAATTTTCTGTGGATAAACATGCAAACAGGCAATATTGCTATTCCTAATTCCCACCCATCGGGTTTGATTACTAAAATCAACGGTGTGCCTTATTTAATCAGAACACAAATATGCGTGAGTGTTTGATGGTAAAACATGTGTCTACACTCTGTAAGGTCCCAGAGCTTTGGTAAAATTTATAGTGTGTTGTAGACATGCAGGCATGTTGGAGTGTGTATTGGTGTGTGTTCATTGTATTCTCAAAAAAAAAAAGATGACTAGCTCAAAAGTGTTGATTGGTCGATTATTTTTTATATTCAATAGCATGTCCTTCAACCAAAAGCAACTTGTTTTTCTTTTCCACTTCCTCCGTTCTTTTTAATTTTTTTAGAATGCATGCAAACAGTATTTTGTAACTTTAACCGCTAATATGCACAAACTATTTGAATTTGTCACATCGTAATGTTACCATTAGATTGTCATTAAAGTTACCATTAGATTGTCATTAAATTATCCTTGTATCGTTATATTTTTTAATAACGATTACTTGCATATGATTAGAAAAGGAATGATCAATAGTTTATATTAGAAACCTATCCATGTCTAAAATGACAAATTAAGAAGAATGGAGATGGTAATTGCTTTCGTCCTCTACGTCCACGTCCATCGTCGGCATTTTCGTACTAAAAAGTAAAAACACAATGTCAGCTTTACTTTTGGCTTGGTTGACTACAGGACAGCAGGGAAATTTCCTTTGGCTTTACCAGGATACTCGAGGGATTTGCTTTAAAAGATTAAGATTATCTCGTACACTTTGCACAAATCTCATTTGTATGCATCACTGTGCCTCGCGAAGTAAAACACAAGTACAATATACCAAGTTCAGTTTCACATAAATAAAATATGATAGCAGCTAACAAAAAAAACTCAATTAAATGTGTACACCTTAAGAAGAGGTTGGAGTGATGTCAAATTATATATGGATGTATAATTGATGGATAAGACTTCTGGGGACAACTTACACATGCTTTTAGGATTATTTCCCGAAAAAATTGTCTGATCTCCAAAACCTGTCACAAGGACACATGGCCAAAAAGAAAAAGGAAAAAGGATCTTTTTTTTTTCTCAAACACAATCTACGAACTCGGTAAATTTTAAATAGCTATCAAATAGGTTGTACAACTTTGCATACAAGTCCTAAGACTGCACGGCCAGCCTTTGAAGATGCTCGCAGAAGACCTGGAAGCTAACATCATCGGTGAATATGATGTCAGAACCTGGAGGAACATCGTGAGCGGAGTTATATGTGGCCGATGGGTTCAGCTTTGCTAACAAGAACCTCGCCTGCATAAACAGAATAAATGATATGTCAAAATATTACAGAGAACAAGTTGATGTCGTTTTCTTCATACATGCAGTACGCTGTTGCGTAAAATTCTGAGGAAAATTATGTTTTATAACTACAAAAATTCAAACAGAAAAAAGGGAACACTGGCGAAAAGATCAGATCAAAGACTTGTAATTTCTAGAGCATCTGCTTCAAGTGCATATGAAAAAAGACATAGGATGTGAGATAGTCCTATTGACTTCGTTGAAGTACACGAGCAAATTATGGCAGTAGCAACAAACGAAAGAATGAAACAAGAAACAAATAAGAACACATACCTGCGAGCCATGCTGGTCACAAACTACTAGTCTTGGAACTGGAAATCGACCTTTTATTATCATCTGAGCCTCCTCGTGAGGAGCTTGTAATAATTGTGCAAATTGCTGAACAAAACAAATATATTGTAAACATGAGTATGGAAAGTTCTAGAATCTGGATAGTGTCGCAGGCAAACATAAGCTAACCTAACACATGCAGTTAAAGTGCTATCTTATCACCAAACAAAGAATGAAAATTCAACAATTTACCAAATTGTGATCCACTATTTAATGTGAGCAGGAGGAGCTCAGACCAGGATTTTGAAAACTGGAGCCACCAACCCCAAACAAAAAAACACTCCGCTTTCCCTTTTCAAATTTTGATGTTTGGGTTGTAATCTACAAGTAATAAAACTAGTATTGTGTAACTAGAACTGATCAAAAAGGGCTCGGGTTGATGTCAGCTGTGCAAGGGTTCTAAAAACCAGAAGCTGGCCGGTTACAATAGATGGCTATGACCAGTAAACTCAGCACTACTGGTATACTGTGGAACAACTAATGTATCCACTATCTAGAAAGGTAATTAGAGCGACTGGTGAAACCAGCACACCAGTACGTGCCAATTTCTAAAACTAAGACATGTTGCTGTCAAAGCCTTGAAGGCATATAACTCGATGCTTCTTCTCGATCTACAATACGATTGAGGTGGGCCTATATACCTAACAAATTATTAGGGATATATGGCCTGTACAGTTGTGTTTCAAGAACCACAAGGGGAACAAGTTCCTATGGACTAGAAAATGCAGAAAGGACCACCCAAGTTACCTGGTGCTCAGGTTGATTCTGGTACCCCATGTTTCTCCACTGAGCGATTGTCATGCCATGGAAGATGACAACACTGAAGTATGCATCAAGCAGCAGTATGCGATCAGCTGCTATTGATGCCACATCGAGCAATACAGGAGAGGGGGGTGAATCAAAAGAAAATGAAATTAATGAAGGCTGGATCATGGCAACCGAGTTAGTGATACTCTCACGGTTGAGTAACATCCGGAAATAAGCTGTCTCATCTGGACTGTTATTGAAAACCTGCAACAAGGAATCTGAGAGTATTAATAAGGTAAGAATTTCCTGAAGAAAAAGAAAAGAACACATGTAACACATCACCTGAACAAATTGTGAACGCCGCAGATTAAACATGAACTGAGGAAACAGTGAGAAATTAGATTGCAGGCTAAATGAAGAGGGATCATCCTTCCGATAATCCCCAAATCTTGAACAAAGCCGTATGAGAGATCTATCAAGCCACCGTGTTGCATCGAACTCTTCCTATAAATATGGTTAAAATAGAAGGGTTAATGATGCATCTCAAACACAAACTTGATTTCGCAATAAAAAGAAAAGGGGGGATCGGGGATGGCATTGAAGACATATGGCGGTGATTGAGGCGGCAAGTTGCAAAGAAGATGGTGAGGGGCTTCAGTGTTCATGTTAATCAAAGATTTTTCCAACAACGCAACTTAAGTTCACAGACTGCACTGAGTGTTACTCGGACACCCGTGTCAAAAAAAAATTTGCCGAATTAGACACATCGAATCCAAATTGGATTCCGATACCCATGTTCAATTCCGAGTAGCATTTCCCATGTCCAAGTTTTTTTTGCCGAATCGGACACCCAAATCCTAGTCGGATTCCGACTCCCATGTCCGTGTCCAACACTGTTGTTCTCACACTCAATAAAAAAGACACACATGCACACACACAACAAAAGCACACACGCACACAATAACCTAGAGTCATCAATCCTAGAATTCAAGGGGAAAATAGCTAGAAGTCATGACTAATTGGCAGGAAAGTCCGTGTGCGCACACTTTAAGGGTGCAAGCATGCATGCATAAAGGACACGATATTGGTGGATACAAGTGCGAGGGCACGACGATCTTTGCTCCAACAAGAATATGCACCTAGTTCAACATGGTGAGTAGGCAATAAATGAAAAATATACATGACCATCAGTTTTGGTTGAAATGGGTCGTGAATGATAAAAACCCATAAGACATACTGATGTTATCATATAAAATCACTCAGGAGATCAGACATGATTATTGGAGTCATGATGCATGGAAGAAGTTACCTCCATTTCCATTTTCAAAGAGATGTATCTTGCCAACACAACAGCTGCAGTTTCCTGGTCAAACCCTTCGACTAATTCCTATTCAAAAGAAATGTCTTTTCAAGTCAAAAGTGCAAGCCATTTGCCATTACTTGCCCTATCATCCAATGAAATGAAATAGTATTGCAACAAACGCTTTGGAACCAATAATCTTAATAAGTTTGTTTAAGCAGAAGTTAGCACAAGGATTTCACTTTTACAATAAACAGTATACAGGCTTAAAGAATCTTTCTCCCAAGCACAGTTAACATTATTCGCTTTGTACCCAATAGAGCCCACATTGTCACTGCTCAATTCTAAAACACATGGGTTCTAACATGTGCATGAGAAATAATACAATTTTACAAGGGAACCATGTAAACGCATAAAATAATCTACAATCTACCCAACACAAGCACGATAACAGATGCTCCACACGTTCAATGAATATAGATTAGGATTGTCATGACTTGATTTATCACAGTGCTCAAAATCATAACATACAAACCAACTAACAAACTTTCAAGGCTAACCTCGGTATTGGTAGAACCATCCACCCACTTTCTGCATATAGTAGTAACTCTTATCCTCATTTGACCTTCCGGGTGTTGGTAACTACAAAAGAAACAGCACGCTTAGTACATTGAGACATATTACACCAACGATAACAAAGAAAAAAGAATGAAAGGTACCTTGTTACAAATTGTATATACAAATGGGGATTTTGATGCCCTGGTTGGCTTGACCGCTCACTCGGTGAGACATCAAAAAATACTGTCAACGAAGTATTCCTATCAAGACCACACATTTTCCATGCTGTTGTATTTCCTTCACCAACAACTGTGTCTGCGCATAGAGCTCCTTTCTACAAGTGTCATGGTGCAAATATCAAGCCAAGGATCAAAATTGGCATTTCCAATGTAAAATATCTTAGCACAATGGCATAGATAGGCCTACCTTCTCCAAAGATGTACATGGTCCGATAACACCTTGAACTTTAATGTCCTTCGAGCAGTTTATTTCGAGTGTGCCACTTAAAAGAAAGGGCAAGAATCAGTACATCTCTACAGCTATTACATTGATATTACAAAGCAGACTTTGTGACATACATATACAGTAAAAGTGCAAATCAAATCTCATGAGGGTTAATTTTAACAGTAGAAATAAGTAAATAAATTTCACAAAATTAGCTGACAAGCCACTATACTGGTCCATATTCAAGTAACTACATGCTGCTAGGGCTTTGGTTCAACTACAAATCTCTCAATATGAAGAATTGAAATGTCAGTGCCACCTCCAGAATCATATAGACCATAATCATAAGAACTTAATCATTTAATTGGCCCATGAACTTAGTCTATGCTTCATGAAATAGCAGACTCGATACTGTGAATGCAGCCCCTCATCTCATGAGGACTTTCTATTGCTACTCTGTTGTCAATGCATCCAGCCAGGCAAATATAAAACACAAACTGTCTGTAAGTTGGTATTCACTCGGATTGAATACAATTGGATTGGCCTTTCCACATCCCATACTTTTCCTTTCCTCGGCTTCGGGGTTGGCCATGAACACGAATCAAGATAATGCCAAATACAAATACAGTTACAAAAATAATCCGATTTTACCACAAAAAAAAGATTGACTAATAATAAGTTGCAATATTTAGTCAATACGATGTTGGACTTCTAAGATGGTAATGAAATAGTTTTTCTTTTCTTTTTGGTGAACAATGAGTGAAAACAAAATTGATGGGATCTCCTGTGACAATAAGCACGATAAATACCAATATGTGACACAATGGTCCACTCAAATCAGGTAGGCTAGAAATCTCATTGTAGCTCTTCTTTTAAACCATTGGTTCAATTCTTGAACCGATTGTGCCATTGCACTCGTGGTGTTGAGCTCTACAAAATAAGACCAATAATGTTTTCTGGTATCCAACACAGATATCCAATTTTAGTTCCCTGGATATCCAAATCTGATGGATAACCCCCCCCCCCCCCCTCCTGAATCCGACTTTTGTATCCGATACAAACTGATTGAAGTTACCGTTGACTACAAACTAATATCTAACTAAACCCCTACCTGAATTCGATCTGACTCAGATCAGGCATGGGATCAGTCAGGAAATACCCAATCCAATTGCACCCATAAATGTAAGAATAGTGAGACAGATTAATGCATGCCTCACATCACATTACATAACGACTTCCAGCCTCGTGTTGTCAATACTGCAATCTTTCCAGGAAAAAGACCGATGAAATGGGCATACAGATCTATCCAAACGTACCAACTTTGAATGAAAATGCAAAGGGGTGGAGAACAGGCAGCAAACAGAAAAGGGGGGAGAACAGGCAGCAAACTTACTTGAATGAAAGGCCTAGAGACTGTTCACCTCCCTCAAAAATACGTTTAAAAGAATCTTTAAAGACTGCGTGCCCAAAACTTTCAGATAAGACAACAAGGCCACCTGTTCTCTCAATAGCAACCTTCATCTCAGCTAGTCCAACCTGTTGGTGTTCCAAACATTAAAAAAATAAACATAAGATCAAGCCATGTGCATACTACAATCAGCAGTTAGGAAATGACTGATGTAAACAGAAACTGGAGTAGTGAACGGACCAACTGAATGGCTGATAACTGTGAACCAGCACACACAATTATTAAAACTAGGTCAACACTAACTATTTGAAAACAAAAAGTAACAGAAAAAGGGAAACGAAAAAAAAACAGTAATGAATGTTTCTCCAATAGACCATTCTCGAGGTCACTCAACTGCATAGGTATGCTGAAGCAACACTGAACCTCACAAATAAGCCATCAAATAAATAATTTGATGGGCTAGGTTTTATCAAGCTTAAATTTTACAACATTGCACTTCACAGAGAAATTGAACGAGGGTTCACAATTTTCGTATCAATGCACATATGGTATAACTATAAACAGGAACAGTAAACCCAAACACCATTGCTGATGGTGGTATCTGCTCCTCCGTTGTGATTTCATTAATTTTTTAATCTCTTAATGAATGACTAATAAGGATCTTCTCAGAAATTAAAACATATGAATATTCATAATACAGTATCTTTAGCCGAAATTTGTTCAGTTTTTTATTCTTGGGGCAGCAAACAAGAATGTCAGGATTTAGTGATCCATAATATTTTATATTCACAATCATTCAGCTAGAATAAAAATAACAAAAGACAGGAAGAGTAAATTATTTCTGGTCACTAATGGAAGCTATAGTGAAAGCTTGACAAGAAAAAGCCTAAATATGAAAGATAGATACACAGTGGGCAGAGGCTTGTACGGAAAATGGAATGTAGAGAAGAAAACATTATATAGCATCAAAGACTGGGTACTAAAGGGCTGCTTGCTGAAAAAAGATCATTACAAGATATCGAGAAATGGACCACTGGCTGAAGTTCATTAAGACGATACTTCCAGACCCCAGCAAGCGGAAAAGGATCAACCACAACGAATTGCAGTAATTTAAAGTTTGACGGCGAAAAGAAGGTATACTCATCAGTTAAACAATTTCTAGTGATTCAATAACATAACATCCAATTCAAATTACCTCCCATTTATCGTGTGCTAACTTGATCCTAAATTTTTCAATCAATTATAACTAAAGATCCACAGGTTTATACAAAATTCAACTCATGATTTAAGCTTCTGTTCAAGAATCAAAGATATAAAGAAATGTCAATATATTAATTCGCTTAAATCCTCATTACTTGGGACAAATGATGCAATATACCTTTATGCATTTTGCATCTTATGCAAAACAATCACATGACTTATTAAAAGATTTTCAGTTAGTAATTTGAACAAAGAACTTGATTAAGGAGGGAACTGACGATAACATTCTGGATTTAAATCGTGAGTATAGCTCAATAATGACAGTCTTTTCAGCAAACACCAAAAAAATACTGGCTAAAGAGAATACTACACAAACCTGATCAAGAGCAGATGCAAAAACATCTAACACATGACCTTGACTGACCAATTGCTTGGCAAGACCATCATAAAATTTGATAGCTTTTTGGAAGTGAGGAGCTGCATCCTTATCAAGATCCTTATGTGATCTAACTGGCTCTGACAAATCTTTCGACACAATCTGCATTATCCAATGGGGTGTTAAAGCAGGATTTCAAGTCAACAGTACAGATAAAAAATATTGAAGGAAAACTCTATGATGAAGAAATAGCATGATGTGAATAAGCTCTACGAATCTGAAGATCACTATCTATGTCTTAGGAAGAAGGTATGTTCTTCTTCACTTAAAAACTACTTTGTAAGGAAAAGGGGACAATAAGAGATAATTGTTTTCCACTATCTGTTTCTAAGAGATAGACCATACCCTTTTTTGCTATACAACCTTCTGAGAAAAACACTATTTCGCCATCTGTTACACAACTGCAACCACATGCCCATAAAAAACGTCCTTCCACACACCACTCCACACCTGTAGGGAAAAACTTGCCCTCCTATGCCAAGACCCCACCTCCCACACACTCCATGCCCCTTGAGTATGGTGAAAGATAGATTTTTAGTTTTAGTGTGCTTTTGCATCAGGCTTAGGTGAATGCAGAGATATTATTATCATTATTCATGTCAACTTCAAAAAGGTAAAAAATTGCCCTGGTGGTCATGTTGACGAGCGACACATAAGCATAAACTAAGAAATCGATTAAGTCAACATCATCTATGGCGTGTTCCTCAAAACTCACTAGTTCGTATTTTTAACAAAGCAGGGCAAATTTTAAACAGAACTATGCGTCTTTGCATAGTAAAGCTATCCCAAGTGTACTTCAGGACCATTCTTCTGATATATCCTGAATGTACTTCAGAACCATGCTTCTGATACTTTGTAAACCTGTGTGGCGACCAAGATAATATCATACCTCACACCAAGCAGAAAATTAGAATTTCTAACTGGCCAACATTCAAGACTTGAAGAATCCACCACAGCACTCACCAAATTGTAACACAATCATATGAAATTGCACAAGTGCTTCACAATAAAGCAGGGATCTTTACCATTCCAGGACCCTCGGTACATGGCCCGCCAAGCAGCGCAATAATCCTTGCGCCCGTCCCAGGCATGCAAGCTCCAAGCAACCCAGCCGCCACACTCAGCGCAACACCCGTGCACCGGATCGCACGGTTCCCGGCCTCCAACGGCCACTGGTCAGGCTGCAACTCATCCAGCAACTGCAATGTAACAACTACATCAAGTTACACTTTCTTCAACTCAAATCCCCAATTCCAATTGACCCATATCCCAAATCCCTCACCGTGCTGAGCGTGCACTCGCACTCTGAAACTGGAAGCAAGAACCTGCTCACGCCGGCATTCGCAGGCGGATGCATTCCATTAACCTGCGGCGCACCTGGCTGCTGTGGCATCTTAGGGAACCCCGGCCGCCCCGCACCCGCTAATCCAAGCTGATCTAAAATCTGCTCCTTGGAGATCTCTTTCGTCCCCCGGAACACATAGATCTTACTGAGATCGGAGAACCCGAGCTCGTGCAGGTGCACCTGCGTCCCAAACGTGACCAGCCCGACGAGCGCGTGCTCCGGCAGGAGAGCCACTGTCTTCCGCATGGACATCTTGACGAACTCCAGCTCCTCCTCGATGACGCACGTGTCGATCACGAAGAGGAACACCGGTGGCGGAGGCGCGGGCGATCCAGGGGCGGGCGCGCCCGGGGCGCCGGCGACGAGGTACTCGACGGTGGAGCACTGCGGGAACAGCTCGGCGGGGACGTTGCTCTCCGAGATGGCAGCGTAGTGCTGGGGGAAGTGGTTGCGTGAGAAGCAGAGAGGGCAGATCCAGATCTTGGCGGCGAAGTCGACGCGAGCGAAGGGGTTGAGGAGCGCGGAGCAGGGCTGCTTGCACCGGAGCGGCGGGTAGGGGAGCGGCGGCGAGGCGAGGGACTCGGGGGCGCGGACCGGGGAGATGGCGGCGGCGAGCGGGACGACGCAGCGGCTGGCCTCGACCTTGGACCGCGGCCACGCGTTCCAGCTAAGGCGGACGGCGTCGGGGCCGTCAGGGTCCGCGGCCGCGGACGGGTCGGCGGCCATCGGGGAGAGCGCGGCGAGCGGCGGTTGGAGAAGGAAGGGGAGCGAGCGGATCGGAGAGAGGGAGGTGTTTTCCCGGTTTGGTTCTCTTTTTATTTTCTCCTCGGTTTTGGTGTTTATTGATGTGCTGGGTTCGGCGGTGAGCCAAGGTGGCGCACGGGCACGGCTCGGTGGGGTAATCGGATCGGGTCATATCAGAATTGAGATGTGGTTTTGGTCCGTGAAATGTATAGTCAAGGACTCAAGGTGTTTTTTCTTGCGTTCTTTGATTGTCCTACAGCAGGATTACCTTAGAATCGTTAATTCTTCGACAAGTTATCAGGCGGAGGCAGCCTAGGCCACATCTTTTTGGATTAATATGTGATTTTTACTGATTTTTAACATATTTTACATTGGATTCTCATAGCCGCCTTTGTCAGCATGAGTACATTCTATTATTCTTTATTGTCAGTCTGACGACTATCTCTAATTATCTCGGTATCCTTGGTCATTCAATATGTTATAAGCATAAGCTTACTCTTATACCACTGGTCTGAATATCTATACCCCTTTATAATGCACCTAAACATTCTTTTCTACATCCACTCCAAATAGTGCATCCCACTATAGATGGCTCAACCTTCGTGCACCCAGCGAAATGTCTCCAGAAACTTACTTCCATCAAAATTAACCTCTCAGATTTTTCCTCACTCACATCCGATGGCCATTGTTTAGTGTGTCTAATCATCCCTGTGACCCACAATAGACCTCCTCCCCGCATCTCCATCCAGCATCTTTATTGAAAAGGAAACAATCAAGGAAAAGAAAACAAATATTTTAGAAAAGGAAATGACCGATACATACGTGCTAGGAAAAGGAAAATCAAGGAAAAGGAAACAATCCAGGAAAAATAAACTAATTTTCTGGAAAAGGAAATGACCGATACATACGTGTTGGGAAAAGGAAATAGGAGACAGGCGTGGTATGAGGAGATTGCACGCGCTGGCGGGGCGCGGAGGAGAGATCCACGCGGCGTCCAGGCGCATGGAAGAGAGATCGACGCGGCTCACGGACGAAGCGGCGAAGAGCGCGCGCTGCCCTCGGCAATGATCGGAGGAGAGCCGCGTGGCCCTCGGCGGTGATTAGAGGAGAGCCCGCTCGGCGATCGGTGACGACGCCGCGAACGGCAACGCTAGGCGCGCTCGGCGGAGACAGGCGGCGTGGACGGGAGATTGCACACGACGGCCGGGGCGCGGAGGAGAGATCGACGCGGCGGCCGGGCGAAGGAGGAGAGCCGCGCGCCCGGCGGCGATCGGAGAAACCCATTTCGAAGTTGTGTGGCGAAGCATCACTCGCAGGGTTCACTCAGTGGCGAGGCATCTTCGGCCATCGCCGGCGACGACCAAGTCCACCGGCGGGTGCGCGTCAGTGAGCTGGTGCTAATGGTGCCCTCGGTAGCCCATCCGTGGATCAGTAGCTCACGCCGTGATCACCTAGCGGTCCCTGTTTTGCTCTTCTTGTGGCGGGCCTAAGGTCGATGAATCTTGGCGGTGTAAAAGCAAGACGCGCCATCGAGGAAAGACGCTTTACGTTGCGAAAGCGTATTTTCTATTTTCTTTAAATTTCCATTACCGAGAGCATACAAGTATTTGTAACTTTTACATTATATGTCTAAATAAAATGAAACAAAATTCTAAAATCATCTAAAATCAAATTCCTCCATGATATGCAAAAAAAATTTGAAAAATAGTACCGGGTGAATTTCAAATTCAAATTTAAAGAAAAGGCCCAAAGATATGCTACATATAAAAATATTGCAAAAGAACTGACAATTGAATTAAACTAATTTTAATAGAATCCTTATACTTCCCGGAACTCAAATATATATAATATTTAGATTTCAACTTTGTTTGAATCATTTTTCATTAGAGATTGTTCTCAATTTGCGATTGTAGCCTGGAGCCGAAAAAATTCAACAGAGAGGTGCTGGAATTTTTTTCCACGTCTGAAATTATCCAGCAGACAATGGGAAATTTCAGGCACGAAAAAAAAATAAAAACCAAGTTCTACCCGCCGCTGGATAATTTCGGGCATGGAAAAAAATTACAGTACTTTTCAACCGAGGAAAAAAAATCCAGCACCTCTCCGCTGATTTTTTCTATCTCGAGCCTACAATCGCAAATTCATCACCGCGAGAGCCTGATTCAGAAAAAATTATAACGACGATACTAATATAGTAAAAAATTCGAGACTGGACGCTGGTAAATAATACCGCGCCACTGCTTCTCTGAATTTTTTCGGCTCGAGGCTACAATCGCAAATTCATCGTCGCGAGAATTGATTCAGAAAAAATTATAACGATGATGCCAATATAGTAAAAAATTCCCAAAAAATAAAAAAAACAATCAAGTGGTGCCCGTCCGCTTGATAATTTTGGCAAAAAAAAGAAATGATCGGCAGCCACTGAAAAAATCAAGCGTGGAAGAAAAAATGAAAAAAATTCAAGCGGTGCGATCCTTTGAATAATTCGGGAAAATATGGAAAAATAAACTGCGCTCGACGACCGCTGGATCCGCAGGAAAAAAAAGATAAAAATTAAACAGCGCTCGTTGGCCGCTGGTTCCGCGAGAAAAAAATGAAAAAAATTAAGTAGCACTCACAGACCGTTGGTTTCGTGAACAAAAAATTAAAAAAATTCAGCGCTCTCTGTGCGCTGAAATTAGGCTCTATGGGGCTAGATCCATAAAAAAGTCTCCAGAAGGGTCATATTCGGGAAAAAAACGATCACAAGACCAGGATAGTAAAAAATTCAAGTCTGGTTTCTTTGCATGCGGATCCTTCCTGTTTATTTCATTGTTTGATTGACTCTCCTTTCAAATATGTGGTACATATACAACCCCTTAATCCCTTATCATACACACTATCTTCTCTTCTCTTGTTAATCTTCTCACGTATTGGTTCCTCTCCCATGCGTCAAACGGGGGCTCTATTCTTGCAACAGAATCCTCTAAAAAACACAAACTAAATCCATATCTTCCTTTCCCGTGTTCCTTGCGCAGGTCCCGGGATTCCTAACTAAAAGAACACCCAAACACTGGGACGGAGGTGCCATACCTCCAGCCGTTCGACGAGGCCGCGAGACTTTTACGTGCGACAACGGCGACCGGCGACGTCGGCGTATATACATACGTGAAAAAGTCTAAAGAGCATACCGGAAACGTTTAGCGAAAAATATTATTAAGTATTATATCTTCATTTTTGTAATCGCATACGGGCACTGTGATTATTTATTATTAAGTGTTATATTCATACTTATTTTATCATTTAATTGATAAACGGGTGTACTGCTGTCGTAGCGTTAGCACGGGCACTATACTAGTTATTTACGATTAGATCAATCCTGTTTTTGTGTTTGATCTATGGTTAATTCGTATGCTACGCGTACGGAATATCGATCGGCCCATCAATGCAACAGAAGAAAGCCAAGCGTTGCCCTGATCTAGCCGTGTGCATGCGCCCTACGGAATCCACCGAACCGGCCACCAAGCATCATGCTTCTGATACATCATAGAGGTGGGCATCCTATCTAGAGGTGGGTATTCGGTTTTTTGGTTTTAAAATATTTCAGTTTTTTTATTTTGCAAACCGAACTGAAACCGAATAGAGGTAAAAACCGAACCAAATTAACCAAAACCAAATCGGTTCGGTTAATTCGGTTTTCGGTTTAACCGAATTTCCCTGAACTAACTCATCCAGTATACTGCAGTCTGCACACATCTGCACAAACAGCAAACGACCACCACGACCAGAATTGAGGTTGAAAGCATCTAGGCACCCAGAGTGTTTTGGTTTTGATAATTAATGATAACTTTGTTATATGATCTAATATTTTCCTTGAGAATATTGAAAGTAGGTCAATTCCAAGATTAATGACCATAAAAATATCAAGGAAGGTACTAATCAATTGTTAATATGTCAAGATCGTGAAAAGTTAAATTTATAAGGATCCTTTCTAGTCTTTTGTCGATCTTAGTGTTTGGAAGAAAGATCGGTTTACTAGATTTAGGGTCGTACTATATATTAAGAGGGATCTTAACGTTTATCTTGATGTTATTTAGGGTTTAAAGGCTCAAAATGCATATTCAAATAGTTGCTTAATGATAAATAAGTTCCAACTTTGAAAATCCTTTGAAACAAATCAAGTCTCTGGAAAACCGGTGCTACCGCCCATGGCAGCGCGGTGCTACCGGGTGCGCGGTAGCACCGGCTCAATAGGGCAGTGTGAAAATTCCAGAGAAGGGCTTCTTGGGTGTTTTGTAACCCGGTGCTACCGCTCATGGCAGCCCGGTGCTACCGATTATCTCGGTAGCACCGGACATCAACCCGGTGTGAAATCACAGAGGGATGTGTTTTGGGTGTTTTGGTAGCCCGGTACTACCGCCCATGGTGGGCCGGTGCTACCGGACTATCGATAGCACCGGACATCAACCCGGTGTGAAAATTCCAGAGAAGCACCTTTCTGAGCATTTGGTAGCCCGGTGCTACCGCCCATAGTATCCCGGTGCTATCGGACCTACGGTAGCACCGGTCCTAAGCCCGGTGCTATAATTCCAGAGAAGTTTCTTTTTGAAGAAAGAAAATGAGGTGGAGCCCGGTGCTACCGGCCCTAGTTGGGCGGTAGTACCGGACCCCCTATAACGGTCTCTGGCAATTGCATTAAATGCACTGTTCTAGCTGTTGAAGTGGAGCCCGGTGCTACCGGTCCTACATGGGCGGTAGCACCGAAAAAACAGATTTTTGCAGATTTCGAGCTTCAACGGCTTGAAAGTTTGGTGGAGGCTATAAATACCTCCCCACCTGTATTCTAGAGCATCTCTTGGTCCTCATTGATGATATTTGAGCTCTAGCAAGTATTCTTCACTCTTGTGTGTATTCAATTTTCATTTGTGAGTGTGAGAAGCTAGGTTGTGTGTTGCATTTCATATTTGAGCCTTTAGACACAAATATTCAACCTCAAGTAAGCGTCAAGGTTTATTACTTTTGGAGGTTGCCGCCTCCTAGACGGCTTGGTGGCGATTATGCTCGGTGAGCTTCTCAACGGAGATTGTGAGAAGCCCCGGCAAGTTGTGAAGGCCGGAGTTCGCCTACCCGGAGCGGGGAAGAACTACCTTAGTGATCGAGGAAGGCTCAAGCGAGTGGAGTCGGCTTGACGTGGTTCAAGTCACCTCAACGTGGAGTAGGGGAGACCGGCAAGTCTCCGAGATCACGGGTCAAATTTCTTGTCTTCTATTTATTTGTGATTGGCTTTCCTCATTGTTGAGAATCTAGTTCATTAATAGCATATTCTTGATAGCCCTTATGATCTCTAGTATATTCGCTACACTAAATTTGACATAGTATCTCAAGTGTATGCTAGAGAAGTTTAGTGTAATTTTACTCTTTGTATCTTTATATCGTGTTGTTGTTGCTAGTTTCTAAATTGTGTCGAAAAATTTAGAATCCTCCTATTCACCCCCCTCTAGTCGGTTATCCTTGATCTTACAGAAGTTCAAATTATTCCTTAATACATCAAAACTACAAATCATTCCTTAATACATCAAAACTAGAACTTTCAAGTTTCAGCTTTTCAGGCCGTAGAGGGCAAGCGCTTCTGCGAAAATGAGGATGAGGATCATGCCCACAAACAGCTTCGGCTGTTGTGCATTTGCCCTACAATCAATTATCCAAAAATCAAAATCAAAACAACATTCAAAAGAAGGCAACTTCCAGAGCAGCCTTCATAACGAGCACCAGATAATACTTGGTTAAGAACCAAAAAAAGCTTCAAGTACCGTATCAAGCCACATGCAAATAATAGAACCAAATTAACTTTCTGATCTAGCCACTACGCTCAACTAAATCAGCTTCAATGAAGACAAAACGTGAAATAACACTCAACTGATTTCCCACCGGAAGATCGACGAGGCGGGGGGCCACCTGCCCGCGCTGCCGTTGGAGGCTGCCCCTTTGCCGAGGACCTCGCGGCTGAGGCCATCGTCGCCTCCGCGCTGTCTCCACGTACCAAAGCCGGGATCCGCCGAGCACATCCGCCCGAGAACAACGCGGCCGAGGCCACCGCCGCCGCAGTCGAGCACCTCAGCCCGAGGACTGCAAGGCTAGATCTGGTCACGGTTGAGGAGGCAAAAGGGTGTGGCGCACGGTGTAGAGGTCCTCCCTCCTTGAGTGTGACGCCAGATCTGGAGGAACCGAGGAAGCGAAGTGATGCCGCCTACACATGTGGGAATGGGAGGGATCAGAGGGAGAGGAGGGGAGGAAAGGGGAGAGATTGGGGATGTGGTGTGGGGATGCTGTGAGGGGGATGGCGGATTGACTGGATGCCTGGATGGGAATATCACGAGAGTCGAGAGGGAGTAATAAAATATCGGTTTATTCGGTTTTACAACAGTTGAAAAGCGAGCCGAAATCCAAAAACTGAATTGCATCAAAATAAAAACCGAAAAAATGTAATATTTGGTTAAATCGATTCGGTTCTGTTTTTCGGTTTCGGTTTAAAAATGCCCACCCTTAATCATATTGTGCTGAGCCAGCACAACACAGGGCCATCGGGCCACGTGCCTAAACCGTGCCAGCCCGGCTCGTCTTTGGTGAGCATAGCCATGGCCCATTTTCAATTTGTGCCGTGTCGGCCCAGACTCAACTCATTTGCACTATTGCGACGAGAAGAAAGGAGTTAGAGATGCACGGAACTGCGATAGTGGACACAAATATTGGGGTGAAAGAGATAATTTTTATTAATTTTTGAATAAGTACAAGGTTACTGTCTCATTAAAAACCTTACGCCCAGTTGGGGTATCATAATCCGGCTTGGTAAGCGTGTTGGTGTTAGTAAGCATGTACTCTCTGGTCTCCATTCTTCACCTTTTAGCATCTCCGTTTCTCCACATGCGAGGACCATAAAAAGGGCCGACTGTAGAGTGAGCCACAACATGACGCAATATCATAGCAGAGCGTCATGCTGCGTGTTGTGCCTGTTTCAGGCCCATCAGACCTGTTTCGTGTCGTGCCACCTACCGTATCAAATTATGAAGCCTTACATGGCTTTATCATTAATGCCGTACCGATCCGGCCCGTACGTAAAAAAAAAAAAAAAAGAGCCCGGCCGAATGCTCGTGTCTAAATACACGATCGATTAAGGTACAAAAGTTTGCGCCGTCACCCACCGCGGACTCACGACGAGGCATGGGGAACGGATCGAGCACATGAAGAAGATCAACGCCAACAGCATGATCAACGTCGTGCTTGCGGCCGATGACAACTGACGCCACCCAACAGCGTGTGGTTAGTGTCGCACACCGACGAACCACTGACACGTAAGGAAAATTGAGATGTACCGTTTAGTGGGCCATGTGACCATCCCAGCCCATTTGGCCGAAGACAAAAGTCCCTATAATAGGCCCATCAAGCCCACCCACCGGCCCTTACATCCAACGGCTGGAAACAGGTCGCGGAGCATCCATAGCCGTCAAAATCTGGAAGGTTCTTGCTATATCACGCGCCGCTCCGTGAGATCGCAGCCACCTCTCGCGCCGCGCCCCCAAAACCCTAGCAGCTATTCGGCACTTCCCCCGCCTCTCCCTTTTTTTTTGGTTCGTAGTTTCTTCCTCCAAAATCCTTCAATCTTTATCTGATTTGTGTTCTTGCTCCTAGTGTTAATCGCATAAATCACTTCTATTGTGGTTCTTTGGGTTTTATTTTGTCTGCAGGTGGATCGGTGATCGAAAGCGGCCATGAGGTATACCACTAATCCCTGCTTCTTTTTGTATTCTTTCTGAGTTCTTTGTTGGAATTGTCCTTCGAGTATCGCAACAAGATAGCAGTTCTGAAGTGCTTGTAAAAGTATCTAGAGATCTGCTTGATCTTAGGAGATACTGTAGAGTTTAGCCAGAGCAAAATATTCCTGTCTTGTTTCAGATTTGTTGGAAACCGTATGATGGGGATAAGATGACGACTTCAGTTATTTGATCATCAATCCTGATAAAATGAATTAGTTATCTATTCATCTCTTGGGTACCTGAGTTTTGATAGAAAGCTCCGTTATTTTTAGTGAATAACAAGTCAGTTTACTATCAAACTAGCTATCTATTTGTATGTTAAGATGCAAGACTAGCCTGACAAGCTGTTCACCTGTCAGATTATGTTGTCTTTCTACAGCTGTATTTGATCTTTTACTTGCTGTAATTTTTGTGCTTCTATATTCTGCTACGCAGTAAGTTGCAGTCTGAGGTCCTGAAGGAGGCCATCTCCCAGGTTGTCGGGGATGCCAAGGAGAAAAATAGGAAGTTTACAGAGACTATGGAGCTCCAGATCGGTCTGAAGAACTACGACCCGCAGAAGGACAAGCGTTTCAGCGGCTCGGTTAAACTGCCCCACATCCCTCGCCCAAAGATGAAGGTCTGCATGCTTGGTGATGCGCAGCATGTGGGGGAGGTAAAAATCTAATATCTAGCAGAATTGTCCATTTTCTCTAGTTAAAATAAACTATGATCATTTTTTTTAATTGTGCTTATTGAACTGTGGTAAAACCTTGATGTCATGGTCCTGTGATAACTCCAACAATTGCCAATGTAATCAGATCGAAATAAGGGGTAAAAGTGAAAGAAAAGAAATAGATTGGGGATTTCAGTAAATTGTTCTGTTCTTTGGTACCGAGTTCACATGCAACAGCATTACAAAATGAAACTCCTCTCTTTCTATTACTGTAGCCTGGTCCCACAGGTCAACCTTCTTTGGACCATTACGACCTATTTACAACTCAGGATTCATCACTTACTCACTTAGTCACAGTACTCAGCCTATCAGCCACACCAACACTCGTGGACGGAACACATCCCACTCTTTCAGCAGAATTCTTTCCTTCATACCGGCATTCAACGTGTCCATGGCTGCTTTGCTTCTCATCCTGAGCGGCTGATCATGACACCTGATCCGTCTGTAGCATTAGGCTATTACTTAGTTTTTTGGTTTTATGACTCAAACGCATGCCATATAATTATTAGCTAATAAAGTTGTAAAAATTATATTGCTCATTATTCTGTTTGCAGGCTGAGAAGATCGGTCTTGATTACATGGATGTTGAAGCTCTCAAGAAGATGAACAAGAACAAGAAGCTTGTCAAGAAGCTTGCCAAGAAGTACCATGCTTTCTTAGCGTCAGAGGCTATTATCAAGCAGATTCCCCGTCTCCTTGGTCCTGGTCTCAACAAAGCAGGCAAGTGCTCTTCTCCATCATCTGCTAGTTGTTTGTGTTGCTTGTTACCTATGGTAGCTTGAAGGTGAACAACAAGCTTTGCTTGTTCATGTAGCTGTTTACCGGTATCTTCTTTATTATTTATTTGTTAGGATGTGCTTCAATGCTCTCCCAAAAAGTGAAAAACACAGATTTTGAAGCAGCTTGAGGGTCAGATTTGCAACGAACCACTGCGTTATTAACAACACTGCTTGAAGATTTGTGCAATTTAGTTTTTTGTATTTATGCACAATGAAGTCTGTTGATTCTACCATTTCTATGAGTGTGTTTTTATGTCAGCATGCCATTTCCTTGGCCTAGCACACATGAATTTGCATACAATGAAAGATACACATGAGAATAGTTTATGAATTATGACTTTATGCTTGATGATTTCCATTTTTCTAGATTATGATGTACTTAGTTGCAGCCCCATATGATAGGCAAACAAATTCTGTAATGCAACCTCACTTCATTTTCAATGTGACCCATATTCTGTACTTTCGATGTTGTAGGCCCTATAGAAATTCTAGACCTTAGCTAAAATATACATATCACACCCATATCTGACGAGAAACTTTGTACTTTTGGTATCTCTTTGACGATGCGCATGCACAAACGGTTTTAGTACTCCAGGTTTGGTCTTTCTAATAAATTGTTCAATGTTGATGGCATTACAGGCAAGTTCCCAACTTTGGTTACTCATCAGGATTCTCTAGAATCCAAGGTTAATGAGACGAAAGCGACAGTCAAGTTCCAGCTTAAGAAGGTTCTTTGCATGGGCGTTGCTGTGGGTAACCTGTCGATGGAGGAGAAGCAGATCCAACAAAACATCCAAATGAGCGTCAACTTCCTTGTTTCCTTGCTTAAAAAGAACTGGCAGAACGTGAGTCCTGTTCTAAATTTTTTACTCACATCATCGTTACACTTTCTACACTAGCATCAAGTGGAATGTAAAGGTAGAAAAGACTAATTGATCGAAATTCGACAGTACATGACTTGGGTTGTGACTTGCGTTTTTGCAGGTGAGGTGCCTGTACATCAAGAGCACCATGGGGAAGCCATACAGGGTGTTCTAAGTTGCCGTGTTCCAGCTCTCTAAATCAGTATCATAGTGTCTTGGAATGTTTTGCTTGTAATATGTTGCACTGTTATAAGACTGTCTCTGTTCCAAGTGAAATTCAAACTAGTTGGTCCTTTCCTCAGCGTTTTCCTGTCACCAGAGCTGATGGAATGATCCAAATTCTGTTGATGTTATGTTACCCTGGATTTTGCGGTTTTTGCGATATGCCGTTTCTGCATGATGCATCCTTCATTTGTGTAGTGCATCCAATAATTTTTTGTGTATTTTTGAAACATTGAATCATGTTAGATTTGCTAATGTGTTTGTTGGTTATCTCGGGCACCAAAGCTGCACTCTTTGCAGGAACCATGGTTGTCCTTGGGTACTTTCTTTGATTCTCAGTATAAGTTGTTTTGGACATCTCAAAGTGATATTTTGAATTTTTTATCATCAATTTCTATGGAAATACGCCGTTTCAAATAATTTTTTTTATATATTATGAAACTATATTTCATAATGAATCTAGTGATACCAATTTTATGTTGCCAATCCTTATCCTGGTAATTTTTTATCGACAATGCTTCCTTTCTACCGGAGGTGTGCCATCCGATGCTGCAGTGCAGAGAGACGGAGAGTCGTGAGATTTAGACGTTGAATTGTTTCACACGGGAGGCTACCGAGTGTTGAGCTGGGCTACTGAGCGGCGCAACAAAAAAACAGATACGATTTTTTATAGACTCTGGAGATTAACTACATCTCCGGCCCCCGATTTCGCATGAACCAGATATCCAAAGTTCAGCATTCACAACCAGAAGAGAATAAACCAAGACCAAAGTAGATTACAGAACCAGGAAGAAAGATAAGAGCTAAACAGGATCTGGAAGAATGTTATGCCACTATCAGAAGTTTGCCAACCAATCAAGCCTGTGCCATATGCCACACTCGCCCTCTTGGAAAGATCTCAGACGCAAGGATCCAAATTTCGTTTTTGGTTTAAATTTTGCTCCCCTCCAAAATCCAAAATTTCGGACAAAATCCATTCGAAATTCAAAAAGCAAAATTCAAATCCGGAATTTTGTAGACCGAAATTTCCGAAAATTCGGGCGAAATATCCGAAAATTCGGCAAATTTCAACCGAACGAAAATGGTTGAAACGATGTCTAACTTTTTTTAAAAAAATTTGGAGGTTCTTCACACATCAATGATGTTCCAATAAAAATTTCAGATGATTATCAAGCTTTATGAATTTTTAATAATTTGAACAGTGCTACTGTCCTGTTAAAAGCCTTACCAGCAAACTTGAACAAAAATGAAAAATGGTTCAAACCATGTTAGAAAATTTTGAAAATTTTTGTGGACGGTAATTATGTAACATTAATGTTTCTACAAAAATTTTAGAAGATGATAATTCTTAAATATTTTTTAAAATTTTTTGAATCATGATCACACTCCAGTGAATTTATAAAATTCTTACAATCATTGTACCATTTATGTTCTTTCTCTTTTTTATTTTTGAAATATAACAAATGAAGTTCAATGATTACATAGATTTGATTGACTAAAAAAAATTGAAATTTTTTGAAAATTTTATATAATGGTACTGAGGCAATTATTAAACTCTCATAAAAATTTTGGATCATGATCACACTCGAGAAAATTTATAAAATTCAGACAAGGTTACTGTCCCAATTATGTTCATTCTGTTTTTGATTTTTTAAAGATAACAAATGAAGTTCAATTGTTTTGAAAAATTTTCTATATGATACTACACTACTAAATATAGTACCATAAATTTTTAAGAACATTATCAAGCTTGTAAATTTTTATAAAAGTATGATAGTGTTTCTGCCAAAATTTTAAAATGTCTCAAAAATTCGGATTTTCAACAAATTTTCATAGAAGATGACTTTCTTAAGAGTTATTGGATCAATTTCGGCCATAAAATAGCAAAAACCGGTCAAAAATCTTAAAATTTCGGCCGATTTTGGCGTAATTCCCTGAAAAAAAAGAAAAACTGTAGCAATTTCAATTTTTTTTATGCGGCCAATAATTTGGATTCCGTGGTGGCCTGAAATCCGATATTTCGGTGAAATTTCGCCATTTCTAACCTTGCTCTGATGCCATCTTCGATATCCTGCCGATCCACTCCCGTGTGTCCTGTTTCTACATGAGCCCACAACGGGAGCAAATGGCAATATGGCATAAGCAAAAAAAATCACCTGATTAGGGTTTGCTGGGCACTAATGATCAAAACAAGCCGAATTTCTAGTTTTCCAAATTGATTAATACAGGGCTGCAACACCCACACAAACTATTGGCCACAGTGATTTTCCAAACATCTTGCATCTGGTGGCGGAGACAGATCTCGAACCACCCAAGCCGTGACCCGAGGCATGTGATCAAAAGCCTTCAAGAAATTGGCCCAACATCGGTGGTCCACCCGGGATATGACCCAACATCAGTGGGCCAGCCCTGAGGCTTGGGCCCTATGCTGGCTCCACCCCTGCTTGCATCCGTGTCCCAAACATATGAGATATATTTGCAGGGGAGAAAAACCAAAAGTAGCAGCAACCACTTGTCACATGAATCTGTTCAAAGGGCACTTAAAGAACAAATGTTGTATAGTCTCAAAACTGGAGCAAAAAGAACACTACTTCTCTTTTTTCTTCCAGTTGCTCTTACAAAGATTATCTTTAGTTAAAATAACCCCTCTAGAGAGAAATATCTTAGGGGCAATTTGACCCTCCAAATGAATTTGTGAGGAAAATGAACATTAGAGCTAATCAGGATTGAACACATAGATCAAACTCAAAAAAGACCTTACTAATTGAATTTCCTTTTCAAGACACCTCCCTCACTAGAAAGATTTAGGTCTGAACATCTCAACAAAAGGTGAGACCAAGCAATAGGATTATCATTTATCAGGGTCCTTCTAAAAGACAGGGCCTGCTCATGTTATTTTCAAAAACGTCAGCAACAACAATATTTTTGGAACTTGTAATATTGTATAACCTTGGATATTGCTGGAAAAGTGGAGCATCTCCCAACCAAGAGTCTTCCCAGAACTTTGTTTGTCTTCCATTCCCAATTTTTACAGAAACACAGGGAAGAAGAGTTTGCTTTACACTCATAAATCCAGACCAAAAGTGTGAGTCACCAGGTTTGAAAGCAAATCTAGGAATGGAGATTCCTTTTCCTTAAGACCTGCTGCCACAGGCCATCCTCATTATGTAACCTCATTAACCATTTGCAGAGGAGACTAACATTCATTTTCATGGAGATACTTTTTCCTTAAGACCTGCTGCCACAGGCCATCCTCATTATGTAACCTCATCAACCATTTGCCGAGGAGACTAACATTCATTTTCTCAAGATCAAGAACCCCCAGACCACCTTGATCCTTAAGCAAGCAAACAACCTCCCAATTAACAAATGATATTTCTTCTTCCCCTCATCTTCTTTCCAAAGAAATCTTTGTTCTAAAGAAACCAATCTTTTTCATACAAAGGGATGTTACTCAAAACCGAATTATAACCCTCCCTCCTACCGATACAGTCTTACCCTGCCAGCAGCCTAACCTTTTTTCAAATCTTTCCTCCACTCCTACCCTGTCACTACTTTTTATTGTTTGTAATGAATAGGAATCCCCAAATACTTGAATGGCATCTGCCCCAAACAACAACCAAAAAGCTGTGTGTATTGCTTATGGCATTCAACTGCCATTCCAAACAAGAAAATCTCACTTTTATGAAAGTTGATCTTTAAACCAGAAAGAAGTTCAAAAGAGGAAAGCAGAACCTTCAAATTTCTAGCTTGCTCTAAGCTGTGATCCAAGAACAAAATGGTATCATCAACAAAATTGATAAACCCTCTTTTACCAAGTGAGGCACCACTCCTCTGATTTTATTAGAAGCTTTAGACCTTTTAACCAAGATGCTTAATGGAAATCATTAAACATTTTCATCAAGTCAAATTTCATGATTTCCCAGAAGTATTGGTAAAACTCGGCAAGAAAACCAACTGGTCCCGGAGCTTTATTGTATTCCATTTGGAAGACAGCATTTCAATTTCCTCCTCACAGAAAGGTCTGGTCAGAGCATCATTATTTTCAGAAGAGATTTTTTTCCATGAGAAAAATCCTCATTCGAAATGAAATTTTTTTGCTAGCAGAGCCAAAAAGCTCTCTGTGATACTTTGTAATATATTACTGCAGATTTTTCTCACCAGGTATTACCTAACCATCTTGCTCAATTTTCAAAATTCTCTTTTTCTATGTCGACCATTAGTTTTAGGATGATAATGTTTGGTGTTATTATCTCTTTCTAATTGATCCTTGAGCAGTGCTTCAATGCTTTCCCTCCTAATACATGTTACACAAATCTTAAAACAAACGAAGAGGTAAATAATCTTTATCTACCCTTCATTCATACTTTAATATTTGTATAACTATAAAAAAGAAAAGCATTGAAGCACCTCTCTTGATCCTTTTTCCTTAGAGCGTTGAAACCATTTAATTTCCTCTTCTGTAAGAGTTGTGCCAATCTTAATTCAGCTTGACACTTTCACACATCTTGTCTAAATCATCTTAATTTAGTCTCTTTGAACAACCGAGAGACCACGACTTTCACACATCTTGTCTAGATCATCAATACTCTTAACTATGTATTGTTTCTCCATCTTATATTCTCCATTCTTATATTTGTTCCACCCCTAAGAAATTGCCTCAAAGCTCTGATTTTATTTTACAAAATTTCTGTTACAATTTTTCCCTACTAAAAACAGATACTATAAGAGAAGGCTTTATACATTTTTGTCATTTTACCTATCATATCTATTAAACCGAGCGTATATTTTTGCGAGCTTAACAAAACAAGACTCATATTGAATTTGTTTTGGAGACATATCGATAACATTATTTCTCAGCTAGGAACTCTAGCTCTAGGTGTCCTCTACAGCTCTACTAGAGACTCTAGGTGCTAGCTGCTTGCAAGTTTATAGGTTTCATTAACTAGGTGATGACAACTAGCAACTTTGGGTGTAAGACAGTCCAAAATCCACTCAATGCCTAACACATCGTGGGGTGCGCCCATATATACATATCACCTCTCTTACACTTTTGTCTTCGCTTTGCGTAAAAGATTTAACTTATATGTGCTACGTTTGGATCCAACAGGTATTATATGCTACTACAACTCATTTTAGATAAGCAATGTGCGACTAATCTTACCATCGTAGCTTCACATGGGCCATATTGACAGTAACACTTAGGTGCCGGGGTATTACACTAGGGTATTGGTAACTAACAAATTTTCTTAACTAATAATTATAAGTTTCACTACAGATGTATCAGCAACTAGCAACTCTAGATGTTGGTAACAATTAAACTGTGCATTAGTTACTAGCTTTACATGTTTACTTGCTACATCTGATTCTAGCTCTACATATTACTTGCTACATTAGTTACTAACAACTCTATATATTACTTGCTGCATTAATTGCTAACATCTAGCTACTATAACAGTTGGATTCAAGCAACTATGAAATCCATAGCTGGCAATCAAAAAAGGCTGTGAACCGCAAGGAAATATTGAAAAGTCTAACAAGTTAACGAAAATTATCATCGCGACGACTAGCAAAATCAGTCAGTTGAACTGACGGTAGCCGAACATCTCGATGACCTCCGGTATTTTTTCCTGCCGGCAACCAAAATCTTGGGTCCTAGTAACTAACAACTCTAGGTAATGTTAACTACCAACCTCTAAAGTGATGCCAACTAAAAAATTTCCGCTGGTAGTAACTGTAGGTATTGGCAATTAACAACTTTTGGTGCTAGTACCTATCAACCCTAGGTGTTCGCACCTAGCAAATCTAGGTATTAGCAAAATCTTATTTGCTACTAGCAAATATAGTTATTGGTATCTAGATGCTGATAACCAGCAACACTAGATGATAGCAACCAATAGTTTAGTATACCATTACGTCGCTAAAAATGTATGCAATATGGATCTTCTTTTTGTTTATGTAATTGTTGTATACAACATAATTTTTTACATGGAATGCGAAACGAACACTCAGTTTAATAGTTACGATTGTTTGGAGAGAGAAAATGATGAACAAGTACAGAAACTCACACTTCTATGTCCTAGTCTCGTTACGTGTCGGCCGTTCTATTGCTTCCCTTCCCTATGCGATTCAAACGCAAAAGGACGGAGGAAGGAGAGGTGAGCGCGTGGCAAACCATAAAATAAAGAGTAGGTAGTCGCGCTCGCGCGCAGCGTCGCTAACGAGCGACCAGTCGCGTATTAGTCGTGTCCATCTTTTATATATTGATTATCAAATATTGATTAATACAAGTTCTAAAAGATTTATATATGGAATCGTATGCGCCCTCCGATCAGAAATATAAGACCTATATAGTTTAAATGATTTTGTTCAAAAATATAAGACTTACATGTAGATTTAATGAGACTTTTCTTGTTATATCCGTATTTATTATCTCTCAACTACATGCACTTATTCATTACCACCATACATAAACTATTATCTCTCATCTTTCAAAATAATTAAATGTAGACATCTAAGTTATTTTCACTCGTACCTTTCTCAATTTCATCATAACCTTAATTCTTGTGTAAAGTCAAAATACGTCTTCTATTTTTGAACGAAAAGAGTGTTATTTTTAAGTAACAATCGTTTCGGTGCCCATCGACACAAGCATATCTTGAGAGTAAAACTACCCAATTTAATGACCTGGCGTGGTTAAACTTGCAGTAGTGCAAAAGTTCGAACCAAATTAAAGAGTAAGACGTGTTTAAAGAAAGCACGAACAAAAAGGGCTCTATGTTGTCAAACCTTTAAAATGGATTGAAGGCAGGATTTCCAAAAGCAGAAGTGGATATGGAACCAAGAAAAGAACAAGAATCCAATCATCAGTCTAAGGACCTTTTGGAACAGACTATGAGAATGCAGATTCTAGATTACGAGAGAATAGGATAGATGGTAGTTTTTTATTTTGCGTATAAATTTTGTTTCTGATTATAAGTGTGAATTCTATAAAACTTCTCTCACAATCAAAAACAAAATTTATATTAAAATAAAAAACTATCGTCCACTCAATTCTCGTAGGCCTAACACCACATCGACTTTCACTGTCTCTCCGAAATGATCGCCCACCCAGCAACTGCAAAGGAAAAAAAATGCAACCTTCTAGAAACCAAATGCGTGGCGCCATATCTCTCTTTCTAGGGCGCTGAGGTCCAATGGCTGGCATTCTCGAAGCCGTTCCTGCACAGGTGGAAGTCCTCGATGGCCTCCTCGACCTCCTCCTGCGTGTTCATCACGAAGGGCCCGGACTGCACCACCGGCTCATTCAGGGGCGCCCCGGCGATGAGCACGAACCTCAGCGCGGTCCCCTCCGACGACGGCTGGCTGTTGTTCCACGCGCTCACGCCGTCGCCGGGGCCGAGCACGAGAGCGTGGTGCGCGGACGCCGGCGACGAGCCGCCGGAGCCGAACACACCCTCGCCGTCGATGACGAAGACGAACGCGTTCCAGTGGTGCGGGACCGGCTGGTGCAGCCGCGCCCCCGGCGCGAGCGTGAAGTCGAGGTACATGGTCGGCGTCCGGGTGGACACCGGCGAGCGCACGCCCAGGGCCTCGCCGGCGATGACACGCACCGACACGCCGTCCTCCTCCGCGCGCGGCACGTCATCGCTCCGCAGCTCCTGGTACCTCGGCTCCATCCTTGATTGACAAGCAGACAACGACAAGCCATTCAAATGCAGTGCAATTAAGCACGCAGTCTTTCAGTAGTGCACATGTCAATATCTCGTAGTTTTGCGCGCACATTTTGTCCTTGGAGGAGAGGTTGATCCAGAGCTGGAGGCCCTTCTGGACGCCGTCGGCCGCCGGCATCTCGGAGTGGATAATCCCTCGGCCGGCCGTCATCCACTGAAGATCACCGGCGCCGATGGTGCCCTTGTGCCCGGCGAAATCTTGGTGCGTGAGCGCGCCCTGAAAATGAGCGATCAAGAACTCAAATCAGCCAAATTTTGCTGACAGATTGGACCTTTATGCATGGAATGTGTGATTCTTAATTGGCTACCTCAAGCATGTAGGTGACAGTCTCAAACCCTGCAGATCAATCCAAACAAGTGATCAGAGAGCAAGATCAAGGGGGAAAAACCACATTAGCAAAAGCTGACCGACGCCAAAGTCTGATGTACCTCTGTGAGGATGGTCAGGAAAGCCGGCCGGAGCAGAAACTGCATAAATATGCTCACAAACTCAAGTCAACATAAAAACATCTACACAACTGATGATCATAGTAGCTCACAAGAACTCGATTTTAACTACACCAAACACACAGACCTCTGAACTCATCCAGCATGAGGAAGGGATCCAGGTTCCTCAGCTCTGCCCTGAAGATCACCATGACAAACAAGGAACCCAACAATTACTGACAAGTGACAAACAAGAACTCCTCAAGTTAAGCAAAGTCAAAGCCAATAACATATATGTGGTACCTCCCAATGCTCCTCCTGACAGTGGCGCCGTCGCCCTCGCGCTGCGGCTTCGCGAGCACCCTCTTCACGACGGCCCTCGGACGCTGCAGCTCCCCGGCGACGGCGGTCGACATGGCTGCTGCAGACAGTTTCCTGAGAGGCACTGGTAAGCTGGAGCTACGGTGGTTAACAGCAGCTGGTGAGGATCTGCAAGAATGCAGCAGCAGCAGAGAGGCGCCGGCTGCTGTTATAAGAGCGCGCGGTGACGCGAACAGTAGCATCATCATGAGCTAATGTACACGTATGTAGTATGCGCTGGTGAATGTATTTTGCGAGATAATTTTTCTCGTGTACTTTTTTTTGGTTGGTCTTGTTCTCGGTGGGGGTGCTCGAGTTTGGGGCGTCCATGAATGAAGTGAATACTCTAATCGGCGGCTTCAACAGCTGGGAAAGCAGTGACCAAGTCTGAATAAAAATAGAGAGATGGTTTAAAGGATTAAGTTTTTTTTTCAATGACCAAAATAAACTGAGCTAAATTGAGATAGCATAATAAATATAGTTTTGTGCAATATAAATTCATATATGAATTTAATAGAAACAAAAAAAGAGAAAGAAATACAATGAAGATATCTCACGTAGGGTTACCGACATTGGAGGATGAGCTCAAACTTAATAAAACCTCTCTTGTGGTTATACCACCGAAGGAAAGAAAATGGAGGGAAGAAAGAAAAGAAAAGCAACAAGGGGATCGTGAATTGGTGATCTCTTTTCTTTGTCCAGTGGTTGCCATTTGGAGAGATTGACTTTGGGTGGTGACGGCATGCACAAGTCATGGTGATGTCTGTAGGTGGGTTTGGCTTTTTTTTTTTCTTCTTCTTCTTTTGCTTGAGAGAGATATTTTGGGGGAAGACACCTTGAAAATGATTTGGTCTTGATTCTTTTTTTTTTTATGGCGAGGGGTCTTGATTCGATGATGTATATGAAAAATGTTCATAATTCCAAGTATGTGCTATGAGGTGTATTGAGTTGCATGCACCAACCATTTCACCCAAAAGCTTAAGTTGATGAGGAAAGACAGGCAATTTACTTCAACACTCTCCCTCACGTGTAGCCTCTCTCAGACCTAAGACGTGGAATAAAAGTAGGCTGCAATTATTTTTCTTTAATTGCGCTAACCGGGTCTTGAACTCAAGACCTCTTGGCTCTGATACCATATTGAGTTGCATGCACCAACCAGTTCACCCAAAAGCTTAAGCTTATAAGGAAAGATGGGCAATTCACTTATACTTCAACACTCCCCCTCAGGCCTATGACGTGGAATAGAAGTGGACTGCAATTAAATTTTTTTAATTGCGCCAACCGGGTCTTGAACTCGAGACCTCTTGGCTCTGATACCATATTGAGTTGCATGCACCAACCAGTTCACCCAAAAACTTAAGCTGATGAGGAAAGACAGGCAGACAATTCACTTATACTTCAACAAGGTGCACTCGTACGTGCGCATGTATGGTGTCGTGTCTTCCTCGTAATCTAGAAAAGGGGTGATACTTATTTTTTTGCTTTTACTGGAGGTACCATATGTCAGGATAGGGGATTTATGTCATCCGCCTTTGCACAGGCAGAGAAAGCACATCGACGTGCCTTCGAGTGATGCAAAATATAAACCAACATAAAGTAAGAAATATTTTCATTACGTTCAAAACATTCTAATTTTTTTTGAACATTTTGGTCTTTATTTGCTTTTTTCTATGCTGTTGGATTCAAAACGAGCGGTGCAAATGAATTGCTACAGTAGAAACAATGTTTTGCTACAGTCTTCTCGTTACAGTACTTTCTACCGTGTGTATATACTCCTTTTCATATGAAAAAATGTATATAGTAAAAATAAAGTGCTTCGATGAAAATTTTCAACCATATCGCGTTGGAGTATCTTAGAATTATTATTGAAGTACACCGAAAGTGATAAAGGATTATAACATATTTATTTAAGTGATATATTAGAGGTGGAAGTATGTATTCCTAGAAGTGTATGTACGTACGTACGTATATATGTATAGGCCTCTTTACTGCTTAATGTCTACTTTTTTGTTGCATTGTGGATGCACTAAGTAGTTTGGGCACCAAATATGCTTGGCTGTTCCAAGGTGCAGGCAGTAGACACCCTCTCAAGTCTCAAGTAAAACAAGGCACAAGATGGAGTCAGGCTGAAGAAAATCTGGCCTCCTAATCAATCATTTTGGCCAGAGAATGCTATCGTCGTATTTTTTTTTAATGCTAAAGACGACGACTAAAAAGATGTGAAACATAAAACAACTTCTACGTGCTGATACACGTGTATGTGAAACTTATAAGATGATGGGATCATCTGCTAAAAATTCTTCATCTCTGTTTTACACAGTGTGATTGTGACTTGGAGAGTCAGCTACCAGGGCTGCTCGACAAGCAGATGCCATACCCAGGGTTTTGAAAAGAGACTTCGGCCAGTTTTTCTTTTTGTCGGTGAAAAAACGGCAAAACACCTAGGTTTTTCTTGTGAAAATCTTTTATTTCATTTTGTTTTTCAAAAATTTCAATTACGATGCCTGTTTCGTGTAAATGGGACGATTACTGGCCGTGGCCGGTAACAGCCGGTTTTTAATGCCTATGTAGCAGGCATCCATGAGATTGTTTTTTTCCATTGCGTGAGATTGGGTTACACAGTAATTTAGGTTGAGCAAAAGAAAATTATTGAACAAATCCCTGCCAACGATGGTCCAAACAAGCTAGGGTATGGACTACATCGTTTCGTTGTGATTCATTGCTAGGACTAGGAGGACAGCAAAATTCAAGTTGATTTGTAACTACATGGTGCTTTTTTTCTTCTTCTTCTAATTTTCTTTTCCCTTTATATTCGAGAGAGCACTATTTTGGGTCAGAATAATGACCTAATTCGCGGGCATTCACCCATACACCCCAATATTGTTTTCCCCTCTTATCTCATAAATAGGACCCCTCATCGTTAAGAGAGATTTCATAGCTCTTTCTCGTTTGTGTGTGTTCATTCTCTTGTAATTGATCGATTGATTGCGTGAAAACTTGAAGTAGCTGTCTGTTATCGTGTAGAGGCGCTCAAAAACGAATTCATGAGAACAGTTTCTTGTATGAACACAAACTTCAGATAGGAAGCGCATTAGAGATCTGTGACGATCTTGTCTCGCCACTCGTATTCTGATTTCATCTTCTCTCAATGTTGAAGCCTCGAAGTTGATCGTATTCTCTTCACCATCGGAACGATGCAACGGCAACACTAGTTAGCTTCACCATCGAAGTAGAAGCCTTCTTGCTCTATAAATGCAGTATGCCAGATGCTTGGACTACTATTGTGAAAACAAAGGGAGTACATCATATGACAACAATTCAATATTTTAGAAACTATTTAAGTCGTTGTACCATATTGTATAACAAATTAGGTGAATAGTGACATTCAGAGTGATGTACTTTGAAACGGTAAATACTTTGGCTAGGAAAGTTAGCCCGACTTTCTCAAGTACGGGGCAAAGAGAACAATCCCACGAAGATCTACACCCATCAAGAGGAGGTGTAACAAGGGAGACATCTGAGTTTGCACACGTTCATGGCACATGACAGAAAAATTCATACCACCAAGCTAATGTATCAACATCCAAGAGGAAGACAACCCTGAGGGGGGTGTTTGGATTAAGGGGGTATTTCATCGGAATGTTTTGGACTAGTTCAAATTTGAACTAAATGCCAAAACCTCCTAAGAAATTACCACTCATCCAAACAAGGCCCGAGGAATTACGCCTTCTCTCTACTTGTCACCCCCAGAATCTGCTGAGAAGACCCTTCTTTTCTTTCTTCATCCTGTTTTCCAGGTTCGGGAACTCGATCGCGTTGTATGCCATGTCAAGAACAATTGGATTGCATGGAACTGATTGGAATGGAGGTGGGAATTGCGCAATGCGACATGGCGCTTTGGTGTTATGCTCACCAAGTACTGATTCATAGCTACCTAGCATATCAAGAAGGTATTTATACTCCTGCAAAATACCAACTTATCATCAGTATCTGTTCTAGGGATGTCCAAAAGGTCCAATACCAGATTGTTTTGCAGTACAAAGCATCAACCGGGGTAATACTCTTCAACAACATGGCACTCCATTGATTATTTGACTTCACACACATATAAGACATTCCTCGGAACAAGGGGATCCAAATGTTATATAGGATTATACATGAAAGATCAAGAAATAGAATAATCCTCAAAGTAATGAGGAAATGGGGTATCACATCCATATGTCCTATAGAATAGTCATATCAATAAAATAAAACACATGATAATGATAGGAACACTTATAAATGTTTAAACTTTTAAGTAGGCAGTATTGCTAACCCAGATGTAGTACTAGGCTAGCAGAACCAGGCAAAGGGAATTCTACTTTCTTTCTTGGGTCATGCTACATAATTTGAGTCCTAACTCCTAAGATACTGTCTGTGAGAGTTGGCTCCGATGTCTAGGTGGCATTCCTCCAATGTACTATTTGTCCTCAGGTCAAATCTGAGTTTCTGGTCATAGTTACCTATACATGGCATGCATTCTGTTGCAGGCTTGCAGCACAGTGTAGGCAGCCTACCTGGAATATGGCCACTGGTGAGCCACCGTATGTCCATATCAGGCCATGGTCATAATGCATGCTGACATTCCTAATTTGCATTCTACTTTTACCTATGTAATTATGTGTGTAAGCTACCATATCGGACCATGGTCCAATACTTGAGAACTGCACCATATCAGGCCATGGTCATAATGCATGCACATATTCCTAATTTGCATACTAGTTTTACCTATGTAAATATGTGTAAGCCACCATATCGGGCCATGGTCCAATACTTGAGAACTGCAGATTTTATACTCGTAGGAGTCACCAGAGGTTCCTAACAGCCCAACCAGCATTTTATAGTCAAAATGGCATCAATCTTTGGGCTACCCAACTAATTTTCTCCAAAATTTTGACCAAAAAATACGCCATCATAGCACTATCGATCCAAACATCAATAGTAACTGACTGCTAACCTACATTGGTCAGGGCACGCCACATGCTGCAAGTCTCAGTAAATGCTTACATCGAAAAAGTTAAACATACCTTTCTTTTATCGTCACCAAGTGACATAGCTGAGACTCCTTTAGATAGTCTTTCAGGAACATTCTCCTCCTCCATAATACCTGTTGCATGTTCTATGCAGCTATTGGATCTACAATTGTCAGATAGAGCCTTGAGATCTTGGATTAAGGCCTGTAAGAAAAGAGCATTTGAGTTAGATTCAAGTACCTTTTTGACAGCAAAATAATGAAAAACAAGCATGTCAGGAAAACTACCGAAGTCCATTAACTTAGGTGCCAATTTGCTTCAACTTTGTAAAGCCCCAAAACAATGTTGTTACTTGCTAGAATAACTAGTCTATTACTCCCTCCGTTTCACCATATTTGTCCATGACCTCGGGAATATCTGTTTCAATGTCCAGTGAGGGAATCTAGAGTTAGTTATTGCAATTTTTTCTCTCTACCCCTACTTAAATGCTTTGGAAGAGGTTAAAGTGGTTGTGGTAAGTCGTTTAATAAGAGTACGTGTATGGTCATTTCTCATTAAATATTTCTTAGATTTAGTGCTTCCTTGGTTTGTGCACATCGTGGGCTATGGACAAATATAGTGAAATGGAGGAAGTAATAAAATTGCGTGTATCTGGTGTAAATGTCCTGAACTCACAATTGACAGTTCTCAAAACCCAAAGCTAAATGCTATTAGCAAAAAAGTTTAATTCATGAAACTAAGGTAGAATTAAAAGAGTCAACATAAATACATGCACCAAATGATATTGATGGCAACAGAACGAAAAAATAATGACAAATATCGACTACAATCTAGAAGCTACCAAAATCTTATTAATCATAAACATTTTCCAAACAGCCTGTAATCCTTTCTATAACAAGTCACTAATTACAATCAGCATTTGCCAAAAAAAAAATCAACAAGAGAGAAGTGTTGGCTCAATGGCAAACCTTGTCAGGACTGTTAGCCAGCTGTTGCAGTGCAGAATCAGCGAGAGATCGGGCATGACAGAATAATGCATATGCTTCAGCCCTTTTACTGGCTGAACTATATGACTTTGCCAAATAGAAACATCTGCACGGTTTCCAAAACAAAACTTGTGAGGATAATCACTAGGCATTAGATGTAAAATTTCTGAGATATCAAATGAAACCTTATTAATTAGCTGGACGATTTATACAAATGAAGTGGTTTGAAAATAAGTATGACTATATGGTGCCTTAACCTGTTGTTTAATTTATGCTTTAGTTGATACATGATTGGCGTAGTTGTATTTCTGAATTCTGATAGTAAGGCATACAGACCAACAAAACAGGTGAAAATCATAACATAGTTCGTGAACAGATTTATTCTCCAAGCGGAGACTGTGAATGCAAAGAAGCTGATCATTAAAGAATTTGCTAGATTTGAAAAAGGTGGAGCAGACCTCTCAGCACGGAAAGCCAAGCCTTTCAGTTCATACTCATGAACAAAAGTGTTTTCTTCCTCTTTTTTATCCCTTCCTGAGCTAACTAAATCAGTTAGGTCTGTTGTATTCTGCAAAGTAAAGCAGATTTACATCAGCAAAAGTACTCAACTTCAGTAAGGTATAATATAAAGCGTACTTACTTGAATTAGCAGATCATATAGCCGAACAAGTTCTTCTGGCTTTGTGATTTTCTCATCTCGATGCTTTGTAATTTTACTTTTAGCAATACTAACAAGCAGCTGGTTTCGTTCTATGGTCCTCAATCCTAAAACAGCACTAACAGCCTTGTCAAGACCATTCAAGTCGTCTCTTATATTCTCAGCATTGCCAGCAGAAGCCTGCATTCAGATAAGTAGTTCAAAAAATGCAAAGAATGCATATAGTGCCATTAGAACATAAGAAGCTGCTCAAGAGGGGAGTAAGCAATGTATCAATTTATCTCTACAATAAAAAATTGATTAAGGGCTGAAAATTTTCATACCAGGTCATTGCGGATGCAGCTCCGAGCGTCATGGTATGCAGAAAATATTTTATCAAAAATTGCAAGTTTTTTGTCTGCTGGAATTGATTCAGTGGCTGCACCATCCAAGTCTTTCTCCAGCTGCTGAGCTGAATCATATGACTAGATTAAAGAGAGATCCACACGTAGAAAACTAAGCAGATGCAGCAAGAAAACTGTTCAAATAAAGATTCTATTTGGTCGATTTAATAAGGCCTTAATTATATATTATCTCAGTTTGAGATGAGTGGCCAGCATCATATGCTAACTCCACACAAAATTATTGCCATAATTAAAAGAAAAAACAGATACAAACTATATACCCTTCAGAATGGAGACACGGGTCTTTGCACTGGTAATTGGAAATCTGCGACCAAGCCAATTAAACTCAGTCATGGAAGCAGCCTGCTGCGATCTTGTCTCAGACAATACAGCCTGAAAGTTTGTCAAAATATATCTATTAGAAAATGAAAAACAAAACGTTCCTGCAACCTGGCACTGGGAAACTATAATTAGACAACATGGTGTCAGATTTTTCAAATCGTTATTTCCAACTAGTTTCAAGTTCAAGCAATAATTGTGGTGGGCACGACATTCTGTAGCATTTCATTTTTCTTTTCTTTTTGGGAATATGAAAACCCAAAGACCAAGGCCCTATAATCAGAAAAACAAAGCTATATCCCAGAACTTCTCTAGCACTATCTGGACTAGAATAGCAATCACTTTTTGACTTTTTGTAAGAAAGGCAATTAGCACTTCCAACATCTTAAATTGTCTATACTAAAAGGAGACATGGAATTTCAAGGAACTCTATGATTTATCTACAAACACACAAAAAAGAGTTCAACCAGGCGACCAAAAAAACAGCATGCCGAAAGTGTCGAGCCTAGCACACCAGCCAAAATATAATCTTTGCACATGTATTATTTTTTTACATGCTGGCACTCCTTCCATTATTGTATTAGTTCATCCTACCTCCATGTAGTCTACTTTAAAACTAGAAGACCACATGTGACCCACACCCCAAAAAAACTCCTTCTCAAGGTAAATCTCGCGTCCTTATCCGGTCTTTTATGGGAGATTGCAATAACATTTTCTAGTTTTGAAAAAGACATCAAGATATGCTAGAGTAGTAACAAAAAAAAATACCTCAATCTTAGCTTTGAAAAGATCATAAGCAGGCCCCTCCTTTTCCATATCTAGGAGTTCATGTGCTTGTAAAGCTGATCCACCTAGCTTGCGTGAACAGAATCCTATCATAGGCTCCACTTCCTCAATGCGCTGACGGCATAAAAGTTGATTTTCTATATTGCCATACTTCCCAAGCTCCTCATATACAGCCCTGTGAAATACAATATATTACTCAATCATCAAGGATCTTCCACATTATTCATGCAAAAAAGATTTTCAGTGGCACTGAGTATTAAGATATATTCAAACAGCAAAGGACAACAATAATGGAAACTCTGCGCAAGAGATAATGGCCAAACTCCATAGAGTCTAAAGTTTAATGAAACAAGCATCATTTCGGTATTTCACAAACCTGGTATTCTTGAAATTCATCATTGCTGCCTCTATGTTCTTCTCTTGCTCGAACAACAGAGTACCTTTCATATATGAAGCGTATGCCTGTGAAACAATTTTTTGAGCAAAATTTTTTGAGGTCAATCTTGTAAAATTTTCGATAGCGTGCAACATCTTATTAAGACTCTCAATTGAGTGCCCAATAAAACAAAAGATAGCATGAAACACACCTCAGCTTCCAAAGATGTCCTGGAATCTCCTTTTATAGAACATAACTGCGAAAAAAGTGATGCCCATTTAACTGCTTTCCTAAATCGACCCAACATGTAGATACGCTGGTGTGCATTTGGACCAGCAGTTTTCTTTTCCATGGCATGACTCCATGCTCTCTCAGCCATATAAAATACTATGTGTAGAAACCTGCTCTCATGTGTGAAAGTTGCTTCAGAATGTAATCTCCAAGTCTAACAGCTATACACAAAATTGCACTGGTAATTGCTCACTGGAATTGTAAAAAAAGTCACATAAATTGAATTATGATTGTGGTTTTTGCTAAACTTCATGAGGAAGGCATTAAAAAAGAACAATGATACAACATACATGTACTACAAAAGTGTGCATGACAATAAAAAAACAACTTTACTAGGGGAAGGGATAACATCACTAATCAAATACTAATGAATCATCACAGACATCATATATAATTACCAAACAATGAGTCAAAAACCTTTAGCTATCAATAATTATTAGTCGATATTACACAAAGCATCCTCATTACTCTGCAAGACACCAGAGCACTTCATTGCTTTTGCATGTTAGCAATAACCACCAACCACATTTCTTATCAGCCAAAGCATCAAACCAATCCCAAACTGGTTCATCAAAAGTGCATAATATCACTGAAATACTTGCTGTGGTGCCATTTGCCGATACCAACATATAACCTGCTATGTAAACACATGCGGGAGTGCTAGACACATGCCGCATCATAAACAAAACTGTCATTTTAACAGCTCTTCCTTCTACCTTTGTTATAAAAATGGGGAAAGACATACCACCCAGACAGTGAATTATGAGCAAAGACAACAGGTCATATAGCAGATTATTAGCAAAAGGCACCAAACCTGACATCTGTCACCGTTGACTCTGTTATATTCCTCCTGGTATATTTACCACGGCCATGCAGAAACTTCAGAGATTTGTATAGCCTTCTCAGTCGCGCAGTACAGTATCTCCTGCAAATAATGCTAAATCCTTCAGACAAAAATGTACATCCACCAATGACAGGAACCACATACTAACTTATAACCTTAACCGAGAGCACGATACTGTGGTCAAACGAAACATGCAACAGATGGAGATAAGACATACATAATGACTGAGTTGAATTGAAACCTTAGAACCAAATTTCCTCCATGTACCAGTACCAGAGAAGTTGGGCAAGCATTGTAAAGCAAATGTGTAAAAAAAAAACTTTTTTTGGCAAGATTAAAGGTACGAATTAAAATAGACTAGAGACAAGTAAGAAGCAGGGTTTGCATCGAACAATTTGGATCTTAGAGAACAATTTGATGGAAACACTCCATCACAAGTCACATCTGACATCAGAGAAGAGAAGAAACCCTGATCGATCTACACGCGCGGAACCCGCGAAGAGTGAACCACCGTAGCACGGCACAATCGAGGAACCAAACGCGCAGCAGATATGGGAGGGCGTCGAGTCGGGTGGGATCGGGAATCGAGGCGCGCACCTGTACCGCATGTAGTCGCCGTGGCGGAGGCCGTGCTGCATCTGTGCCTCCCTCATGAGCTCCAGCACTGCGGGGAGAGACGACCCAGAATCAAGAGACGACGAGAGTAAAGGGGGATCGGGTCATGGGAGGCGGAGGCGGAGAGGAGCTTTCACCGTTGATGGGGAACCTGACGAGCGGCTTCTCCTCAGCCGCGCCGGCGGAGTCGACCACCATGTCCGACGGGGGCGGCGGCTGGTCGGCGAGCTTCGACATGGTGGCGGATGCGGCGTCCGCGACGAAGAAGCGAAGCAGAGGCGGCGTGGGCTGGACGCGGTGTGAAAAAGAAGGGAGAATGGATCATTTGCTCTGTTTTATTCGATGCAATTGATTAATTATTTTGTTTATCTTACTGATCTATAGTTTTAGGGTCCGTATATCAGTAAGATATTATAGAGCAAATAATCAATGGCACAAGTAAGTGTGGGTATTTCATCAATTATTCTAAAAAAGAATTTGCTAAGTTGGTGAGGATACTTAGATTATAAAATTAAATTGAGTCTTTTCGAATGAAAATGTATTAACCAGGCTCAATTTGACTGGATAGTGAGTCATTAACTTTAAGTTATAAATAAAATGATTTTATGTTAAATGATGTTATTTTTGAAAGAAACGCAATAATATCTCGTTAAATTTGACACCCAATCCTAAATACGAATCCTGGGCTAGAAGCCGGAGCTACAAAGCCTGGTTTGTGGAGGAGCCTCCTACAGATCCGCAAGTTGGATTGGATTCGCTAATTTGGGGATAAATTCGGTGTGATTCGGTAGAAATTTGGGCATCACGCTACAAACTAGCTACGAACTATGCTACAGTCAAGTTAGCGCAAATGTGGATGTCTTTCCCATAATCCTATTAGATAGACTGCCAAGCAGATAAATACCACGAGTTTTTCAGCTAAACTAGTATAGTGCCTGTGCTAACGCTACGATGGCAGTACACCCGCTTATCAATTAAATGAGAAGATAAGTATGAATACAACACTTAATAATAAAAGAGAAATTTAGAATTTTAAATGAATTTAGAAAGAAAAACGGAACTAAATGGAGGTCGAATAGGCGAAAACGGGCTCCCAAAAGATTTTAAATCAAGAAAGAGAAAGAAAAAAGAATTTTTTGATCTTAGATTATTTTTTTGCAGCTTCCACAGAGCACAACGTGCTCTCTCGGCTTGGCCAGGGCAAGGGGGAGGGAATGCCAGGGGTGGCCGGCCGATCGCATGGGTCAAGATGGTGCGGCGAGATCGTTAAGACCGACGCGCCTCTGAGGAGGAGTCACGGTTGCGGTGAATTTCACCGGAAAAGATGACGGTGATGGCTTGGGTTACCTCTAAAATTCGGCGATCTTTACAAGAGGGAGCACTTGGGGATTTACGCAATGCAATGGGGTGAATGAGAGCTTGCCGGCTTTTATAGCACCGAAACAAGCATATTTATGGAAACCATAATTTGGGATCAAATCAGATTGGGAGGAAATTTTGGCAATAGAGCACGAAATTTGGGGAATTAACACCATAGATGGAAAGAGGAGATTTGGTGCGGGATTGATGGAGCTTTGGAGCTTCTTTCTTGCTTTAATGGAGGGAGGGAAGAGAAGAAGCTTCTCTGGTCTGGGCTGCAACTAAAAGAAGCTACAGGTGAGTTGCCTTCATTTTTTCAAATATAGAAGGATTTTTGAAAAGATAGCACATTAGGTTAAAAAGTTCTAGAAAAATTCTCAAAAAAACTTTCGATTATTTTGTACTTAATAAAATTATTTTCAAAAAAATAAATTATAATTTGCCGAGGCACAGCGGCCGCAAGGTCGCTGACCAGCAACCTCGCCGCGTCGGCAAAGCCACCGATGACGACCGTGGAGCCATTGCAGACCTGCGTTCTCCTGGCCGCTACGCCCCATCTCGGTTTCTTTTTTCCAAAGACGTAATGTATGGTCCTTTCCTTTTTCGGGACGTTTGTTTCCTTTTCTTGATTCCGTGATGTTTGTTTCCTTTTCCTTGTTGATTTGGAGGTGAGGAAGGTCTTGTGGGCCACATGGATGATTTCGAAAAATATGGAAAAATAAATCGCGCCACGATCATTTGGATCCGCAAGGAAAAAAGATAAAAATTAAACATGCTTTCACGTCATTTGGTTCCGCGAGAAAAAATTGAAAAAAAATTAAGTAGCACTCACAGACAGTTGGTTCCTTAGATAAAAAATGAAAACAAAAATTCAGCGCTCTCCGTGAGCTGAAATTAGGCTCTATGGGGCTAGATCCGTAAAAAAGTCTCGAGAAGGGTCATATTCGGAAAAAAATACGATCACAATGCCAGGACAATAAAAAATTCAAGTCTTGTTTCCTTGCATGCGGATCCTCCCTGTTTATTTCCTTGTTTGATTCACCCTCCTTCTAAATATGTAGTACGTACAATTTTGGCCAGTAAAAAATTCAAATCTGGTTTCCTTGCATGCAGATCCTTCTTATTTATTTCCTTGTTTGATTCGCTCTCCTTCCAAATATGTAGGTGGGGAGGTGCATTTGTGGGCCACAGGATGATTAGACACACTAAATAATGACCATCGGATGTGGGTGAGTAAAACTGAGGAAAGATCTGAGACGTTCATTTTGATGAATGCAAGTTTCTGGGGACGTTTTGCTGGGTGCACGAACATTGGGCCATCTCTAATGAGGTGCATTATTTAGGGTAGACGTAGGAAAATTTGCTTAGATGCATTATAAAGGGGTATAGATAGGACTCTACTCCTTGGGAAATCCTAATGACTTGGGTCAAGGGAAATTGTGAGTGAACAATAATTTTGTTACAATTGTAAATGATTTTATTTCTTGGAAAATAAGCTACCCTACCCAGACTCACTGTTGATCCACAAACAGCCCATGAATGGATAGTAAATAATGTAGAACGACAACGATAATTTGCAATAGGGCATAATTTCACAAAACATGATATCATATGCACTTTAAGAACAACAAAAGTTCAAGCCAGAAATGTAGGCTCACAAAAGTATTGCTCCATAAATGTCTTGCCTTGTGGTGTACAAAAGTATAACTAGGTTTCATGTGATGGTGCAGTCATGCACACTAACCTAGAGTTGTAATGTATGCTTCTCTTCATCGGCGGACATAAGGAGGGGATGTGGAGTGGCTAGAGTATTGGCTCTAATCATCGTGTCCCTGATACCTCCTTAGTCCTGTAGTTTTTTTTCTGATGGTCTTCAAGGTCCCGCACCATCGTCCGCTATAAACGCATGGAAGTGCAGTAGCACTGAGCACCTCCTCTATTATTCTCCTGCGTACACCACTGCATGGCTTCGACCGGAGCAGGTTCCTCGGTCACGGGCGTCTTCCAGGCGTCCTTGAGGCAGACGATGGGGAGTCTTTTGCTGATGACGGCACGAGTCGGTGCGGACGAGATGGCCCGGAGGTTGGAGAGGCGTAAGGCCATGGGTCAGGCGATGTGGGTTCGTTTGGGCGGTCGGTGGTCGTCGCAACAGTCTGAAGCTCAGGCAGCGATCTGGGTTCGTTGGGCGAAGGTGGATCTCAGCTTGCAGCTTTGCAGAAGGAGGTGATCCGAAGTCGGCTAGAAGAAGAAATCGCAGCTCGGCCGGAGATGGCGACCGGGCAGGAGACAGTCCGAGTCGGCAGCAGTTCGGTGTCGCAAAAGAAGGCGGCACGGACCGGCGCTGAAGGGGACCGTGAATGGCGGGGCCTGGCCGAGGCGGCAGGAGAGGCCCGGGAGGAGGTTGTGCGCCGATGTGGGTGCGGGGCTCAGGTTGGCTGAGATGCGATTGCCGAAAGTGCCAGGTGAAGAGGCTAGACTGGGATTGAGGGTCGTCTTGTTTGTTGTTACTCTAAAAGGTGTCGGTGTTTTACCTAGTATATGTGGTGCCTTGGGGACCTTTGTTAGGTCTCCCATGTTGGTGTATCTCATGCTATGGTTAGGATTGATGTCTATATTATCGCCTCTTCAAAGGCTACTATTGTTTTCTTCTCTTCTGGAATAAATAACAGAGCTCCTATCCTTAGTTTAAAAAAAACAATTGAAGCTAAATTTGCAAACTGTCGTGAAGTAATTATCTTGGTGTAGAAATCCGAACTATTAGGGAATGAAGACATTAATTTGCACCATACCAATCACTAACTAGATATGAGAAATAACTAGGTAGAGCCACGCACCGCGGTATGAATTTTGGTTTGAGGGTTCTTTGTGGAAGAAAAAAACCCAACAATTTCTTAAGGCACGTATCACAAAATAAACCCATCTAGGGTATACATGAGCATGGATGTCACCAGTTGCTCTTCCGCTTTTCCGAAGATAACTTATGATACAGTGATCGCAGTGCTCGGAAAATGTCCAACAATACTAAGGGATTGTTTGTTTTTACCGCGGATTTTGAATTCTGGTCTCAAAAGCTGAATTAAAAATAAATAGTCCGATTTTAAAAATCGATTCTCATAATCCAGTCCACCTATATATACTAGAATCCACAATCCACTTTATATGTGCTTATGTGGATTCTGAGAAATACAAATATGAGAATACCACTGAAAGTTTTAAGTAATTACCTACCAAATACCATCACATAATCCAGAATCAACCTCTTTATAACGACAATCTAGAATAAACTTTTAGAGAATCCACAACAAAAAAACAAATAGACGTAAGTCAATATTAAGTTACACTCCTGGTTCAAGAGGCACCAAAGAGTTAACATGCCCGAAAATCACCGACTTCTTGGGCTTCTCCTCATGCAAGAAAATTCTATCACACGAGTTATATTGCGACCTAGTTTGTACACATGGTCTATGGATTACCGGGCCGTTTGTTTGTAAATGATTTTATTTCTTAGAAAATAAGCTACGCTACCCCAGACTCACTGTTGATCCACAAACTGCCCGTGAATGGATAGTAAATAATGTAGAACGACAACGATAATCTGCAATGGGACATAATTTCACAAAACATGATATCATATGCACTTTAAGAACAACCAAAGTTCAAGCCAGAAATGTAGGCTCACAAAAGTATTGCTCCATAAATGTCTTGCCTTGTGGTGTACAAAAGTATAACTAGGTGCCATGTGGTGGTGCAGTCATGCACACTAACGAAGAGTTGTAATGTATGTTTCTCTTCATCGGCGGACATAAGGAGGGGATGTGAAGTGGCTAGAGTATCGGCTCTAATCATCGTGTCCCTGATACCTCTTTAGCCCTATAGTTTTTTCTAATGGTCTTCAAGGTGCCACACCATCGTCCGCTATAAACGCATGGAAGTGCAGTAGCACTGAGCACCTCCTCTATTATTCTCCTACGTACACCACTGCATGGCTTCGACTGGAGCAGGTGCCTCGATCACGGGCGTCTTCCAGGCATCCTTGAGGCAGACAATGGGGAGTCTTTTGCAGATGCCGGCATGAGTCAGTGCGGACGAGATGGCCCAGAGGTTGGAGAGGCGTGAGGCCATGGGCCAGGCGATCTGGGTTCGTTTGGGCGGTCGGTTGTCGACGCAACAATCTGGAGCTCAAGCAGCGATCTGGGTTCGTTTGGGCGGTCGGTTGTCGGCGCAACAATCTGGAGCTCAGGTAGCGATCTGGGTTCGTTGGGCGGAGGTGGCTCTCAGCCTGCGGCTTTGCAGAAGGAGGCGATCCGAAGTCGGCTAGAAGAAGAAACCGTGGCTCGGCCGGAGATGGCGACCGGGCAGGAGACGGTCCGAGTCAACAGGAGTTCGGTGTCGCAAGAGAAGGCGGCATGGGCCTAAGCTCAAGGGGACCGTGAATGGCGGGGCCTGGCCGAGGCGGCAGGAGAGGCCTGGGAGGAGGCTATGCGCTGATGTGGGTGCAGGGCTCAGGTTGGCTGAGATGCGATTGCCGAAAGTGCCAGGCGAAGAGGCCAGACTGGGATTGAGGGTCGTCTTGTTTGTTATTGCTCTAAAAGGTGTCAGTGTTTTAGCTGGTATATGTGGTGCCTTGGGGAGCTTTGTTAGGTCTCCTATGTTGGTTTATCTCATGCTATGGTTAGGATTACTATTGTTTTCTTCTCTTTTGAAATGAATGACAGAACTCCTATCCTTAGTTAAAAAAAACAATTGAAGCTAAATTTGCAAACTGTCATGAAGTAATTATTTTGGTGTAGAAATCCGAACTATTAGAGAATGAAGACATTAATTTGCACCATGCCAATCACTTACTAGATATGAGAAATAACTATGTAGAGCCACGCGCTAAGTCGCGTCGTGTGAATTTTGGTTCGAGGGTTCTTTTTGGAAGAAAAAATTCGACAATTTCTTAAGGCACGTATCACAAAATAAACAGTCTGATTTTAGAAATCGATTCTCATAATCCAGTCCACCAATAAACAGTAGAATCCACAATCCACTTTATATGTGCTTATGTGAATTATGAGAAATACAAATATGAGAATGCCATTGAAAGTTTCAAGTAATTACCCACCAAATACCATCACATAATTCAGAATCAACTTCTCTGTAGCCACAATCTAAAATAAGCTTTTAAAGAATCCATAGCAAAAAACAAACAGATGTGAGAGTCCATATTAAGTTACACTCCTGGGTCAAGAGGCACCAAAGAGTTAACATGCCCGTAAATCACCGACTTCTTGGGCTTCTCCACATGTAAGAAAATTCTATCACACACGCCTATGCAGGGATGTGAATGACAGGTGGGGTCAAGAGTTGAAGAGTTATATTGTGACCTAGTTTGTACACATGGTCTATGGATTACCGGGCCGTTTGTAGGTAGGGCTGTAAAAAAAGCTCGAGGCTCGTGAGCTACTCGAGCTCGGCTTGCGAGAGGCTCGGTTCGAGCTCCGAACGAGCTGAACTCGAGCCCGAGCTCGAGCTCGCGAGCTTAACCGAGCCGAGCTCGAATAGTTCGCGAGTCTACTCGAGCTTGGACCGAGCTTCCTTAAATCGAGCTTTCTCGAGCTTGTTATCGAGCTTCCTCGAGCCGAGCTTACTCGAGCTTATCAAGCTTACCGAGCTTACTCGAGCCGAGCTCGAGCCTACTCGAGCTTGGACCGAGCCGAGCTCGAGCCTGAGTCGAGACTCGAACCCAAGATCGAGCTCGGCTCAAGCTCGAGCCGAGCCTTATCGAGCTCGAGCTTGGAGGGCCAGGCTCGCTCGAGCTCGGCTCGTTTACAACCCTATTTGTAGGTAGGTGTAAGTATGTGAGAAGGCTTAAAATACTTGGCTTTCTACTCAGAGTTGCCGTCAATCAAATGAAATGAAATTCTAATTCCCTTTCTACCTCTTTCATCCTCTTCCATCCAAGCTTAACAATCCCTATGGATTTTGGCCATCCTCCCTCTATTATACTCCATAGAATCCCTACCCTCACGTTGATTTGAGCCGGCTTGGCTCGCGGCTCGAGCCGAGCCGTGTAAAAAAATTACTCTTAGGTCCTTTTTCCAAAAAAAATTACGTTTAGGTTCTTTTTTCGAAAAAAAAACGATTAGGTCCTTTTTTTTAAGAAGAATATATATTATGTTTAGGTCCTTTATGCGTTTTTAGGCTTTGCGCTCGGGTCCTTTTTCGTAAAATCAAAATTACGTTTAGGTCCTTTTTAGAAAAAAAATACGTTCAGGTCCTTTTTATGGGAAAAAAATCGTTGCTTTTAGGTCCTTTTTGCATTTTTTAGCATTACATTTAAGCCTTTTTTCAGAAAAACAAAATTTTGTTTAGGTCCTTTTCCGGAAAAAAAGTTTAGGTCATTTTTTCCGTTTTTCCCGAGGCGGACCTTCCGTTCCAGCGAAATCACAGATTGTATCCTTTCAACCATTTCGCGTGTTTCCTCGATTTGCTCGCGTAGGGAGCGACAGTCGCACGTTTTCTCGATTTGCTCGCGTGGGGAGCGGCGGTCGCGGCGTGACACGCTGCGCTCGATTGTCTAGTTGATCTTACATCCTCACGAGTTCTTCACTAGCTACCATGAGTACGGATAGCAATCAGATGGGGCGGATACGGGTAGTGCTCGCCTATATTCATGCCCGCTAGCTAAAATCTCACCCACGGGTATATCCGCGAAGGGTCGCGGGTGAAAAATCTCACCTATACTCGCCGCCCATGGATACCCGCTACCCGCTAGTATACTCGTTTAACCGCCACTATCAACAGTCCTTCTAACCAAATAGCACTAGGAGCTAATGAGCTATGGTACTGATACAATTTTTTTGATGAAATTTTGAGAATCAGTTATATTTTGTGAATTGAACAATTACTATCAATGATTCAAAATTTCAAGTGTACATGGGAATAAGAATTAAAATAACACATGCAGACAAATGACGCACAGATGCACAAGTTCAACAATTAAAATGAAAATAGTTCATCAGTCATTATACATGCTCAAGTTGAACAATTAAAATAGAAACAATTCATCAGTCATCACACATATTACAAATCGCCCCTCACGGTATCACCAATCATAAATTACTAATACGAGGTACCACAAATTAGGGATCAGGGGGCCAACTAGGCGCCTGTTGTGACCGACATGTCAGTAGAAGGTGGCGGGTAATCGGACGGAACGGGTACTGGTAGAGCTCTCCCATACCTGTACCTGTTTGCTCATCGGGTAAAACTTGGCCCCATAAACATACCCATGGGAAATAAAAAGGAACATATCCACTCCTATTAGGGTTTTTACCCACATGTACACGAGTAATCGGTTAAAAGTGCCATCCATAACCATGAGAAGTTAACTGGTTCAACGTTGAGCTCTCACATACTTGTCCATCGATTTAACAATAGCATAGTTGTTTTTTACCGTCATAAATAATTTGCAAGAGAATCACTAGATTGATGGCAAACTACCGGTGCAGAGGCAACCTATGTAATCTCGCTCTTTTGTCAGTCAGCATAGCAATGCCCTAGACTTTAGACATCAATTGTTTACTCTCGCTCTTTCGGAAGAGAAGATGGTGCTTAGGCGCCATCTTTGTTTTGAAATATCCTTAGATTTTATTTAGTTGAATCATAATCTTCACCTATCTACATAGATGAGCAAAGATTTTAGTTTAAATTTCTAGCTTACGAATGAACCTCCTAGACAAGACCTGACATGACATTTTTCCGTGTGCACAGAGCAAAAACTGACAAAATCTAGGGATTCTGAGAGCTGTGGGACTTGTAATCTAACCACCGTTGGATTCACCCTCGACGGGCCAGATGAAAGAAGCGACAAACACTACGTTTACAGCGTCCGTCCAGGCAAAAGGCCACGCGTCTCAGAAAATCTTATCTCCCGGCTCGGCTTCCCCAACTCGCTCGAACCACCGAACAACCCCGCCCCCCCCCCCTCCTCCCTCAGCTCTTGGCCAGCGCCGCCGCCTCCTTCCACCGAACGAGAAACTCCCCCACTCTCCCTTCTCCTCCCCTCTACTGGACCGGCATGGAGTGGAGTGGAGAGGAGATCCATCTGGGCTGATTTCTTTTCGCGGTAAGGAAGCCCTAACTTGCTTTGATTTCGTTTCTTTTCGATTAGGAGCTCGGGGCGAGGGTCGTTCGTGGCGGCGGCGATATTCCGGCGCTTGCACCAGTGGGTCTAGGAGACTCCGATGGTGTGCTGGGCTTGGGCTGGGACGGTTCGAGGCGGCGGGGCGATGTGCGCGGCAGCGGAACAGGGGAGATGGCGAGGTCGCATGACGCCGGCGAGATTCTGGTAGCGTCCGGCCGGGGAAGAAGAGGGCGCTGACTCTCCTCAACACTGCGAAGTTAGGGGTAGCGACGGCCTGGGCGATGGGGCGGCGTGCAGCTCGAATTTTTGGGGAATTGCGGCGACAGCAGAACGGGTCTTTGGCTCTTTGCTCCCCCTCTCTCTAGGGCTTGGATTGATTTCTTCTTCTGTTGGCATGGAACGCTAGCTTCAGTTTTCTTGTGGCCTTCCATTTTGTTTGCTGCGAGCAATCAAATCCAAATCTTTCTTCTCCGATCCATCCAGGTTTGTTGTGGATTTGTTTGCTGCGTGGTGTACTAATAGCAGTAAGTTTATTTTCCAGAATTTTTTGGCCCACCCCTGCCCCGTAGGATAGGACCCAAGGTAGATGATTAAACATTTCCCAATCCTGTTGCTGAAGTTTTAAAAGCAAATGGAAATCATGTAGAGTGGTCATTTTCTATGTTCTTTTAGCTGTACGACTTCAACTTTTGCTACCAGTGAATCTCCTAAACTTGCCCATAAATTGTTCGAAGGAATGTGTAAAAGACCTTTATGCATGAACTAATTAGCAAGCAGTTGGTGCCTGGGCCCTGGGCAGAGGGAGTCTGTGGTTAATGAATTTGGTAGGGTGCCAAATTGATGGACTGTTAAGATTGTGCGTTCTAGTTGAGCATATTTTGCATGTATACATCCCTCGAATGTGTGTTAATTTCACTTGCATCATATTAAGTATTAACCTCTGTCCCACTAGCACCGGCCACTGATCTGCCCCTGATGATACACCACATTAGCAATTTAGCATTTGCGTTATTTTAACTACTGTCTTTTGATTAGTATTTATACATTGGGCCTTCTCACTTTGTTGATACTTGCATTCTTGGGAAACCTAATGTAAGCAAGATCCTTAACTTTGCCTCAGTAAAATTGCCGCTATACATTGAAGATTGAAGCTCTGCAGTGTACCCAACAAACATCCAATGGCGTTAGTACAGTTTGGAGGTACCTTGGTTCCTAAACTCGGTGAAAAACCTCAGTTGCTGCCCAGGTCACCTGCAGTTGCAAGAGCTACCTATGCTGATCCAAGGTTCCTGGCATCGAAAAATGGGTATGTGCGTGCACAATTGGATATGATTTTATAGCTTTTAGTAGTCTTTAGGAATTTCATGTTGAAATTCGTGGTCTATTTGAAACATTGTTGCCACTTTAGTTTGTGTCTAACTTCCACAGTTGTTATCGCTTTCTGAGTTTCTGTCATCTACCCATTTATCAAAGGCTCACAGTAGCCCAGACAAGCATATGTGGTGGTAGATTTTAGTGTCCACTGGTAAACTGAAGAATAAGATGTACTAGGAATGTTAAAAGCTAAATGTACATTAGTATACACATGATTTGCTAACCAGCCTGAGGTATTGTATACTTACTCTGTGTTTGTGCAGTACCAGAGGCACAAGTAAACATCTAGCATCACCTAGTGCCAGCTTACATTCGTGGACCTCTTCTGGATTATTAAATCATGTACCGTCACCAAGATTTCGCCATTGTAGGGGTTCACGGTTCATCGTTAGAGCTGAAGCTGTGAGCTATTTCTTTTGCCATCCATGTTTGCTTATGTTATTGCTTAAAAATGCCTGTTATGCTGACATGGATTTTAAAATCTTAATTGTCAGGATTTCTATTCCGTACTTGGTGTGTCCAGAAATGCTAGTAAATCTGAAATCAAGAGTGGTGGGTATCATTTATTGTGAACCTCGCTGTTGTTATCCTGTCATTTTAAGTTTACCATGCACAATCCTTTTGTTTATGATACATTCAGATTTATTCAAAGTCAATTTTCAACTTTCCATTTTAATACTGTTCTAATCATACAGTCTACATGTAAAATAATATTAGTTAAGATATTTTATCACTGGTAAACTAATAACCAGTTTCATTAGCATGTAAAATAAATAATTATTGTTTGGTGCAAACTGGGTCAGAGTGAGCTTTAGGGCCATTTAATTTTGGCTCAAAAATATACTGCATCTACTTGTAATTTTGAAAAGCTAAATGGTAGTATCCTAACAATCCCTTACTTCATTTTGAACTATGAGCCTACGATGTTGTTAATGTCATTTTGATAACTGATTTTGTTAAGCTTTTAGGGCCTGTTTGGTTTGAAGCTAACTTTGTCATGCCTAAGCTTAGGCGTGCTACAAATTCTTAAATGGGTGTTTTGGTTCGTTACCATAATTGTGGCTTTTCATACTTTCTTAGCCTCATGTCCCACACGTCATACACTCAGTTTTTGACAAACTTTGCCACACTTGTTGCGCTGAATTTTATTGCCACAAAAAGCGTGGCAAACCACACTTGGCTAAGGTTAGTTATGGCAACGTTGGCTTCAAATCAAACAGGCTTGTAGTCTTTTAGTATTTCTTATTATGAAAATCTGAGATTGGCATTAAGAAGTTTTTATGATAGGAAAGGTGATCTTCACAGTCAGTACTCATTACTGAAGAAACATATATAATATCATATTGTTGTTTTCTGTGTTGGTTCTAAAAACCTGTTCTGTTCCAGCCTATCGGAAGCTTGCTAGGAACTATCATCCCGACGTGAACAAGTAAGTTGACTTATCATGATATGAGAATAATTTTTCAGCTATGCTCGTCAGCTTTTTGCTTTTCAGCTCCTTATAACCCATTGTAATCTTCTTATTATCTTATGGGTCTCTTACTGCTTGACCTTGTACTATTGTACTTTCTGTTGATATATCTTGATTCTTATTTGTTTGTTCATTAGCCTTATTTCCCATATAGCTATTCAAAGATCACTCTTATGTATTGTTTTGTTTTAGAGATCCTGGTGCTGAACAAAAGTTCAAGGAGATTAGCAATGCTTATGAGGTTTGGCCTATTGTCCATACCCAAATGCCAAAGTTCCACGTGATCAATGCTTGATAGTAGGATTACATGTTTCTTCCAGCTAACATAAAGAGGATTGCTGTTGTAGGCTTTGTCTGATGACGAGAAGCGAGCAATCTATGATAAATATGGAGAAGCTGGTCTGAAGGGTGCTGGCATGGGAACAGGAGTAAGTGTTCTAGATAGTTGTCCAATTCAGAAGTTTGATCAGCAGGATCTTTTTATAGTTTTGATCATATAAACATTTTGACTCTGCAGGATTACTCAAACCCGTTCGATCTCTTTGAGTCACTATTTGAAGGGTTTGGTGGAATGGGCGGAATGGGCGGCCGTGCTGCTCGGAACAGACCAATGCAGGGTGATGATGAGGCCTTCAATCTGGTACTCAATTTCAAGGAAGCGGTGTTTGGTGTAGAGAAAGAAATTGAGATAACCAGACTGGAAGGCTGTAATACATGTGATGGAAGTGGCGCCAAGCCTGGCACAAAGCCAACCACGTGTAAAACTTGTGGAGGTCAGGGCCAGGTGGTATCTTCTACAAGAACACCACTTGGAATATTCCAGCAGGTCTCCACCTGCAATACTTGTGGCGGCACTGGTGAATTCTCCACCCCATGCAACACCTGTGGGGGCGATGGCCGAGTACGGAGAACAAAGAGGATCAGTCTGAAGGTTCCTGCCGGAGTAGATTCTGGAAGCAGGCTGAGGGTCCGGTCTGAGGGGAATGCCGGCCGGAGAGGAGGTCCGCCTGGAGACCTTTATGTCTTCATTGACGTTCTCTCTGATCCTGTTCTTAAACGAGACGGAACAAACATTCTCTACACATGCAAGGTTTCTTACATTGATGCAATTCTTGGGACAACCATCAAGGTCCCCACTGTTGATGGGATGGTTGATCTGAAGATCCCCTCAGGGACTCAGCCGGGCACAACTCTGGTAATGTCCAAAAAGGGTGTTCCACTCCTTGGGAAGTCAAATGCTCGTGGAGACCAGCTGGTGCGTGTCCAGGTTGAGATTCCAAAGCGTCTGAGCAGCGACGAGAGGAAGCTGATTGAAGAGCTTGCAAACCTCAACAAGGCTCAAACGGCAAATAGTAGGAGATAATAATTGCGTGAGGCTTGGGTTGGACACCGTGCTTGTGCCATTGGCAATTTTGAGCAAATTGCAGGAACGAAGTGAGCATGAAAGTCGTAATTTTATGAATTATATGCTCACTCTGCGTGCAGTGCCCTGGAGGGAAATGTGAAATGTCATGCTTGTAACTTCCATTTTAAGCTATAGAAACCTAGGTCACTGCAAAACACCAAATGGATGGTGAACGTTTTGCAATAGCCTGTCATGCTTTAGGCGAGATTATTAGCCTATTTTTGATGATACGTTTCTTCTATTTTTGAAGGGCTTAGCGAGAATGATTTTAACATTTGTCGCAGAAGTGCTGCACCATTCTCAAATATTGTGTCAGCTGATAAGACGAAAATGTGCCAGTAGGTGGTGGTGTGTTCTGAAATCTGATTGAGAAAATATCAGGCGTAACGTTTGTACCGGTCACCGTGTAAGACGAATCATTGGCAGCAGCAATGAATCTGAGAATGGAACTTAGACTATCTCCAACCGTTTCCCGTCGGTCGTCCCAATCCCGTCCGCATGGGAAAGCGACGGAGAGAGAAGGTTCCCAGCCCCTCCAATGGCTTCCCTTCCCCGGCGGACGCAGCGTGGGATAGGAGAGAGGATCCCTCTCCCGAGGGTGCGCTCCCCATTCCCCGACTTTGCCCGTTCTGTGTGGTCGCCAATCGCCGAGGCTTTGCGGCGGCAAGGACAAGGCGGCAGTCGGCAAGGGCGACGCGAGCGAGGAGCTAAGGTGGTCCGCCTCACCGGCCGGAGAGGAGGACGCGCAGACGGAAATCGAGACCTTCAGTGCGCGATCGAGGACCACCATCTTTGCCGATTTGAAATGGATTTAGGTTGTGGGATCTTCGATTGATGGGGAAAACACGGACGGGTGAAATCGCCGTTAGGGACAAGTAATTTCGTTGAGTTAATCTTGTCGTTTTGTCGTTAAAGTTTTTGTTTAAAGGTTTGATTACTTGCTAGTTCTGCTTGGTCGTGTCGTAGAAGTTGAGTTATATACGGGTTGTAGTTAGCGATAGTGCTTGGATTAGGTACGATGAAAGGAAGATGAGTATTTGAGTTCTTTGTCGGTTTAATAAGCGAGTCCGATTCTTTATCATGTAAAAGTTTGAGTATAAGTATTTGAGAAATAAATAGAAAAGGGTGTGAAGTTACGACCGCAAAAGGAAAATCGGTGTGCCGAATCTTTCTCCAAAGCGTATTGTGTCGTGCGAATTCAAGATTGCCGAGAGGAAGTTCGAAGACAAGTTCGGTGCTCGAACTTGCGAAGCCCTGTTTCGTTGTTTCAGGTACGTGTTGCCGGAACCAAAACAGAGGACAGGCTCAGGGCTTCCGATACATCAATTTCGTCCTCACCGAAATGGCAGTCCAGAACATAGATAGGGAAAATTGGGGAAACTTGCGTTGGGCGATGATGACCGATTGGTGTAGAAGATTGATTGAATGAGCACTAGTTCGAATTAGTGAACCTGATAGTTCATATGTGTTGTCCTGCTGGGTTTAGGGAAATTTAGTTTATGGGTCTTTGTCCTCATTGTTTTTTTCGCAATGAAATTCTAGCACAAATTCATATAGTTGCAAGTTGTCAACTCAAGCATTGGTTTCAATTTGCACAGATCAAATGGTCAGTCCACTAGTAGTTATTCGAGAACACGAAATGGATGAGTTGATTCAATTTTTGTGCCGATGTCGCAATGATTTGCATTGTCATGGTGTGACCTTGATTCAATAAAGCTAATCTGAAACACACACCAATGTCGCGACTTGTATTTAATTGGTTCGACGTAGTATGATTCAATATTGCCATAACATGTGCGAAGTATTGTCATTACATGTTGTTTTAGATGGATTCGGAGACCCTTGAGACGTCATCTCTAAGCTGCGAGATATCTTTGGAGGATAAGGCCGAGCACCTCGAAGCTCGCCGGGACAACTTCGGTCAAGTGATGAAATTTGGGCCATTGACATTAACAACGACTTCTTGTGTCGAGTCCATAGCCGAGAGCATGGAGAAGATGTCGTTTGACACGATAGAATTTAGCATCGCACCTCCTCCGATGTGATGGATGACATTGCATCTGTCGAGGCGTTCATCCGGACAACATAGTGCTGCGGACTACGAGCTCGAACGATTCCTCACGAGCGACTACTCCACGGATTGTCTACTTAGCGATTGGTCCATCGAGTCCGATCGTTCGCCACCTTGTTTAGGTCTACATGTACATTCCATGCTCATCATATTGTTATTTTGGACCATGTGGCTTTGAACCGCTCGATGAGCTTTATTGTATTTTGCACCATCCGGCTATGAACTTGTAATCCTTACCGTAATTTACATCAATGTGATGTCTGCTCCATGTTGACTCATATTGTCCCCACATTGCTTTGCCATGATTTCGTAATAACAAACTATGTGTGTGCTTTCAATGATCGGGAGGACGACATGGACCCTTTCTTATCGAACTACCTTGAGGATGACTTTGTGTTGTGGTACACGACTTATCTCCCCGCAAACACCTCCGAGCATGGGCACGATCGATCTCGCCCCAAGTCGGTCCACGACGTCAAGAAGGAAACCAAAACGACTCGAGCAGAGAGGACCAAATGGAGTGCGCAGGAGGATGAAGTTCTAGTCTCGGCTTGGTTGAATGTGAGCCAAGACCCCATTGTTGGGAAGGACCAATCGTCCGATACCTATTGGAGCGAGTGCGATTATTACAAAAGCAATAGCAAGGAACACATGAAGGCAAGATCGAAGAAAGGAATGGTTAACCACGGTCATTGATAAATGAGTGTGTTAGCAAATATCTTTGGGTATCTCAATCGACCGACGGTTTACATCGAGTGGGAGCACCGAGCGTGATAGGGTAAGGACATGTCCTCGTCTTGATCAAGACTTGTAGTCACTTCATAATTAACCGTGTCTCCGAGTCTTATAATTGTTATCTCATTTTGCGATGGCCCATCTTTGCTAGGATGTACCAGGACATTGAGGGCAAGCCATTCGCGTTCCACCATTGTTGGGTACTCATGGCGGATCATCAAAGTGGTCTTCGCACTTGTCCCACAAGAAGCAAAAGACGATGCGATATGGTGCAACGCATGAAGGGTCCAATGACATTCCTATTGACTGGCCTCCCAAGCATCCTCTCGAGGAGGAAAGGCCACGGTAGGACGCAAAGGCCACGAGGAAGCGTGCTAGTTCGTCTAGTATGTCATCGTGGGTGTGTACTCACCATTTCGACAAGATGAATGAGTCCGAGTGCTATGGTAGAAATACAAGCGTGAAAAATTGGCCATGTCAAGGAAGCGGAGAATGAAAGGATTATGAAGGTCGACTTGAACTCGTGTATGCGTGATTGCTTTGCGAGTACTACGAGTCGATGATTGAGATTGTGATGAATCGTCGTCAAATGAATAAATAATCGTTGCCTTATGTCATCCCTGTTTGAGTGAGGGTGCGTAATACTATTGTTGTATTGTTGTTTTAATGTTTGAACTATCTAGTTTTATTCCAGACTTGTCGGATTTGTACTGTCCGTATTGTACCAAGTTATCGTTTTCGCTTAGGACCACATGAAAACAGCCTAACACATATTCACTAAAACAGAAATTACTGAAGATCCAACCATTGGATCGATGTGAAATTTTAACTGTAGAAACTAGATTCAATTATGAATCTAACCCAATAAAAATCAACTCGATCGGATCTACGGATCAAAAGATATGACCTTCACAAGATGACTGAATCGGTGATGACGTAAACGATTTCCAAGGCTACGCGGACCAATCTTCAAACACATCAAAGGCTACGACGGACCAATCTTAAAAACAAGATCACTGAAGATCCAACCGTTAGATTGACATGAAATTTTAACTGTAGAAACTAGATTCAATTATGAATCTAACCCAATAAAAATCAACTCGATCGGATCTACGGATCAAAAGATATGACCTTCGCAAGATGATGAATCGGTGATGATGTAAACCGATTTCCAAGTCTACGCCGGACCAATCTTCAAAGACATCAAAGGCTACGACGGACCAATCTTAAAAATAAGATCACTGAAGATCCAACCGTTAGATTGACATGAAATTTTAATCTGAGAAACTAGATTCAATTATGAATCTAACCCAATAAAAATCAACTCGATCGGATCTACGGATCAAAAGATATGACCTTCGCAAGATGGTGAATCGGTGATGATGTATGACGATTTCCAAGTCTACGCCGGACCAATCTTCAGCACATCAAAGGCTACGACGGACCAATCTTAAAAAATAAGATCACTGAAGATCCAACCGTTAGATTGACATGAAATTTTAAATGTAGAAACTAGATTCAATTATGAATCTAACCCAATAAAAATCAACACGATCGGATCTACGGATCAAAAGATATGACCTTCGCAAGATGACTGAATCAGGTGATGACGGAAATTGATTTCCAAGGCCGGACCAATCTTCAGAACTTCAGACTTGGCGCTAGGGAGAAAACTTCTAGTTACTTATCTTCTAGTTACTAGATGTTATCTTTGCATGCATACACCAAACATGTATGCATTAATTGATGCAACTTCTAGTCGCCAACACCAACGAGCGCATTGCATCAAGCAAAACCAATATCATGCTATCACCAGCATATCAAATAATCATCAGACATAGCACATGCACAAGCACCACACATGCCATAATCACAACCACTTTACAATGCCAATTTTATTACTCAGCCAATTTTTCAGCACATGATTTCACACTCACACCGAAACATAGCTTACACTTGCATTATCCCCGTGCCGTGACCAAAGGTGTTCGACCGGATCCGCCGCAACCGATGGTGAAGTTGGCGATCCTCCGCCTTTGAGTAGCTTGTATGCAGTGCAAGACCGACCCGTTGGGTGATGTCCCTGTAACGACGGGAGTTCCCATAAAATCGAAGTTAATGTCCTGTGATGCCCTATTCCTCTCATCCTCCACGATCATGTTATGAAGAATGATGCATGCAGTCATTATATTCCTTAACGTACTCTGGTGCCAACATCGGCCGGGCCCCGTGACAATGGCAAACCTAGCTTGGAGCACTCCAAACGCTCTCTCAACATCCTTCCTTGCGGTGATTGCATCTGCGAAGTAGACCCTCCTGTTTCCCATCGGCGCTGCAATCCCCTTAACGAAGGTAGCCCACTCTGGGTAAATGCCATCCGCGAGGTAGTAGCCCATGTCGTACTGATTGCCATTGACGATGTAGTTTACCTCCGGAGCTGTACCATCATTTTCTCCAGAAAATATGTTAGAACGGTGCAACACATTAATATCGTTCATACTTCCTGGCATCCCGAAAAAAGCATGCCAAATCCACGGTCATCTGAAGCAACCGCCTCGAGGACTATGGAAGGCTTGCGAGTATGCCTGTGAAAGCCCTTGCCATGCTTTGGGCGGTTTTCCAGTCCAATGCATGCAATCGATGCTACCAAGCATTCCAGGGAAACCTCTGTGCTCACCAACAACTAGGAGTCTACCAATGTCTTCTGCATTAGGAGATCGGAGATATTCCTCTCCGAAAACCTGGACCACCGCCTTGACGAACTTCTTGAGAGCTACAATGGCCGTACTTTCCCAATACGGAGGTACTCGTCCACGCGTCGGCAGGAACACCGTAAGCTAGTTGACGGAGAGCTGCATTACTTTACGAAGAGGTGCCAAACCAAGCTTCCGGTTGCATCCCTACTTTCTTTGGAACCAAACGTCGTGTCCTTCGACAAAGATTCGTTATGCGCAAAAATAGGAGCGACTCATCCAAACCTGCGTATGCGAAATGACTTATGGACATAATGAAACCGCACAAGTACATCATTCATATTTGTTAGGACTATGGTTTGTTACCTCACTTTGAAAAATACCTCACCGCATACGGGGAGGAAGCGAAGTAATCACCATAAAGCCGAGCCGCCTTCAACGTGACCTCGGTTGATCACCGCATGGCCTCGAACCGATCCCCGTCGATGGTTGTTACCTCGCGCTTCTATCTCCTCCTCCTCCGCAATTGCTAAGAGAAGGAGTCCTCATCATCGATAAATGATTGTTCATCACTGAGGAAGAAATGAACCGACTCATTGTGAGGTTGGCAATCCGTTGTGGGTGACTACTGATGAATGCAACCCCTCAATATATAGAATTTTGGGTTGGATGAGAGGGATGAGGAAAAGTTAGGTATTTCGGGAAGGGAAGGGAATGGGAAGGAATCATTGGAGTGCATTCTTTGAGAAGGAATGGAATCAGGAAGGATTCCTTCGGGGGCGAGAAGGGAATGAAACCCTGGGAAACGGTTGGAGATGGTCTAATTACAGATGTTGCGATTGCATATCTATATGGGTCACTTGATTCTGAAATCTATACGAAGATTTAAGAGGGATTAAAAGCCAACGTATGAACGCGAATGAACATCGCAGCATGTATAGTGTAAAGTTGCAGTCACTATGGGTGCGAAGCAAGCTTATGTTTAAAGACGGAAGTTGAGAAGAAAGATTTGGGAAAACCAAATATTATATCGGTTCGCATATTGAGAATTTGCGTGATGGCATAATTCCATATCAATCGAGGCCTATTTTCCTCACAGCCCAAAATCCTGCCCCTCCTCCCCTTGGGCCTGGGCCCACGTCCCACCTCCTCCGCTTGGGCCACTACGGCCCAGTTTACCACCCGCTTCTGTTCCTGTTCATCTCCTTTTGCCTTCTCAGGCGCCTTTTGCTACTTCCGCTTAGGGTTTACATAATCGTTCCAATCTGAAAAATCGCCCCTAGGTGGGTACCGATTTTCGTCAAAAATCGGTTTTAAATCGTCAAAAATCGAATGGTTTCGAAATCAAACTTTTTGAATTTTTTTTTAAAAAAAAATCGAGTTTCACCGATAATCGGCGATTTTTCATCGATAATCGACAGATCGATTGTGTTCTTCTTGCGGTCGATTTTTTTAGCGATTTTCGTGGATAATCGCTCGATTTTCACTGATTTTCGACCGGTTTACGAAACATAAATTTTTCTGATTTTTTTTGAATTAACCGGTTTATCGAGCGGTTTTAGAAATCGAACCGTGGCGATACGGGCGAAAATCGATCGATTTTCTTCGATAATGTGAACCCTGGGCACAACTTTAGGTTTGTGCATGTGAACATGCACTAGGTGAGGCTACTGATTTATCCTTGTCTTATGTAATTCTAGGCGTACGCACACTCTGTGCACATGTGGTGATATGTACACTTTGTAAAATATTAAAATTGCTCTTATTAAAAAATTTGCAATTTCGATAAAGGAGTTGAATCAGGAAGATGGGTGGAAAAAAAATTCAGTATAAGCTCTCATTAAAATATTTGCAATTTCGACAAAGGAATTGAATCTGGAAGATGGTTAAAAAAAAAAAAAAGTTGATGTACCGGTTTGTAAAACCTTGGAGCTACATGTACCTCGGTGCGAAATTCCTTCACAACATTTTCCCGAATCTCAAAGCCCCCTCCAGGCTCTGGCCCGTCCATAAAACCCCGTGCCCCTCGCTAGGGTTTTCCTCTCCCCGCCGCCGCCGTCACTCGCCTCTCCTCCCCTGCCCTCCTCGCGAGCTCCCCCCGTCCCCTCATCCTCCTTGTTCGACTTCGCCGGTGGTGGATATGGCGGTCGTGGAGGCGCAGACGCAGGAGATCAAGCTCTTCAACCGCTGGTCCTTCGAGGACGTCCAGGTCTCCTCTCTTCCCCTCCCCCCTGTCGCCTCCTATCCCACCGCAACCCCCATCTCGTCGGTTTAGCTTGCTTACTTCCTTGGATGCGATATTTGTGCCGGCCCTCGGTACGCATGGTGCTATAGCGACGCTAGTTCTTGGTTTCCCCTTATTAGCGGTGAGTTCATCTTCTAGATCTGATGGTTAGGCTTAGGATTTGGCCTCTACTAATGGCCGTAGTTGACACGGTGGCTTTATGCTTCAGTTGGTGGATATGTTGGGAGTTCCATCATCTATGCGTGTCCTAGGAAGCAAGATTTCATGGTTTCGGTGCTGGAATGTTAATGAGTTCGCTCATATTTTTAGGGTTTTGCCTGATGTTTGAGTGGAATCCTATTTCGTAGTTTGCCACCGTATCTAGTCTTGATCTTTACACATGAACTTTTTTTTTTTGGAAGGAGTCAGCAAGTTAAAGGTAAATGTTTAGATTACTGGCAGGATTTGTATGCTGTTTCTATATATATTTTTGGTTTGTTGTCATGTTTTCTTTGGTAAGATGGAGTATGTTATGATTTTATGGGTTGAAGATGTAGGTTTGGAGACGTGTGCTTGTATTAGGTGAGCACGTGCCAGTGGGAAGCTGGTGCATTGCGGAAGTTAAACTAGTGTCTGATTCAGAAAGAAATTTAGGATCCTAATCGTGGGTAGACTTCTGGGTTTCATTGTATATTCTTGTATCTCAAGTATCTCCTTGGATCTCTAATATACATGTTGTCATTAGGCTACATTCTACCAGATTCTGTGATTATTATTGTGTATGGATGGTGGTTTTAGCATTTGAAAAATCTAGGAGTTTGGAATGTTAGCAAGAGGTTGGTAGCCTGGTACATTTATTCCGAGTGTTAGGGGTGTGGTACCATGCTGAAATAGTAGTGCAAATCGACTTTGATAAAGCCTCTGTAGTTAGATGCTTACTTGAAACTATCCTCTGTAAATTACTTATGTTTGTGCAGAAATTTCAATTACTGTTTGAATATTCAATTCTCAATTCCTGAAAAATTCAATGTGGCCAGAAACACTTCATTATGTTTCTAGGTTGCTGTTTTGTTCGAGGTTCTGTTTAACAAATGTCCTTGCTATGGACCTAGGTGTAGTATTATCACTTAAGTTGTTCTTTTCAATTTCTTTGTGCAGGTCAATGACATTTCTCTGAATGATTACCTTGCTGTCAATCCTACAAAGCATGCCACATATCTTCCCCACACCGCTGGAAGGTATTCTGTCAAGAGGTTCCGCAAGGCCCAATGCCCAATTGTTGAGAGGCTCACCAACTCTTTGATGATGCATGGGCGCAACAATGGCAAGAAGCTCATGGCTGTTCGCATTGTGAAACACGCTATGGAGATTATCCACCTGCTGACTGATGCAAACCCTATCCAAGTTATTGTTGATGCCATCATAAACAGGTGGTTACTGAACAACTGATTTGCTTTTTTTTTTTGTGTCAGCAATTTCTGATTCTTGACATAATAACTCATTGGACATTGTTTTAGTTTATATTAATGTTTGATAAATTAGCATTTAATATGGACTATGCACCATGTTATTCATCTGGATAACTGTAAATTATGTTGTGTATGTATATTGTTATAAGATCATCAGATACAATATGTAGATTTTCTTTCAGCATTAACTCGGTAGAAACATTAAAAAATTCTTGCTAAATGAGAAATGACGTTTTGGAAAATCTAATGCTGTGCATGTGTTTCTCAGTGGTTTCATGGTACATTGTGATGATGCACTAATATTTGTTTTAACTCATTGTGAACCCTTGCACTTCTTTTATCACCTAATATTCATATTGATAAATCACAAATTTACACCTCATTGTGTGATAATATGCACCTCAGTATTTGTTTTTCTTGCTTGAATTGGCTCAAACTGAACGATACTATGTCTCATTTAGTGGACCAAGAGAAGATGCAACTCGTATTGGATCTGCTGGTGCTGTTAGAAGGCAGGCAGTTGATATTTCTCCTTTGAGGCGTGTGAACCAGGCGATATACCTTATTACCACTGGTGCCAGAGAGAGCGCTTTCAGGAATATCAAGACCATTGCAGAGTGCCTTGCAGACGAGCTTATCAATGCAGCTAAAGGATCTTCTAACAGGTATGTATTATTCTTTATCTTATGTTGCTATTCTTAGTTTTCTGATTAATAATGATTTAGCACGCCTCATCAGAAATAGGCCAAAAAATAGTCTGTTTCCCTGTTCAGTTGTGGGTTTGCCTGACCTTGGGGACAATATTCCTTTGCAGTTTTCTTTGCGTGTAGGTCATTTTCTTTAGTAGATGTCAGTGAAATCTTTCTGAGTTATTAGAACACCATTCTTTAAATATCTTTGGGCATAATACATCTTGTTTTGCTCTAATAAATGCCATGGTTGAAGGGTCGAGGGTGCTTTGTTGGTTTGTGGCCTTTTATCATAGTGATCTGTTTTCTCTACTTTCTTTGTTTTTATCGCATTGGACCAAGTGTCATGCGGTTTTGAGTTGGTCCAGCAATTTTATTTCACTGTTTGCTGTTGCAAGTTTCAATAATTTGCCCTCCCCCCTCGTGTACAGCTATGCAATCAAGAAGAAGGATGAGATTGAACGTGTTGCCAAGGCCAACCGTTGAGCGTGCTTCATGCAAAGTAGGAAAAGTGGAGTTTTGGGTAAAAGAAATGCTCTATTTCTATCTATCTTATTTGTTTGAGAACTTAGCTTGTCGATGAAGCATCAGACCTCTGTTTCTGAGGAGTACCGTTTTCAATGGCTGTCTTAAGAGTTAACTGCAGTATGAACTGAAGTTTTGCAACTGTTGCAATCGTTAAAGTTTGGTTATATTTGAAACGGATGCTAGTAATTGCAGCAAGCACTCGTTTGTTTGTTGTACGCTGCATTCTGGTATATTGCTGTGCTGGTCTGGTTGCTTGGCACTTGAATTTCAGCCATTCACCGCTGCATATAATCATGCCAGGCGTTTTCAGGGGGCAGGTCTCATTGTGAGATATCTGGGCAAACATGTGAGACTTGCTTTATCTAGTTTTGCCTCCCATTAGTTACGCATCGCAGGCAGTTTTCACCCGGTTTATCCCACTTCTTTCGAGATATTTCGCTAGAACATCGGATGTATCAAATCTTCATCTCGTCTTAGTTTGAAATATCGGTGATTATCGGGAAAATCGGTCGTATCGGTCTGGTCCGGTTTTGTAAATCGGTCGGTAAACCGGTTGAATTCAAATTTAAATTCAAAAATTTGAAAAAATTTGTCCGATGCAAACTGGCTGAAGAATCGGTCAAAAGAATTAACTGCAAAAAAAGTTCAACTAGTCCGCTGATTTTTCATAGAAATCAATCGATTTTTGAAAAAAAAAATTCAGTTTTTTTTATTTTGGAACTCTACGATTTTTGATTCGATATTTCTAATTTTTAAATTTTGTCCGATTTTTTCCACGCCGGTTTTGTGAACCGTGCCGTTAAGCCAGTTCTCCGTATTGCTTCGTCTCGGCAGGCCGAAAGCTTTGCCATCCATCGGTGGCACCTATTTTTTCTTTGGAGCATGTGTAAATTCACGAAATTTTTTTTCTTTAATATTTTCTTTAATATTTTTTTCAAAACTAGGCGTCAGGAATTTTTTTTTTGCAGAATTAGGCGCCGGTCGCCCGTATATGGGGCGATCGCCCTACATACGGGCGATTAGTGCGGCTTTGAACGCGCGATTTTTCCTCTGTTTACGGTCAATTTCTAAAAAAAATCATAACTTTTTCATATGATGTCGGATGGAGATAAACTTTATATGAAAATTGTAGCTCTTGACAGGATCTACAACTTTTGTATACAAATTTTTTTTCATTTGAATCCATTTAGAAAGTTAAAAATGGGATAGAATGTTCAGATCTAAAAACATATCATCTAAATGGATTCAAATTGGAAAAGTTTGTATACAAAAGTTGTAGATCCCGTCGAGAGCTACAATTTTCATATAAAGTTCATCTCCATCCGACATCATATGAAAAAGTTATGATTTTTTTTAGAAATTGACCGCAGACGGAGGAAAAATCGCGGGCACTAATCGCCCGTATATAGGGCGATCGCCCCATATACGGGCGACCGGCGTCCAATTTTGCAAATTTTTTGCTCTGATGCCTAGTTTCGAAAAAAAGATTAAAAAAAATATTAAAGAAAAAAATTCGTAAATTCACCAAGTCAGATATGTCATTTAGACGATGGGTGATTCAAGTTTAGGGGACATGAGAGGGAGTCGAGGCCCTTCGCGCAAAATTGTCTCTTTTCCTATTATTAGTGGAAGTAGGATTAACACTTTTGTGGTATGCATTATCTCACTTTTATAAAAAGGTGCACTTTTAGTTTCTCTATAGTTAATACTTGTTTAGTATCTCGACTTAGGGAAAGATGTCACCATCTGATCCAAAATCCGAGCCTGTTCGACGTGTTTGGTTTGAGTCACGGGTCCAAGCGATTTTAGACTAATTCAGCCTTCTCTTCAGCTAAAACAATAGATAAATCGAGATCATGTCGTCCTGCAAGGACGAACTTTTATGTGGAGCTGATTCTAGATTGTATTTGTTGTGGATTTTTCAAAAACTAATTCTACAACTGTGGGCGTAGAGAAGTTGATTCTAACTTTTTAGGATGGTATTTGGTAGGTAATTACTTAGAACTTTTAATGATTTTCTCATATTTGTATTCCTCAGAATCCATAAAAACACATATAGATAGGCTGGATTATAATAATCGATTTGTAAACCAAACTGTTTATTTTTTATTTAATTTTTAAGGCTAGAGTTCAAAATCATAAAAAAAAAAAAAAAACTCCCCGGCGTCTGCTGCACGTCTACAGTCGGTCTACTGAGTCCTGACTCCTCGGATTAACCTCATTTGCGCCAGGATTCGTACCATGAATGATCGGTGGTGATATGGAGAACCCATATGTGCTGCATTTACTGTTAGTTATGCCCCATAGGCACCAACTACAGTTTACATCTGTAACTTCCACGATAGTCGAGGACCAAGCCTCAGCTTGGTTGGCTCGAGCTCCCGGCCAGCGGAGAGTTCTTTCCTCGTACGAATAAATTTAAAAACGGGTATATACATGTTTATACCTTCAGTAGAACAACATATTCCTACGCTATGAAGGTCATGAAATTTTCAATCACTTACTTAGCGTGTGTAACAAATACGCACGTGTGTCTATGCGTGAGTGTGGTGTTCGTGGATTGCGTACGTCCGCCTTATACAAACACCGGCGATAGTCCGACTCTCATGCGTTGTCTAGCCAATTGGGTGGAAACTGGTTCGATCAGGCCGAGCTGCCTCGTTCTAACCACGATTTAATGTAGTCATGTTTGAGTTGGCCACACGCACCTGGAGGTCGAGGTCAGGTTGCAGAGAGGAGAGCTTCGCCGTCGCACTCTCGCATTGTCCACAGACGTCCCAAACGGCTTCAATATCTCCTGAAATAGCAGAAGCCAACGGTGTCGTCTCAGAAGTAGAAGCAGAGCCGAAGCTCAACCAAGGCATGATAGGCGACTGAGGCAGCTCAAGCAGAGGTGGCGCAACCAAGATGATTCGGCGCGTCGGAATAATCCGGAGAGGAAGACGAAGATGGCGGTAGTGCGCGAAATATGAGCGGTGAAGGCGGCTGCACGAGGTAGCCCGATTTGAGGAAGTGGCGGCCTGAATCAACATGCAGCAATGGCTGGCAAGCAAAGAAGACGAGCGGTGGCGGTGCGTCCAGGGAGGACGCCAGCACAGATCCAACTCGGAGTGGCTTGCTTGGCAGAGACGACGACAAGCGGTGGATGTGCGTCCAAATGGAAAGACAATGGTGACAACTCGAGCAGGGAGGACATAACACACAAGTATACGTAAGACTGTTTAGCTTTCAAATTTTGTTCTGAAATGCACGTCATTTTATAGTTTAGATGTAACTTTTTACTATTTTTTCCTTGTATATCCCGTTTAGCTATTTCTAACGTTATTTCTTAATATGAATCAGAGTAAAACACATCATCTAAAACTATAATAAAGAGAAGTAATACAATCTTTTAAAGATCTTTGGTAGAAGTGAACATATAACGATATAAGAACGGAAGGAGTAGATGGCAATATCAAAGCAATTATTTATTCTTTTGATTGGTTGTAGTTATTTATTCTGTACGACATGACAAATCCCAACTGCACACCAAAGCAATTATTTATTCTGTACGATAGCGTCACAATGTGGGACCTTAGTCTCTGCTTGATTACCACAAATCATAGGTTAAAATAGGTTATTTGTACACATTTTTTCACTATAATTTGTAGGATTTGAACCCATCGACTGTAAGTTGTAATACATAAGATGATTGCACTAACGAATTGCTCCCACCATCTTAAAATAAGATCCTCAACTGAGCCTGCTTTATAAACACGAGACAACAAAGGTAAGAGGCAAAGATCCAGTGAATCTCATCTCTTTTTTTAATTAATGTGACGAACACGGTGACACTTTTCAGTACACTGCACCTCTCAATAATAGTACGTTACCAAGACTATATACTAAAGAAAAAACAAAGAACATTACACTTAACTTTTCTCCCAAGGTAATTGTTCACATTTCTGAGATTGCCCCAGCAAACAAACCCTCGCCCACTTAGCTCAGCTCAACGGATGTCACCAGCGGATAGCAATTCTGTCAGGAGATTACTTTTCAAGGTTCTTCGACTAAATTTTCTGTGCGACTTCTTCCATAGTGCCATAAATCATGCAGTTCACCTCTTACCCAACCAAGTATAACAATAAGCCCTGGTATACAAAATGATGAAGGCATATATCACAAATTCGCAATAACATGGCATGGAAAGAGAAAATGAGACTAACATGGGACATCAAAAGAACGATGTGTACACTTACCTAATGTACATGGAACTAGGTACAATAACGCCGGTTGTCCATGCCCATCCATCAGGAAAAGCGCAAGATAGGTAAGGAAAAGGCCTACATGCAAAAATAAAATAAAATAAAAAAGGTCACAACCCATATCTCAGTTCTCCACAACACGTCCTTTGCCACAAAACAATGACTTCTCTATACATCAATCATCTTTCTCATTACATACGATCTTCCATACAGAACAAAAGCCCAAAAGTCAGAAATGTAAACAACCAATCAGTCACACAAGCAACACATCTCAAAAGCTTAGGAAAAAGTCCATCCTTGGTCCCTCAACTCTTCAGATCTGATTTTCATCCCTCATCTACAAAACCGGGTAAAACCCGTCCAGGTGCAAATCATGTCCCAAGGCTGGTTTCGCAGGCGGTTTTGGGTGATGTGGCATCCTAATTAGCATCTAAGCTGATATGGTGTCCACATCCCTTGCCACATGGCGGTGAATGGGCGAAAAGAGAGAAGGGAGGAGGAAGAATGTCATCCTCCATCTTCTATTCTCCTCCTTCCTCCATCTTTCTTCCCTCTCTCTCCCATATCCACAAGCTTCCATGTCCGGCCACCGTCCATCCCGCAGCCTCGTGGCTGAGCTCCAAATCCAACGCTCCCCCAACAATGTGCACCTCCAACAGCCAGCGATGGCGACATGCATAACCAGAGGTTGGCGGCGAGTAAGAGAGAGAAGGGGATGGTGAGGACGACATGTACAAAAATGGTGACAGCTGGATCTGCCGTCTCCCTCACCTCTGGTCTCTAGATCTGCCGTCTCCCTCATCTCCGGTCTCCGGATCTAGTGTCCCCATCGATTCCGGCAATCGGATTCGGCGTTAAAGTCGACTTTGCCCACCCCCTTCACCGCCGGCCCTCTCCACCTTAGCGTCGACATCGTCGATCCCCTCCACTGTCGGCTTGTGACAAGGTAGGGCAAGAAGAGGCCGGAGCTGGGAGAGAAGTGGAGAAAGCAGGAAGAGAGTAAGAGAGGAGAGAGATAAGGAGAGGAAGGGGACTGAAATGTGGGGTCAGACCACTGATCTGGCAGATGAATTGGCAAAATTGATTATGTGGCAGCCTTGTCACCCAAAACCACCCACAAAATCAGCCTTGGACATGATTTGCACCGGTTTTGCGAGTTGGAGGATGGGTTCTACCCGGTTTTGTAGATGAGGGATGGAAATTAGACGATCTAAAGAGTTGAGGGACCACGAATGGACTTTTTTTCCAAAAGCTTATAAGCTCTAGTGCTCTTCTCAAACTTGAAAAAGCATCAATAGTGTAAGTTCATTACCAAGCATGTCTGAGAGGGCTGTGTCATGGTTGTCAGCCCCGCTGCATCTGGGGATTGCTGCCTATCTCCAATTGGTAGTTACTTAGCAACAAAGTCATTAGTTTAGTTCATATTCTATCTTTGGTCTATCTCTAGTCCAATCTATTAGGGTTAATCTCTATTTAAGAGAGATGGCAATCCCCAATTCGTTTAAGCAAACAAAGAAGTCTTCCCAATCTATTTAATATCTCCTAACATCCCTCCCCTTCAAGCTGTTGCTGATCGGCTTCCTTCCGCACATTATTAACCTCTCATGAACTAAGCCACTAAGGTTTATGACATACACCATGCTAATTACCATGGGAAAAGGGCCACCAACAACATTGCCATAACTGGACCTAAATTGGCTTTCATTGATATTAACATACAATTTCACAATATTCATCAAAACATTGAAGACTGTTACCCATTTGCTGAGAAACCAGCCAAAGTTCATTTTTTGTCTGAATTTCACTTGGGAGACAGGGAGTAGGGTTTGGTCCACACCAATTACCACTGGAAAAAGGCTAGCAATAACATGGCATGAACTGGTCCTAAAATGGTCTTGGAAACTATGGCCATTAATGAAAAGCCATTCTTTTGTTGGGACATGAATATAATGGGCCATTATGTTGTTCATAACCACAATAACAGCTGAAGAAAATTGCACTACTGATCAACATAAGCAATACCACAATAGCACAACATAGAGCACAGAACATTCAACTGATTAACTCGTATATAAAAAGAGAACAAGATGAATCAAGCACTTACCAACAGCATATCCCACGGTCAGCCATAGAAAATATCCATTTAAGATACCTTTTCTGCTTGCTCTGTCAAATCTGCTTAGTACATCAAAGTGACATGATTTACAAATGATCAAAATAAAAATAGAAATTCAAACAATCATACGTAAACATTACACATTTGGTAACAAAGTGCTAACTAAACCTCACAACAGAAATCATGCAAACAGCCGCTGACCCGCATTACAGGAGTCAGCATGCTGTAGTATTTCCCAATTTTTCTATCGTTGTGTAACAGAACTGTTTGGTCCGTAGCAGTACTATGTATGGGACGGTACTGTTCATGTGTATTCACCAGGACCGCTGACACAGTATTAGTTGGAAATTAGAGGTAAGAATAATTAATTTCTTTGTTAGTTGGGTTTATTTACTTATATCCCATGTATTAGAGATAAGTTTCCTTAGATTTAGTGATTGCTTATTAGGGGTAAGTCAAGTCATCCCCATAAAAGGGATAGCAATGTATCCATTATCAATCAAGCAAGAGTAATGAATCTCTCTCATCTAAAGTTCTATCACCTCTCCAATACCCTGAACCCCTTCAAGCCATGCCGTTCTGGACATCCATGTTCAAAAAAGAATTATACAGGGAAAGAAAACTAAAAACAACCAGTAGGACCACAGCAGGGGGCCAAAATCCAATCCCAGCCTAATGCATTTCCAATTTCTAGAATCCTGAATTGTTTTCTGCTTGATAAATCAAGTCAAGAAACACATATAGACAATAACAGAGCACACTTTATTTTGAAAATTCTAATTTAAGGACAAATTAACCAACTGTACAAAATCATTGCCTGTATGATTCTTAAGGAACCACCCAAAAGGATGAGAAAATTAATTGGAACAGTGTTAGGTTGTCTTTTCCACCATGGCACCACGTAATCTTGGCACCAAGGTACACTAATTTACCAAGCAATCAAAATAATTCTTGAAATTTAATATCAACATTACGGAGTCAACTACCATATTGCTTTCACAATGTAAAGTCTCATTTTCTGCTTATTTTCATAGTCACATTTGCTTCTGAATAGATTACCTAGGTTAGGGTAAGTCAACAATTAATTCAAAATGAACTAGCTGTGCTAAGTCACTGTAAAAATTCTAGGGTAGTTTACAAGTTACTTAACATTGAATGGGATTATGTTTGCCTCATCAACAAGTGTGTGCCTTAAGACCTTCATTATGTTTAGCATGAAAGGAAGTTACAGATCACATGAAAAGCTATAGCGTTTATTGCAACATTACACAGAGTACCTGTAGCTGAATGCAACAAGCAATCCAGGGAAAATAATGTCACCAAAGCCTATCATGTCATAGCCACCCCATGGATCAAAGAAACGCGGTATCCTTAGGAGCATCGGAATCGTTTCCCCTGAGTTATCACCACGAGCAACCTGAGGAGTTTTAACGCAATCATAAGTAACATAGAAGCAATCACAAGTCAACAGATAACAGATATATCATATAAGATAGGGTTCACTAAAGATTGGCACTAGGTAGATAATCTAATGGTAGGAAAGTTGTAACATCCCAGATTTTCTGTTGTTCCAAAAATTATTTTAAAATTAATTAAATTCAAAATTTGGATTTTCCTTGGTGTTCTAATTAACCTGGCATCCATACCCTTCCGAAATTGGAGTTCAATTCTTTATCGTCCACAAAGTTAAAATTTCATATTCCGATCCTTATTCGAAATTCCACCCGAGTTCCAAAATGCTTTAAAAATCTCAAAATCCATTTAATTAGGTTCCAAATATTCTATAATGATTTTGGGAATTTTTCCAAGATTTATAGAATCCCTTTGCTATTTCATCTCTCGTGCTTTCGTCAAATCCATTTTATTCGTCCCGAAATTATCTAAATTTCAAAATTCATCCAAAATAAGTGAAACCAATTTTATTGGGTTCCATTTTACTCATTAGGATTTTTTGGATCTTTTCCAGTATTTTTAGATCTTATTATCTATTTTATCTCGCGCGCTTTAGAATCTGCACTGTTCATCTTCCCCAAGTGTACAACACCTGTTCAAGTCTCAACTTTATGTCTAACTCCAACTTCAAACCTCTATATCACTCAATATACTGCATCAAATCAAGTGGGAGCTGAAGCATCGTGGACGTCGTCAGATCGAGATCAAATACCCTGCCGTTACCCATCCTTAATCCGAGCGAAATGGCCGCAATTAAGCGTTAATGACAATTTATTGCTCGGTCATTATCTCGGGCGTTTCTTCACCTCACCGGGCGTGTGAGTACTCAAAAGTTTCGTCTTGCTGTCCTCTACGCCGTGCTCACCATTTTCCTTTGTTTCCTCAAACTTTTCCTCTCCAAAACTCACGAAGACCGCAGCCCGACGTCGACCAAAGACACCGGCGAGCCAACTCTTGATCCGGTGAGCCAAATCAAATTCCGTTCGCGTCATTTTGTGCATCTTGTCACAAAGATCAAAAGCCCTCAAGAAAATTTGGGTTTCATTGCAGGACGGCGACGAATTTGACGTTTGAACACCGTCGGCCTAACCATCTTTGCGGTGTCGATTTGTCGTCTTCGGTAATCCTCTTCGAAATCCGATTTCACTTTTGGATTCGCGGCGCCGAGCTCTTCATGATGCTCACCTTATCTTCCATTTCGCTAGCCGGCCGCCCCTGGCCCTATCTCCCCATGCGCCATGAATGTCGCTCTGTTATTCGTGAGTGAACAGTACTGCTACAGTGTTTTTCCTTTTTGTGATTCTTCCTTCTAATCCAACTTCAAATGACCCGTTCTCTTCCGTCGTAACTCCGAATCGAGTGATTCAAATTGCTAAATTTTTCTAAATTCATCCTCTATCTGCCAGTATTTTTATTATAATTTTTAGTTTCTATTTATTTTATTTTATTCATTTCGTGCACCGTTTTGCGCGTAGTCGAAGAAGCGGTCGTCGTCGCCGACGAAGAAGAAGACCTTCATAACAGCGCAACGCATTTCATTGACGAAGGCAAGTCTCCTTGATGCACGTTGATCCCATTGTTTATAACTGTTTCATAAAAAGTTTACAACTTGCATGGCTATTTACATAAACCGATGATGTTAAAATATAGAATGTTAGTTATGCCCATTTCGAAATAACATCCTTGCTGTTTGATTACCATGCCTTTGTAACCTTAAGATTTAATCATGAAATCATGTATTATGTGATTAACCTTGTTTAAATACGATAGATCTGTGCTTAGGATTGACATTGATCAAAATGCTTATGGTGGGATAAATTCTAAAATGTTGTTGAAATGTGTTTTATCGAAAGCTGTAGCAAGGTGATTGCTCTTGTGATTGTAAAATAAAAATAAAATAAAAATGGTTTAGATTGGGGCGGAATGGTTTGTCGGTAGTGCGGATGGAGCATCGGTTCAGTTTGTGAAGCCACCCTAATCAATTTAAGGACCGACGCTTATGACTGTCCATTCTAAGCATTACCGTGCAACCACAAGTCTATAATGGGTATGACTGGTTAAATAATTTGTAGAAACCTAACTTAGACTCGATTGGTGGAATGTGGGTGCTTGGATGGAGGCAAGTCGTATTCCTCACACACAAGCAAGAGGGCTTCATCTTGGGTGGATGGAACCCTACACGGTGAAACCTCGGTGAGTGGGTCGGGTTAGGCGTATACATTGTAAAGGCCTTGTCATGATATCTCTGCCGGCACACCAATGGAAGTGTGTTCGAAGCGCTTGGCATTAAAGAGATGGTCATGTCTTGTGGGTAAAGCTGTACACCTCTGCAGAGTAAATCTATTCGAATAGCCGTGCCTACGGTCAAAGGCAAAGCGAAGAATGCTTTCATACTGGTAGACTTGGTTTTGGTTTTCAAAATAACTGATGTTTTGGGATTCGGGAGTGATTAGAACTCTCGAATGCTTATTTGGCGTATTGAGCCAATCAGGTAGATGGAACCTGTTTTGAATCATGACAGATGGAGTCATGTGATGGTTTAACAAGATCTTTCAAAATGGGCGGTTAGAGCCTGTGTACTAGTGTTGGTAGTTGGAACCTTCACTAGAGTTAGAAATAATTTTAATTGTACAAATAATTGTTAAAACTGCTTTGTGAAAATTATTATTAATAATGTTTGTTAAATTCGGCTTTGTGCAAAAGAACCCTATTAAGCCTTCCTTGGAAAGCCCTTCATGATGCATTTTCCCAGACTTGCGGAGTACGTTTGTACTCACATGCTACACAAAATTTTGTCATCAGAGAATTATCAAGATGCAGTCGAAGACAATGAATTCTATGGCGAGGAGTTCGTTGGAGATCGCCAAGATAACTAAGCACGCGCTCCTAGTAAATGCTTTGTGGTGTCTTTTGGGTTTTATCTTGTTGTTTTTGTTTCATTGCCGAGAACTCGGTCATGTGACCAGGAGATGTAATAAATAGCCATGTGGCTGGTAATTTATACTTATGCTATATTTTTTTCGTTCTGTTCTGGTTATGATCATCACTGCTTCACTGTGTGTACTAGCAACTGATCTGGGACTAGTACAAAAATACACAGGAGATTCCGGATGGTAAATCTGGGGTCTTACAAAAGTTATGAAGTATAAACCATGCAAAATAACATCTTCCAAACACATAGTTCGTGTTGTAAGTGTGCACATTTGCCTCCAAAATATATCAATTTTATATGGATCATCAGAACGCCAAATTTTCTATCTTTGCGTGTATGTCCCTTTCAATTAGATCAAAACACCGAATATTCTAACTCCGTAGTTGGCTATACCCCATCCCTTTTTTTAGTACAGTATATAGTTTTCTCCATCTTGTTTCACAATGTAAGGTATGCATGCGAATTTATTGACATTTTTCTTTCTTTGCCCTTATTTATCACATCTTCTCTTTCTTGCATTTATAAGTAACACTCTCACTAACTATTTCCTCTCCTATTCCCAAGCTATTTAAGCAAGGACAGCATGGTCATCTTCTCTTGTCCTTCTCTTGATTTTACAACCTTCTTAATCCTTGTGCCCACTCAAAATATGGCTTATATTTTGAAATGGAGGGAGCATGAACCAAAGCCAACTTATTAATGAGCAAGCCTTCTTCATGTGGTCACAAGACAATTCGACTAATTTACTGCAAATTCTATGTTGCAAATCAATCCGTAGACTAAAGACTATCTCATAATAAGTTCGATCGTAAAGAAAGTGTCAAGAATTCACTTACTGCAATCATGACACTTTCATGGAATATAAGAGGTGAAATGAACACCCAGAAGATGTCATACACAAATGCAGCACTAAGAAGAGCTGATGCAACCTGCAAAGATAGGATCTTAGATATTTCTGATACATATAAGATCCGTAAAGATATTAATTGACGACAATCAGCAAACTGTATCAAATAGAGATGCCAATACCCTGATATTTGGTAAGCGCGCCATCTGAAGCACGGTTATCATCAAGCAGATGCCCTGGGAGAAATAAATAGAATGCATGATCACTGGTACATACTTGATTTTGCAAAGGTCAAAGCCTGAAAGCTTTTCAAGCATTTAATTGAAAAAATTTAACATCCCAAGTATCAAACTATTAAAAAAAGTCCAACCATGAGGGTAAACACAAATGAAGTTCTCTTCTTTAGACAAACTATTCAACAATTAAAAATGGAACTTGCAAATAACATGCTTTAACACATGCATGCTTTTTTGATACGATATCCAGCTTAAGAATTGACTATGGTATCTCATCCTAAATCAAGCAAATGAGGAAAAGGTGTGAAAATGAAAAATGATATTGTCAACATTTTGCTTTACATCTCCATCTCTATTCCACAGATGTCACCAACATGATAATAGTAGCAGGTGATATAACAGGCTCAGCCCGTAGCTAATTATTCATATTAGATCTTCAACATCATGCTTAAACTTTTTGACATTTTGACAGGGTTTTTATAAAAATTGAAGCCCAATTCTTTCATGTATTTATGTACAAAATTCTTCAACCTCTAAATATTTCAAAGGGATTGACCTCATTGCGATAAGCAAATTGTGCAAGGAAATCATATTGTAGCTGACCCCACTAGGAATATGGGACCTGGATGCATGCCGACTTCACAAGTCACAAAATGTTACTTTTAACCTCTGGCGTTTAAGAAAAACTATCATGTGAACCTCGACTTGCTTGGTGGTACATTACAAGAGCATGTGCAATTGCATGCTTTCACATGCTACTGATGCAAAATGTGGAAAAATACACCTCACTGTGAAAACATAGCAAGAAAACGCAAGAGTGATCATAAATTTTTTTCTTACAAGGATGTCTTGGCCTATCCAAGCAAACGAAGAATGCCGATACACAGCCCAGAGAATCGCAAAGGCCACGCAAAATGGTACTATTCCAAGAGAAAAGACCAACACCTCTCCCAAAAAGGGGAGTTGTACAGTACTTTGTCCACAATCCTTGAAGATCCTGTTAAATGAGGCAAATTGAATGAGAAGATGAAAAAATAAAGTGACGAGCATTGACCAAATTGCTTGATCTAAATTATTTCATTTGCTACCTAGAGAGAAGTGTCACCAAACAAACATGCATACCCTGCAAGACACAGTCCACCATCAAGCTCATAACTGAATACCTCAGCAAAGGAATATAAAAAACTAAATAAACACTTGTTACACTTCAAAATCCACTGAAAGAAGAAAATACCTCAATACCACCAATGCAGAATAACACAATTAGAAGCCAGACGAACCAAGACGACATGAAGAAGAACAGGAGGAGGAGGAAAACTGAAGCAACTATAATAAAAACAATAGCACCCTTGGCGTTGATCTCAAAGATCTCTTTATCTTCTCTATAGTTTGTTCCAGAATTAGGCCCGTCCTGTTTAGTATGAAAGGAAGAAGATTTTCAGTAAAAAAAAGCCCGATCCAGTGATGAACTAGATAAACTACTACTTGTTAGCTACAACACTAGAAACAAACTTGATAAAACAACAATTAGAAGAAACATTCATGAGTGGCAAAGATGTGCCTCACAACAAGATATGTTTTTGTAGAAATACGGAAATGGATGGGTTCATGAAAACAACACCTAATGATTGAAAAGAATACATCTGGAAGTTATTTGTCAAATTACATGTTTAAAGCATTTTACATCAAAATCCAAAATTAAATACAAGGTCATATGTTATTATAATACCGTCGAATTGCAAAGTCAAGACTTTTTTTTTCTGAAGATAGCATATAATTAAACATCAAGCTTAAATTCTATATTACATAGTCTTAATAATGACTCATCCCTCTTCCTATATGTGATGCATTTGTTAGTGGCACATACAACCTATTCATGCAAGGTAGGTTCCAACTACTTCACCCTAGTAAAATTTGTCCCGGATTGTAAGTGGATTGTAAGTGTATAAATGTTGAATGCATTCCGGTATGTGTATGAAAAGATAAAACAACATGAAATGTCATATAGTTTGGATAGGCAAGGTAAGGCACAAATGTCAAAACCTTCCGTGTCAACTGATTATAATGCTCATCAACCTGCTCGCATTTAACGAATTCAGTCCAGAGTGAAGCACAGACTATGGTTCCTACAGCCATTATCCACAAGAAGCACGCTGAAAGATCCACAACTGGTCGATTTGGCGAATATAGCTGCACCTCCACTACAGCAAAAGAATAATTTTGTATTAGCATGCATACTATGATGTATCATAAATTAACTCACAAACATAATGGACTTCGTCTAGTCATCATTTATACAGGAGTAGCAGCCAACACAAACAATTGTACCAATCAAACGATCATTCAACATATCACTATTTACACAGGGATCACAGTGCATACAAAAAAAAATATAATTTTTTTTTATAAAATATGTAGCAGCTTTATGACAGAAAAACAGATAAAAAGACAATCCTTCAGTAAGAAGTTAGACTGCACAAGTGCACAACAGTTTACTCGACCAGTATGGATTCACAAGCACATAATAGGCTGCAAACTGCGGCTGGCATCATGGTTATCACGGCGCCCCGGCAAGACGAGTCGCCTCCATGACGCCTAGGCGACTAGTAATATACCCGCAGCTACTCCCCTCCCCTCGCCACCTAGATCCCCCACCCACCTCCGTCGGCCCGCCACGCCCACCCCCACCTTCCCTCCCCTGATCCCCGCACGGCGCCGCCCCCTTTCCCTCTCCCGATCGCTCCACGCCGCCGCAACTCCCCTTCCTCTCCTAGTCCCCGTCACCTCCCCCATGGCCCCATCTCCCCCATCGAGCTCCCCCAACCACATCGTCTCCCCCATCGAGCTCCCTCAACCCCATCGCCTCCCCCGTCGAGCGGCAACAAAGCAGAGGAGCAACACTGAGGATCTAGAGATCGGCGTCAAAAGGATGGCGCAAAGGATCTGGCGACGGCGGCGACAGCACGATGCAGAGCAGCGGCGGCTGGCGCAGAGGATGGTGGCAGAGATGATGCAGAGCAAAGGCCGTAGAGGAGGCGGTGGAGGTCTAGAGGATAGAGTTTCGGATCTTACCGATCTTTGGCTGCCGGCGGTGGAGGTGACGGAGGTGGTGGCGGCACCGCAGTGGAGCTCCCTTGTCCCTCTCCACGCGCTAGGTATGATGGAGCAAACACAACCTAACTTGAGACCCCATCGGCCCATCCCCTTCCCAGCGCCCAATCGCGCCGCCAAAGCTCGCCTAGCGACGTCTGGACGCCCTGGGCGACGCCTGGAACGTCCAGGCATCCGTCTTTCCTTGGCCAGGTGAGGCGAGCGGCCATGGCGGTCGGCCTCCAGCGCTTGGACGCCTAGGCGACGACTTGATAACAATGGCTAGCATACAACAGTTCTGCCAGGTACTTGGTTCACTAAGCATCATTTACTTTGAAATATTAGTCCAAGTCCCACATGTTGCAGATATTTACACTAACAAACTCTATTTCAAACTGGTTTTCTTCCTGGATAAGATTTTTTTTTCCTACTCAGGGAGATGGGCTCATCTTCTAGGAGGTCGATCACAGAGGCGACCTTCTTGACACAAAAGTTGATGGAGAGGTATAGGGAGGAAAAGAAGGATCTACACATGGTGTTTATCGACTTGGAGAAAGCTTATATAATGTGTCAAGAAAGGTCATGTGATGAGCGCTTAAAAAGAAAGAAGTCCCAACAAAGGATGTTACCCTAATCAAGGATATGTACGACGATGTTGTGACTAATGTCAGAGTATGTGATAGCTATACCAGTGAATATTCTATTAAGATAGGACTTCATCAAGGGTTAACATTGAGCCCCTACATTTTTGCCCATTGCCCTAGTGATGGACGAAGTCACAAGGGATGTACAAGGAGAGATTCCTTGGTGTGCTTTTTACTGATGACGTGGTGTTAATTGATAAGAGTAGGGTAGGTGTTGATAATAAACTGGAGTTGTGAAGGAAGACTTTAGAATCGAAGGGCTTTAGATTTAATAGAACTAAAACTGATGTGTTTTCAACAGTGCTATGGCAGATGATAGAGATGTTGGTCTGGATGGAAAAGTAGTGCCCAGGAACGAATCTTTTCGATATTTGGGATCAATATTCTAAATAACGGCCATTAAGACCTTGTAAACGACTGTTAAAACAGTAAAGGTCCCCTACTCGTTACGTTTATGGACTAAAACGGTAAAGGTCCCCTACCCATTATGTTTATGGACATTTCAAGGTTTGTTCGTTTTATCAGGCTACTTACTCGATTTAACGGCTGTTAACGTAATAGGCCCGTTTTATCAGGCCTTTTATTTGGGTAGAGTTGCAAGATTGCCATATGACATGGAACATTATGACATACATGAGATGAATGCTAGCTTTGCTTTTCATTGCCACTTGAGCTATTCATTCATAAGATTATGATTATTTAGTCACATTCACATCATGTCATCTTTTTTCTTCGTATCAAAGCTATAGACAATTGTTGATAACCTGGTAGTTCCATTCTGTATACATGAAAGAAGATGAATTCGATGCTAATTTTGTTACTGCAAACATATGTGTATATTTCTCTTAATTTTAAATACTAAAACCGTTACAAGGCTGCTTACAGTATAAACACTAAAAGGTGGGGTGACTGTTCATCAACGGTTTACCGTTATTTGGAACATTGTTTGGGATCGATGTTATAGGTCCTGTTTGGTTCATATACTAAGGTTGTCATGTTTAGCCATAGTTTTTTTTACCAAACTTGCCTAAGGTTAGGCCATCAAAATTGAAGCCACACTTTGGCTAGGAAAATGAATTTTGCCAAACTTTTTTTAGTCAATGACGCGTGAGACCTAGATGGCAAGAAGGAATCTTGCCACAGGTGTGACTATGAACCAAACAGATGCCTAACTCGGTCAAACTTGACTAACTTGAGGTGTGGCAAAATGTGGCAAAGTTTGGTTATGAACCAAACAGGCTCATAGAGTGACAACAAGATTGATGAAGATGTGAGCCATATGATACAAGCGGGGCGGGTGAAATGGCACCAAGGATCTAGTGTCCTATGTGATAGAAAAGTCCTTCAAAATGATGTTGTATGTGGCGACAAAAAGACATGTACAGAAAATGGGCATAGTAGAGATGCGAATGTTACGGTGGATCTGTGGTCATATAAGGTCATATCGAATCCACAATGATGATATGCGTGATAAGGTTAGGGTAGCACAAAGTGAAGAAAACCGTGTTCAACATCGTTTGAGATGGTTTGGACATCTCCAACAGAGGGCTCCTAAGCACCAGTACATAGTAGAATTTTAAGTCGTTTCAAAAACATAAGAGGCAGAGGTCGACTGATGCTAACGTGGGAAGAAGCGGTTAAAAGAGATTGGAATGTATCCAAAGAGTTAGCATTGGATAGGAGTGCATGGAAGTTAGCGATTCACGTATCAGAATTATAACCTAAGATCGAAGGTTTATGGGATTTATTGACTTTGATTGGGTTTCATTTCTAGCTTACCCCAACTTGTTTGGGACAAAAGGCTTAGTTGTTATTGTTGTAGGCTGAATATAAAGCATTCAGTGCTTTTAAGTTGCTATGACAATACATGGAAATAACAGAGTAAAGATATAACCAAACTTTGCCATTGCAGCAATATAAAAGAAATAATGCTGAAGCTCAACAGTAGTAAGGAAAATTAAGAATTTAAGATTATGTAACTTACCCCTAGTTCCATGATCCAAGAAGTCCTTCAGCTTCTTTCCTGCTGACTGTGGTATCATTACAACAGGTATTGTCACATTAATGGAAGTGTCATTCTCACTGCAAATCATCTTGTAAAGTTCTGAAAACAAGAAGTCAAACAGATGTATTATTGTCTGCAAAAGAATCTGGCATGCCTACCTGAAATACCGAACTATTTGAAAAGGACAGAGATAATATAATTCAGGTTGCCTTTTTTATACCTTCATTGTCATTGATAACTAGCAAACCAGCTGCACCACCAGCCTGCGCAATCTTTGCTTTAGCCGTGAAAGCACATTCTCCACGTGTTGATAAAGCAATAGAATTAGTCAACTGCAGCAGCAGGAATTAGTTTAGAAAAATCCTTAGACCATACACGTTTTCTCTGTTTAGGATTATGCTATTAGCATGTCCTTTGCCAAAAAAAAAACTTAGTAAACAAGCATGTTACAGTTGGTGCAAAAATCAAACCTTTGAAGTCAAATTGGAACAGCAATCAAATGGATTTGCAAGGGCAGCAAATGTTTTTTGAGCTTCATGAATATCTCTAGGCAAGGAGGCTCCAAATCTTGCACTTAGTCCAACAACAGTTGAGCCTTCGGTTCCATTTACCCAATTCTTCACCTTAACCTGGATAAAATCTGGAGCATGAGAGAATGGGAGACTAGGGGCAATAGTAACTATCTTGCTTTAATATAAAGTTGAGTCTCTTGCTTTAATATAAAGTTGAGTCAACGAATACAGAATCTGGGTTTTGATTTCTTGGTATTGGTTGGGCACCTACAGGTTATAGTGCTGAATATGTAAACATCTTATTTCCTTTCATACAAGCAAAACAAGTGGCAAAGAAGTATTAACAGGATAGTAGTAACCTAAAATTTCCAATTTAGAAACAGAACCAATGATTGCATCTGACTTGAATGAAAATCTCTAAGCAAGGGCAGAGTTGCAAACTTGCAATAATGCAATCTTAAGTATATGGTGCGTCCTCAATTGCAAACACATCATTTGATTTTGTTTAAATTTTATCTTGTTCCTAGAAATGCAGAAACCATCCATTTATGTCAAACAAACAGTCTCCTACACAAATTCTAGACGTACAATCATGAGATCCCCATGCATACGCTTCAACAGACACATCAAAATGTTTTTTTAACTAAAAACATCCAAATGTTTATCACAAGCCCACTTACTTAATGCATAACACCGCAGTAAGGAGCTATTCAATCAGGTCAGAGGCAGAAATATTATAGGGGGACGAATTTGGGCCAAATTTTTCGTGTAGCAAAGTGAAAGTATAATTCCAGAAATATGTATCGATATATCTAAATTTCAGGAGATCAGTAACGAGCGCATTGCTATTCAGCATTCCTGAAAATATGCTAAGCAAATCAAAAAGCAAAGAAATAGAAAAGTATGGGACGTTTTCCAGGACAAATATTTTATTAAGGTTGTCTTTCCTCAAAGAAGATGCAACTAAAGAAAGGCAACAATTCTCCTACAAACAAAGACAAAGGCAAGGATATATCTTCACCAATCTTGAGTTTTATTTCCTGTTAAAATATTATTTGAGTTCTAGGTATCAGAACAAGCTCATCACACAAAAACCATAACTAATACAACCAGGCATGAGAATCTCAAAGGCTCAAGCCGAAAAGAGTGATAGCAGCCCATCTAGGTAGAAGTCCATATGAATGGAAAAAACCAAATAATACGTGAACTTAGTGGGCAAGGACAGGCTAAATACTACGATTCTTTCTCCCCTGCAGACTGAGTTATAGGTGAACAGCGGAAGCATTGCCAAAAACTGAAAAGCGTCCGTGTGACTAACACATGTATTTCAGTTCAAGCCACAACGGTTGAACCAATTGTGAACTAGACCAACTACCCAGCTTTCGATCCATTCCATGACTAAAATACTATAGCTCGGAAATTTCGCGTTCTTACCCAACGGCACCATCAATGCTGATTGCAATCAAATTCTCCGCCATTGCTAACTAGCACTCACGCAGGGTAGATCCACAAATCCCCTCTACACGACCACAGCGTCAGCGAGATCTCCTCGTACTACCAAACTACCACCTATGCGTCTAGCAAACGAAGACCCTACAGCGAACTGCCACCACTAGTAGAGACCAAATCTGGAAGTCCAGAGAGGTTAGGACGGATGGGGCGGTCAGCTTGGCTCGTTACCAGCTGGAACTTGTTGGAGCAGCCAGGCGTCCGCGGGGCGGCGGCGTCATCGTCGCTGGAGGCGTCGTCGGCGGCGGCGGCGCCGGCGAAGAGGATGAGGAGTGCGGCGGCGGCGGCGGGGAGGAGGAGGCGGGGCGCCATGGTCGTCGTCGGTTCGATTGGGCCCTTTGCGTCGCCCAGACGGAGACGCGGTGGGGTCGGAGTGGGAATTTAGGGATGGAGTGCTCTCGGGGTCGGGGATGGCAGGTAGAGGGCTGTTTCGGGAATTGATGAGATGAGAAGGGTTTTCTTGGGGCGCGGTTTTTCCTCGGCTTATGTTTTATCTGGCCGGTCCGGCCTGGTGCGGCCCAACCCTGAAAAACCAGATGAGGAGCGCTGGCATGTGGGTAAATCAGCCTCGTGGTCCGGTCCAGGAAAGCCGGACCGGGCTTGCTTCGCAAGTGAGGCCGGCCTGAATAACCGGCCGAGCACTGACATGCGGGTCCCAGCGTGTAAGATTTCCTTTATTTATTTAGATCATCGCCACGTTGTTACCTGTTAAGAAACCCTAAAAGCCCATTGTGGGCCCATGTGGACCCTTATGCCGAAACCCAGAAGCGCTTATAAAGGAGAGGGTCCCGTGTACTGTAATTCATTAGCAATAAAGAATTTCCGCTTTCGCTTCTCCCTAAACACGTGTCTCTCTCTCTTTCGTTCTCCACTTCAGATCTGTTCGGAACCCGGACTATTCGATGCGAGGTTCCTTAACACGTTATCGGACGAAGCTCTAGGAGATCGAATTGAAAAGGTGAGAAAAGGTGGGATTCGACGATTTGAATCTAATCGTTTTGTTCCTTCGCATGCATCTATCATACGTGGCACGAAGCTACACGACGATCGCACGAAGCTAGCCGACATGAAACTACAGTACATTATTTACTGTTCATCACAGAAAAAAGAAGGCAACAAGATCTGGCGCTGAGCGCGCGCGCCTCGGCAGACGCAAGACGGCCGTCAACCGCCGCCTCAGCGTAGCGTCTGGAAGCGCGACCGACGCTGCCTGCGAAGACGGCGACGGCGGCGGCCAAGCCCGTCAGCCGTCGCGCCTCGTAGCGCTTACCACCGGCCCGAAGCTCGGCCGTGCAGCGCTGCCGCCGTCGGCCTCGCGTCGCGCCACCGTCGGTCCGGCTCGGCCAAGATCGCCGCGCGGCCTCGGCCGCGTGTGCGCCGCCGCTGGTCTTCGACCTTCGCATTCGGCTTGCTGTCTGCGGTTCGGCTCATGGCCGAACCGCTGCATGCAAGGCGCTTCGCCACCGGCCATCGCTCCGCCCGCCGTAGGCGCGTGCGCCTCGCCCGCGTGTGCCACGCTGCGGCTCGGCCGAGCATGGCCTCGCTCTCTCCCGACCATCGCGCGCCGGCTTCGCTGATTCGCGCCCGGCGCCTGTCACGCCGCCGGCCGCCGGATGCCGGCTCGCGGCCGCGTGCTCGGCTCCGCGCTACGGTCCACACGGCAAGCGATGTTGCGATCCGCCGCTGCTGGCTCGGCTCACCGCGCCGCGGTGGCAAATCACGCCGCCAGCCTTCGCTTACGCCAGCGCCGCGGCGCCTTCGTCCAAGACGGTTGCGCGCCCGCCTCGGCGCTCGCGCCTCGGACGACGGCCAAGCCGGCTCGCCGCGCCGCGCTCCGACTGCGCCTCGGCCGCATCACTTGCTTTCGGTCGCCGACCCGCCGCCTCGGTGTCGCGCGCCCGTGCGTAGCTTCTGGAAACAAGTGAATATGGCGGCTAGGGGATGGAACCCTAGCCGCCGGTTTCTTGTCTCTGGCCACGCAGGCCATCTGGCTTTCAAGGCCCAATGAAGACCCGACTTGATGGGCCAAGAAACCGCCTGAGAGGGAAAACGCCCAAAGGTCGAGAAAGGAAAGCGGCCCAAGGCGCTCGGTTAAAAAAAAAAAGGAAAGAAAAGAAAAATTAAGAAAAAAATGCAGAAAAATTTTGAAAAATTGCCAGAAAATCAAGAAGATTTATTTGGCTCTGTTTTTAATTTTTCTTGCTCTATTCTCTGTTTTATGAATTATTGAATCTGTTGCTTTATTTAATATATTGCAATGCATATGTATTTATTTTTGCACTTTATGCTTTTTGCAACCATTTTTTTATCGTTACACGCATAATCTAAACCGAATTTTGAAATCATGCGGATGTCCGGCATTGTGAATCGTGAGTTTGAAGAACTGCCCGCACGGTCGTAACTACCTCACTTGGGCATCGGACGTAAAGATTGTTCTTGGGGCAAGAAGTCTGCTCAATGATTGGTCTAGGGTCCTCGCGGGACGCAAAACCTACCGTGAGCGAGCGATCAAGCTCGCATTTTCTCAGCACCACCTCTCACCACTCTAAAGAATGAATATATGGTGAGGAGAGTGCACTTGAGCTTGGACCGCACTTGAAGCGGTTCGAAAAGCTCAAGTACACCATCTTGCCCCAAGCACGCAAGATTGGGTACGCTGAGGTTTGCGACTTGAGCGATGGCGAGTACAATTACGCCTTGCATGAATTTGTACCAATCTCTCTATGTGGCAAGAAGATCACCGATGAAGAGAAGATTGAGAAAACTCTCTCTACCTTCCACCCTAATGCTATCCAGAGTGCACGCATTTATCGTCGGGACGCATACAAGGAGTATAGCGACCCGATTGATGTAATGCAAGTTGCGGAATCGCAAGACGATGTTCTACGCAAGAACTATGTCTCGCACCACCTAGACGAGGCATCGCACGTAAGTCAATGCCAATAGCTACAAGATTAGAAAGCCCATTAATAGAAAGAAGGGCAAGCGGGGTGGAAAGAGAGGACTCATGCCAAAGGAAAGTCCAAAGCCCTGCGAAGAGGGATGACAAAGAAAAGACGACGCCAAGCCGTATGGACAGCAGAACGGACGTGCTTCAAGTGTGGCACTTGGGGACATTGGTCGAAGATATGTCGAGAATCCAAGGAAGCGATCAACGCATATCGTGCTAAGAAGAAGGCAAAGGAAAACGCCCACAGAGGCGCCGCCAACATCGGTGGCGATGATGTCATGGATGTAGACACCCCACTTGCCTCATCCTCACGAATAGCACGGACATCGATCTCGCAGCCATGATTATGGCAAATGAAGAGAAAACTTGCAGATGATATAGAAGCGAAATTAATGCATATTTTATGATTACATTTAATGCATTTCTTTTAGATTATGGTTGTTAGCACTTTTCTTTGAATAAAGGATTGTAAGCTCTAGAAGAGCATACTTCTTTCATGAATAAATACGCAATTTATTCTTTATTCCAGTATTCTTCAATTTTGCAAGTAATATTTGGATTGTTTTTGCCTCTGTCTGATTAGAATTATATTTCTTTTATCTAGAAATAGTGTAGCGCCCAAATGGAAGAGATATGCATTGTTGATAGTGGCACAACAAATACCATCTTAAGAGAGTCTAAGTATTTCCAATCGATCAAGAATTTGGAAAGATTACTACGATCGCAGGAAGCGACTCATATGTAATCGGCTCAGGAAGAGCCACAATTATATTGCCTATGGGTACAACTTTGGTAATTGAAGAAGCCCTTTTGTACCCTGAATCAACGCGCACTCTCTTAAGCTTTAAAGACATCCGCGCCAATGGTTTTCACGTAGAAACCAATGAAGAAAATGGCAAAGAATACTTGTGCATTGTGAAGCACGCTGTATGTGGAAAAATGGTATTAGAAAAATGTCCCTCATATGAATCTGGGTTGTACTACACGAATATTCATACACCCGAAGTGTATACTTCCTTGAAGACTGTTTTTAGAAGCTCTGAATTATTTTCTTTATGGCATGGTAGATTAGGTCATCTGGTCTTAGAATGATGAGAAATATAGTGAACAACTCACGTGGTCATGGCATAAATGTTAAAAATTTCCGAATCATGAAGATTTTGTGTGCCTGCATGTGCACGGAAATTAATAACTAGACCCTTTGTCATGAAAGTGCAAAGTGAAATCCTGCATTCTCGAACGCATCCAGGGGATATTTGCGGTCCGATTCAGCCCCGTCGAGGCGCTTCGATACTTTATGGTGCTCATCGATGCTTCCTCGAAATGGTCGCATGTATGCTTGTTGTCAACAAGAAACCATGCTTTTGCAAAGTCGATCTCGCAGATCATAAGAATTAAGAACGCTTTCCCGATCATCGCGTGAAGTCCATTAGAATGGACAATGCCGGAGAATTTACTTCAAAGGCATTTGATGATTATTGCACAAAGAACAGGATAGCGATTGAGCACTCCGTCGCACGTTCATACGCGAGCGGACTAGCGAAGCACTAATAAAGAGGATTAAGTTCATTGCCGACCGCTTTGCGAGTTGTAACTTGCCCAACACTTGTTGGGGACACGCGATCTCGCACGCAGCAGCTCTTATCAATTTCGCACCATCGGCCTACAACATCCATTCCCCATGCAACTTGTGCACGGATCATCCCAAGATCTCCCATCTTAGAAAATTTGGGTGTATGGTATATGTACCTATACCACCCCTCACGGATCGCAATGGGCCCTCTCCGCAAGTCCGGGATATCGTTGGTTATGAGAGTGCATCCATAATCGGTATTTAGAACCCATGATTGGAGATTTGCATACTGACCGGTTGATTGCATCTTTGACGAGGATCGTTTCCGTCATTAGGGAGGAAATCAACCTTTGGATGAAAAATGCCGGAAATCATATGGCATTCCTTGGGATCCCGCACATGACCCCGCACTAATGAAGCAAATCAAGAAGTCCGAAGATAATTGATTTGCGAATTTAGCAAATGAACCGCCTGATCATTTTGTGATCCGAAGGGCGTGGTTAAGTCGCATGTACCCGCAAGGAATGCACCGAGAGGTGGAAATACCAAAGAAAATAGAAGGTATCCCTCAACCTGCTCAGAGGCCTCAAAGAAAAGAACAGCAATCTGCTCCTCAAACCCAAAGTACCCGGAGACGTCTGAGAAAAGCTGGCGAGAGGACTTACCACAACCAATCACGAAAATGCCCCAAGGAAAGAAGGGAGCAGTTGAGACTGCACTGGAAAGAAGCCAACGGAAAAGGCAATTCGGACTTGAATCTTCCATTGAAGGAAGCCACGGAAATAATGTGCGCACACATAGGCGATGAAAGCTAAAGGAACTTGCTCTGCGATAGGAAAAGCGGCGAAGAGCAAGTAGAAGTGCATGAAGCACCCCATGAAGAAATGGCCATAAACTTTGTAGTAACAGGAGAATCCTCGAATAGAGCAACGACCAACGTTGATGCATACTTTGCAAAGAAGATTGCCTCGATCATTGATCATGATCCCGAGCCCGCATCTCTAGCAGAGTGCAAGAAAAGGCTAGATTGGGAAGAATGGAAAAGGCAATCACTGCAGAGTTAGTCTCTCCGAACAAGAGAGAGGTGTTTGGGCAGTATCGCACACCTCCCCATATAAGCCCAGAGGTCACAAATGGGTCTTTGTTAGGAAGAGGAATGAAAACAACGGTTGTAAGGTACAAAGCAAGGCTTGTAGCTCAAGGTTTCACTCAACGTCCCGGAGTTGATTATGAAGAAACCTATTCTCCGGTCATGGGAGGAATTACCTTTAGATATTTGATCTCAATGGCGATCAACTTGAAGTTGAGAATGAAGGCGATGGATGTTGTCACAAGATACAGATGGAAACTTGGATTCGGAGATATACATGAAAGTACCGGAAGGAATTCCTATCCCGAACCAAGATGGAGCAAATAGAAACACATGCAAGTGTGAAATTGGAGAAATCATTTGTATGGGTGAAGCGATCAGAAGAATGTGGTACAATCGCTGAGTGACTTTCTCTGCAAGAAAGGCTACACAAACAAATAAGATTGTCCATGTGTGTTTATACAATGATCCCGAATGGATTTCAGATAATCTCCGTCTATGTAGATGACTTGAACATCATTGGGACGGATGAAGAAATTGAAGAGGCATGCTCATACTTGAAGTCCGAGTTTGAAATGAAAGATTTGGGTAAAACAAAGTTTTGTTTAGGCTTGCAGCTTGAACATGTCCAAGGAGGAATCTTGGTACATCAATCAACCTACACACAGAAAGTGTTGGAAAGGTTTGGATTTGAAAAGGCATATCCTGCGAAGACTCCAATGGTCGGAAGGTCACTCCAAGCAGACCTAGACCCATACAGACCTAGAGAAGAGGGGAGGAAGTCCTGGGAGCAGAATTCCCATATTTGAGTGCAATAGGAGCACTCATGTACCTTGCGAATAGCACTAGACCGGACATTGCGTTCGCTGTGAATTTGCTAGCTCAGACAAAGGCGAACCCACCAAAAGGCATTGGAAAGGGATCAAGGACATCTTCCGCTACCTCCAAGGAAGCAAAGACCTCGATGCATTCTTTAGAAGAAATAATGAATTGAATTTGGTTGGCTATGCCGATCTTCGGGTATTTATCAGACCCGCATACTGGCAAGTCCCAAACTGGCTATGTTTTCCTATGTGGAGGAACAACAATTTCTTGGAAGTCGTCTAAGCAGACTCTTGTCTCGACGTCGACAAACCACTCGGAAATCATCGCTTTGTATGAAGCATCGCGTGAATGTGCATGGCTCGGAAGAATGGTTCACCACATCCGTAAGTCATGTGATTTGAACATTGAGCAAACTCCCACGATAATTTATGAAGATAATGCACTTGTGTTGCCCAAGCACAGATGGGTTATGTGAAGAGCAATCTCACGAAGCATATCAACCCCAAGTTCTTCTATGCTCATGAATTGCATAAGATGAACGAGATCAAGATATTGCATACTAAGTCATGTGAAAATCTTGCAGATTTGTTCACTAAATCACTCCCAAAGATCTACCTTTGAAAGGTGCGTGAAAGGAATTGGGATGATGAGACTTAGAGAAGTGCAGATTTCGGGGAGATATGCCACATACTCCCACATGAATCTCGAGCATGAATTATGAATACCCAACATGAATCTCAAGATTAGCATTTGAAGTTGGGAGAATTGTACTCTTTTTCCTTAGCAAGTTTTTCATGAAGTTTTCTTGCATAAGGTTTTAACGAGGCAATTAGTGCAACATAGTAAGCGTATGCTATGTGCTCTTTCTCCAAGTATTTTTCCCATCTGGTTTTTTCGGAGTTTTAATGAGGCATATGCATCTCATGCAAAGGGCCCAAGGGGAGTGTTAAGAAACCCTAAAGCCCATTGTGGGCCCATGTGGACCCTTATGCCGAAACCCTAGAGAGCGCTTATAAAGGAGGAGGGGTCCCCATGTACCTGTAATTCATTAGCAATAAAGAATTTCCGCTTTCGCTCTCCCTAAACACGTGTCTCTCTCTCTTTCTGTTCTCCACTTCAGATCTGTTCGGGAACCCCGGACTATTCGATAGCGAGGTTCCTTAACATTACCCACGTGATTCACCGCGGCGGCGGCAAGATCGTCAAAGTTCGTGGGATAAATTAGACTTATTTCTATTAAGAAATAATTGGACTCTTAGTCAAGTTGTTGAGATATGATTGATTAGATTCTATCTCTTTGTGTAGGTGAATTTGAATCTATCTCTAAAAAAATTCTTAATATAAATATAGTGTCCCATTGTACATAAGAATCAATCTAATAAAGATGAGAGTTTTACCTCCTATATCCTTTGTGTTTTTCGTGATTGTTCTAGTTATTTGTGTTTAATCTATGGCGGTCGTCATTGTTTTAGACAATTTTTATATAAAATGAGAAAGTTTGGTACTCACCGAAAAAAGTGATATTCACCGAAAAACTAAAATTTTAGAACAAAAAGCAAAATTACATATGCATATATGCATGTCTTTAGGTGATGAAACAACCTAAACTTTTATTAGTGCAAATGAGACCATCATCCAATTACAACAAAAATAAAGAACGCATGAACTCTCAAATTTCCTAAAATCTAAGCTTCACTTGTTCTTCGGCTTTAATCCTTGAAAATGTCAGTCATGCATGCATATATCTATACCTCTTTATAATGTACCTAAGCATTTTTTCTACGCCCACCCCAAATAATGCACCCCACTAGAGATAGCCTAACCTTCATGCACCCAGCGAAACGTCCTCAGAAACTTGCCTCCATCAAAATTAACCTATCAGATCTTTCCTCAGCTTTACTCACCCACATCCGATGGCCATTGTTTAATGTGTCTAACTCATCCCTGTGGCCCACAACAGATCTCCCCCCACCTCCAGCATCATCTCAAGGAAAAGGAAACAAACGTTCTAGAAAAGGAAAAGACCATATATTACGTGCTGGGAAAAGAAAACCGGAAGACATGGCACTATACTAATATAACTAAGAGGCAATAGATTAAATTGATAAAAGATTAAAAAGAGAAAAAAATAATTGCCATCGGAACCTTTTTTTTGCATAGGTGTCGCTCATTGAGGTACCATGTCCATCCGGGGTCGGACGGTACCTCTCGCTATATTAGGTTTCATCATTTGGCATTAAATCAACTTACCATTTATCAGGTAACTATAGCATTTCACAAATAGTGCACAAGGTAAAAATGTGAAAACATCGCTATGTAGGAGGATAAACATTGAGCTCAGGGGTAAAAGGAAAGCACAAGCCAAGCACACACCCCCACCTCCATTCCTTCTTCCTTAAGCCACTACCACCAAGACCACAAGAGCAAGCACCAAGGCCATAAGTACAAAGCTCCCAGGAGCAAGACAAGTCCGGAGAGCACCACAAGCTAGCCCCCAAGCAAGAAGCCACCACCGCCAAGTCAGGGAGGAGGTCAAGAACAAGGAGGTCAAGCACTCGACCGGGCGAAGACGATTTCTTTTATCAAAATCCAGGCAAGCTTTTTTTTATCACATTTGTGAAATTATTTTAAAATACTTTTAGATATCATCACTGCATGGGAAAAAATCTTTTAAATCAAAAACCCTAAATCGGATGCTATTGGGAAGGATGGTTTGTTGATGATCTGCTAAAGCGGTAATGGATATTGATGTGATGGAGTATATATATGCGTGTGTGGTGGGTAGAGGGTGCCTTGAGATGGGTATTGCTGGTGGGGGCCCTCTATATAGACTATGATATAAGGATAAACCACTACACTCAGGCAATGAGCCGTATAATTCTTATACGGCCATAGTGTGTGGAAACGATCAGAAAAAATTATCCTATGATGGTGTTAGAATCTCCACATTGAGTATGAATAGATGACTAGGAGTGTGAAGCTGGGTACACCGGGAGTCCCAGCGAAGGACACAAAATCAAACCTGGCGCTATATTTAAACGCTATGAGATGAGTACCCTATTGTTAGTTGGAGTGCTGTACTACGTTGTTAGTCGGAGTACTTACTACGTAATTAGTCGGAGTACAACTGTTAGCTGCGAGTCGGCGGGACTACTTGGGAAAGGTGTCTTTGGCTGGAGTTAGCAGGGTTGGAGATCTAATACCTGAGTAGTGATAAACATTTTGAGTTCTCAATTGCGATTGAGTTTGCTATGGATAAAGTGATACAAACTTACATAGAGTCAAATCATAAATTCATGCATGTCTCCTGGATTGGAGTCTACGAAAGCCAAGTTTGCCTCATATACAAGTGCTAGTAGTATTTTTAGATAATTAAAATCAACAACATAACTTTCCTAATAAAAACACTATTTTTCTGAAAATGGTTTTTGAGGAAAGGTTGTACCAGATAGTTATGGAAAGTACTTAAGATGGGTGTGGAAGAAAAATTCATATAATGCATTTTGTTATTAATACTTGTTAAGTACTTTTATACCCACTCTTGCTAAATCCTCCTTTGCTTAGATAATGGTTCTGGTGGTCAAGCATTCAGTTGGGACATGGATCCCAATGGGTTCGGCTACGAGGCATAGGGAGAGGAGCACCCACAAGATTAGAACTATCAGGATGTGGGCTATCGGAGGAATAGATCGTTGGGTAGATCATACATCGCCTTTATCAGACGTTAGGGTAATTAGTACTTTTGTATTACCTTTTTGTTGTACTTGGAACCTATGTATAATTAGTTATACTGGACTTGTAACCCTGAGTGGTAATGGAATGTAATAAGTTTTCATTTCAGTATCTAATTATTGTTTTGCTGCAACACTTTGAACACGGTGTACTAACTGATAAAACGTCGGGTACGCTCGATGTTTTGATTAGTTAATATGCCAAGATTCGTGTAATCTATACTCCTTTATAATGCACCTAAGCATTCTTTTCTACGTCCACCCCAAATAATGCACCCTATTAGAGATGACCCAACCTTCATGCACCCAGCGAAACGTCCCCATAAACTTGCCTCCATCAAAATTAACCCCTCAGATCTTTCCTTAGCTTTACTCACCCACATCCGATGGCCATTGTTTAATGTGTCTAACTCATCCTTGTGGCCCACAACAGATCTCCCCCCACCTCCAGCATCATCTCAAGGAAAAGTAAACAAACGTTCTAGAAAAGGAAAAGACCATATATTACGTGCTGGGAAAAGAAAACCGGAAGACAGAGGCACTATACTAGTTTAATTAAAGAAACACTAACAGCATAAGCACAACCCCCCTAGAAGGAAACCTAGAAACAAATGGAGATACAATTCAGTTTTTCACACTAGAAATAATTTGAGAGTAAACGGATGATCAAATATGTGCGCGGGGCAGAGCACTTGGATTTGTCGAGCACATTCCAACCTAAGCATTTCGTTTGCTCTTTCTGACATTGTGTGCCACTGTCGGTTAAGGAAGACCCACGCACGAGTCAGGAGACAGATGAGCGCCATGAGCCAGACTTTTACATCCGACTTATACCGACGTGGTTAAGCAAGAATTTGAGAGTACGGTAGTTTCGTAGTTAAGCGAGAATCGAAGAACATGGGAGAAGATGGCAGAATTAGTCTGGCTCGTCCAACAACGGAGCATAGAGATAGAGGTGTTTGCTTCTGTGAGAGAGGAGATCAAGAATCTTCAAAATATATTCAAGTTCTACCTATCCAGAAAACCAATGCGAAAACATAAATTACATTTCAGAAAATCCACGCCTTACTGTAGAACGATTCCAACGCATAGGTCTGCCAACGTTCACAAATAGCTAGGGACTGGACTAATGGTGTTCCCTGCAGGACACTCGAAGTCCTGTTTCAAAGCAACGTAATTTTCACAAATTTATTGAAGAACGAACATTACAAATGAGAACTAATAAAAATTGCGTCAAATTCTCACTATCCAATAAACATAAACACATCACCGCATTCACTATTCAAATCACAATATAGCTTTTGCTTTTGTTTTTTTTCCTTCTTTTTTTTTTAAAAAAAACAGAGGACTGTTTACCTGAATCCATTCTGTCCCAGTAGAGCTTTCATCTCATTTCTCTTCCGGATACCAACTCGGAGACGCCATAGATTGAGAGCAGAATCGGGCAGTAGAGACGCGAAGAACCACTGGACCGAGTGGCGCCAGTAGGGGACGCATCTCGGCTTATAATCGATGCAACGAACAGCAGCTTTGGCATACTCCTCGGGCGATGGTATGAATGGAGAGTCACCCTTAACAGGGGACATCTTAGTGGCGACATACAATGGAATCTGCACCAGCAATATGTCATTGTCTTCCACAAGATGATATGTTCAGGGTAATACATCATGAGAATTGCTAAATGTTAGGATGTTTATATCTCTCTTTTTTGCAATTAGTATGCGAGCAGTGCTTCAATGCTTTTCCTCTCAATACAAGTTGCACAAATCTCTTTCAGAAGGTGTAAACAACCAGATAGATTTTAAAAGAAGCTTGACGTACTCTACCCTACGAATTTTGCAGAAGGTTTCGTTTAGTCATAGCTTCTGTTCTCAGTATTTCATTTAAATTTGATGGTGCAGATAATAGAAGTACAATGTTAGATTTTAACATTTTGCAAAGACAATAGAATAAGATGACTATTTTGAAATATGTGATTTTCTGACACCATAGTGAAAAAATGTGTGGAGATCTGTGAATTTTTGTGCTTTTTATTACCTTACATAGTATATACTCAAATTAATTGTTGTTTTCTTCTAAACATTACACCTGAACAAATGTAGCAACAAGCTAACCCCAACGGAAAAATGTGGTGAGAAGGTAAGAAGATTTACCTGGCACTGCACATCCACTCCGTAGTGTTTGTATTCAACGTTTAGACTTCGAGACAATTGATCAATATACCTAACAGGGCGGCCATATGAGAAATTTAGAAACAATATTATAGAAATGTCAGGCGAGAAGAATTTTGGATACTGTACTTGTTTATTTCTTTATGACCTTCTGTGTAGTTTGCTCATGTGCAATTGTACCTACTATTAATCAGTGCTTTGAAATTCATTACTTGGCTTAATTTTACCTACTTTCTAAAAATAAGAACTTAGTAATTGATTTTATCCCCAAAAGATACATAGCACAAATGTACAATTTACTAGAAAATACCAAAGAGATAATTATGTTAAATAAACATCTAAGATAATTAGTCATTTTAAAGCAGAAATGTCAGTGCTGTTTAATTGTAGGTCACAAAATTCGCATAATGCTTTCAGGTAAAATTTGCCATACCTAATCCAGGGCACTTGAATTTAGCACCACAGATTCATCATGCACAACAACTACCATATGTCATGGATTCATGGCTGCAATTTTTTGTCACAGGTGAATTAAAATGCATTGAAAATTCTGATAACTGCTACTAAATTGTTGGCAAATAGTGTTTGGCAACGTAGGTCCCTCTTCAGAACTGGAATTTCAAGTGTACTTCCTGGGAAAAAAATGGAAGTACGAATGAAAAAGTGGGTGTTGATTATTTATCTTTTTACTTTTTTTAAAGATCTATATAACTTATACTAGGAAGGTGATGCGTAGAAGCATCGGTCAAAAAAATATTTATCTATCAAATTTCTGTGAAATCACACTACGTTTCAAATATACCTTCTACTGTACTGAATGATTGCTGTCTATTTCCATCGCTTTGCCCTAATGATTTGCCGGCACACCATTTATTAAATGGTGTACATACCTTTCCATCATTTACGGACATATTAATGAGCATTTAAATGCCATGTGCGTTTGGAACTGGAGGTGAACAGAACAAACATAAAAATGATCTATGCATGATGAATTATTTTTTAATAAAAAAATACAAAAATAATATAACGAATTAAAAAATTACAAATATACACATTTATCGCTATTTCAATTAGCGACAGGTCTTTATCGCTATTTGAAATAGCGACAAAGAGCTACGACCGTTAGCGACAGCTCTCTATAGTCATTGGCGACAGAGTCTCTGTCGCTATTTCAATTAGCGATAGTCTTTGTCGCTATTTCAATTAGCAACCGAGACCCGTCGCTAATTGAAATAGCGACGAGACCCGTCGCTAATTGAAATAGCGACAGAGGTGTATATTTGTAATTTTTTAATTCGGCATATTATTTTTGTAATTTTTCATTAAAAAAACATTATTTCAAAAAAGAATTCTATGCATGATCGTCTGCTAGTCGATTTTGTTTGATCTATGTACCGTAGATACGATGGTAGTGTTTTGCTTAATATGTATAATACTGTTATGTTTGACAGTGCAAACTCTTACGTGTGAGTGTGATGTGCGTAAGTCGTGTGCGTCACTTTGTATCTATAAAAAAAAGCTCTTTTACGGTACACTAAATTCAATATAAATTGTTCATTCTTTTCGATCAAATAGATCATATTAGCTATAATTTACTTATACTTCATCTGATAGTAGAGTAATAAAAATAGGCTTAACAAATTAACAACTAGATCTAATTTTTACTATTTATTATATACTATAAGTATAATACACCATAAACGACAGAAACAAATCCACTAACTCCACCCGGTTTTACTATTTATTATATACTATCTAATTTTTTTGAGCAAAATACAGATAGTACAGCTACTATTATTTTGTGGCATTAATTGAACCGTGGGAACTGAGCTGAAGAACTGGATCATTCCAACGGTTAACTTTTTTTATTTTATTTTCTCTGATTAGCATAAAACCTTAGAAAATTTGACAGAGCAAGTCCCAACTCCACTGTCAGAATAAAACGGGATGTTGGGAATAGAAGGGATGGCAGAGCAGCGTTCGTGTCTGTGCCAGCCATGCTCGCATGGCATGGCATGATCCATTGATCCCCTTCTGTCGACTAAAGGTGGCATCACGCACTTGAGCCTATACATGACAGTGTGTACAGATCCACTTACGCTTTGCTCGCGGCGTAGACGGCGTAGAGCGGGAACGCCGGCACGACGACGGACGAGCCGGACCCAACGTTCACGATGGCGCCCCTCCGCCTCGCCGCCATCGCAGGCACAACGGCGCGTGTGATCCGCGTCGCCGCCTCCACGTTCACCCGCACCACCGCCTCCCAGACCTGAGCCTCCACCTCGTGGAAGTAGGCCGCGCCGGGGTACGTCGCGCCGGCGTTGTTCACGAGGACCCCGACTTCAAGGCCCTCCACGGTCGCCGCCACCCTCGCCACGCCCCGGGACATCTCCTGGCCATCCACGGCGAGGTCGAACACCACGCTCCTCACCTTGCAGGACGGCGCCGCATTGTGGACCTCCTTGACGACGCGAGACAGCTTGGCGGGGTTCCGGCCGACGAGGACGAGGTGGAGCCCGTGGCGCGCGAGCTCGAGCGCCAGCGCCCGGCCGATGCCGTCGGTGGCGCCGGTGACCACCGCCCACGCGCCGTACCGCTGGCCCAGGTCCCTCCCGGGGCGGAGGAACGCGCGGTACAGCCACGCGAGGAAGGTCGCCGCGGAGGCAACGACGGCACGGAGGCCCACGGCGAGGAGGACCACGAACCACAGCGGCGGCACTGGCGGCGAGCCTGTCCATGCCTGCGCGTAGGGCATCTCGTCTAACCCAGGCATGGACTCAGAGTGCAAAGCACACAGAAAAAAAAAAAAAGAAGCAAGGTACAAGCCTGCAACAGCTAGCTAGCTGGCTAGCAACTACAGGCTTCTGCAAGCTTCTGCGGTTGCGCTTGCACCTACACCGCGTAGAGAGTAATGGCGAGGTGTAATGGAAAGGTGGTGCGCGCCTATGCAGCGCCGCTCGGGGTACGTCAGGAATCTTGCATGCATGGCCGATGGCCCATGGAGGGTGTTGACGTGTTGTACACTTGTAACAATGGGAAGTGAATACGCTCTGCTACTGTTGGAGCAAACGCCATTGATTAGTGGCGCATCCGTGGTCCGTGCATGGCAGCATGCCAGCGTTCGGTGAAGTGAAAGCTGTTAAGGAACCTCGCTATCGAATAGTCCGGGTTCCCGAACAGATCTGAAGTGGAGAACAGAAAGAGAGAGAGACACGTGTTTAGGGAGAGCGAAAGCGGAAATTCTTTATTGCTAATGAATTACGTGTACATGGGGACCCTCCTCCTTTATAGCGCTCTCTAGGGTTTGGCATTAGGGACCACATGGGCCTTGGTGGGCTTTAGGGTTTCTCAACACTCCCCTTGGGCCCTTTGCCGCGAGATGCATATGCCTCATTAAAACTCGGAAAAACCCAGTGGGAAAAATACTTGGAGAAAGAGTACATAGCATACGCTTACTATGTTGCACTAATTGCCTCGTCAAAACCTTATGCAAGAAAACTTCATGAAAAACTTGCTAAGGAAAAAGAGTACAATTCTCCCAACTTCAATTGCTAATCTTGAGATTTATGTTGGGTATTCATAATTCATGCTCGAGATTCATGTGGGAGTATGTGAAATATCTCCCCGAAATCTGCACTTCTCTAAGTCTCATCATCCCAATTCCTTTCACGCACCTTTCAAAGGTAGATCTTTGGGAGTGATTTAGTGAACAAATCTGCAAGATTTTCACATGACTTAGTATGCAATATCTTAATCTCATTCATCTTATGCAATTCATGAGCATAGAAGAACTTGGGGTTGATATGCTTCGTGAGATTGCTCTTCACATAACCCATTTGTGCTTGGGCAACACAAGCTGCATTATCTTCATAAATAATCGTGGGAATTTGCTCAATGTTCAAACCACATGACTTACGGATGTGGTGAACCATTCTTCCGAGCCATGCACATTCACGCGATGCTTCATACAAAGCGATGATTTCCGAGTGGTTTGTCGACGTCGAGACAAGAGTCTGCTTAGACGACTTCCAAGAAATTGCTGTTCCTCCACATAGGAAAACATAGCCAGTTTAGGACTTGCCAGTATGCGGGTCTGATAAATACCCAGCATCGGCATAGCCAACCAAATTCAATTCATTATTTCTTCTGAAAAACAGACCGAGGTCTTTGCTTCCTTGGAGGTAGCGGAAGATGTCCTTGATCCCTTTCCAATGCCTTTTGGTGGGTTACGCCTTTGCATCGAGCTAGCAAATTCACAATGAACGCAATGTCAGGTCTAGTGCTATTCGCAAGGTACATGAGCGCTCAATTGCACTCGGATATGGGAATTCTGCTCCCGGGACTTCCTCCCCTCTTCTCTAGATGCTGTATGGATCTAGGTGCGCTTGGAGTGACCTTCCGACCATTGGAGTCTTCGCAGGATATGCTTTTTCAAATCCAAATCGTTCCAACACTTTCTGCGTGTAGGTTGATTGATGTACCAAGATTCCTCCTTGGACATGTTCAAGCTGCAAGCCTAAACAAAATTTGGTTTTACCCAAATCCTTCATTTCAAACTCAGACTTCAAGTATGAGCATGCCTCTTCAATTTCTTCATCCGTCCCAATGATGTTCAAGTCATCTACATAGACGGAGATTATGAGAATCCATTCGGGATCATTGTATAAACACACATGGACAATCTTCATTGTTTGTGTAGCCTTTCTTGCAGAGAAAGTCACTCAGCGATTGTACCACATTCTTCCGATCGCTTCACCCATACGGTGATTTCTCCAATTTCACACTGCTGATTTCTATTTGCTCTGTCTTGGTTGGGATAGGAATTCCTTAGGTACTTTCATGTATATCTCGAATCCAAGTTTCCATCTGGTATCTTTGTGACAACATCCATCGACTTCATTCTCAACTTCAAGTTGACGCCATTGAGATCAAATATCTAAAGGTAATTCCTCCCATGACCGGAGAATAGGTTTCTTCATAATCAACTCCGGGACGTTGAGTGAAACCTTGAGCTACAAGCCTTGCTTTGTACCTTACAACCGTTGTTTTCATTCCTCTTAGAACAAAGACCCATTTGTGACCTACAGGGCTTATATGGGGAGGTGTGCGGTATACGGCCCAAACACCTCTCTCTTGTTCGGAGAGACTAACTCTGCGATGATTGCCTTTTTCCATTCTTCCCAATCTAGCCTTTTCTTGCACTCTGCGAGAGATGCGAGGCTCGGGATCATGATCAATGATCGAGGCAATCTTCTTTGAAGTAGGCATCAATGTTGGTTGTTGCTCTATTGAGGATTCTCTGTTATTACAAAGTTTATGGCCATTTCTTCATGGGGTGCTTCATGCACTTCTACTTGCTCTTATTTGCTTTTTCCTATCGCAGAGCAAGTTCCTTTAGCTTTTCATCGCTTATGTGTGCGCACACATTATTTCCGTGGCTTCTGCAGTGGAAGATTCAAGTCTGGAATTGCCTTTCTGTTGGCTTCTTTCCGGTGCAGTCTCAACTGCTCCCCTTCTTTCCTTGGGGCATTTTCGTGATTGGTTGTGGTAAGTCCTCTCGCTTGATTTTCTCGGGCGTCTCCGGTACTTTGGGTTTGAGGAGCAGATTGCTGTTCTTTTCTTTGAGGCCTCTGAGCAGGTTGAGGATACCTTCTATTTTCTTTGGTATTTCCACCCTCTCGGTGCATTCCTTGCGGGTACATGCGACTTAACCACGCCCTTGGATCACAAAAATGATCAGGCGGTTCATTTGCTAAATTCGCAAATCAATTATCTTCGGACTTCTTGATTTGCTTCATTAGTGCGGGGTCATGTGCGGGATCGGTGGAATGCCATATGATTTCCGGCATTTTTCATCCAAAGGTTGATTTCCTCCCTAATGATGGGAAGCGATCCTCGTCAAAGATGCAATCGTGAATCGGTGTATGCAAATCTCGATCATGGGTTCCAAATACGATTATGGATGCACTCTCATAACCAACGTATATCCCGGACTTGCGGAGAGGGCCCATTGCGATCCGTGAGGGTGGTATAGGTACATATACCATACACCCAAATTTTCTAAGATGGGAGATCTTGGGATGATCCGTGCACAAAGTGCATAGGAGAATGGATGTTGTAGGCCGACGGTCTAAAAAGATAAGAGCTGCTGCGTGCGAGCTGCGTGTCCCCAACAAGTGTTGGGCAAGTTACAACTCTGCAAAAGCGGTGCGGCAATGAACTTAATCCTCTTTATTAGTGCTTACGCTAGTCCGATTCTGCGTATGAGCGTGCGGATGCAGTGCTCAAGCTGCTATCCTGTTCTTTGTGCAATAATCATCAAATGCCTTTGAAGTAAATTCTCGGCATTGTCCATTCTAATGGACTTCACGCGATGATCGGGAAAGCATTCTTAATTCTTATGATCTGCGAGATCGACTTTGCAAAAGCATGGTTTCTTGTTGACAACAAGCATACATGCGACCATTTCGAGGAAGCATCGATGAGCACCATAAAGTATCGAAACGGCCCCGACAGGGCTGAATCGGACCGCAAATATCCCCTGGATGCGTTCCAGAATGCAGGATTTCACTTTGCACTTTCATGACAGAGGGTCTAGTTATTAATTTCCGGTGGCACATGCAGGCACACAAAATCTTCATGATTCGGGAAATTTTAACATTAATGCTATGACCACGTGAGTTGTTCACTATATTCCTCATCATTCTAAGACCGGGATGACCTAATCTACCATGCCATAAAGAAAATAATTGAGCTTCTAAAAGCAGTCTTCAAGGAAGTATACACTTGGTGCATGAATATTCGTGTAGTACAACCTGATTCATATGAGGACATTTTTCTAATACCATTTTTCCACATACCGCGTGCTTCACAATGCACAAGTATTCTTTGCCATTTTCTTCATTGGTTTCTACGTGAAAACCATTGCGCGGATGTCTTTAAAGCTTAAGAGAGTGCGTGTTGATTCGAGGTACAAAGGGCTTCTTCAATTACCAAAGTTGTACCCATAGGCAATATAATTGTGGCTCTTCTGAGCCGATTACATATGAGTCGCTTCTGCGATCGTAGTAATCTTTCAGCGTTCTTCGTGATCATTGGAAATATTTAGACTCTCTTAAGATGGTATTTGTTGTGCCACTATCAACAATGCATACCTCTTCCATTTGGGCGCTACGATTTCTAGATAAAAGAAATATAATTCTAATCAAATAGAGGCAAAACAATCCAAATATTACTTGCAAAATTGAAGAATACTGGAATAAAGAATAAATTGCGTATTTATTCATGAAAGAAGTATGCTCTTCTAGAGCTTACAATCCTTTATTCAAAGAAAATGCTAACAACCATAATCTAAAAGAAATGCATTAAACAGAATCTGTAAAATATGCATTAATTTCTGCTTCTATATCATCTGCAGAAGTTTTCTCTTCATTTGCCATAATCATGGCTGCAGCATCGATGTCTAGGCTATTCTGTGAGGATGAGGCAAGTGGGGTGTCTACATCCATGACATCATCTTCACCGATGTTGGCGAAGTCGCGCCTCATGGGCGTTTTCCTTTGCCTTCTTCTTAGCACGATATCGTTGATCGCTTCCTTGGATTCTCGACATATCTTGACCAATGTCCCCAAGTGCCACACTTGAAGCACGCCCGGTTCTGCTGTCCATACGGCTTGGCGTGCGTCTTTTCTTTGTCATCCCTCTTCACGGGGCTTTGGACTTTCCTTTGGCACAGGGTCTCTCTTTTCCACTCGCTTGCCCTTCTTTCTATGAGTGGGCTTTCTCACCTTGTAGTGTTGGCATTGACTTGATGCGGTGCCTCGTCGGTGGGTGCGAGACATAGTTCTTGCGTAGAACATCGTCTTGCGATTCCGCAACTTGCATTACATCAATCGATTCGCTATACTCTTTGTATGCGTCCCGACGATAGTGCGTGCACTCTGGATAGCATTAGGGTGGATGGTAGAGAGTTTTCTCAATCTTCTCCTCATCGGTGATCTTCTTGCCACATAGGAGAGATTGGTACAAATTCGTGCAAGGCGTAATTGTACTCGACCACTGATACAAGTCGCAAACCTCAGCGTACCCAATCTTGCTTGTGCTTGGGGCAAGATGGTGTACTTGAGCTTTTCGAACCGCTTCAAGTGCGGTCCAAAGCTCAAGTGCACTCTCCTCGCCATATATTCATTCTTTAGAGTGGTGAGAGGTGGTGCACGAGAAAATGCAGAGCTTGATCGTTCGCTCGCGGTAGGTTTTGCGTCTGCGAGGACCCTAGACCAATCGCCGAGCGAGCTCTGCCCCAAGGGCGATCTTTACGTCCGATGCCCAAGTGAGGTAGTTCGACCATGCGGGGCGGTTCTTCAAACTCACGATTCACAATTCCAGACATCTGCATGATTTCAAAATTCTGGTTTAGATTACTGCGTGTAATCTGATAGAAAATGGTTGCAAAAGGCATAAGGTGCAGAAAAATAAAATCATATGCATTGCATTATATAAAATAAAGCAAAGAATTCAAAATTCATAAAGAAAATTCATAGAACAGAGAAATAAAGCAGGAAAATTAAAACCAGAGCCAAATAAATCTTCATGATTTTTCGGCAATTTTTTCAAAATTTTCTGCAAATTTTCTCTTTTTTTCTCTCTTTTTTCTTTTCTTCTCTTCTGGCCGAACTGGCCCGCTGGCCTTGCCATTTTTTTTTCTCTGGCCGAACGGCCATTGGGCCTTGCCCTGGCCTTCGGGCCGTCGCTTGGCCCGCACACACGCGCACGGCTAGGGAAAAACCCTAGCCGCCGCCACTTTTTCTTTGCGCCTCTTTTCCGTGCGTCGCTCTTTCTCTCATCGCCACGCCTTGCATTGCCGCCGCCCGTCGCGCCGTTCCTCTCGCGCCGCCTCCCCATCGCGTGCAACGGTGGCGAGTGGTGAAACCGAGGCGGCACGGCGGCGGCGTCGTGGTGCGCTGTGGCCGGGACACACGCACAGTGGAGGAGGCGCTTGGCGGTGACCGGCCGACGGGCGGCCGAGCCTAAACCGGTGCGGCGACGCGGCCGGCGTCGCGGCGGCTACAAGCCGTGGCGGCGACGACGACCGAGGCGGTCTTGCGCGCGGCGGCGACGCGGTCGAGGCAGACGGCGGCGGGCTAGCCGGGCTTCAAGCCGGCGGCCGGGACTTCGCGGCGGCGACACGGCCGACGGCGACGGCCACTAAGCCGTGGCGCGACTTCGCCTAGCGGTCTTGCGCCGTGCGCCGCGGCGGCGACGCGGTCGAGGCAGACGGCGGCGGGCTAGCCGGGCTTCAAGCCGTGGCCGGGACTTCGTCGCGGCGACACGGCCGACGCGGCGACGGCGGCTTAAGCCGTGGCGGCGACGACCGAGGGCGGTCTTGCGCCATTCTAGCAACGCTGCCGAGGCAGAGGTCCGGCGCGGCGGCCGGCCGTTGCCGTGCTTGTGCGCGGCTTCGAGCGGGCTACCTCGGCGCGGCGGCGAGGCACGGCCGAGGTGCTGCCGTGGCGGGCTTCATGCCGAGCGATGAGGGCTTCATGTGCGCGGGCGGCATTGTTGCGCCGTCGGCGCGAAACCGTCGAGCCGACGGTGGTGGCGGCGTCATACACGGCTGCGCGCTCTGAGCGAAGACCGAGGTGATGGCGATGCCCTCGGCAATGCGTCTGACAAAGCTTCAAGCGCGACACGCAAGGTGATGTAAAATTTTACGGGTGAGCGATCAGTAGCCGAGCTTTTGGCGTGTAACCGTGCCACGTAAGATAGATGCATGCATAGAAAAGTATCGATTAGATTCAAGCGCTAATCCCACCTTTTCTCACCTTTTTCAACCTGATCTCGGTGAGAGCCGTCGCGATAACGTGTTAAGGAACCTCGCTATCGAATAGTCAGGGTTCCCGAACAGATCTGAAGTGGAGAAACGAAGAGAGAGACACGTGTTTAGGGAGAGCGAAAGCGGAAATTCTTTATTGCTAATGAATTCTGTGTACATGGGGGGGACCCCCCTCCTCCTTTTATAGCGCTCTCTAGGGTTTCGGCATTAGGGACCACATGGGCCTTCGGTGGGCTTTAGGGTTTCTCAACAAAAGCATGTAGAAACTGGATTTTTTTTAGTCGGCAACTAGTTTCGCTTTAGCAAGTTTTTGAAACAGGGGCGGTATCAGTGGTAGGGATGAAAACGGAAACGAAATTTTTGAGTTTTAGGAAAATGAAAACAGAAGTTTTTTTTCCGTAAAACGGAAACGGAAAATGTCGGTACGAAAATAAAAACTGATTTTTTTTTGTCAGAAATGGAAACGAAAATGAGAGAGCTATTTCCGACGGAAACGAAAATTCCGTATAAATGAAACCGGAAAGTCCGTCGGAAACTTGGCCCATTTTGCCTAAAAAGGAGAATGGAGAATTTACATTTATTTTCGAATTAAAATAATTTTAGAAATACATATGGCTCTATAGAAAATATCAAATAGAGTTCAAGAATGCCGCAAAGATTCTCAAAAATACTTTGGAATATTTGAACCTAGAAAAATTATTTTTAGCATAATTTTGGTTTCATTTTTCATGAATAAATTAAATTTATAAATATAAAAATAGCAAAATGACATTTATAAACTCCACAAAATCCAAGATAAATATCATAAAATCATAAATGAACATTGAACAATAATATGCAAATTTTAGGGCGTTACACCTCTATAGTTGGGGAGCAAGAGGATGTCGATGATAATGATATGGAGTAGGATATGATGGTCTGATCTGTGGGACAAATAGCGAGTCTTCAGCTGACAAATTTAAGAAAAAACTTACTAGTGATACCTGTGAACATAACATTATTCTTGTGTCCGCCTTGGAGGTGGAATTAGTTACATTGTTTTTGCGGTCATGTATATTGTGATCAAGTACTATGTTTTTGTGAAATTTTCCACTTTCGTTTCCGTATCCACTCATTTCTGTTCTGCATCCGTTTCCATATTTGTTTCCGGAGTTTTTGATTTCATTTCTATTACCAGTAAAAAATGTGGAAACAGAAACGGAACAACCATTTACCGATCGATTTTGTTCCGTTTTCATCCCTAATTAGGGGTGGCCGCTATGGCTTGGCACTCCTAAATATTAAAACACCTTTTTGAGTAGATCAAATTTGTAAGTTGAATTGGTTCTAAAATTAGTTGTTTGAGGTTTTTAAAACCATAGAACTATTCGTATTTTACTTTTAGTAAATTCCAAATATATGTGATAGATTTATGATCTTACGAAATTATTGTACAATATTATAGAGTTGTACGTGTGAAGTGTGCACCCCCAACAAAAATTTTCTAGTTCCACTACTGATTAGAAGTATACAACATTTTATAAAACATGTAGTCAAATTCCCTTACCTTTAACTACTACTATGTCGGGTCGAAATAGTTATCGTTTTAGATATTAACATGGTCTTCAAAACACAATTTTGACCAATAATTTCTATTATAATGTATTTATAAAACCCAATAAAATTATGAAAGTACTTTTCGCTAGAAATCTACATATATGATTTTCATGTATCTAATTTAAATATTTAAAAAGATATTGACAATCAAAGTTTCGAAAGTTTGACTGCACTTGTGTCTACAACAATAACTATTTATGACCGGATTGGGTAATACATTTCCTTACCTAAAACTACTAATATATTTAAAACTATTTAGATCATTCATGTTAAAATGATATCATTAGATTAGGTCTAAAAATTGTTTTCATAATAAAATAATTTTATATTATTTCATGAATATATTCATATAAAAATTAGTGATCAAAGTTATATCTTAGAGATCGTATCAATGCCAAAATGTCATATATTCTTGAACATCGCGAGTAGCTAGAATAACTAATTAAGAAAGGCTTGTAGGAACTTCAAAACACCATGGGAAGGATGTATGACGATAAAATAGATATACATGTATTAGATTGAACCAAAGAAAAATGAACCATCAACTAAAACATAAACCAGCTGATATTATCAAACATGTATGTATGCAGAACAGACTATTAAACCTAAACTGGGGTCCCATAATGAATCATCACATCTGCTTCTTTTAGTGCAGAGATCATGTTTGGATTGGCACAAACAGTACAGTGCAAGGAAATTGTACACGAACAAGTTAAAAGCAGCAATTCTTCAGTCCTGAAATATATTGAAGGTTTTTAATACTTCCTATACTCTTTTCTAAATGAAATTGTTGACTTTTTAGGTCTCTATAATGTGATTTTGACTGTTACTTCTTATGAAAAAGTCTATTTGACCCCTCAACTATTGAGATATATATGTCTACTCTACCTTGTACTACAAAACGGTCTAAATAGCACCCTCAATTATACAAAACCATCTTAACCTCCTAAGGCTGTTTTGGAGGTGAATTTGTCAGCGCGGCGGATGATGTGGCCGGATACATGGTAGTGAGTCAGCAGGTATAAAAATTTCTTAGACAATGGGCTTGTATGTCAGTGACTAAACATTCTTCTTTCTCCTTTCTTCTCTCCTTCTCTCTCTATATCCATTTCTCTCTCTTCCGGCATGCATATCAATGAGGTCACTAGCTCGCAGGGTTTCAAATTTCACTAAAATTTGGTCCTTTCAGTGGGTCCCAAAATATATTTATCCCAGTTATATTTTGGTGGGTTCATTTGAATTTTGTCCAAAAAATCAAAATTTGGTCAACATTTATCCAAAAGTTTAAATTTTTGGACAGCCATTTTATCCCAAAATTCCACCGAAATTTCCAAAATGATCGAATTTTAGTGGGTGCCGAAAAAAATTTAAAACAAAATTCGAAACCTTACTAGCTCCCCTCTCGCCTCCTCAACCCTCAGTCACTACCCGGTCGCATTGAGACCAGGGTTTCAAATTTTGGAAAAATTTAGTCCTTTTCGTGGATCCTAAAATTTATTTATCTCGGTTACACTTTGGTGGGTTCATTTGAATTTTGTCAAAAAATCAAATTTTTGGACAACCATTACGTCCCAAAATTCCACCAATTTTTTTGAAATTACTGAAGTGTGGGCGTTGAAAAAATTTTAAACCAAAATTTGAAACTTGATTAGGACAGTGGCCTCCCATGCTGGGAAGCTCCCTGTCGCCGCCTCCAATTTCTCCCTTTGCATCTATTCCATGCCTGCCCCCGTTGATGGCATGATCCAGCTTGTGGGACGGGCCACACACACTCAAGCGGTAGGAGCTGTGGCTGTGACGCCACACGGCCTTGGCCATGGAGGTGAGTGCCAGCCACGACCTCCTGCCCTCGCTCTCCAAGTGGGTCGTCTCAGGCTCGAGGCTGTTGCCATCGTCTCCAAGACCAAGGGCTCTAAAGTCTTCGCCTGGGACTACCGCTGGGGCCTCCCTACTGCCGGCCACTAGAACACCCTCATTGGCTCCTGCATGTTTGGATTTGATCAACGATATGCCCTACAGCGCTGGCAGGCCCGCGACGAAGGCCTCGATGGGGCAGGGGCAAGCATAAGATTTTAGAGGGCCAAAGTGAGGAGGAAGAAGAGAATAAGGGTGGTGGATCGCTGGCTGTGGCTACCGATGGAAATTGCCATGGCCAACAACCTCAGGTGGAGGACTCCATCAAGAGAGAAGGGAGAAGAAGAAATGTGGAAGAATGGTTGCGGTGACCCGCATAATTAACCCAGGATAATTACAGTAACACTGCAATTACTCTGAGATAATTGTACGAATCTCGGCATATTAGCTAATCAAAACATCGAGCGCACCTGACGTTTTATCAGTTAATACACTGTGTTCAGAGTGTTGCAGCAGAACAATAATTAGAGACTAAAATAGAAACTTATTACAATCTATTGCCATAAAGGGTTACAAATCCAGTATATTAATTATACATACGATCTAAGTATAACAAAAATATAATATAAAAGTACTAATTACTCCAAGAACTGACAAAGTCGATGTACGGTCTACTAAATCATCTAGCCCTCTTGGTAGCCCACCTCCTCGTAGCTTTGATCTTGAGGGGGCCCATCACCCCATGCCTCATAGGCGAGTTCATTGGAATCCATGTTCCAACCAGACATTTGACCACCGGAGCCATTCTCTAAGCAAAAGGGATTTAGCAAGCGTGAGTACAGAAGTACTTAGCAAGCATTAATATCTAATGTAATAGATGAATTCCTCTTATATCCATCCAATGTTCACCTCCCATAAAAATCCATTTTTACAAAAATTAGGTTTTGGATTTTCTTTAAGGGTTGTGTATTTTAATTATGAAAATAGCTACTAGCACTCATATATAAGATAGATTTAGCTTCCGTAGCCTCCAATCCAGGAGACATGCATGATTCATGATTTGACCTAGCACAGATTTGTACCTCTTTACCTATAGTGATCCCATCCTGTGAGGACCTAAAATGATTATCACTAATCCAATATTAGATCTCTAATCCTAGCATACTGATGAGCCGTGGTGTCCTTCACTAATGTTCCCCACACACTAGCAGCATACCAATTGTACTCCTGCCTGACATCGGAGATACTTCACCCCAGGTTTTAAATATAGCACCTGAATCAACCGCAGTTGATTTTGAGTCCTCATTGGGCCTTTCTGGCATTTTTTTAGCTTCACACTTCCTAGTTACTACTCTTACCCAATGTGGAGATCATAATACCTTCATAAGATAACCTTGCCCGACCGATTTCACACACTATGGTTGGTATTGTAATTACGGCTCATTGCTCGAATGTATTTGTTCGATCTTATATTATAGACTATGTAAAGGGTCCCACCGGTATGACAATTCTTCTCATCGGCACCCTCTACTCACCATACATATAAACACATCACCAGCACCTTTCATTGGATGAGCCATTTCAAAATTCCAGCAATTTAAACACTACTTCAACATCAAACATATCTATAACCAACCACTGCCGCATGAGTTCATCATCACAACCATCTTTCTAACCGTATCAGATTTGAGGTTTTACTTTAAAAGATATTTTTCCTATGCAATGATGATATTATATACATGTATCTGAAAACATTTAAAGACAATTTCTCAAATATGTTCATGGGAAACTTGACTGGATTTTGGTAAATATAATGTCCTCTCCCGGTTGTTGCTAAAGATCACAGGTCGAATTTGAATTAATTCCTAAAATTATCATAAGGCCATATTTTAAGTGGCTATTAGATTTTTGGCATGTTTTACGGCGTCCAACCTAATCTTAAGTTTTCTTATTTAATGTACATATATACCCTCTTTTAATTATTTAGGTATTTTTAATTTAACGACTTTTATTTAATGCGCGATAGCTTATGTTGTTTAATTGATCAAATTTTTAATTAGATATTTTTAATCTGGGTGATACACTGATTAAAATTTTTCTCCTATTTTCCTTTTCCTTTTTCTCTTTCTTTTTCTTTCTCTTTTTTTTTCTCCTCCTTTTCTTTTCTCCCCTTTCTCCTGGCCGCACCTGCTCCCTGGCCCCTCTCTCTCTTTTCCTCTTTCTCCTTCCTTATCCTTTTCTCTACTCTTTCTTCCCCATCCTCATTTCTTCGTGGCTCTTCTCTGGATCTCCCCCAAATCCGACCGGTTGGCGCGCCGCCACCGGCCACGGCCTCCTCCTACTCTCCTAGCCTTGTGCTGCACCCTCTTGGGCTTGTGGGGATTGTGTTGCCTGGTACTTGGTGAAATGGTGGAGGTGGCTCTCGGCTGTCTTGGGTCTTATATACCTATTTTAACAGAGGCTCTTTGACCTTTTTAATTTGGGCTTTCATCTTTTCTACCATGAGATATTTGGGCACTATTTATGCAATGCTATAGTTACATGTGATTCTATCAAATTTGTATATGCCGGATGATGAAACTCTAGGTAGCGAGAGGTGCAGACTGACCCCGGATGGTCTGGTATCTCGATGAATGATACCCTCGCATATGGGTCTAATGGTAACTCTTCCTTTTTAGACTTTTGCCATTTTAATTTATTGTCTCTTAGTTATATATGATGCATGACTGGCAACTTTTCAAGGATTAGAGTTGAAGATCGACTGAAGCTTAGCTTTTAGGAAATTTTGAATATTATTGTAATCTTTGTTTTTTTTTGAAATTTTGGTTCTCCCTGTATATTGCAATTACACAATTGTAAAACTTTTTGTTAATTAAAAAAGTTGATGATTAAATTTTATGGAGCAATTTAATTATGTGTTTATTTATTTGTGTTGATGATCTCATTTGCATAATCGAATTGGCTGGGCTGTTTTAGGTTGACATATGGACCCCATCTGATTTGCTGAGTCATCGCCATGTATTTGGCTGAGTCATCCGCATGGTGGCAAAACCACCTCCAAAACCGTCTTAGGGGGTTATTTAGATGGTTTTGCATAGTTCAAGATGATATTTAGGTGGTTTTGTAGTTCCTGGTAGAATAGATGCACCTCGATAATCTAGGGGGGTCAAAGAGACTTTCTCGTTCTTATAACTTGGAACGAATTAACAACATTATAATATTGTGAATGCATTTTAATGAAATTTTTAATAATATAGTTTTAGTATGATCAATTTAGAGAGTTTTGAAAACATATATTGATAGTCAAATTTAAAAGCTTGACTACACAAATTATAAACATCATTTAAAAAAGAACGGAAGAAGTACCATTTACACACAAACCAAGCATATTATCAGTATCAACGATGTACCTAGTGCATCCCATCCTTAGATGCACGCCCATGTTTGCATCATGTTTCCAAGAGGATGCATTGTATATACCCTCCGCACATGTACATGCTTCCATTTTAGTTGAAAAACTTGAGTGTGCGAGGGAGTCTAAGGGTGTGTTTGGTAAGGCTCCAGCTCCATCAGATCTGTGGAGTTGGAGCTGTGAGTACATTAATAGTGTTTAGATAAATCATCTTATTTACATTTTAGACAAAAATATAAATTTAATTCACTTTATTTTAGCCTACAAGTTTCAGATCTCAGGTGAAGCTGATCTCAGATGAAGCTTGGATCTAGAGCTCTACCAAACAGACCCTAAATTAAGGGATAATTCAACGCCAAGAGATATGTACAATGTGAGGACCCTCCCCTTAATTCCCTCCATCACCCCTGCATCATTAAGCATAACCATATCATTAGCATCAACATTAGGATCAATTATGCATTAGGAATCATTAAACAATTAAGCATGAGCATTAATAAGCATCATTAGTCATAAGCATTGCATGTATTGTTACCTGGAGTGTAGTATTGGAATGAGACAGTGAGTAGTTGAGCAAAGTAGTAAAGAAGTGAATCAGTAAAAGGGATGAGCTGCATGGTAATTGGTAACTCAGTAAAACAGTACAAAGTAAAAGAGGTATTGCAGTCAAAGCTCTGGAGAGTGCATCTCCCCTGTCTTGTGCGCTACTTTAGAGGCAGGCAGGCAGCCATGCCCAGCATTGTTGCAGCCAAAAGCCAAGGGACCAAGTGCATAACCGAAACCTCAGGAAAAAGTTCATCCTCCCAAGCCATTCCTTTTGCTCAGGACATTCGACCAAAAGCACAACAAAGTGCAGCCTTCATTCTCAGCAAAATCAGCGAGCCACCATTTCTTAGCCACAACCGACAGCCACAAGGAACCCACAAGCAGCCAGCGACCCGAGTGAACCAGGAAGGAGGCAGCCAGGAGGCAAAGTCGGTCAAAGGAAGAAGAGGAGAACCAGGGAGCCAGGAGGAGAAGACCTATCCAGAAGTAGATCGGCTTCCTCTACTCCTCTACCTCAACTCGATCTCCACTTTCTCAACTCTAAAACCGAACCTCAGGACCTCAAGTAAGCATCCTTGCCACTAGAGTAGTGGTAGAGGGAGAAAGAAGAAAAGTGATCTCAGAATATTTTTGATTCATCATAGACCTTGGTCTCAGTAAGGAAATCTAGAAAATGTAGGGCTCAATCCACATACATCACTGACCTTACCTGTAGCCTTACCTCGAGAAGCAAAACAGTCACTAAATCCAAACCCCAGAGAATTCAAAATCAAAGAAGAGGTAAAACCCCCTATTTCTGCATGAGCCTTAGCAGTCTTCGGCATGGGGGCAGCCGAACTAGCGAGAAAGGAGAAGGGGGAGCTAGTTTCTGTCGAAACCAGAGAAGAGAAGCGGGGGAGGAGAGCATTCGAATGGAGAAGAAACAAGAATCGGCTGAAGTAGTAACAACCAAGGGAATCGGTAGTAGTAGCAACAGAACAGCTGTTAGCATTAGTAGTGAGGAGCCAAACCGAATGGGTAAGCAGCCAATGTGATAACCAAACACATGATGAGTAGGTAGTAGTAATAAAGGCCAGTCATGTGAAGCAACAGAAGTAACTAGAACGCCATAAGGCACTCGGCCATAAAGCAGTGCGGCAACCGAATGGCTAATATCAGCAAGGCTCTCAACCAAAAAAAATAGATACGGCAGTAAAGCAATTAGTGGCAGTGATAGAGAAGATGAATCTGAGAAAGAGAAGTAGATAGTTGTGAGAAAGAAAATAAGAATGAGAAGAAGAAATAAGTGAATGGCAGTGAGTAAAAGAAGAAATGAAAAATGAAGTATACCTGTATGCATTTTATCATGGCAGTGAAGTAGAGACAGAAGGAAATGGAAGATGAAAAGTGGAATATGTACCTACATTGTATAGCATCAAAGCATCAGTAATTGCATTAGATTCATGAAAGAAATATAAATAGCAATGTAATGCATGCATATAAAAACATGAATGCTAAATTGTTAAAACGATAAAACTGCTTAGTGGAAAGGTTGGAAGTGCTACTCATATTTAATACAATGCAGTAGATTAATGAAGTGTCAGTTTTAGGACCCGAACAGAACCCGCAGATCGACCCGAACCTATTTTCGAGCGAGATCAAGCTTTCAATTTCTATTCCAAGCAAGCTTTTCTTTTGATCATGTCTTATTAATTGTTTTACTGCTTTTATGTATTATGATATCATCACTGCATGGTAAACTTTATTTTGCAAATGAAAGTGTTAAATGAGATGCGGGTGGAAAGAATGGTTTGGAAATGGATCGATGGTTTGATGGGAATATGTATGGTTAATGAATGGATTGATAATGAGATGTTGGTAATTTATTGGCTCATCCAACGAATGGAGCTTTTGGCGTATGTTTAATATGGGTGGGTAGAGGACGCCGATGAGAAGGAAGTCGCCGGCGGGGTCCTCTACAATAGGTTAGCATGTAAGGTTAAATAACAAACTAATTTTGGGCAATGAGCTGTAATTTGGTGCCAACCACAGTGTGTGAAATCGGTCAGAAAATGTTATCCTGGGATGGTATTAGTTTCTCTACAATGGGTAAGAATGTATAGTCGTGTTGGGAAATACCGGTATGACCAAGGGGGACTGGAAAGGAGTTGGTTGAGGTGGTATATTTGAAGCCCAGTAGGCACTGCTGGCAGGATGCCAGGGTACAGTACTACTGACAGGATGCCAGGGTACAACTGTCTCTAGAGGTGGGGTAGCCTAGGGAGGTGTACCCCATATTCGGTGCAGAGTGGAGAACTAATACTGGAATAGGATAAACGTTCTGGGGCATCTCTTGTGGGTGTCACTGTGGGTAAAGTGGTGCAAACCTGCGCAGGGTAAAATCTTGAATTCAATCCAGTCTCTTGGATTGGAGACTACAGAAGTCATACTCACTATTAGTAGAGTCTTTTATAAATATAAAACTTGCAACTTTTAAAACTACTCTTTATTTTCTTTAGAAAGGGTAATTTGGGAGAAGGGTTGCAGGTGGAATGGATAGAAGATTGGGTATTTTTGGAAAAGCATATACTGCATTCATATTTATTATTGCTTGCTGAGTACTTAGTATTCACTTTTGCTTAACTCCCCTTGCTTAGAAGGTGAGTCCTATGGACAATCCTCCGAGACCTGGGTGGATTTCTGTGTGCAGGAGCAGGTCTTCAGGGGTTAAGAGGTTACAAGATGTATTAGGACTATATTAGAACCCATGTAAAGTTAAGGTATGTAAGATAACCTGCGTGGCTAATGGAATGTAATAAATAATTCCGTTGTCTGTCTCTAATTATTGTTTTACTGCAATACTCTGTATACATTATAGTAACTAATAAAGCATCAGAAAGTCTAATGTTTTGCTAGTTCCTGTGCTGAGATTCGTATAGTTAACTCTAGGTGACAGGCGTTATCAGGAGTTAATTATGCGGATCACCACATACAATATACGTGGACAAATTAGAGAGAAACCAGCTTTGACGCATCAGAAATTCAGAAAATATAAATAGCAACTACAGCTAAACTGGGGTCCGAGAATGAATGGCCACACCAAATTATTTAAGTCCGGGACCATGCATGGATGACAGAGAGTGCAAATAGAGCGAACAAATTAAGCTACGCGCGTCCTACATGCTTTTATTCAAAGCACCGAATATTTCTAGCTACACCAGTTGCTAGTAGGAAGGAAATGTATGTGTGAAACAGTGAACTTTTAAAGACATAATTAAACCTGAATATCTCAGTCCATGATATATAATTTAATAATCTTCATCGCAAACAAAAAATCTGAGAAATTACAGATTCACCATAGTTCACATATATGATTTGATATATGTGTAGTGTCAAGATTAATTTCCATGGCACAGCATGTTGTATATTTATGAACCGCGCAAAACACATGTTATCCCTTTCGGGAGAGAGATGACATCGTTATGATCTGAGTTGCTGCCTGTGTGAATGGATAAGATAGCCATGCACGAGATGCAACAGCAATGCAGCAAGATGTGATTTCTTATTCTGTTCAGAACAGAATGAACAGAATGATCCCACACAGGCACAGCGCTCGAATTGACAGGGGTACACGTGTCTTACCGGCTGTTCCATGCATCCATGGTTAGCAGACGATCTTTGTTTAATATATGTTAGATGTGTACGCGTGTCGGGAGGACGCGTACGACTAAGCAGGCAGGAGGAGCGACGAGATGTAACCCGGGGATAAAAATCTCGACGAAATCTCGGAATCCAGTCGAAGTTGAGATTCAAAATCCGAGCGAAATAAAGAAATTAAAAATTAGGGTTTGCTATAGTGATTTAGGTAAATTTTAGTGAAATCTTGGCGATTTTGACCAAAATTTCGGTATTTTGGATCAGATTTCACACCATTTTTTGTGTGGTGAATTGTAATGCCTTTATGAGAAATAAATGTGAATTTTTTACAAAAAAATACATATTTAAATTATATAATCATAACCCTAAACCCTAACTTGGATTTTGGCCTTAAATTGTATTTTGACCTAAATCCTAAACTGTAACTTGAAATTTTACGTGTAAATAATTAATATTTTGCATTCAACCAGATAGGAAATGTAGATAAATGCTTGTATGGTTTTTTTTTCATAATTTTTCTAGCCTCGAGAGACCATTTGATAGGAGTTTGAAAATGATCGAATTTTTTGTGATTTCGGTCGAAATTTTGGTTTTTCCGATTTCAAATTTACTAGATTTCAAATTTGTTTTTTTGAATTTCGTCTGAATTTCGACCGATTTCGGATTTCGGCTATCCCCGAGATATGATCTGAAAACAAAATTTGAAACCTTGGATGTAACACGCCACACGCATCGTCCGAGGAGGGAGAGATGGGCGACATGAACCACGCGCCTGAGCGAGAAGTCCCTCGGTTCTAATATGCGGAGCATTCAATCATTTTTTTCAAGGACCAGAGGTCCCTAAGGGCCAAGCCCTTTGACTGAGTACAAGCAAACAAGCTAGATTGTTCTCAACAACAGGAAATATTACATCAAATGTTGGGATCTGGTATGCTACAGTAGCACAAAATATTTTTTTGCCGTTCATAATAGTAAGCAATACAAGTAAGAGATCGTATATTGTTACCTAATGTAGTGGAAGAAGAGTTGAAGTAGCCCAGTCCAACATTGCACATGTCGATGCAATGGAAGTAATCGAAGTTCAATGTCCATGAACATCGATTGTCTCCTCCAGTGGCTCCCCGCATTCCTCACCAACATTGCGGATCATCATCGATTAGCACAACAATAACCACAACAACACCTCTACGGTATCCATACATCTAGGATGGAACGCCGTGCACTGACGGGCTAGCACCAGCATGAACAGTAAGGTCTTCGGGGGCTAGTGACTAGGGTTTCTGTGGGTGGTGCGACGTTCTTCCAAAAGCCCTATGCCTCCGCTTATAAAGAGCTTCCTTGGTGGAACGCTACGCTAGAATCCCATTAAGGTGCAGAGACCTTACGAAATAGATTCTATTTGAACCAATTAGTTCTAGCCCGTTAAGTGTGTGACTCTATAGGTCCATATATACACAATAGCGATTCAGAAACACATTTCAGATCACATGTCTGTAACCATTTTTGAGCTTTTTTTTTAAAATTTTGGTGAATTTAAAATTTTCTTTTATTGCAAGCAAATCATTTGAATCAAAAGTATAAGTTAAAATGAGTTCAAAATAATTTATTTGGGTTTCAAATGCTTAAAAGTGTTTTTGAGAATTTTCTGGAATTCTTCCTAATTTATTTGCTATTTATTTTGGCTTATTGAATTTTCTAGAATGGAAAACCATTTTCTTTTTCCTTTTTCGGTGGAATTCCTTGACCGTTGGCGTTGCATTTAGGCTGTTTTCCTCGACGTGCGTGCCTTTATAAGTCGTCGCACTCACCCCTTTGTTTTCCCTGAGTTTCGCCACCCGTGAGCTGCCAAATCCGAACCCTAGCCGCCGGATTGCGCCACCGTTCTGAGAAGCTTCTCCACCGCCGTTCGTCGCCGTGGGTGAGTCTCCATCGCCATCGCTTGCACCGCCGAACTCTCCACGCCACCTGCTTTCTTTTGCCCCATGTCCCGTGCCGTCTCACTGCGTTTTTGTGCACGGCCGAAGCCTTCTTCTCCGGCTCTGGCGTGCCCACGCCGGCGCCATCCTGTGCCGCCCTTGCCTCGCTGGCACCGCGTCAGCGCCACGCATCACCACGTGTCGCCGAGTCGCCTCACGCCCGCCCGGTCAGCATCGCCTTGGCTCTCGTGCCCGCGCTGCATCACCTGCCGCGTGGCAGCCGCGTCGGCTACCACGTCCGCCCTAGCTACGACGTGGCGTCCATGTCAGCCTGTTCGCCACACCGCCCTTGGTCGCCTCAATGGACGCAATCCACTGTGAGCCGAGTCGCCGACATGTGGGCCCTATATGTCGGTGAGATCCCAATTGCTTTTTCCAATTTTCCAAAAATCTCGAAAATTCCAGCCAATCAGATTACACCACGTGTCACCATTTTTCTTTTTCTCTCATTTTTAATCTGGAACCTTCCAGCAGCCCGTTCTCCTTCGTTCGAGCTCCGATTCCAATGATTTAAATTTCTAAATTCATCTAAATTCAAGATATATCTTTCAGTACCATTCTTTTCAATATTTGAATTTATTTTATTTATTTATTCTCATTTCGCGTGTAGACGACTTAGTCGAAGCTCAATCGAATCATCAGACAGAGGTAGAACCAGCAGAAGGCAGCGAAGGCAAGTCTTCTTTGAACATGTTGAACCCAAATTTATAAAATGCTTATGTTGTTTTAAATTATGTATGCTTACTTTATGCAATGTACTTTAAATATAGTTTTAGGATATAGTTAAATACTAGAATTTGTTATACCCTCATTGGTATTATCATGTCGAACCTTTGTCACCCTAGATGATACTAGCTATTTTATTTGGTGATAACCAGTAGAGTAGCATGGGATGGTAGAAATACTTAGTCCGGCTTAAACGTTTCGGTATTATGCCGTTACGGGAATCATTTCAAGCATTGTTTAAACTTATTTGTGAAGTTACGGTAATTAGTGTTGCTACTGTTATTTAAATGAAATAAAGTGAAAAATATGGTTTAGACCAGGGCGGATGGATGTTTGGCAGGTGCAGAAGCACGAGACCTTAGAATGTGAATGTTCCACCCTAGTCAATTAAGGATCGAAACATATGTTATCATAGACCGAGCATTACCGTACAATCACAAGTCTATATGGGTACGACCTGGCTAATTAATTTGTGCGTCTCATTATTAGCTTTGCCACTTGGTGGGTGCTAGATGATGGCAGGCGCAAGAGGGGGCTTCTAACAGGGCAGCTAGAACACATTGACGGTGAAACATTAGCAGGCGAGGTTAATAGCGGGGTTATACTTTGTAAAGACCTTGTCATGATCTCTCTGCCGACACACTAAAGGAAGTGTGTTAATTGCATGGTAACAAGAGACGATCATGTCTTGTGGGTAAAGCTGTACACACTCTGTAGAGTTAAAACTATTTAAGTAGCCGTGCCCACGGTCAAGGCCAGGCGAGGCACGCTTGCACATTGTAGATTTTATGGCTTTTTTAAATGAAAATGGTGATTTGGGAATCCGTGAGCAGATGAAATTCTCAGGTTATGGTTTGGCAGATGGAGCTAGTCACGTAGATAGGACATGTTTAGTTGTCATATCAAATTCAATTATTATTCTATTACATTTTGGTCAAACAATGCTTTGTGGAATTACTAGTTGTATTTAAAGTTAGATTTTGCTTTATGCTAAAAGAGCCATATTATGCATTCAATTGTTTAGCTTGCATATAGTTATAATGCATTATGTTTTCATGACTTGCGGAGTATAATTTGTGCTCATCCTTGCAACATCCCTACTTTCCATAGTGGAGTGCACAGAAGCTGAAGGTGACTACGAGTTCTTTGCTTGTGGCTACGACGAAGGTGATCCGGATTGTTAGGACACGTACCCCAACGATTGTCTGTTGGGCAAATGGATGGGCTTATCCTGCTACTGTTATTTCGTTTCCACTGCTACTTTATTGCCATGAGGGTGCTTATTTGTAATAATTAGGCATAAGTTTGATACCTTTTGCTTAATCAATATTATTTGATTTGTGATATGGATATGTTGTCATCATTGTTTCTACTGTGTGTGCTAGTTTTTTTTGGACTAGCACAGGATATACATATAGAGTTCAGATTTAGAAATCCGATCGCGACAATGTTGGTAGTGGTCCCTAGTAGGAGGTAACCCCAAAATACACAAATATTATATCAGAGGAACCTATATAGCGCTCATGTGCTGATTCTTTTGTCTCACGATAACAGGTCGAACTCAAGGCGATATGTGTTCCACCCTATAATAAGTCGATCAATTCATTTGATCTTGCAGTGAATTACTGATATGGCCCTAACAGAGAAGATAGCCGAGAGGGAGGGAGGTGTGGCTGGCCGGGGAGAGAAGAAAAGGGCCGCAAACCCTAGTGATGCGGAGCCTAGTGCTGTGTGTGGGAGATTGGAGAGAAGCGCCAACAGGAATAGGGGATCGAGCCAAGGGAACCGGCGCAGCGCGCAGGTCAGGGCAATATTTCTTGGTTGGCACAATCCCAAGTCCTGATTTAATTTGGAGTTCGTTTCGTTATTTTATTAGTAGAGATGTGTTTCTATTTTTTTAGTATAAGTCAGCACAGCAGCTGGTCCTGGGATTCGTTTCCTTAGAATACGAGTGCGTCTCATTTTCAGTTTTGGTTTTGTAATCTGACTCGCGTGCTTCTTCCTGCAAAATCCATCCCGTTAATCGGAATTGCTAATTTGATTGTCCTCTCGTTGTGATATGTGACAGTATTTTCTTCTTTCATATTATTTTCCTCTCAAAGGTTCTCTCATCAGGATACTTAGCGGCATCTCCTTCCTCATACTTTTCTCCCCTGTTTTCTTCACTTAAAACTCAAAAAGTTTTTTTAAATAAAAATCCCTCAAATTTTTGAATAGGAATCATTTTTAACCATTTCCGAAAGTTTTCAAACCGAAAGCTTTCGATTGAATCCATCTCGAAGTTTCTAATCGAAATTTTTTGTATCAGAGAAGGAAGAAGTAGGAAAAGGAAAGATAATGAAAAATGAAGGGAGGGGCACCATGTGACTGTGCCTTCACCAAAGAATTGATAAAAGGTAACATCAAATTAGCAATACCTCCGGTTAATTCGAGAAGAGTCCGAGTTGCAACGCACTTACTGGTTGTAAGCGCGTGGAAAGGCTTGGTCGAGTCGGAGTCCAGGTTAGGTTTTGTTTGAGCAAAGGAAACCCAGAAAACGCCTATGGCGACCAACTATGGTGTTGTGAGTTTATGTGAATTCTGCCGCGGGGGCATGATTCTTCCTTGTGATCTTTGTTTGCGTGCTGATCGTTGAGATTCCTTCTCTGATTTCTTGCGTCGCGGTGCTGATCTTTGTTTGCGTGCTGATCTCTGAGGGAGAACTATCTAGGGCTTGGCGTGCTGTTTATCAAGTTGTTGACGACCCATCTAGTGGTGCTTGCTACTGTTGTGCGTGGAGATTACAGCCGAGGGGTCAGGGCCAGGTCTTGGTGTACTATACACGTACAAGTACTAATCTAGCTGGTTGCATGATTAGAGAATTGGGAGAATTTGCTGCTTGTATTTGATTGGCCCAGATAAAAAGGTAATTGCTCTGTTGATATTGCTCGTACAGTGAAAGATCGAACCATTGTACACTTGTCCGCTGGTTTACTCGTTGGCATGTACCAATTGCATAAGAATGGGTGGGTGGTAGCTTTGATTTTGTGTATAAATATGTTTTTAATTGTTGGAGAAGTTTTATTTGAAGAATTCAGAATTTAGATTCTTGGAGAATCAAAAGCTGTCACCCACCTGATTCTTGGAGAATCCAGAATCTGCACAATCAGAAGTTGTTTCAACTAGACCTATATTCGGCATAATTATGCACTTCCTTATCCAACCATGTAAAGGCCTATATATTTCTCTCCTATTATGTAGGAAGAGCAAATTTCATCTTGATCGCTTATGTTGCTTAGTATGTTTTATAGTAAATCTGAAAGCTACTCTTATGACTACCCAGTTATGAAACTATTACACATGTAGAAAATTATGACGATCTTAGGTTTAAAGATCGTATATACACTATGTATAAGATTAACTAATAATACTTAAAATATAAAAGATTAACTAGTAATACTTAAAAATATAACAATTCTTGTAGTGTCTCACGGTAGGCTGTGTCCAAATACTAGCGTGATTTTGAAATAATTTGTGCGTTAATTAAGCTTCAACAGCCACCACCACTATGTGTCTTCCTCGTGTGATAGTAAGACTCTGTTTGGTAGAGTTCCAGATCTTAACCTCATCTCAGATCTGAAACTTGTAGGCTAAAATAAAATAAATTAAGTTTATGTTTTTAATATAAAATGTAAATAAAATAACCTATCTAAACACTTTTAATATACTTATAGTTCTAACTCCACAGATATAATGAAGCTAAGAATAGCTTGCTAGAGCTGTACCAAAACACAGTCAGACTCTGAAAAAACGAGAAGCTACGGTGAAAGAGAAAAACAGTACAGTTGGGGGCCTCTGCCCCTCTTCTTTCTCGTCTTCTCTGCACCTCTTCCTTCCTCAAATCTTGCCCTCCTCTCCTAGCTCCGGTCGCCGGAATCCCTGCCGGCAGAAAACGGAGAGGGGGACCCACCCATCTTTAGCCCTGTTTATATACCTACATTAGTAGGTCTTTCTATTTTCCCTAAGTAAAGGCTAGTTCTCCATCTGGTGGTCGCCGTTGGAGTCGGTCCGGGCGGCGGCGAAAGTTCTCCGGTGGCGGCTGCCCGTGTCTGCAGTAGGCCGAGTGCGAGCGGACATGCGCGCTACGCGGTCAGCACGGGCTACTCTCGTGGTGCGTGTCTGGCTTGCAGGCGTGCGCGCCGTTGCGTGGTTCGGTGGCACACGAGGTGGTCAGCGACTGTGGCCGTTGCGGCGCGAGCGTGGCCTGCCGGAGTGCAGGCGCGGAGTTCGAAGGTGCGTGAGTAGTTTCCTGGCTTGGCCGTCCTACGGTTGGAGTCTTTGCTGAATCCCTACGGCGTCGTCCAATTGATAGGATCTTTAGGGTAAACTAATACATGAACATTATAAACTAGCCTAAAGCATGATCATAAAAATAATAATACGGAACTTAGATAAACGGATGCATTGACCCGGTGAAGAAGAAGCAACCATTAAGAATTCAGTCGTGGTTCTTGAACACAGAAGAAGGACGGCGAAGAAGAACAAAGTAGATGAGGGCACCGAGATCCTCATGGTGCTAGTAGGTTCTTCGACAGCCTAAGCGCAAGCCTCTTGATCGGATGATGTTGGGATTGAGCCAAACTCAAAAGTAGATCGTGTATGTATTCGAGTGCCGATCTCTCCTCTCTTTTATCTTGCGGTAGTTGACAGGACCGAAACCAAAATCAGTTAGCGTATAGCGCCTCTTTCTGGCCGTTGAGTACTTCGCCCCCTGCTCTCTTACTCTGGAGTCTGGAATCGATTTCCCCACCCACCATTCCCTGCATGCCGTCACTGTAGCCACCTGATTCCAAACGTCATTTGTTCCCGGTGGCCAACTGGGGCTTCAACGTTTCGATACATCACCTTTTTAATACAAGTTACACAGATATTAAAACAGATGACGATATAAGTAATCATCGTCTAGCTTTTCATTCATGCTTTAATATTTATGTAACATTCAAATAGTGACGCATAGAAACACTTTTCAGCAAATAAACCCCCATTTCTCTCATTTCAAATGGCGCTGGAGCAATTAGCTCGGTTAAGATAGCACATCATCAATTGCATATCTCTACGATGGCAAATACGGAATTGTTCCTTTTTATCATGAGCCGTGTCCGGTGACAAGCTAGGCTTGAAAGCTATAATACAAGGGATTGAGGTCTAGTTTGGAATAGCTTCTGACTGTGTGGATTCTGGATTCTCTAAGAATCGGATAGGTGGTAGCTTATGATTTTATGTACAAATCTGTTTCTGATTATGAGAGAAGCTTCTTTCTTGGAGAATCCATAATCTGAATTTTTAGAGAATCAAAAGCTGTGACCCACCTGATTTTTAAAGAATCCAAAATTTATACAATCAAAAGCTATTTCAAGCTAGGCCTGAGGCTAATTATGAATAGGACCAGGAGAAGCAAGGAGATTGGTCGGGCCGCCCAGAACAAGAGAGCCCAAAGTTAGGTGGCCCGATGGAAATCCCCAAATTGGATTTCTTTTTTCCTCTGAACTGCTCAAGCTGGATTCCTTTCTAGACCTAGTTACACTTGCAACAGCTCCGTTCCCGAGCTTTGCACTTGGCATGTTTACTTAGCAGCCATAATTTGACGCACTTTTTTCTGTTGTCAAGTTCATTTTTTAGGTCTGCCAGGTTCAGAAACCATAGTTGTGGAAATTTTCGGTGAAAGTATGAATCTACGACAGATGGGACAAGGTACTGAGAAACAGAGAAAGTATGGCGCATAACAATCATGGCAAAGAACAAAACAAATAATGGCATTTAACTGCTTTGAATGTGCTAACTGGTAAGTAGCCAAATAACCGCTAAGTAATCAAACAATAGCTATATTAATAGTGAGAAAATTCACAATTGAATAACTACATAATTCACAATATATCACTCATTGTGAGGTTAACATACAGAGTCAGAACCCACATACTAATGAGATATTAGTGGCATATAGTGAATATTCTAAGTTAGGCATATAATGGACACTGTATTGCATAATGATCAATGGAGGGAACTACCTTTTTAGTGTGGTGATGGAGTTATGATTGGACGACTCCATCCAATATGGTTCAAATCCTAGCACCCTCCTTTTCGCACACGTGAGTGCACCTTAATAGAAATTTTATAATAAACGTGTGTGCGTGTAATTCTACTTTGTAATTGCAAATGCAAAATACCAAATTAATAGCGGTGTTTATGACCAGGATACCCGAAGAGTCTACCTTATGGAGTGTTTAGCATATAGGAAACATAGAGAAATTTTCCGTGAATTTCAATCCTATTGATTTTGGCGGATCCTATTAACCAAATTAACAAGCATTCCTTGTGTTTCATGCGATGCTAGCTCGCCGGTGGGGATACGACTTCTCCATTGTCTACTGTAGCCTGTCTCTCCTAGCAAGTAAAGGATCCTCTATAAGACCTTGTTTGGGAGGTCTATTCTCGGCCGGGATCTATGTGGATGAGCTGAGATTTTAGGCTGAAATCTCGGCCCATCCATAGGAATCCCGACCTAGAATGGTCCTCCCAAACAAAGCCTAACCGGGGTCTCTAAGCCTAAGGCGCAAAGCATTATGACAACCAAGTTCCTCGGCCTAGGTGACGTCGACTTTGTCGTTCGCCCGTCCCTGCGGCCAAGCGTTGTATCCCACAAGGACTCACCATGCCGTCTTCTCGCCGCGGCCAAATTCCTCACCTTGATGGCGTCGACTTCACCGTCTGCCCGTCCTTATGGACCAGCCACTACTACACAACAGCTTTTCATAGGCGGTTCACAAATCTCATCACAGACGGTTTTGTGAACCGTTTGTATCAAACTGTCAGTGATGAGAAGGACTCATCACAGACGGTTTGCAACCGTCAGTGAAAATAGAAATACTGTCTGTGATATTGCCTTTTCAATTTTTACATTTTCTAAATTATTGGCTAGCCTTAGGAAATGCTAACCATGCCCTCTGTTGTTCCTTTTGTTTTTGATTTTTGAATGATAAGGAATGAAGTACTTCAATAGAAGCAAATACATCCTATTATATTAGTTAGACACTACCACATTATCACCATTAGTACCCTAAATAAATTTTGAGACAACAAGGCACAATAATTGGCACTTCCATAGACATTAGGTTTGCATGCAAAAAAAATTCAAGTTAATAAAACACCTAACAAACCACACGATATGCATATAGATGTTTACCACCACCAATACAACAGGTACATGTGTGTGGTGTGCATGTTGTCATAGCCTTTTTGTACGAACCAGATATCTTAATCTTGGAACTATAAAAGGTAAAAAAAGTTGCTAACACTGTTAGGGACCAAGAATAATACAAGGTGTGATGTTACCCCTAAGCCCTAACGCACATAATGATAATGGTAACAACCAGATGAGAAAGGTTCGTGAATAAAATTGGTTCAAAAAATTCTGAGAGGCAATTTTTTTCTAACTAAAGACAATTGAGTAATGGTGCATTGCCGGAAATATGTGTGGATTCACTTCAGATCTACCCATATACTAGCATTGATAGCCCTTGACAATGCAACTCTAGAGTACAAGTATGACAAGAAGCAACAACACCACATTCATTCTGGTAAAAATTGGTACTAAACAAAATCATCTCTAGTCTGACACTAGAGTTTAGAGCAAGCAATACTTCATTATTGTACAAAGTTAAGGTATAATAGCATACTCACATTTTATACCATAGCACCAACTACTTACAGGATAGCTTCTAAGAGCAAAAACTACAAGCCATGTACACACAAATCCAACAAACAATGAGAAGACTACATAACTAATTTAAATGTGATAACAACCCCATGAGAAAAAAACTATACCTGTACCACAAAGTGATCACACGGTTAGTAAGGTTTCCATTGTGATCACTTGAGAATGATCTTGCAAGGCCAAAATCATCAAGCTTCAAGTTACCCTCATTGTCTATCAAAAGGTTAGATCCTACAAGGGAAGTATCAAATATAACATATTAGCTCCGCAACAGCCAACAAGCCATGATAGTAAAAAAAATCCAGCAGAGGTGTCTAAAGATACACCTTTAATATCTCAATGGAATACTTGATTAACCGCATTCCAGGCCTATCAGCAAGGCCCATGTAAATGCTCTCCCCTTGTACTTGTTACCCTCGACTATTCAACAGCATAACAACACGTCAAATGTAACAAGTACCCAAACTTAACAAAAAAACCAAGAGCACTAGAATTGCAAGAATAAAATAAGCCATACTTGGCTTCCCTTGCTCATCTCGCTCTGGGCCTGCAGAAAAATTTTCAATTCCCTTTAGTCCAAAGAACACACACACAATACGCATACATCTAATCCAATGCGTGATGCTCATTACTAAACTACCTGGGGAGATGACAATCTTCTTCGCGCTCGTTGTGCATGTGGATCTTCTTAAGTGCAATGATCTCATTCGTTTTTGTCTCCTTCGCCATGTAGACTTGCTTGACGGCTGCCACGGAGATAAAATCGGATTAGACGAGTACTGAATTGATTAGGGAAGTGAGGTGGTTACCCGTATGTGCCCTCGTCGATCCGCTCAAGATTCTCGAAGCAGCCAATGAGGGCTAGGGTTTAGGGCGGCGCAAAGGAGGTGAGGGCAGCCGATGGGAGGAGACAAGGGCGGGTGGGCGCAAGGAAGGAAGGCGAGGGCGGGATGAGGCAAGGGCTGGCGGGCGGTGCAAGAGGAGACAGAGGGCACAATGAGGCAGAGGGCAGTGCACCAGTATAGGGACAAGGATAAGGGCAACAAGGGACATCACATATGACGGTTTTCAAAAACCGTCAGTGATGAGGGGTCTAATATAAGTCCTTTTGTAGTAGTGAGCGTTGTTTCTCGCAATAAGGAGTTGGCCGTTGGGGGATTGAGTGGCATAGAAATGGAAACAGAGGGAGGAGTGTCATGGCGAGGAGGCTAGCAGAGGAGGGGGCGTGAGTGATCCAATGTTATTGGGATTAATTAGTTGTGACCATGGGAGAAAGGAAGGGAACATAATTGGAGGGGGTGCACGAATAGAAATCACGCCAAGGGCAAGGGAACTGATATTTTTATCCAATTTACAAAATTAATACACCGAAAAAACTACAAAATAGGCCTATGTAGCCATTTGAAATGACGACAAAGGATTTGTCGTCGAACGAATGGACGATAGTTTACCACGTAAGCATCTATGAACGTTCGATTTGTGCGATAGAGTGAACAAATTGCCATTTGAAATGATGACAGAAGAACCCGTGCTCTATGTCACCATTTTAGGCCAAGCTTTAAATCGACCGCCTCGATTAGTCTCTGTTGTCATTCAAGCCGAGCCAACAGAAAGAGAAAAGTGAGAGTTGAGAAGGGAGGAGAGGAAGAGATGTGAAAGAGGAAATGAAGAGAAGGGAAGAGAAAGGGGATATGAAAAAGGAAGAGGAGAAAAAGAGGAGAGCTCTATTTTAGAGGTGAGTTATTTATTTTTTAAAGCATTATTTTTTAGACATGTTGGTTGGATTGGTAGAGGAGTAATTGGAAGAAGGCGAAGGCCCACCACATCAGGCTCTCTAAGGAAAAGGCACCGATGGACCATAACACATAGAATAAATAATTGCAAGTCTGACTTCTTTGTCATCCCTCTAGTGTTTTCCATTCCAAAAGGCGCAAATATATCTTAGCTGTAGTTCGGCCCAATGGTTCATAAATATTTCCACTTGTACTGTAGGAATAGCGAGGCGAACATATGAACCTCACCAAGCCCCACGCATCATGTAGTTCGCACTTTCACTATGAATTGTCATGTTGGGATAATTATTTGTTAAAACTAAAAACATCACTCAACTTTCCTATGTGTCTATACAACAAATTCGTTGAAATCCATAACTACTAGCTCATGAAAATGCCACGTTGTAGTCCGTTATGTGAAAAATGCTTAAAAGGGCGATGGTCGTATATTTCTGTAAAAAGCATATATTACTACAGTCGAACACTTACTACACCACTTAGCTAATTTCGCTGTATGTATTTTTTCCTAAAGACACATCGACCAATATTTTGAAATATAGCGTCTATGGACAATTCAATTAGCGACATAAATCCTACGTGGACGCCAGATAGGCATTTCGCTATTTGAAATGGGGACATAGACTTTGTCACCATTTTAAATGGCTACAGAGGCCTATTTTTGTTATTTTTGGCGTATTAATTATGTAAATTGAATAAAATATATATTATTTAAAAGCAATTCTTTAAGTAGGAGTAGTAGAGAAAATTTAAATATATACAAATTTCGTAATATTTGAGGTTTCTAATTAACCTGAGATCTGAAATAAATTTACTGAAATTCCAAAACAAGAATATAATTTTAACAACAAATAAATCTAAATTAAATTAAGATTACATCTAAAACCAAATCAAAATCATTTTCATAATATGTATGAATTGAAATTCTGAAAAGGTACAAAACTGAAAATTGTATTGGTAATGAATGAAAATTTTGATTTAGAAAAAACTCAACTTTGTTTACATGAATTCAAACTTGAAAGAAGTTGAGTTACATTGGGAATATGTAGACAAATCGAAAACTGGAGTTATGATTAAATCTAGAATATATGTAAGTTGAAATAATGATATATTTTAATAAACATATTGTATTTTGAGCTACATGGTAGACAAGAGTTTAAATTCATTTTCAGTTTAACCAGTTTGACCTAGTTTCATGGTATATAATCACTCTAGTCGCATGAAATTCAAATTAGTTTGAACAAAGTTCAAAACTCACTTACCATAAATATATAAAAGGTATAAATGTTTCATACCCAACCTCCAAAGTTCATATTGATCATACATGTGTATCGGACGGTTCATGCATGGTGTAGTTGCCTAGGCACCTGAGTGCCTTGTGTAATTTGCCTACAAATAAATATGAAATAACTTAGATTATATGTATATTTAAATTTCAGTTAAAAACATATCTTCAATAAATGTATTGTCACATAAAAAATAAAATTGTCTTTGAAGATTTGATGTTGAAAGGTACGAAATTGAAAATTAAATTGGCAATATATGTTATCTAATATTAAAATTATGTCCAGAACTAGAAATGTATTGAGAATCAAAATTATTCTTAAAAGTAAAATTAAGAATAGATACAAACTTAAAACATATGTTTAAAATAAAAAGAATAAATGTTGAATTCAATTTCAAATTTGATTTATATAAATTTGAACAAAAGTTATGCATACTTTATTATGCGAAATTCCATTTTATATAAAATTAGAAGGAAATTTATGTAAAAAAATGTGAAAATCTTTGTTGACATTAATGTAGTTGAAATTAGTAGAAGCTATGTGATACTAAAATAATCATTTATATGTAGCCTATGGAGATGCACAAGTTTGAAATATATTTCGATTTAGAGTCCACTTTTCAGTTTGAAATATATAATTTTGAAATCTAGACCAAAATTTTGAAGTAAATCTTTGCTGTCAAAATTTACATAAATTTAGAATTCTAAATATAAAATGTCTACTAAAAATATTATTTGAACCAGTAGCCTATGCAGATGGATGATTTTTTTTTAAAAAAGCTTGATTTGAGTTTTTTGTTCGAATGGAGATGATTTTTGTACTAAAACTGAGTTGAAAATTCTTATATAATCGGTTGAGGTTCTCATGCTGTTCTTCTTGGTTTGTTTCCCATCGGTTTCTTGCTAATCGAGCAAATCAAGAGAGTTTTTGTTCGGTGGTGTTGTTTACTTGGCTGCTGCTTGGAAAGAAGAGGGGATCGCTAGCTGTTCGGTTGAAGTATTTGCATCAAGAAGCAAAACCCTAACTCCTCTTTCGCTGCTGTTTTGATTTGTAGGTTACTGTTGCCTGTTGGTGCCCTGAACCTGAAGGATCGAGCAACCTGCGCTTCAACTAGACGTTGATCCATATCCAGGGGTGCAATCGGATCGGATAATTTCCGACTGACCGACCGACCGGATGTGTTCGGATCGGATTCGGATAATTTTTTCGGATATTTTTTGATTCGGTTTCGGATACTTTATTTCGGATTCGGTAGATAACTATCCGTCGGATCGGAATATTCCGAATATTTTCTCAGATATATCCGGTTTTATTTATTCGGATATCCGACCGTGGGTCACCAGTAGCATTATAGAAGTAGTAACCCTAGCCCGAAGTACCCCACCGCCGTCCCCTCCACTCCGCCCCGAAACCCCAGCCGATCGGTGGCGGCGGCGGAGATGTCGCTGACCTCGGTCAAGATCGGCAAGGAGGTGTGGCTCACCTGCCTCTCCCACGCCCTCACCACCGAGACCGAGGAGGTCATGGGCCTCCTCCTCGGCGACGTCAAGGTCACGCTCTGCTCAAACCCCCTAACCTACCCCCTCTCACTCCCACTCTCCGCTCTTCCTCTTGCAAATGTTTCGCTTATCCTCTTGAGATCCCGGTGGTTTCGCCTACCTGTTGTAGTAGTCTTCGAGCAGGGGCGGCTCAACCGCTGTGATCTAGGGGGCGTCGCCGCAGATGAGGTGCGAGAGGAAGAATGACAGCATCGAGGTGAACCCCGAGCTGCTTGCCGCAGCATCGGCGCAGGCCGAGATATCCTTTTCCTTTTTTTCCATTTCATTTGTGAGATTTTGGCGTGTTTGTCGTTGTGTGGAGCAGCGTAGTGTTGGTTTGTTTTTTTGGGTGTTGAGCTTAACTCTGCTCGCACGAAATGACGGCCACCATCGGGAAGCCCACGAGGGTGATTGGGTGGTACCACTCGCACCCGCATATCACTGTTCTTCCTTCTCATGTAGGTGAGCTATTCAAATTACCTCTCATTGGTGATCCATTCAGTGCCTAGGGTTGTGCAGCTGTGCTTCACTAAGCTCCAGTGCGTTCTGATGACCCTGTGGTGTGCATTTTTTCGTCGCATTTCATACTCGCAGCGCTGTGACTATGCAGTATGGGAATTTACTAGCGAGTCTGTTATTGCAGTTGTAGCTATTCTAAGTGATGGAACCCTTATCATCTCCATTCCCAACTGATGTTCACTTGCCGTTTTGGAAATGGATGTCAAATATGTTAGGGGCTTTTGGTAGCTAATTATCTATGCTTTGTTGAAACGCCTAATGGAAAAGACAATCAACCGCACAAAACTGAGCAAACTTGCTGTTGTTACCTGCACCAGCAATTGCCGTAAGTACCTCTGCCGTTTCCTGATCTCACGCTCTGCAGGAAACTTCTTTGGACAGCCAAAACCTGAAAACAGAGTTTTGACGACAAAACGACAATAGAGGAAACAATCTGCAGCAGATGTAATTTTGCGATGTGAAAGCTCACATCTTTTCTGATTTTTATTCACTACTTATACCCAGCAATAAACAGTTCAATTCTTCATACACAAACTCAAAACGGAAAACGAAACTGACTTCTTTTGCTTTCTACCGATACGGACTACTGTTGCCTTATCCGACAACAACTTCTAAAACTGACTCAATCCTGATACTGACTGCATATCTGAATACAGACTAAGCAAAACCAACAAAGGTTACAAGATTAAACTAACAAAACTCCCCCCTAATCTTGTACTTCTGACTTTAAATCAATAATACCGAGTCTCCGACGTAATTCTGCAAACTTAACTTTTCCAAGAGCTTTAGTTAGCAGGTCCGCAATCTGATCTTGGGTACTAATGTACTCAACTTCAACTTCTCCACTTTCAACACAATCACGGATGTAGTGATACCGAGTATCAATATGTTTGCTACGTTCATGATGAACTGGATTTCGGCTCAACGAAATAGCAGATTTATTATCCACCTTGAGAAGCACCTTTTCAACCGGTTGTTCCATCAAGCTTGCTAACATTCTTCCAAGCCAAACACCTTGACTTGCTCCGATTGATGCTGCAATATATTCTGCTTCACTAGATGATAATGCAACAACTTTTTGTTTTTGTGATGTCCAACTAATGAAGTTTCCACCAAAGAAAAACACAATGCCCGAAGTACTTTTACAGTCATCAATATCACCAGCGAAATCGCTATCAGTGCAGCCAACCAAACCACCGTTGCTAGCAACCGTCTTGGTATATAAGCATCCGAAGTTTATTGTCCCCTTTATATACCTCAAGATTTGTTTCACCGCAGCCATATGCAAAGTTGTTGGCTTTTCCATGAATTGACTAACGATTCCAACCGAATAAGCAATATCCGTTCTAGTATGCACCAAATACCGAAGACTTCCAACAATGCTTCTATGTAACGTTGAATCGACTGGAGGTTTATCACTCACCTTGCTTAGTTTATCCTTGCTTCCATATGAGTCATAGTGGAATTGCAATCCTTCATGCCACACTTTTCAAGTATTTTTCGAGCATATGAGGATTGACTCAACGAAATACCTTTTGTGCTTTGCTTCACTTCGATACCAAGATAATAGGATAGCAATCCCAAATCGCTCATCTTGAATATCTTCCTCATTTGATCTTTAAACACAACAATCTCCGAAATATTTGGCCCTGTTATGATTAAATCGTCTACATAAACACCTACAAGTAGATGTTTACCTTCTTTATTTCTTTTGTAGACTGCATGCTCCAATGGACATCTCTCAAATCCAAGAGTCCTCAAGGTGCTGTTCAATTTAGAATTTCATGCACGTGGTGCTTGTTTAAGCCCATAAAGTGCTTTCTTGAGCTTGAGAACCTTGTTTTCCTTTCTTTAACTTCAAATCCGAGTGGCTGCGACACATAGACGTCTTCAGCAATTTCTTCATTGCGAAATGCGGATTTCACATCCATGTGATGCACTTCCCACGATTTTTGAGCCGCCAATGCAATCAATAACCGTATTGTCTCAATTCTAGCCACCGGTGCAAACACCTCGTCAAAATCTATACCTTGCTTTTGAACATAGCCTTTAGCAACCAATCGCGCCTTGTGCTTCACTACATTCCCTTTTGGATCTTTCTTAACTTTAAAAATCCATTTTAAACCTATTGATTTCAGTCCGACCGACAGTTCCATCAACTCCCACGTTTTATTGTCTCGTATGGAATTGATCTCCTCTTGCATTGCTTGCTGCCAGCACCTATGTTTTGCTGCCTCATTATAGCACGTTGGCTCTTCTTCACTCAGTAGACATAAGAACAGGTCATCAGCTAATTCTACCGGTTCACTAGCGTCATAGATTTCTTGCAGTGACCGTGTCTTGACGGGTAAAGTGGAGGAATATATAGACGATGTTTCGGCTGCAGCTTCTGGTGTTGTCGCATGAGTTGGGCTAGAAGTGATTGAATCAGAAATTCCAATACCCTGTTCTGTAGCTTCTTGCACTGTATTGTCATACGGTTCAGTATATGTCGCATACGGTTCAGTATAAGCCATCATTGCCGATACTGTTCTCTGGTGCAGTATTGCTCTCGATGCCTCCTGATGTATTATTCTGCGCCAAATCAATATCATCAGGGTAATGCCAGACAAAAGTATCTTTGCTTACCTCGTCTGTATCTTACCAATCCCACTTCTTTTCTTCTTCAAATTTAACATCTCTTGTCACATGAATTTTATTGCTTTTGGGGTCATATACCCTATACGCCTTAGAGCCTTCAGCATAGCCGAACAAGACCATGGGAACACTTCTGCCATCGAACTTCTTGATCCCAGGCTTCACCACTTTCACATGAGACAAGCACCCGAATGTTCTCAGGTGATGTACTCTCGGTTTTCGACCGTGCCACGCCTCATAAGGTGTTATACTGTCTAAACTCCGAGTTGGCGATCTATTCAATATATACACAGCTGTTCTCACTGCTTCTCCCCAATACTTACCGGGCACAGATTTGCTCTTCATCATACTACGTGCCATTTCAACAACCGTTTGATTTCGACGCTCTACGACTCCATTTTGCTGTGGGGAGTATGGAGCTGTTGTGTATCGCTTGATTCCTGCATCTTCACAAAATGTGCCAAACTCGATTGAGAGGAATTCACCTCCCCTGTCAGTTCGGAATGCCTTTATCTTCAAGTTTTTCTCGTTTTCCACGGCAGCTTTGAACTTCTTAAAATAGTGAAATGCTTCATCTTTGCTTTTAAGAAATTATACCCACATGTACCTGCTGTAATCGTCTACAAGTAAAACAAAGTAATGGTTACCGGCAGGTGTGCTGGGAGTAATCTTGCCGCATAGATCACCATGCACCAACTGCAAGTTCCTCTCAGCTCTGTACTCGGCAGTTGAAGGAAAAGGCTTCCTGTGTTGCTTCCCGAGCGAACAACCTTCACAAAATTGTTCAATGTGATCAATCTGGGGCAGCCCTTCAACCATCTTCTTCATCCCGAGGTTTTTCAAAGATCTGAAGTTAAGATGTCCAAATCTATTGTGCCAAAGCCATGCTGTATCACTTGCATTCGAAAGTAAGCAAGCAGGTTTGGTTGCTTTCAAATCAAGTGCATACAGCCGGTTCTGTGTTTTCTCAACTCGAGCTAGTAGCAGACCACCTCGATCATATACACACATTGCTCCATCTTCAACGATTATCCTGTTGCCACTCTCATCTAACTGCCCAATGCTTATGATGCTGCACTTCAACTTCGGTATGTAATATACGTTAGTCAGCATCTTGTGTTCCATGTTTCGGCAATTCAGTAGTACTGATCCAAGCCCACAAATTTCCACCACTGAATCGTCTCCAAACTTAACAGATCCTTTAATTGTTTCATCTAACTCAGCAAAAAGTTGTTTGGAGCCGACCATGTGATTACTTGCTCCAGAATCAAAATACCATTTTACTTCTGCTCCTATTTCACCGCTGTTAACAGGAACTACATTACCTTCATTAAGCATAACTAGCTGGTCTTGATTCCGGACGTCCTTGGCCTTGCCTTGTGTAGTTTTGCCCTGGTTTACTTGACTAATAATCTTCTGGACTACTCGGTCATTGTCATCCCGAGCAACATTTATTCCTGCAGTCTGGACGGAATGACCTTCATTCTGGACGGCTTGGTCCTCTTCATCCCGAGTGTTCGAATTTACTTCATGCTGGACGAGATCGCTCCCCTTATGGACGGTTTGAGCTACAGCACATACCTCAGCGAGCAGTAGCCCAGGTTCCTGATCTGCCTTCTTTTGAACATAATGAGCATGTTCCCTCCTCGGTTTGCGGCATTCGCTTCGGAAGTGGCCCATCATGTCGCAATTATAGCACTTTATTTTTTATTTGTCGAACTTTCTGAATTTCCTTTCTTCTCCTTCTTCACATTGACGTCCTTCATGTTCACGCCCACGGCCACGTCCATAGCCTCTTCCTCGGCCACGACCACGGCAAAAAAAAACTCTTGTACCAGAATTTGAAGCTTCATTATTTTTCTTGTCCTTCGCTACGAGACTCTCCCATCGCGTGCGAGTAAGCATAAGTTGCTCTCCATCCTTCTCACCATGACCACGATGTCTTCCCGTAGTACTTTCTTCAAACGCCCTCAGGCGTCCAATCGCTTCTTGCAATGACATATTTTCAACGTCACTAAATTGTTCAATCGTGCCTACGATTTGCATGAATCGATCAGGCACGACACTGAATAATTCAGCACCAAGTGATCGTATCTCGCCCACCAAAGCGGTCAATTTTTGTGAGAATTCCACAATACTCTCGCCGTCTCCCATGATCAACCGATCAAATTGAGTCCTTAGTATCTGTACTCTTGCTTTCTTAACGCGATCTTCCCTGACACGCATATCTCTTATTGCCTCCCATGCCTCCTTTGCCGTTTCCATACCGGCAATGGCCATCATGACGTTATCCGGGATGGACTGAGATATCGCTGCTAGAGCGCCTTGATCTCTTTCTTCATCCATCAATGCATCGCGCTCAATTGCTCGCCAAACACCTAGTGAACGGAGGATGATCTTCATCTTCACGGCCCAAAGTCCGTAATTTGTGTCATCTAGCATAGGGTACCGAATTGGTACTCCCCTCGGCGCCATCTTGATGCCTACTGCCGCTGGATCGGCCAGCTCTGCTGCTGCTGGAAATTGATCACCTGATGCCGATCTGTTCCCAGACATTGCCGCTGGAAACTGGAATCAACCGGCTCTGATACCACTTGTTGAAACGCCTAATGGAAAAGACAATCAACCGCACAAAACTGAGCAAACTTGCTGTTGTTACCTGCACCAGCAATTGCCGTAAGTGCCTCTGCCGTTTCCTGATCTCACGCTCTGCAAGAAACTTCTCGGACAGCCAAAACACAAAAGCGAGTTTTGACGACAAAGCGACAAGAGAGGAAACAATCATAATAGATGTAATTTTGCGATGTGAAAGCTCACATCTTTTCTGATTTTTATTCACTACTTATACCCAGCAATAAACAGTTCAATTCTTCATACAGAAACTCAAAACGGAAAACGAAACTGACTCCTTTTGCTTGCTACCGATACGGACTACTATTGCCTTATCCGACAACAACTTCTAAAAGCGACTCAATCCTCGATCATCGATCGCATATCGAATACGCACTAAGCAAAACCGACAAAGATTACAAGATTAAACTAACATGCTTTTGGGTATTAGGGTTACGGTATGCTATATTTAGTCATGTATGTTTACTCCAGAGTTTCAGTGATTACACCGACCTATATATCGCCCTGAGTTCAAAGGTAGTAGAGGGTTTATCACCACACCAATTAACGGTGACAATGGAGATCTAGAAAATTTGCTAGTGCATCTGCTTTTAAGCTTTGTTTGCCTTTTGTGATATGTTGCCCATCTGCAATGAAGGCTAGACTTTGCTTGTTATATTTAACACCCATGATCCATGTTTTCCGGATGTTCGTACCCAGCGATGTTTGATTCTTTGGATTCGGACTTTGTGGGATTGATATTTTCTTGTTTTAGGGAAGGTGCTCAAAAGGCAGGAATGCTTATACTTCATATAGACAATATGGTTGCTTCCTATTTGTGGCACATATCCATGAGTTTGCCTTGCTGAATCATATTTTGATGTGCCCACAGGTTGGAAAAATCCAAGTAATTGCCTTCCAGTCACTTGATGGAAAACAACGTTCTCTCGTTCCTGTTCTTGTCAATCCAGTCATTGACCTTGAGTCATCTTGGAGTTCATCAGATAACTCATTAGCGTCACAATATGCATTGATTGAAGGCATCGAACAGGACACATGGGATTCTAGAGCTTCGAAAAGTAGCAAGGTTTTTTTTCTATACCATTTGTTGTGGTGCTACAGAATTTCTATGAAACCCCTTTCTTTTTTTGGGGGTGAGGGTAATTAGATGCAAGATAGCCTTTTTCCCTTAGGTGGCAGTTAACTAGCATTGATTTTGTAGTATCTTGGTCATTTTATCGACTTATTATAATATTATTTACGTATCATTATATGTTTCGAAACTTGTCATATGTGTATTGTTCAAATTTAGTGTACTTTTGCAACTTTGTTGGACTGTCCGATAAAATAACTTGTTAGACTGCGATAATCTTGTTGCATGTTTGACGAATACTCATACCAGGGGTACCCCAATAGCCCAGGATGGCAAGCAGGCCGCGTCAAACCCAGCTCCGACCTGACAAGCCGTCCCCGGGCCCAACCCCGACCAAGGGACCTGCGGGGCCGCAAAAGGACGCTTGTCCCCGACCAGAGCGGGGCGAGCAATCCCGGCCAAGTGGGACGGCGACCCTCGTCACAGGTCGGGCTCTCCTGAGCCCCGACCAAGCTAAGGCAACCTACACCAAGGGCCATGTGTCAGGCCTTCGCCGACTGTTGGCCACGTGCCCCACGGACAGGATCGTTCGAAGTGACCATACGGGGCAGGTGGCCCCTTCCCAAGGCAGCACAAGGGTTGCCTAAGTCAAAACTCCAGTCCCATCGTCCAGTCACACGAAGCATGGGGACGCGCTCTCTCCCGAGGTAGCGCCAGAGCTACGCTTCGCAACATCAAGACTGTCGGGTTCCCGAGGGCGGTGTGGCTGCTTCCCAAGGAAACGGCGAACTGCTCTGCTCAGCAAGCCTACCAAACCCGATGTGGGCGAAGCCGGACGGCGACCAATCACCAAGGCAAAGGACTAGGGCTCCTAGTCTAGTTTTCTCCTTCCTTCCTTCCTTCTCCCAATTCTCGATGTAACCTGCCCCTCCCGCCTATATAAAGGGGGGCAGGGCCCTCCGGGAGAGAGGGAGGAGACAGACAGACTGAGTGGATAGACACACGCACACACACGGGGACAACAAGAAACACTTTTGTGTTCAAACCCTCACTTGTAATCGTTGTGCAGCTTTCTGCACCAAAAGCAATACAACATCGCCACACGAACTGGAGTAGGGACATTCGGCCCGAACCAGTATACACCTTGGACTTTTGAGTCTAACCATTCAGGGAGAGGGAACGCGTGGCCTCTTAGACTTACAAATTTACTTGCCGGTGCTCGAAACGCCGACAATGTTGAACTCATACGGTTGGTTAATCAGTACTATATGTTTGCTTTATACAGTATCTGTTTTCGCGTATTATTCGACAAAAATTATTCGATACCGTATCGATTCCGCTCCATATTCGATTCGAATCCGCGACCGATATTATCCGCGTTGTATTCGTATCTGGTGCTATCTGAATCCAACAAAAAATATAATTTAAGATATGAAAAAAAAATATCCAACCAAATCCGAACAAATTACACCCTTTTCCATGTCAACTCCACATGAGCCACGACCAAAGATCTTCGAAAAATCATGGCGGTCCAGGTTGTGGAAACAATCTAGATCTGTAATGTTTCCGTAGGTCATTATGTTGTTTGCTCCTCGATCATTGTATTGCTCCCATGCTTTGACCTAAAGATCAAAAGGAGCACGTACGTACATCCTCCCGAAATAAAAACAGAAGGGCGTATAATGTATGTATATGCAGATGAGATTTATTTTTTTAAGAATGAAAACTCAACATCAATGAAACGACTTACAGATCAAAATGAACACTCTATTTCCTAAATAAATGAACTTTGGTTCGCTTTTCCAAATAATTTGCTGAGATACTATTGCCGCTAGTACTGTATAGTTGGATTTTATTGTTTTTTAAGAGCATTCAAATTTCAAAGAACGCGCGGCACACTCACCATATACGCACATACACATGTGCGCATGCTTTACACAGAGCCGGGGCATAGGAAAATATTTCTATATATTGACGCACAGAACTACGTGTATTTTAAATTACACTAGTATAGTGCTCTGTTTTCCGGTTTCATTTTCCCAGCACGTAATATATGATCTTTTCCTTTTCTTGAATGTTTATTTTCTTTTCCTTAATTCCAGGATATTTGTTTCCTCCTTGAGACTAGTATAGTACCCCGTCTTTCAATTTCTTTTTCCCAGCACGTAATATATGGTATTTTCCTTTTCTAGAACGTTTGTTTTCTTTTCCTTAATTCCAGGATATTTGTTTCCTTTTCCTTGAGATGATGCTGGAGGTGGGAGGAGATCTGTTGTGGGCCACAGGGATGAGTTAGACACATTAAACAATGGCCATCGGATGTGGGTGAGTAAAGCTGAGGAAAGATCTGAGAGGTTAATTTTGATGGAGGCAAGTTTCTGAGGACGTTTCGCTGAGTGCATGAAGGTTAGGCTATCTCTAGTGGGGTGTATTATTTGGAGTGGACGTAGAAAAGAATACTTAGATGCATTATAAAGAGGTATAGATAAAACACATCACGTCAATTCTAGAGATCAAATCTGGATGGGTGAGAATGAATACCCTCGCTTCCATGCTTGATCACTAGCCGCCTATGTTGGAAAGCGAAAGTTTAATTTCCCATGCTCTCATCATATCTACGATGCAGTGGATGTCATAATGCTATGAATATGATACCATTTCTCGGTACACAATCATGGGCGAATCCACTCACCACCACTGAACCTTCTCATCGTGGATGACTGGAGGGCTTGGCATAATTAGATCCATAGATGGTTTTGTTACACAAAAATTGACTCATAAATATTATGAATAATACAAAAAAATGCGTTCAATAGTTACACTTCTATTTTGTAAAATATTTTCTTTGCAGATTCACTGTATCATATACAAACAGCTTTGACCTTCGCTACCGTAAAGGGAAGTCATCACTTTTCTTGGTGTAATAATTTTTTTTTAGCAAATCTAGCCTCCTTGTAAACGAAATTATAAAAATAGTCTCATATCTGAGTGAGAAAGGATCTAGAGCCAACACCTGGCACCTCCCGTGCTCCCACCTCTCGTGGACTGGGAGCACGGGAGGTGTCAGGTGTCGGTTCCAGGTCCTTTCGTGCTCAGATACGTGGCTAATTTTATAATTTCGTTCATAAAGAACTAAATTTGCTAAAAAATCGTACACGGGCTAGAAAGTGATCATTTCCCACGAAGACAACGCATCTATCTAGCTTTCACTTTGCTTAATTAATTTTGGCCTTCGCTACCATAGTTATTCTTTTTCTTATACAAAGCACAAGCTTTGAATTTGGATTAGCCATCCTTTCTTTTGTCCTCCTTCCACTCCATACCTTCCAATTTCCAGCGGACGTTTTTTTTTCGATTTGTCCCCTTCAAAAATAGCGATTAACTCTTGTTTGATAAAGACATCCTTCGTCACACATTGTCACACGCTGAAATTTCTCCCGTCGTTAATTTTGTCTACTTCATTCCACATCATCGACATCAATCTTGATTTTGTGTTACCTGATGCTTTACCGACATTCTCACAAATCTGATTAATCCAGTCTTAGCTCTGATACCACTTATTACACTCTAATGCGCCTTCCTATGTGTAGCAGTCTTCAAGTCAAATCAAATTTTTATGGGATACGACACGAGCATGCAAGGTCTCAAGGATGAAGAAGATGCATCTCGTAGAGAGAATCAAAATAATAACGTTGAAGCAACTACGACGAGAGAGAAAAGATTTAGCGAAGCAGACTACAAATTCTTTAAGCACAACTATCAAAAGAGTACAAGGGATTGTTGCTCTCTCATAACCTCTTAAATCTTTTGGGACATTTGGATCATTGCACTATACAAAAATCTAGTACTAAAGAATAATATAGTCTTTAATCCTCTCGTGCATCTCTTGCTTTGCATGAGTTGGTTTATGACTTTTTGGTTATTTGGGTTCTTTATGATCACGCATAGGTTTATATAACCTACTTAGTTCTCATCCAAAGCAAAAAGTAGTTCTACTCTTATTATGATTAAGAAATCTAATCCTATTAAGATTTATCTTATACACTTTTCTAAATTTTAAAAGGTTAGTCATGAGTCACAGTATTTAACGATGTGAATGCTACGATGCCTTTGAGCATGCAAGCAAGATGAATGGATCTTCTGTTCCGTAGGAAGCTGCTAAAAGTTCCCCGTTCTAGGGCTTATCTCTATTTAAGTTCACATATAATGATAGCGTAATACCATGACGTGCATATCACGAGCTGCTTACAAGTTTGATTATAATCATCACATGTAATTCCATGTCACAATTTTTTTTATCAGAATTCCAATTCACAGTATGTTTGCTTAGTTTGTTCAACTTTACGTAATTGCAGGGCGGGGCACACTGCACTAGAATTATTGTCTAGATCTTTCATAGTTAAGTACTGTTGAGTGATCTAAACCGTTCATCGTCTCGATCTAACTGTGCTAAGGACTAAGGACTATTTAAGTTACAGTCCTCTTAATAATGCACACAAACCCTTTCCTCACGCGCGGGATATCCAATGAGCTATTTGATTAATAATTTTGATAGTGACATGCGTGCATACGCTGCTAGATCCCTTGTAAAAAAAAGAGAAGTACACCGCACTCGTGCACAGCTCATTGTCGATGCTCAAGATTCCGGATCTCTAAATTGAGCTTATAAATAAAAAATGATTGCAGATTTCTATGATCAAAGATTATGAAAGGAGGGACGAAGAATTACTTTTTATTAGACAAGTCGCTTAACAGAGTACAAGTATTACAAAAATAGTCAATCATTAATCGATGCTCTTAATGGCACAAAGGCCTCCCTATTTATACAAAATGAAGGGATGACAATTTATGCTTCAAAAGATGTCTTCTGGCCGAAAGATGCCTTCTCGTCAAAAGATATATCTTCGCGGGAGGTGTCTTTTCGGGTGTAACTTCTGATTAGTTATTTGTATTTGTCAAGTAAAACTGCATGCATGGTATCCATGTATAGAGGTAATTGCCTGTCTCGACTAGTTTTATCTGGTCTGGGCGATTGAATTACTGGTCGGGTGGACCAGTGTAAACTAATAAAAGACACGTCAGAAAACTGATCAGAGCCGTAACCAAATAACTGAGCGTGGGCCTTATTTTTCTTTATAGATTTTTTCTTATAAAGTTATAGGTCCAAAACAGAGTATGACCTTTAATCATCGTCACTCGTCTCCTCCACTACTCACCCCTCCCATCCTACACTGTTCCTCGTTCCCTACCTCCGCCACTCTGCACCTCCTCCCTTTCTCTTCCACGCGTCTCCTCAGTCGCCCTCGTCTCGGCCTCCCTCCCTTGTGGTTAGCGGTGAGTTCACCGCCTCGCCGCGCTACTAGTTTCCCTTTCCCCGTCAGCCACTCCGCCCAACATAATATTCACAACGCCACTGTCTCGTCGTTCCACCCTCCAGCATTGCCCATGGCCCTCCTCCGTTGCCCACTGCCAGACCATCATATCCCCAACCTCCCTCCACAATCTAAGGTGCACGGTAAACCCATCGGCTGCAGTGGAGGGAGAGGTGTCGGCAACGAGTCGTCGTCGGAGCTAGAGCAGAGGGTGTTAAGCATGGCTAGGCTTATGTGCGTGAGAGAGAGAGTAAAAATTCAATAAGCTCAAGCCAAGTTTTTCAGCGTATCCAATGGTTGAATGGTATACCTGGTGGCTAGGATTCTTCTGTTGCCGACGGAATAAGCACCAAATAGGATGTCTCTTTTCGTGTCTTAGCAGCGACACATGCCCACTTGCATTGAAAAAATTGAAACCCTTTCCGTTGACCAAACGGATAAGCCATCTCTCGGAGCAAGGTTAACAATACCGTTTCGACCTTGGATTTCAATGAGCCGATGGTATCGAAATTCGCAAAAAACCAAACGGGTTTGAAAGTCAAATGAATTTGAAATCTGGTCAAACCGCAGAACGAAATTCTAACGAAAAGATCAAAAACCGCTCAAAAAGCGGCGAATTTAGAGAGGTTTTCGTGAAAATCGGTGACAGGTTAAAAAATTAGGAAAAATTGTAAAAAATGTTGTAAAATTCCAAACTTCATTTTTTTCAAAAAATATTCACACCAGAGATCATAAAGCTATTAATACTAATTTTATAGAATTTTTGGATAATTTTTATAAATCTTTCGAATTTTTTGAATTTGAATTTAAACTTGAGCACTAAACCGAACGAAATCGTTTTCCGAACCGGAGAGTTAGGAGCGAATTTCGAGTGGCTTTCGATGAAAAATGAAACCCTCCTTAGCAAGCTCAGCTCCCTACGCTGTACTAAATCAGCTGTCTGGTGGAACACTGTCCCCGTCGTCACGACGAACTCGAGTTGCGTTTCTTGTTTCTATTCTAGTTTTTTTTTTCGCTCACACGCAACAAATCGTCCTGACGGGTGCTCCAACGAAAGCAAGGTTCCTTGTGCTAATCGATCACTTGTGCAAAAGCCACAAAGTCAGTCGCCTTCAATGGTTGATTAGCTGTACAAATAAAAAACGTTGACTGATGCAGATTAGTAAACTAGTAATGCAACGGCCCACGTTTATGGAGTTCCCGTGCTGATCCACGCAAAATAATGAAATTGAGAAAAGATACGGCCGAAATGTCCCAACTCCCAATATAATATGCCTACCGTAAAAAAACCCGGTGTTTTTAGCCAGTTGGTTTTATTTGCAAACATTTGTCCTTTTTTTTTCTCTAGCATGTCTTTTTCACCAAATTATTAGATTCTTATTGGTAACCATGTCAAAGAGATGGTCATGGTATCCAACTGCCGAAGCAAACTATGGCAACAAAAAAAAAGGTATAGTAGAACGATAGGACAGGCCAGTGGTCTGGCCGTGGTAGTAAGGATGTTCATTCTAACCCATGTAGGTTTTATCTAAGTGATTGAACGGTATATCTTATTTAAGGAAACTATACCTATGTTCAGTGGTAGGCCATGTGTTCATGCTCTGTTAAGCCCTAGAGCTAGGGATAGTAATCTTATCTGATTAGTCATGTATCTGTGGGTAAAAATCTTAATAGAGGTGGGTATCCTCTTCTTTTATTGCCCGCGGGCATATTTATAGGGGGCAAAAGTTTGCCCGACGAGCAAACTAGTACGGGTATAGAGGAGCTCTGCTCATACCCATTCCGTCTGATTACCTGCCACCTTCTACTGACATATGGGCTACAATAGACGCCTAGTTGGCCCTAGATCTCCAATTTGTAGTGTCTCATATTAGCAATTTGTGATTAGTGATGTCGTGATGGACGATTGTGATGTGTGTGATGACTAATGAATTATTTCTATTTTAATTTTTGAACTCGAGCATATGTGATGACTGATGAACTATTACCATTTTAATTATTGAATTTGAGCATATGTGTGTCTTTTGTCTGCATATGTTATTTTAATTCTTATTCCCATATGCATTTAAAATTTTAAATAATTGATAATCATTTTTCAATCCCATAATGTAGCTGATTCCCACAATTTCATTAAATTGATTGTATCAGTATCATAACTCATTAGCTCTTAGTGCTTTTTGGTTGGAATGATTATTGATGGTGGTGGATAAACGAGTATGCCTGTGGGTATCGGGTACCCGTAGATGATGGGTATGGACGAGATTCTTCGCCCGTCACCCGTGAGGGAGATTTTAGCTGACACACATGAGTATAAACGAGCACTATCCATATCCACCGCACCCAATTGTCAGAGCCTACGCAAATAATTATAGCATGAGCAGTGGACGCGTGTGCTTGTATGCGTCCTCGTTGTGCGCTCTCTAAAAAAGTGCTTAAGTACGGTATATATTTGTCATTGAGTTTGCTTAATATATGTGTATATCTAAGTGATGATAAAAAAACTCTTCAAATATGATCGTAAGAACTCAAATCTCAACAGTTTGACCAAATCCCGCCAACTAATTGCTGGTTGGGTTATTTGTCCATTTTATGAGATGTGATCCGATGAATTTGTGTGTTTGCATGTTTAGTAGATCTTTAACAGGTATATAATATATACTAGTAGGATGCCCGTGCGTTGTGTGTTTGCATGTTTGGTAGATCTTTAACAGTTATATAATATATACTAGTAGGATGCCCGTGCATTACAACGGAATCCAAAAAGAATGATACATATTAGTAGAAAGGATCCTAAGCCATACAATTAAATACAATTTTCTTTCGTATACACATCAAGTAGAGCACATCTCGATAAGCTAGTAAATAAATCATATTATAAACAAATATTTTATGTTGAGTCTCGTCCAACATGAATATAAATAAAATATCTTTCAGTTGTATTATAAGATATCTGTTATAAGATACAACTGCGAGCGCTCGCACCACCAACTTGCCTCCACGCTGATGCCAATCCTTCTCCTCGCAACTCATAAAGGGCGGATGTTGGGGGTGATGGTGAAGAAGGAGAATCAAGAGTGGGAGGCGGTGAGATTTGAGCGGGAGAGTTGAGCACGTCAGATCGAGGGAGGAGGTGGTGCGGCGTCGAGGTGGTTTGAGATGGAAGACGTCGTGGCTAGAACGGTTCGGGCCGTGTAAGCCTGTGCGAAGATGAGAGGAAGGGGCGGGAAGATCAGGTTAAATCCTCTTCCATCTCAGTTGTTTCTGCTAGATTCAATAGCTCAGGTGTTCCAGAGGAAACCAAATGACCGTCATCAACTTCTAATTAGAAGTGGTATATACTGTAAACTAAAGACACACGTAATAAGTAATCAAAGAGATACAATTAGAAATATGCACTTACTGACTACGTCGATACAAATCAGAAAAGGGCTATGCGTTACCAACTGGGTGCAGCGCCAATCTTCTTGACATGAGCAATCAACAGCAGCTTGTCCAAGATCTCGTCGGGAGTGAAGGATCTCGATGAAGCCGTCTCACCGCGTGGCTCCGAGAAGACGTCGTCGAGGAATAACAGGTTCGAGCGATCACACTGTGTGTTGCCCAGAAACCTCTAGACTACCCCTGTGCAGGGACTCACGCGGACAAGGCTCGGAGACACACCGCTAACCGAGTTGCCGTTGCACGACAAGCAGCTCGGCTGACTCGGTTCAGATCGTGGCGCAGCACAATGGCAGAATATGAAGATTAAGGAAGAAGTTCAGTCGTGTATTTCTCTGTCTCTCTCAAAGACGTCTCCCAACGCTCTATACAGAGCCTTGTCCATATACTTAGAAGCCCACGACCACGCTCCAACGACTCGCTACTTCACTACTTGATTCTCGGATCGAATCTGCGTAGGACGCCGCCGCCGAACGGCCCACGCACGTACAAACGTCCTCAACGAAGGAAGCGGTCACAGATAGAAAGAAATTAGTATGGTTTCAGAGTACGCCTCCATCTTAATCATTCGTGCTAGATCCAACGGATTAAATGTTCTGAAGGAGAACGGACGACCGTCACCAACTCCTAATTAGAAGTAGTAGAGATAAACAAGGGCAGACCTATCGGAGATGAGTCGGGTCTGGAGCCAGTGGCGGACGCACGGGGGATTCGCGAGGGGGCTAGTGCACCCCTTCTGCCCGTCGTACCCCCGAACCACATAGCAAGCATGCTCCATTTTTATAGGGCTTTGTGTCGGAGCACCGGCTGCAGCTGCAGACTGAGGAGGATGCCTGGACGGGAGGAGGCAGGGGAGCGGGAGCTAAGCCAGAGAAGAGGTCAGTTTGGTTTGATCGTTCACTCGTCTGGGTGTGGTTGCACCAAATCACACAACACAAGCCAAATAGAATCGAACCCAAACTCAAATTAATCCACATTCCCGTTCCCCAATTCTCAGATCCGAAATCCCTAATTGAGCGAGAGCCGAGAGGACTCACCGGGTGCGCTGCCGAGCTGGGTGTTGGTGCATGAGGTGCGCTGCCGCCCGCCGAGCCGGTGGACGAGTCGAGGAGGGGCGACGCGTCGCGGCGTCAGCTACCACCCGTCGGGTGGACTGTGGAGGGGCCGAGGAGGGCTGGCTGGCCGCCGAGGCACCGACTGGCCATCTGGGTGGCGCCGCGGCAGGGCAGGGGCGTGGGGCCGTGAGGGACTGAGGGGTGGATCGGAAAAAAAGGAGTTCAGAAGGATACTACAGTAAATTCTCCAAGTATTCCTGCAATTTTTCATTAAAAAAAATAAAAATTCACTATGCGTTGCAGAACATAAACAAATTTGTAGTGCGTCGCAAAAACAACCATTTTGGGACAAACAGACAGCCAGGGCATTTTTTTGCTTTGCGCACTCCCGACGCGCTGGATTTTATTTTGCACGGTGGAAAATTGGAATGTTTATTAGATATTATATTTTCTTACCCTATTTGCAAAAATATTACGGGTTTACTCCACTGAATTTTCGGAATTTCGTCGCGACCATAGCTATTTCTGAAAAAAAATTATACGTAGAAGGCTAATACACTAAAAAATTCGCAGTTGATGTCATCTGTGGCAAAATATTTTTTTTTCCAATCGGAGTCCTGGACCACTGAAATATTTTTTCGTTGGAAAAATTTCTCCGATTCAAAGCCTTTGCGCCACGACCGCTAAATAACATTCTGCGATTTCTGCGAAGGGAAAAAAAAAAAAAAAAAAAAAAGCCGCGCGAATCCTACTGTCACCAACCGCTAAAAATTGCGGAATCTACCGGTTGGAGACCTCTGGAATTTTTTTTTCAAATTTTAGCGCTGAACCGTCCGGATAATTGAAAAAAAAAATGCTGTGGATTAAATCCGCGGGAAATTACTAAAAAATATTTCAATTCTTCACCTCCGCTGAAAAGTACCAGTTCCATAATTTTATCCGAAGTACGGCTAATTGCGAAAAAGTAAAAGTTTCACTGTCTGGAGCCAATGCTATTACTGACGAGACCTTTAGTACTACATATTAGCATTATATTATAAACATTACATGTGGCGTGAGTGAGAGAGATCTGTCCGAATTGTCCCGCACTATTCTGACGGAATGGACGCACGCCGTGTCGTTTCACCTGTCACGTAAACCCGATCAAAAGATGCATCCAAGCGGCGCACTAAAATTCAAGACGGAGGACGTAGGCGTGGAAGCCAAGGGGGATGAAGCTACACGGCTTCGCTTTCGAAGCTCCACGGGCGATGAAGGAGTTCGTCGTCCGTGACGACGACATAATAGCCACTGGCGGAACAAGTGTCTCGGCCTCCCATGGCCCCGCGGCTCATCTTCGTCCTGCTCTGCTTCTTCTCCGCTCTGCCACGCTGCACCCGCCTCGCCTCCGCCGCGGCCCCGACGGTGGTCGCCAGCATCCCGGGCTTCGACGGCGCCCTCCCTTCCCGCCTAGAGACCGGGTGCGTCTGTCCATTACATTTCTCTCGCTCATCACGCCATTGCGGTCTTTGCCCTGCATCGATCGCTAAAGGGTTGCGTGTGTTTCTTCTGCCTTCTTGATTAGGTACGTGAGCGTTGACGAGGAGAATGGGGCGGAGCTGTTCTACTACTTCATCGAGTCGGAGGGCGACCCCGGCCGCGACCCCGTCCTCCTCTGGCTCACCGGCGGCGACCGCTGCACGGTGCTCAGCGCGCTGCTGTTCGAGATCGGTGAGTGATTCCATGCGCTCGTCTCTCAGTGACTTGCAGACGTACTGACCTGAACCTCTGTTTGCAATGGCAGGCCCGCTGAAACTCGTCGTAGAGCCCTACAACGGCAGCCTACCACGGCTGCGGTACCATCCGTACTCCTGGACCAAGGTTGCAAACGTCCTGTTCGTCGATTCGCCGGTCGGCGCCGGGTTCTCCTTCTCCCGGAACCCCAAAGGCTATGACGTTGGGGACATAACTGCTTCTCTGCAGCTCAAGAAATTTCTCACCAAGGTAATATAGAAGCAATACTTCCTGCTTCTTTGTGACCGGATACTACGCGTTTTTCTTGATTTCATTGTCGGTACCTGGTCAGTTAGGACTTATGTCTTGATCATTTGGTTCAGTGGTTCAGCGAGCATCCGGATCACCACGCAAATCCTTTCTACATCGGAGGAGACTCCTACGGTGGAATGATCGTTCCATTCCTCGCGCAGAAGATCTCAGAAGGTATTACTATGGTAAATCTTGTCGAGTTTTGTACTTTCATTCAACAATCAGTTCACGAAAAAGTTTTAGCTGTTTTATCAAAGATGGATAATCTATTCGTACTTCAAACACTACTCTGTTTTCAGATATCGAAGCCAGACTGAGGCCGACTCTTAATCTGAAGGTACTCTAATCTTTTCGCAATATCGATGAAGTTATAGGTATTGATATTAGTAACAACTGAAATACCACAATATCAATCTCCCATGTACATGTAACTATAGTTGCTGTATGATCGAAACACATTTATGTTCATTAATTTGTATTTGGGATGATGATCAGGGATATCTGGTAGGTAACCCGGGTACAGGTGAAAGCATTGACTTTGATTCGAGAGTGCCATATGCTCATGGAGTTGGAATCATTTCAGATCAATTGTACGAGGTGATTAATTAAACATGCTTCCAACACTTGCTCAATCACCTGCAATTAATAACTTTTGAAGATTCCTTCTCCATGTACTTGCATGTAATCGATCTTAAGACGATAATGGAGCACTGCCAAGGGGAGGTTTATAGCAAGCCCAAGAATGTGATTTGTGCTCAAGCGTTGGACAGGTTCAACAAAGTAAGGAGACAAGTACTCTGAAGCTAGGTCCTTTATAGCAACAACCAGAAGAATTTTGAAGGAACAACTATATTTCCTACAAAAATTCCTGTGTCCCGAACCCTAATTGATGTTTCCATGCAGTTGCTTGATGAAAGTTCAATGGCACACATTTTGTATAACAAGTGCATTTATGTGTCTCCCGGACCAAACGATGGGACTACAGAGAGAAAGATCCTAAAGGAGGAAAATGGAGTACTAAGACGTCCACCACCTCGTCCTCCGATGGATTGTGTTGTATGTCGACCTTAATTAACTCCATTGCATTTGTAGCACTACAGACCATTTTATTAGTCAGGATAATCTGATAATGTAGCCATTTTAGTAATTAAAAAGTGTATATTATTATTTACATCTAATCCACCTTTTGATTTATAAGGTAATATTTTGACCGAGTTGAAAGACTATAGAGCTCACGAGACAAAAAGGAAACATCAAAGTAAAATGAGTCCAATATATCCATTGTACATATTTAGAAGTCATGGGAACAAAAGATAATTTCTAGCGTGAATGGCTACTCATAAATCCTGAAAAGTCATGGACGATAAATGAAAGCAAAAGAGAAATAAATATCGATAAATTTGCACGACACTTTATATTTTGAAACAAGATTGTAAGCATACTATTCCTTGTATTTTGAAAACTTTCAGGTCCTGATAAAAGCAGTTTAGTACGATTGCTGCATCATCAAAAGTTGTGCCTAAATCTGGTTCAAATTTCTTCCATTTACAGACCTATGGCAACTATCTGTCATATTTTTGGGCTAACAACAACATAACAAGAGAAACTCTTGGGATCAAGAAGGTAAATTAATATATTTTCTCTTCGCGAGGTAATTTTTCACTTGCAATATACTCCCTCCGCTTCCGAATACATATCATTCTAGCTTTCAAATTTTATTTCTAAATATATGTCACTCTATAATTTTAGCGTGACTTTTTGCCATATTTTCCCTTATATACATCTCCTATTTAGCTATTTTCAATGTCATTTACTACCTGGACTAGAGTACAACACACTATCCAAAGAAATAATGAAGTGGGGTAATGTTATCTTTTATAGATATGTCTTGGTGGAAGTGCAAAAACTTAGAATGACATATATTCAGGAACGGAAGGAGTACATCGAAAGTTTAACCCTGCTCTTATGCCTTTATACGGTAATAACTCAGGGGAGTGTGGACGAGTGGGTGCGGTGCCATGATGGAGATCTACCTTATTCCATGGACATCAAAAGCAGCATAAAGTACCATCGTAATCTTACGTCAAAAGGTTATCGTGCCTTGGTATACAGGTAATTATTAGGACCTTATATCTTATAATAAATATTTACTTTGATATATGAAAGTGTGTGGTTACATATACAAGTAATACTATTTACGATTATTTTATTTGTTGTACATAAAAAATATAAATGTGCCTATGACTGAGCATAGTTTATTAAAATAACATCAGTATTGCCTCACTAAGAGGTATTGCAACAGTAGCTTATATGCTCTAACTTAATTGCAACGCTGCCAGTAACTCTTCACCATATGTCAATATGGCTGCAAAACCGGGGGTATTCATGCCCTTTTTAAATGGCAATACTACGGCCGAATGTTAAACAAATTACATACGTAATTATTACACAATTATTTTAATCATTGTGTAACAGCAAAAATAATAATACTTTCAATTTAACGGATGATTATTGTGATTCAACAGTACCTCCCATATATTTCAAAATACAAATTGGTTGTGCAAAATGATTAATAGAAACTAAGTTTTAGGGATCTAATTAGCACTTACCTACAAATTAACTAAGTTGATTTTCAACTTTAGATACTCAAATATCATCCCACTTGTACTTTTGTAATTATTTTATGATTTCAATGCTTACGACATCTATTTTCTCTATCGTGACTAGTGAATGATGTTGCCATTTGCATAGGGGAAACCGATGATAGTTGTTGATAGTATTACCATTTGGCCCAGGGATATCGTACTCCAATGTTGCTAATTGACATGTGGAGTTACTTATGTCGTTCTAGAACTTTTAAGTTGGATTTTTTTTTGGTTTTCTAACTTATTATCTCTCTTCATATTCCTGCGTAAATATAGTGGAGACCATGATGCTCTTGTACCATTTCTGGGTACTCAGGCCTGGGTGAGATCACTCAACTTCCCCATTGTGGATGACTGGAGGGCTTGGCATCTTGATGGCCAGTCTGCTGGGTGAGATTATATATATAAGACTAGTTAGATAGTTCCATTATTTGTTTACATAACAAAAGGTGTGACTTACCGATATGTGAGTATATAAACTGCTTTAAATAACTACACTTATATTTTGAAATGTAATTGATCTGCAGATTTACCATAGCATATGCAAACAACTTGACCTTCGCGACTGTAAAGGTAACATTGCATATTTGTATCTTTTCATTTGCTTTGGTTCATAGTTGTTCCCTAAGATTGCAAATTCCGACGGCATACGAATCCCAAGTGGTAACAAGGATTTGTGATGCTTTCGGGTTTTGGAGATATTTGATGCTACTTTGAAGGTAGGTTCTAGTGCCATTTTCAGTCCGAGACAGTGAAATTTTAGAAACATAAAAAACACTTTTAACTGAAAGCAAGTCCAGAATTGGCCAATTACCAATTTTCCCATCATAGAGATTTGGGATTGTTCTCGAATTGTTCAACTGAATCCTTTTTACTTCACAGCTGATGTGAACACACAAGCAACAGTTTGATTATGCATAATATAATTGCAAATAGCAACATGTTGTTCCATTTAACCACAGGGTGGTGGACACACTGCACCGGAGTACCAGCCGGAGAGATGCCTCGCCATGTTCAAGCGTTGGATTTCCAATGAACCACTTTGATTAATGATTATGTTAGTCACACACATGATGTTGGAGTAAAACATTTCATGAGGATGTGGATTCTGGTGTTATAACTTGCATGGACAATGTGGTTGAGGAATCCGTGTGACTTTGTGTAAAAGGTACTACGGAAATCAATTAAATTTGTCGAGATTTCGATGGCACGGTTCAGGTTGTTGATACCAACCCACAACCAGGGCTTTGGAAACCGAAATTGGACCCAAAACTAGAGGGGGCCAGTTCTGTTTTCTCACTGAAAACTGGCCTTTTGGGGCATTTTAAAATTATGAATGAAGAATGGTTGTTTGTTTAATTTTTAAATTCCAAATGTTTGCTAGTAATTAAAATGCTCATTTGCAATCAACCTCTACGCGAATTAAGGGTTTTAAGGGTGAACCGGGACAACCAAAACAGGGGTTCCATAAACCAAAACCCGGCAAGTTCCGGTTTTTCGGCCGATAGCTGGCCTGTTCATAACCACAGCACCAAGGGTCCCAATCATGGCATTGTTATACCATAAAAATAATGAAATTGCTTCCTATTGTAAAATGCAAGTTCTTACTGACATATGTAGCCGAGGGGTTGTCATAATTAAGTAATTAGAAATTAGGTAAATACTAACCCCATGCTGCACCATGTTTAATTGCTCCTCTACTCATGTTGCCCAGTTTCAATTGTTACGCTGCTCATGGTGCCCCCATCTGAAATTGTTGAGCTGTTTCCATTGACTAGTCCTATTAGAAATCAGTACGAAAAAACCCCCACAGAGGGATGCTATATTTATAGAGGCGTTTTTTCTTCTTCTAATTTTATATTGTAGGGGGATATATTTGTAAGTGGCGTGGTGGTGTGATACGGCCCAACTAGGTTAAACCTTAATTAAACCTGAATTGATGTGCGATTTTCCCTATTGTTCACGGCACCAAGAAAATTAGCAGCTTCAACAATAGATAATTATCTCGGTTTAAGCAACTACGCAATGACCAGATGCACAATTACTACACTCTTAACTCAAAAAACATCAGCTCATATGTTATATATCTTCCTTGGTTCACAAGTAGCACAAATTGATAAGTACTGCTCTCCACTAGTGCAAAGAATCAACTAGAGAGCTTGCAGACTTCATACAACTCAAAAGTAGTAGAGTAGCAGCAGGTAAGTAGCACGATCGCTAAAGTAGATGTAAAACCGAAAGAAAGATTCCACAAATCAATCTGTAGGCATCCAGTTGCAAAGGGAATAAAGAGATTCCATGCTAATTCGATGTATAGAACCTAGTTGCCAGAAACGCGGTCCTAGTTGCAGTAAGGGATTCGGGTTGATCACCTTTATTCTAATTTTCATTACGAACTCTAATCCCGTGCTCTAAACGAGCTCGGATTCAACGAATCTGGCTCGCGATTCGTGGGGTAACCGTGAATCAAAACGTCCTGCTTAACAGCTTGAGTTTTCTGCTTCGGCTCTAAATCCAGAAGTCCCTGGCTTAATTCTGCTGGTGTACATGCACACGCGCCCGCTGCATTGCCATGCTCTACACCAGAATACTCAAGCACAGCCATCTTTGTTTCATGCTCTGCTTTGGACAACATGCATGGAAAACCCCTGCAGTCATACCAGCAACGTCACTACCAGATCCTCATGCTTTTTTCCGACGGCTAGAAATCATCAGGGAAAGCTAGAAAACCGTCAGGAGTACGCTGTCAGGATTGGAGTGTCAGGAAAGCTCTTGCTTTCACGATGGGAATCGTGGCTGCCCCTCCGCCTCGCGCACCACCGCCAACCATCGCGAGCCTGCTCCGCTTTCTAGTCTACCACTGCCTAAATGCAAATTGTGTAACCACTTGCTGTGCATAGTTGATACAGATCTGGATCTAGTTTTCTCAGATCTAGGAGGGGGTGAAACAAGGCAGAGTTTGATGGCTTTGGAGGTAGAGAGGATGTGGCCGGATGTGGGGGAAGGATATAGGAAAAAGGTGTGTTTGGAGGAGATGGGTGTGAGGACGAGGTGGCTGGACGCGGTACAAGTTTGGTACGATGCAGTCGAAGCTATTGTTGGTGGCCAGAGCTGGTGGAGGTGGCGGGATTGGTGCAAGATTAGTGGGTTAAGGAAGCGCGCGAGGGTTTGTTGCGAGGGTGTAAAGGGAGGAGGATTTCCCAGACTGCACATTTTTTTCATTCTCCCTCGTAATCTTTCCTGGCGGATCACGGATCCCCCTCAGCGAAAAATCGTTTATGTTGGTCGTATCTGGAACCGTCAGGTTTGTCTTTGCCATTCGCGTTAGATATATATATGAAACCGTCCGGGTTGCTCAATTTTTCCTGACGGAGGCTTCGTGGCCACGAGAATTTCTGTACCTTCCAGTGGAAACTGTTTTTTTTTGGCAGTGAACTGCACGATAAGAACTGAACTGAAGCAATCTGAGCCATCCATTTTCAAATCTAACAGCTCGTATCGACTGCTACAGTACCCCAAAACAGGCGTAAGTTGCAGTTAAAGTAGTATCTGAACAGGAACCAGATCCTTCTTTTCTTGTGCTACCTGACCATGCTCCCTCTCAGCCGTATCACGTCTTGCAACTTGTAAAACAGTGGTATCATACTAATCATCCCTTTATTATACCCAGAAGAATCGCCGGCCTAAGCGCTTTGAGCTGCGGCTTGGCTTACGGCTAGAGCCGGCTCGAGCCGCGAGCCGAACCGATTCTCAAAAAACTCCTCATAAATTTTTTTTACGTTTAGGTTCTCCTGGCTATTTTTTTCGAAGAGGAGGATCTCAAATAAATGCCAAAAAAGTGTAATTACGTTTAGATCGTTTTTCCTAGATAGATAAAAAAAGTTTAATTGCGTTTAGATCATTTTTTCCATTTTTTACGAAAAGGATCTTTTGTTTATGTGAAATCACGGATCCTTCGTGAAAGGACTCCGAATAAATGCGAAAAAAACGGAAATACATTTATATATTTTCAACCGTTTCGCGCGTTTTCTCGATTTTCTCGTGTTTAGATTGTTTTTCCCAGATAGATACAAAAAAAGTTTAATTGCGTTCAGATCATTTTTTCCGTTTTTTACGAAAAAAGACCTCTTGTTTACATAAAATCGCGGATCCTTCATGAGAGGATCCTGAATAAATGCGAAAAAATCGCAAATATGTTTATATCTTTTCAATTGTTTCACATGTTTTCTTAATTTACTCACATAAAGACGGTTACGACGTGACACGTCACATTCGCTTATCTAGTTTTATACTAACTTTCCAGCGCTCCCATGAGCCGATGCAAGTCGGGGCAACCCACACAACGCCACACCGGATTGGCCCAGTGCGCACCCGGAGCCGGAGGCGACAAGGGGACACGAAGCGACGCATCATTTAGGCTTTGGCTTAATGCGCTTGGGGTACATGGCAAGCCCAAGGTTTTAAATGCCGTTTTTCGCGGTTTCACGATTAAGTTCTAAAAAAAAAGCTACGGTAGTTATTGTGAAAGCTATTATCCATGGTGTTTTCAATATATATATATATATAGTCCAACATCAACAAATAAGGCAATACATGTCAAAGATCATAACATATAACTATATCATAATGTTCTTGACAACAAATACTTAATCGCTAATAAATATGAACGCTAGATTTTGTTTTTGAAAATTAGCTAGGAGCTCTAGTATTCAATTCACTAAATAAGGAGAACAACTACCGTTGTACAGACACATACACACACGTACCCGCGCACCCGTGCTTGCACTCAGCGCCGCGCGCGCTCGTGTCGAGCGGCGCTCAAATGCGGGCGGGGCACGCGTCATACGCTTCCACCAATCGAGCAAGGCTAGCTTGGCCCGCAAAGCTGGATTATTGAAAAGGGATGAGATGATGTTTTTTACTAGACTTTTTCGCAGGCTTACAAGAGATGCATTTGAGCTTTCTAGGTAATGTTGGATTTTAAAATAGACTCAATGTTTTAGCCTATGGGTACCTACGTAGGATAGTGGAGTTATCGCTAGCTGCAAGTTATGGCATATAGTAGAGCTATTGCCAACTAGAGCGCTAGTAACAAATATAGTGGAACATTGACCCGTAGCTTCATATTTAGAGTCTAAAAAAAGCTATAACATACCAATTTAGAACTCTAGATAAGACGTGCGAACGATGATGTGTCAACCAAACCACGGTAGTCCTCGCTCAACACAAATAGATGAAAATGATCTTGAAATGTCCTAATGTTGGAGGGTAAGAACATAATTTCCCTCATCCTTCCTCCCACTCTATAAAGGTGTGTTTGGTTGGTGGGATGAAGTTGAATGGAATGGGATGGTTACGTACCATTTGTTTCAATTGTTTTGGGTGAATAAAATGGTTTAACATCTATAAGGAATATTTCTCAAATTTGTATCCCTCCATCTATGATGAGATGGTTTCATTCAAACAGTCAAATACATGGATAACTTCTTTCTTGAACCATCTCATACATGTACCACTTGGTACAAGTAACTAAACACATCCTAAATAGGGATTCGTGTAAGTGCATGAGAGAGGCCACTTGTAGTTCCATACATACTTAGCAATACAATCGAGTTAGCTCTTAGCATTGCTTGTGCATCGATTCCTACTGTCATGTCCCCGATGGTCAAAGTAGCCAACTGAGGGTATCGATAAATCTACTATTTAGTCTCATATCTACAATACTAACCTTTCCCTATTGTTCAGAATTTCAATTTGGTGATGTCGTGTGTAAATACTCATCTCCAGCCTCCTGAATCAAAATAAAGCATTATCTAATTATAGTACACGCATAGCTCAAAATCCAGATGAAATTTTAGAAATTTTGTCTAAGATTTTGGATTTCGGCCGGTGATGAGATTCAAAATCCCGGCTGGATAAAAAAAATTCAAATAGCTACAATATTTCAGAAATTTAGCCAAAATCTCAGGTTTTTTGACCGGATTTTGACCGAATTTGGGTTAATAACCCTTAAGAATATCATATTATATGAAAAATTATTAAAAATCAAAATTTTGAAACGTTTTATAAAATAACAGAAACACTATTAGATTTTTTAAAAATTGTACAAGCTTGATCGTACTCTAATAAATTCATGGTGCCATATTTAGAAGCCTAGGATCATACATAAAAATTTCAAAAAGAATTTAACTTAATTTGTTATATTTAAAAATTCAAAAATATAATGAACATTGTTGAGACAGTAACCATGTCAGAATTTTATAAATTCGCTTGAGTGTGATTATGATCCAAAATGTTTAGGAGAGCTTAATAATTGCCTTATCGCTGCTCTATATAAGTTTCAAAAATTTTAACCTTGTTTTAGTTGCTCAATCAAATCTATGGAAGTAATAAATGTAGCATTATAAGGATTTTATCAAGATAGTAGCACTATCACAATTTTTTATTGAAACTTCCTCAAGGTTGATTATCATATGAAAATTTTATGTAAATGTTAGTGATGCATTAGGACTATCCACAATTGTTTTTGAAATTTTCTAACGTGTTTTGAACTATTTTTCATTCGGTTGAAATTTGCCGATCAGCCTTCAGTAGCACTATCCGAATTTCTAAAAATTCCTCAGACTTGATCATCATCTGAAAAATTTATGGGAACATTAATTATACATCACGACCATCCACAAAAGTTTTCAAATTTTATAATGTGGTTTGCACCATTTTCCATTCAGTTGAAATTTGCCGATCAGCCTTTTATCAGGATAGTAGCACTGTCAGAATTTTTTAAAATTCCTCAGGCTTTATCATCATCTGCATTTTTTATTCAAATATTATTGATATGTCCTAACCATCCACAAAAATTTTCAAAATTGTTTAACATCGTTTTGATTATTTTTCACTCGGTTGAATATTGCCGAGATTTCGTCAATTTGAAAATTTCGGTTCAAAAATTCTGGATTTCAAATTTACTTTTTAAAATTTGACCGAATTTCATTTGAAATTTTGAGATTTTGCTGAAATGTCGGATTTCACCTACCTCCAAGACGTGAACCGAAAACGAAATTTCAAACCCTGTACACGTGTATGCACAGAACATGGGAAATGCTTACCCGTGAGGCTACAGAAGCCTTCGCAAATTGCTAGCCTTTTTATGTACTAGATAATTGACCATGGCATGCCACGTCGCGACCGTCGATCCCTACGCGAGCAAATCAAGAAAACGTGAGATTGCCACTCCCCCATGCGAGAAAATCGAGGAAACACGCGAAACGGCTGAAAGGATACAAACGTAATTGCGTTTTTTTCGCATTTATTCGGCAGAACGGTTGAAAGGATATAAATGCATCTGCGTTTTTTTTTGCATTTACTCGGGTATTTGCGTTTTTTTGCACTTATTCAGGGTCCTCTCACGAAAGATCTGCAATTTCGCTGAAACGAAAGGTCCTCTTAGAAACAAACGGAAAATGGCAAAAAGGACATAAACTCTTTTTTTTTGTTTTCCGGAAAAGGACCTAAATGGATTTTTCTTTCCAAAACCTAACCGTAATGCCAAAAAAAATTGTAAAAAGGACCTAAGCGTAGTATATATATTTTTTTCCATAAAAAGGACCTAACCGTGTTTTTTCCGAAAAAGGACCTAAACGTAAATTTGATTTTCCGAAGAAGGACCTGAGCGTAACGCTTAAAAACGCAAAAAGGACATAAGTGTAATATATTTTTTCAAAAAAGGACCTATATGTAACATTTTTTTCTTAAAAAAGACCTAAATATAAAAAAAAATTGAAAAAGGACTCAAGCGTAATTTTTTTTCAGGCTCGGCTCGAGCCACGAGCCGAGCCGGCGCTCTCCTGCCTCAAACGCATCGGAGGCCGGGAAGTCTCCCAAGTTTAATAGGGGGAGGATTCTCTAAAAAATGCTTAATTATGGTATATATTTGTCGTTGAGCTTGCTTAATATATATGTACATCTAGACTGCATAACTGATGATAAAAAAACTCAACAAATATGATAGTAAGAATTCAAATCTCAACGGGTTGACCAAATCCCGCCAATCAGTTGTTGGTTGAGTTATCTGTCGATTTTGTGAGATTTGATCCGACGAATTTGTGTGTTTGCATGTTTGGTAAATCTTTAAAAATTACTGATCTAAAAACAAGGGATAAAATTCTTATGCAGTCCATATATGAGCTGCAACTTAACCAGACGGTAAGGACATAGATTGTAACTTAATCAGTCCCCAGTCTTTAGCGTCGTCCAATCGAGCCAATGAATCCACGTCGTCCAGCAGTGACTTGCTACGGTATGTTGCTACAGTAGAAATCAGTAAAATATTTTTTTACTAGTGTTATAAAATATCTCGAGTTTACGCGCAAGTGCTTAAATTATAGGTCCAAATAAAACTACATTGGATCTTTTTCGAAAAACAAGAGTGGACATACCGGAGATCAGCTGGATCTAGAGCCACTGCTATGTGGACGTGACTCTTGTGTACCCCTTCCACCCTTACCTATTACCGAGGTACTCTTACTCTTTGTTTGATATTAGCTTTGTGCTCCCTTCGTCCTGAAAAGTAAGAGACAGAAGAAATTTTAGAACAGATTATAGTTTCTACCAAAAGACTCTAATGCCCCTATTTAATACTGTGTCTCTATTAATTGACAACATGTATGTATTAATTAATCACGATTATAGGGAATGACCTGCCGCGTTTTTGTTTTGGAATATGTGTGGTCGCATGTATCTGCGTGCATCTGCATGCATAGTCATAATTTGAGAGCACAATTTAAGGGAGAGAGCTCTTAATCCCTAATATTTGAGGACACAATTTAAAACTTTTCTCCTTTACTTTCAAGGACGGAGGAAGTATCATATAAGCATCTTCTAAATTTTACTGGCGTGGCCGTTCCTATCTAAAACGAAGAAATTATCCAGTGTGTTTAGTGGACACGCGTGCACACGTGGCGTGAGTGAAGCGTGCTGTGCATCCTCGTACGTTCTTGGAAAAGAGAGAGAGACCTGTCCGAATTGTCCCAATCTATTCGGACGGAAGCCACGCCTGTCACCAAACGTCGTAACCCAATCAAGAGACGCGTCCAAGCGGCGCACTAAACTAAGCACTGTTTAGTAGAGTTAGACCTAGCTTCATCTTAGATCTAAAATTTATAGATTAAAATAAAGTAAATTAAATTTATAATTTTAATCTAAAATGTAAATATAATGATTTATCTAAACACTCTTAGGCCTTGTTTGTTTCGACTTATGCTTTTTGACTTTTAGCTTAACGAGCTTTCAAGCCGTCTGCTTTTAAGCCAAGACATGTTGTTTAGTATTTTAACTTTTTGATGGGTTGGATGGTGTAGCTTATTTCTAGAAAGTTTAAAATACCCTTTAAGGTTGTAAGGATTTTTCTTATGTACTGATTTATCTAATACAAATGTTTCATACTTTTTTCACCGAATGTCGTATTGAAAAACATAGATTAATCTTGAGATCAAACTTCATTCTGAGCATAATTATTTATCAACTTGAAACTCTTACTACATGGCAAATTTAAACTCTTCTTAGACTAAAAATAGCATAACAACCTTGAACTCTCGTCAAACTAAATAAAAACATATATTGAGGGGCTCGATGAGGTAGATACGGTTGCCTCTTGCCATGCCAGATCCGATCACCTCCACCCGTCTCCCATTGTTCCACCCTCGGGTCTGCCCGCCTCCACCCACGCCACGCCGAATCTGACTGCTTCCCGCCGTGCTACGACCGGATCCGTTCAGCTTCACTTGCGTCACGCCCGAACCCTGTAGCCTCCCGTTGCTCCAAACTCGGGTTCGACCATCTCAATCCAGGTCGCGCCGGATCCGGGTCGGTGGAGAAGGAGACTGGGGACAGCGGAGGAGAGAGGAGGTCAAGAACAGTAAAGATCGGAGCGACAGAGAGAGAAGGCATGTTGCACAGAGGAGCGAGAGAAGACGAGGAGAAATGAGGAGATGGGAGAATGATTCATCAGTTTATGTATGATGATATTTAGTGAGTAATTTTGGGGACTTCCAGTGGCAAAGAGTTATTTCATCCAAAAAAACATATCTCACCAGACTTTTAGCTTATAGTTATATAGAGGCTTTTGATTTTTTTTAAGCCTGGTTTAAAAGTCAGTCGTTTGTTTCGGCTTTGGTTTTTCTACTTTAAAGCGAGTGAAAAAACCGAAACAAACAGGATCTTAATATACCTATAGCTTCAGTTTTACGGATCTGATGAAGCTAAAGATGCACAAAAAATATAGTAGAGTTGGAGCTGTATCAACATAGCCAAAATTCAAGACGGAGGACGTAGGCGTGGAAGCCAGGTGGATGAAGCTACACGGCTTCGCTTTCGAAGCTCCACGGGTGACGAAACGAGTTCGTCGTCCGTGACGAAATTTGCAAGCTGACGGCATAATAGCCACTGGTGGAAGAAGTGTCTCGGCCTCCCATGGCCCCGCGGCTCATCTTCGTCCTGCTCTGCTTCTTCTCCGCTCTGCCACGCTGCACCCGCCTCGCCTCCGCCGCGGCCCCGACGGTGGTCGCCAGCATCCCGGGCTTCGACGGCGCCCTCCCTTCCCGCCTAGAGACCGGGTGCGTCTGTCCATTACATTTCTCTCGCTCATCACGCCATTGCGGTCTTTGCCCTGCATCGATCGCTAAAGGGATGCGTGTGTTTCTTCTGCCTTCTTGATTAGGTACGTGAGCGTTGACGAGGAGAATGGGGCGGAGCTGTTCTACTACTTCATCGAGTCGGAGGGCGACCCCGGCCGCGACCCCGTCCTCCTCTGGCTCACCGGCGGCGACCGCTGCACGGTGCTCAGCGCGCTGCTGTTCGAGATCGGTGAGTGATTCCATGCGCTCGTCTCTCAGTGACTTGCAGACGTACTGACCTGAACCTCTGTTTGCAATGGCAGGCCCGCTGAAACTCGTCGTAGAGCCCTACAACGGCAGCCTACCACGGCTGCGGTACCATCCGTACTCCTGGACCAAGGTTGCAAACGTCCTGTTCGTCGATTCGCCGGTCGGCGCCGGGTTCTCCTTCTCCCGGAACCCCAAAGGCTATGACGTTGGGGACATATCTGCTTCTCTGCAGCTCAAGAAATTTCTCACCAAGGTAATATAGAAGCAAAACTTCCTGCTTCTTTGTGACCGGATACTACGCGTTTTTCTTGATCTCTGATAGACCCAAAACAGCGACCAGAGGAGTGTGAATAGAAGTTACATAAAATTTTCTTTCAAAAATTCAAGCTATTTCTCTAGCTAAAGGACTCAACCAAACAGCTCAGCTAGGCCTTTACTAGGCAAGAGTCTAGTGCTCTTGGATGAACAAAAAATCAAATCCCATAAAACTTTGTACACACCTTCCTATTGATGTCAGGAATCTATTACAACCATCTTATCCAACCTTAAATCATTTAGTCTATAACCACTTTAGTCCATAACCGCTTTTGACTGTGACCACTCAAAGCCAGGACCACTCAAGGCCAAGATCAGTCAAAGATCACGATCACTCAAGACCACTCAGAAGTCATAACCACTTACTTAGAGGTCACAACCACTTCCACAGAGGTCACGACAACTTCCTTAGAGGTCTCAGCCACTCCCACAGAGGTTACGACCACCCCCACATAGGTCATGACTACTTTCTTAAGGGCCACGACCACTTCCTTAGAGGTTACAACTACTCAAGACAACTGGAGGACATAACCACTCTAGAGCACTACAACCACTTAACTCAAATTGCTCAAAAACAAAGCAAACTCATTTCAAACTCGAATCTGAGTACCACAAGTTTAAACATAATCAAATACTCATCACAAACATAAGTAGACTACCCCATGGTCTTTTAGTTTCATTGTTGGGACCTGGTCAGTTAGTACTCATGTCTTGATCATTTGGTTCAGTGGTTCACCGAGCATCCGGATCACCTCGCAAATCCTTTCTACATCGGAGGAGACTCCTACGGTGGAAAGATCGTTCCATTCCTCGCGCAGAAGATCTCAGAAGGTATTACTATGGTAAATCTTGTCGAGTTTTGTACTTTCATTCAACAATCAGTTCACGAAAAAGTTTTAGCTGTTTAATCAAAGATGGATAATCTTTTCGTACTTCAAACACGACTCTGTTTTCAGATATCGAAGCCAGACTGAGGCCGACTCTTAATCTGAAGGTACTCTAATCTTTTCGCAATATCGATGAAGTTATAGGTATTGATATTAGTAACAAATGAAATACCACAATATCAATTTCACATGTACTTGTAACTATAGTTGCTTTATGATCGAAACACAAATGTTCATTAATTTGTATTTGGGATGATGATCAGGGATATCTGGTAGGTAACCCGGGTACAGGTGAAAGCATTGATGTTGAATCGAGATTGCCATATGCTCATGGAGTCGGAATCATTTCAGATCAATTGTACGAGGTGATTAATTAAGAGCTCTTTTATAGTACACTAAACGCAATTTGAATCGTTCATCCAATCCAATTGATCAGATTAGCTAGAATTTATTTATACTTCCTCTGGTAGTAGAGTAGTAGAAATACCTTTAACAAATCAACGGTTAGATCTGATTTCTACTACCCATTATATACTACCAGTATAATGCACTGTAAAATTTCTCTTAATTAAACACGCCTCCAACACTTGCTCAATCACCTGCAATTAATTACTTGTGAAGATTCCCTCGTGTGAGGTTAGTTAATCCCTTCTCCGTGTGCTTGCATGTGATCGATCTTAAGACGATAATGGAGCACTGCCGAGGGGAGGTTTATAGCAAGCCCAAGAATGTGATTTGTGCTCAAGCGTTGGACAGGTTCAACAAAGTAAGGAGACAAGTACTCTGAAGTTAGGTCCTGTATAGCAACAACCAGAAGAATTTTGAAGGAACAACTATATTTCCTACAAAAATTCCTGTGTCCCGAACCCTAATTGATGTTTCAATGCAGCTGCTTGATGAAAGTTCAAAGGCACACATTTTGTATAACAAGTGCATTTATGTGTCTCCCGGACCAAACGATGGGACTACAGACAGAAAGATCCTGAAGGAGGAAAATGGAGAACTAAAACGTCCGCCACCTCGTCCTCCAATGGATTGTGATGTAAGTCGATCTTAATTAGCTCCATTGTGTTTGTAGCACTGCATATCATTTTATTAGTGAGGATAATTTGATAATGTAGCCATGTTAGTAATCAAAAGTGTATATATTCTTTACTTCTAATCCTCTTGATTTATAAGGTAGTATTCTCACCGAGCTGAAAGACTACAGAGGTAACGAGACAAAAAGAAAACAGCAAAGTAAAATGAATCCAGTATATCCATTGTACATATTTTAGAAATCTTGGGAACAAAAGGTAATTTCTAGCGTGAATGGCTACTCATAAATGCTGAAAAGTTGGTGGAAGATAAATGAAAGCAAAAGAGAGAAATATCGATAAATTTGCTTGACACTTTATATTTTGAAACAAGATTGAAAGCATAGTATACCTTTTATTTTGAAAACTTCCAAGTACAGATAAAGCAGCTTAGTACAATTGCTGCATCATCAAAAGTTGTGTCTAAATCTGGTTCAAATTTCTTCCATACACAGACCTATGAGAACTATCTGTCATATTTTTGGGCTAACAACAACATAACACAAGAAACTCTTGGGATCAAGAAGGTAAATTCATATATTTTCTCTTCGAGAGGTATTTTTTTCACTTGCAATACATTCGCTCTGTTCCCGAATACATGTCATTCTAGTTCTCAATTTTGTTCCTAAATATGTCATTCTACAATTTTGAGGTGACTTTTTACCATTTTCTCTTCTATACCTTCCCCCTTTAGCTATTTTCACTGTCATTTGCTACTATGGACTAGAGTAAAACACATAATCTAAAGATATAATGAAGATAGGTAATACAATCTTTTTTTAGATATGCCTCGGTGGAAGTGTAAGAACCAAAAATGATATGTATTCATGAACGAAGAAAGTACATTGAAAGTTTAACCCTTCTCTTATGCCTTTATATGGTAATAACTCAGGGGAGCGTGGACGAGTGGGTGAGGTGCCATGATGGGGATCTACCTTATTCCAAGGACATCAAAAGCAGCATAAAGTACCATCGTAATCTTACGTCAAAAGGTTACCGTGCCTTAGTATACAGGTAACTATATATTTCAAAATACAAATTGGCTGCGCAAAATGATTAATACAACCTAAGTTTTAGGGATCTAACTATGACATACCTACAAATTAACCAAGTTAATTTTAAACTTTAGATACTCAAATATCATCCCACTGGTACTTCTGTAATTATTTTATGATTTCAGTGCTTATGACATCTATTTTCTCTATCGTGACTAATGACATGTAATATCGCCATCATGCCTAGTGACTGATGTTGCCATTTGAATAGGGGAAACCAACGATAGTTGTTGATAGTATTACCATTTGTCCCAGGGATAACGTACTCCAATGTTGCCCAATTGAAGTGTGGAGTTATAATTTTTGTTAATTAATATATTTTTAAATAATTTCACAAAAATAATACGCCAAAAAAAATATTACAAAAGTTGGCCTATGTCGCCCTTTCAATTGGCGACAAAAGGACATAAGCCTCAGTCTTGTCAACCAAATAAATCCACGACAAAATGATCCACTAGCCAATTCAATCCATAACAAAAGAGACCCCTGTCGCTATTTGAAATAGCGACAGACGTGTATTTTTGTAAAAAAAGATTGGCCTTTTTTGTAAAATTATTTAAAAATGTATTGTTTAAAAAATTATGTGGAGTTACTTATGTCGTTCTAGAACTGTAAATTTCGATTTTTTTTAGTTTTCTAACTTATTATCTCTCTTCGTACTCCCGCGTTAATATAGTGGAGACCATGATGCTGTTGTACCGTTTCCGGGTACTCAGGCCTGGGTGAGATCACTCAACTTCCCCATTGTGGATGACTGGAGGGCTTGGCATCTTGATGGACAGTCTGCTGGGTGAGATTATATATATAAGACTAGTTAGATAGTTCCATCGTTTGTTTACATAACAAAAGGTGTGACTTATGAATATGTGAGTATATAAACTACTTTAAATAACTACACTTATATTTTGAAATGTAATTGATCTGCAGATTTACCATAGCATATGCAAACAACTTGACCTTCGCGACCGTAAAGGTAACAATGCATATATGTATCTTTTCGTTTGCTTTGGTTCATAGTTGTTCCCTAAGGTCCTCTTTGAATGAGTGATAATTTTTTGAAAGGTTTTGAGATTTAGTTTAAATTTGAACTAGATCGTAAAACATTCCAACGAAATACACCTAATCCAAACACCCCTAAGATTGCAAATTCCGACGGCATATGAATCCCAAGTGGTAACAAGGATTTTTTTCAGTCCGAGACAATGAAATTTTGGGAACATAAAAAATACTTCTAAATGAAAGCAACTCCGAAATTGGCGAATTACCAATTTCCCCATCATAGAGATTTGGGATTGTTCTGGAATTGTTCAACTGAACCCTTTTTACTTCACAGCTGATGTGAACACACAAGCAACAGTTTGATTATGCATCATATAATTGCAAATAACAACATATTGTTTCATTTAACCCCAGGGTGGTGGACACACTGCACCGGAGTACCAGCCGGAGCGATGCTTTGCCATGTTCAAGCGTTGGATTTCCAATGAACCACTTTGATTAATGATTATGGTAGTAAAGTAACACACATGACGTTGGAGAAAAACATTTCATGACGATCTGGATTCTGGTGTTATAACTTACATGGACAATGTGGATGAGGAATCCATGTGACTGTGTGTAAAAAGGTACTACAGAAATCAATTAAATTTGTTGAAATTTGGATGGCATGGTTCAGGTTGTTGATACCAACCCACAACCAGGGCTTTGGAAACCGAAAACTGAAAACTGGCCTTTTGGAGCATTTTAAATTTATGAATGAAGAATGTTTGTTTGTTTCATTTTTAAATTCCAAATGTTTGCTAGTAATTAAAACCCTCATTTGCAGTCAACCTCTACGCGAATTAAGGTTTTTAAGGGTGAACCGGGACAACCAAAACTGGGGTTTCATAAACCTAAACCCGCAAGTTCCGGTTTTTCGGCCGATAGCTGCCCTGTTCCTAGAGAGATTAATTTGGTACCCTGTTCATAACCACAGCACCAAGGGTCCCAATCATGGTGAAAGATCGAAAAGGCGACTAGAGGGGGGTGAATAGGAGCCAAATAAAATTTTCAAATAAATTCTCCCCCTAGAAATCAATCCACCAAAAGATCAGAAAGAGAGAACTGAACCATCGATCAGGCAATTTCAAAACAGAGGCTCCGACCGGTTAAGATAGGGTGAGCAAGAAAAAGCTGACTGGTCGGGTAGCTCTGGTCGGATGAACGATCTTATGAACCGGTCGTTAGTAATCTTGGTCGGATGAGCAGATACTCCCGACCAAGTGGTCGGATGAGCGATACTCCCGGCCGGAAGTGGTCGGTGAATGAGAACTCCCGGCCGGAAGTGGTCGGATGAGCGATGTTCGGGTGAGCGATACCCGACCGGATGAGCAAGATACTCCGATTGCGGAGGTCGGTTAAACAATACTCCGATCGCAGAGGTCGGATGAGCAAGATTCGGGTGAATAGTGTTGGAAGAACGATTACTCGACCGGTGAGCGAAGACGCCCGACCTACGAGGTCGGATGAGCGAACTCGGGTGAATAGTGTTCGGATGAGCAGTACTCCCGACCGATGAGCGAGACGCCCGACCTACAGAGGTCGGGTGGGCGATCTCGGTGAATAGTGTTCCCGACCGATGAGCGACGCCCGACCTACGAGGTCGGATGAGCGAAGCTCGGGTGAGCAAGTGTTCGGATGAATAGTGCTCCCGACCCATGAGCGAGACGCCCGACCTACGGAGGTCGGATGAGCGAGACTCGGGTGAGCAGTGTTCGGATGAATAGTGCTCCCGACCAATGAAGCGATGCGGGGTCGGATGAGCAAGTAAAATCAGCACGATCTTAAAAGCAAATCGATGTAACTTTTGATCGGTGATCCAAAAGCAGTGAAAATTGGTGTGCACCTCCCTAAGGATGTCAGAACCTATTTCAATCATCAATCGAAGGAATTGATACCAAGGTTCCGTCCTTTTCGCTTAAACAAATGCAACACCAAAACAGAGTCACAAACACAGACTTCACCCCTAACTTGCTGGTGGGAGTTGATGGTCAGAATATCCTTGGATAACTCTCCACAAATCACAGCAAGTAAGTACACGAAGAAACAACCCTTCAAACAAATAGAAACACTATCTGAAAACTAGTCACAGAAATTGGTTTCTTGCAAAACTGAATAGAAGAGGTTGTAGATTGCCTAGATGATTGGGATATGATCTATAGAAGATTCATCCAGCAATCTTTCATCCTTGGCAACAAGAACCAGAAGCCAATCAGGACTAAAGAACTGCAAGTCACACGTTTACGCACTTCAAGAACACACAGATTTACAAACTTGCAACAAGAATGCAAGGATTGCCTAGATGATTGAAAGCACCGAATCTAGAGAAGAGTTCATCAATCATGAATTTCAACAAAGACTCAGAAGCATGTAGAAGGAGATGAGGCAAATCCAAATTACGTAAAGAAAATTGCAAGTAAGTAAATGCGGAATTTAGATAACAGAATTTAAGTGCGTAATGTAAATACATAAGAGAAATGAAACAAGAATATAAGTGAAGAACATTTCATTTCTGGAAGGGAGGTTTACAAAGCCTCACAACAAAGTGGGCAAAGCTCAAATGAGCAGCAAAAACCTCAAACCTTCAGAGAGGGAAGGCTGCCCTACCCTCTATTTATAGTGACAGGATCAATTCCCACCTTTGGATGTCTGCTTCAATCCTAAGCTAACATCCAAGAGCCAGGATTTGATCCTTACATCATCACTCTCAACAACTCTCAACTACTCACGTAGACTTTCCTCACTGCTCACCCCCAAGGAGACACCCCTCTCCTGTCTATTCATAGCAGCTTGGAACACCTACCACCCTTGGATGAGCCTCTAAACCCTAGAGCACTCCATCAAGGGTGAGATTTTACCCACTCACAAAGCTATGCATGGGCTCACCCAAACCCAACAACACAACGGGTTTTGCACGCTTTTCAACTCACACTAACTTGACCCGCTTCTCTATCTTCCCGACCGCGATCCAACGGTCCTCCTAGATCGAGCAGCTCCAAGTTAGCATCTCATCCATTCCTTTGTCTTCTCGGCTTGCGGCTACTCCTGGCCTCGGTCATCTTTGGCGACACCTTGATCATTTGGACCTCGGCTCTCGGCCTAGTCACGATCCCCTTCGCCTCACCATGACCTAGCTCCAAAGTCCCGCAACCATCATAGACAAGGAAACCACATCACATAGCAATGTCCAACAACACATATCCATCTCAACAGAAGATATACACTATCTTCGACCAAGATAACCCGACCACACGTGGTATGACCACTGGTCTCCATCCCGACCAACCAAGGTCTGACCACTGGTCTCCATCCCGACCAACAATGGTCTGACCACTAGTCTCCATCCCGACCAACAATGGTCTGACCACTGGTCTCCATCCCGACCAACAATGGTCCGACCATCGGTCTCCATCCCGACCACTCAAGGTCCGACCACCGGTCTTCATCCCGACCAACAATGGTCGACCATCGGTCTCCATCCCGACCACTCGAGTCGACCACCGGTCTCCGACCGGCGAGAAACCCGACCACTCGGGTCGACGGACGGTGGTCTCCGACCAGCCCACACCTGAACCTCTGGGTCGGACAACTGGTCTCCGACCAACCAAAGACGACCACTGTGGTCGACGGTAGTCTCCGACCAGCCAAAGCCTGACCTCTCGGTCGGACGACCGACCACTCGGGTCGGACGACCGGTCCGCAACACACCAAAGCCCCGACCACTCGGGTCGGACGACCCGACCACTCGGGTCGGACGACGGTCTCCAACCAAGAACTCAAATTGCTCTAGCTCGAAAAACAATCCAAATCAAACTCAAACTTGAGCACACCAAAGCTAAACCACGGTCAATTACTCATCACCATCGAGGATAGACCTCCACATGGTCTTTCAATCTCCCCTTGATGAGTATATTGACAAACACTAAAAGGCATAAATTTGAGTTTGTAAAGCAATTTGATTGCAAAACCAAACTTGGTCCAGAGAGAAAGATATAAAATCATGACCAAGTTGGCAGTAAGATTTTAGAGCAAGATCATGAAAAGAGCAAGTTTTCTACAAAAGCTCTAAAAATCAATCATAAGTGCCAAATGTGATATGATCCATAAGAGATAGCAAAGATTTACAAAGATCATAAGAGATAGCAAGCTTTCACATTTTTATCTCCCTCTTTTCTACATTTTAAATGATGCCTTTTTTACATTTTCTCCCCCTTTTGGCAATATAGGCATCAAAATGGAATTTTCTCTCTCTTTTTTTTTGTTTGTTTTCTCTCCCTTTATATATGTATGCATGAAATGCATCCTAAGTGAGCTTTGAGAATTATCCAAGTGATCACAATGACAAGATATGACACCAAGCTAGTCAATTTAGAAAATGGTGAACTAGGATGTCTGCAAGAACAAATTCATTTGGCTCACAAGCTTGGTTTACAAGATTTTATTTTAGCAAGATTTGAACAAGTACAAAACTTAGCAAAAGTTTCAAAGCTAGAAGCCAGCACCACTCATAGGATCAAATGGAAAACCTAGAGTTCAACCTACTCAACACTTTGGGGAATCTTGAAGTACATATAGAGTCCTTGAGTTCATTTTCAATTCATGCAAATTCTTCTTCTTTGATATTTTGAAAGACATAGCGGGTGCAAATGTTTGACATTATTTGCATTCTTTACCCACTTATGTTTTTGTTATTTGCATTTCTTAATGGTTGACTCAAGCCATGTTCGATCACCCCAAGAGTAACTCTTAAGAGAATGATCTTGGTCATACACTATATATTCCAAGTTCATCCCAAGTGCAATGGGAGGCGTCTAGAGAATATATAGTGTTGAGTTCAATTTTGCACAAAAAGAGTCAAGTTTTTCTTATTTTAGCATATATGAGCAATTTTGAAGGACTAAAATATGGATCAAGCAAGTTTCACCCAAGTTGCTATAGGGACTCTAGAGAACTCCATAAATTCACAATTCATGGTAAAAACCTCTAGAGAAGAAACTTTAACAAGAAAAAGCAACATGTTTTCATTTAAGATTTTCAATTTTCAGATTTTAACAAGCTTAGTATCATAGATGAACTTGGATAGACCTAAGCTAGTGATTTTCTTCAAAGATGTAGCAAGGTGCATTACATGAAAGATTGAATCAATTGCATAATAGACAAAGCTCATAAAACAGAAAAATGCAGTCTAAATGCAATGCATGAACAGATTCCCAAACTCCCCCTCAACAGTTGAATCAATTTTAGGCTCAAATCTGGTTAAAGTTGAGTTATTATCAAGATTAGGCATAAAGAAGACCCAAATGAACTCAATAAAAACCAGAAAAAAAAACAGAATGGGGAGAAGTCGAGAAGCGCAAGACCTGGATGGCTATTGAGCATAGATAAGATAGAAGAGACTCACTCTGCTCAGATGGCTCTTATCTTCCCTAGAGACTAACATAGGAAGTGACTCTAGATCCCAACTAAGGAGTGCACACAGACCTGTCTACCCGGAGGCCCAAACACGCTAGACTTATAAGGCGTGAGGGAACTCAACCTAGAGAGAAGAGAGAACAGCTAATCACGCATGATAGCAACCTAAAGCATAAGATAAGAGGTCCATGGAAGACATGCTAAGTGAGTGAACTCAACTTAAGAAAACAAGCCCAAAGTCACCCAGAAGAAGAAAGGAAAAGCTGAAAGAAAATATATAGTACATAATATACAAACCAGCTCCCCCTCAAGATAAGCCGTATGGGCTCATAAACCCAAGCTCAAATCCCCCTGAACACACTCTACTTCCCTTGAGGCACACTCTAAAACTCTCACCTCACAAGAGATCGGTAGAAAGCTAGAGGAAAAGAGATAAGATCTAAAACCACATGGTCTCTAAGGAGCAAAACGGCTCAAGGTAAGAAGCAATCCTAGCTATGCTAGAAGACTAACCAAAAGACTCTAGACAAACAGGACACAAGCTCTACCTACAAAAGAACCACAACCTCCTAAGAGACACATCACTATCATCAACAATTTCAGAGGTACTTACCTACTGCAGAGTAGAGCAAGTAGTGGCAAATGACCTGAAGAGGATCCAAAAAGCAGAGGAAGAAGACTTAGAGATATTCCTAGGATGATGGTCTCCTCACCAGAAAGCCTACACACATGCATCCAACAAATCTATGCTTTCGAAACTAGGGTTAGGCAGATCCAGTTCCTAGGCACGAAAGGACAAGATACAGGAAAAGAGTGGCAAACGATAATCTAGAGCATGAACATGATGCAGAAGGTAATGTAAGATCATGTTCACAACCAAGCTAAAGATAGCATCAAGATCCATATATCCATAGACAACAGTGAAAACATATCCACATGATAAACAACGACAAGGTGCATCATAGCACTTTGTCATCTTTGGCATAAGAAGCTAAGCAAGGTGTATCACGGCAACAAAATGCTAGCAGGATCATGTGCAAGTCTAGAAATACATGGATCAAGATACTACCCTAAACATGGCAATGACCATGTAAATGAAGAAATACCATAATGAAGCACAACAACATGCTACTAGATATAACATGAGCAAGATAAATAAAGACAACCAAAGAGGATCATGCATAAAACAAACCAATTAGCAACATCAAGATCCATTTATCCATAGTCTCAATAACAATATTTACATCTTGCGAAAAGGCCGTCAAAGAAGACCAAACAAAAGGTCATGAGGACACAGCAAAGATGAAAGTAAATGGTGACCATGGACACAAAGATGAGAAGCTACTTATGGCAACACTCTATGCATGATGATGAATACATGCCATGAATGAAGAACACAAGCTCATGCAAAATAGGTATGAAGCATATAAGCATGAAGGACAATAAAAGGTGATCATGAACAATATAAGTCATACAGCGGCAGCTAGATCATATGACCCTAATCTCATGAAAGGCACTCACATGTAGCACAAAGTCTGACAAACAAAGTCTAAACAAATCTAATCATGGATGTAATAGAGAATCAGGGTCATATTACCTAGATACTACTCATGACAAAATAAAGTAAATGATACATAGCACGTGCCCATAGTTAATACAAATTCTCATACCAAATGAACACTATCATGGACAAGATAAAAACAAGAAAATCACATCTGGGAAAGAGCTCATGAATCTAGGATATAATACATGAAGCACAAAGATGGTTGGGAAAACATGCTATGGCACAAAACAAGACAGACAAAAACTAACAAGACCTAGCAAAGTACATATAATACACATGGGAGCAAGAGCAATCACAACATGTCATGAAAATGATGATCGCAAGTATAACCGACATGAGGGTATGAGATAGCTCACCATGGAAGTGGAAGTCCCCAAAGTTGTTATCATGAAGCTCAACACTTGTGGAGCGAAACACAAGGCAAACAAAATTGAAAGTACATGCAGGTTAGCATGATGCTCATGATGGTCATGCGCAGAAGATCCAATCCTCTAGAGACAAGCCGCAAAGACCAACTCGAATTCACATCGAGTGCCAACATTGAAAAGCGACAAAGCGATCCTAGATGAGACTAGTAAGGATCATCATGACCAACATACTTACCTGCAACTCTTGCCGTGAGTGGGTACCTTGAGGAAAAACGAGGTCCACTACTTATGTACGGCAAAGATGATGCCTCAGGACAACTCATGGACTAAGAATCGAACTAAGAAAGGATAAGTCCACAAGATGATCCAAATCCACTCCACTAGGCAGTGATCACATCCTCAAGCTAGCCTCAAGCGACTCATGCCATCAAAAGGCAAAAGGCACTTAAAAGCATTATTGCATAGACATGACACAAGGAATTTACACAAGAGGGAAAGATGACTCAGTACTGAGATAGAGTGAAGACTTGGGGACCCAATACTGAACCACACGACGCCTCAGAGTACCAGTCACAGAAGCAGACTGGACTCGAGTGTCTCTCTGCCGTTTAACTATCACACGATCAGAAGCAGCTCTGGTAGATGATCTAGGAGTCAAAACTGGGTTGGCCTGCCGTGGTGCAAAAGCCGAACCACCCCAGTAAGGCTGCCTGAATCTCCTACTAGAAAACACCTCACGCCGCTGATATCTACCTCGATGGGAAGAACGAGGAATATCAAGAGGACGGCGGAAAGACTGACTACGAACAGCTCCAAGACTAAAATTCGAAGAACCAGCATGAAAACCAAGTCCGGGCGCTTTGCCCAAAACAGCGACTCTCTAACTGTCTAGAAGCAGTGCGTGTCTTAGGAGCACTCAAAGTCTGGGGATGACCCTGAATACCCCTAAGAGCAGCAACACGATCACGCCGAGTGATCTTGGCGCGCCTAAAGCAAAAATCTACTAGGTGACCATCCTTCTTACAGAAGGTGCATGTATACTTCGCCTTGCTAGAGGCAGAAGCAATAGGAGAAGCATCCTTCTAGTCAGAAGTCCCATGGACCACACCAGCAGACTCAGCACAGTGGTGCTCACCCTGGGAGCTACCACAATCTCACCACTCTTGGATGCACGCACAATGGTAGGAGGATGTGCCCTAGCGTGCTCCAAGTAGTCAAATCCTAGACCCTGATTAAATCTGCTGATCTTAGATTAGTCTAGAATGAGATTAAGCTTCTTCTTGCCTCCAACAAACTTCTCGAGAGTGCTCATAAGATACTGGCAATCTCGGAAGAAAGAAGCACAAGAAGAGCAGGGGGAAGAAGAAGAAGAACCGGAAAGATGAGCTCTCAAGACGTGCATTTTTCTCCTCAAAGACGGCTGCCTCAATCTTGAGGGCCTCACAAGAAACGCAAGACGCATTTCTAATTCTATGGGCTTGGTCTTCTAATTTCTTCCTAAGCTCGACATGGATTTTATCCAAGTCCCCACAATCTCCAGTACATCGCAAGCAATATTTTTGTGACTTATCTAGTAAGTCCTTAGCAAGTTTAGCACACTTGACATTGTGGTTTCATTGTCAAGTTTTAATTGCTGACCCTCACATGAGCCGTTGGATCCTTAGAAGCATGTGATTCAAGTTCATTGTTTCTAGTGTAAAGCTTTCTAAGGTGTTCGCTCATGGCATCAATTTCAGAAAGCAATTTAGGGCAATTAGCACAAGAGGGAGTAGAGTGAGCGTTAAGAAAACTAGCTTCTACAGAAATATCATCAATAGAACTAGTGCTAGCATTCTTCATCCTAAGACCATCAAGTTCAACAAGCACACTATCATGTATGGTCCTTAGGTTCTCCAACTCCACAAGAACGACATCACAGAGAACACGTCATCGATGACTCGGGAGGAGAAGATCTAAGTGAAGCTAACTCCGAGTCAAGGTACCTACTTCCTTCTCTAACTCGAACACCTCGACCTAGCCTTAGCATGAAACTTGCCTAATTTACGAAGCGACATTTAACTCGTCAGAGGTGGGTACCTCATCCGTGTCACAGACGGCTCGGAGTCGCTTACTTCAATGGCGCCTGCCATGAAGCACATGCCGGAGAAGTCATCGTTGCCCTTCACCTTCTCTTGCGGATCGTCCTCGCTTGCATCGCTCGAGTTCTCCGTGTCGAGAGCTCGATGTCGCCCAGTCTGGCGAGGACCGGTGAAAAACTTCTTGTTCTTGGCAAAGTTGCGGTACTTCTTCTTCGCCGGCTCACGAGCTGGGGCCTTCTTGTTGCGGTTCTTGTCGGTGTAGTCGTTCTTGCCCGAACCGCCTTGTTCGTTTTTGCCCTTCTCCACCTTGGGACAGTTTGCTCGAATGTGGTTGGGGCCACCACACTCGAAACAGGTGATCATCCCACCTCTCTTCCTCTCTCTCACTCTCTTGTATGCATATGAAAATTTGCGAGCAAGAAGAGCAAGCTCATTTTCTGGAAATTTTTCCAGTTGGTCATCGCTTAGCTCCCAAAGGCGGAGAGAGAAACCAATGAAGAATCAGAAAGAGAGGATCCAATGGGATCGGTGACCAAAGCCATCGATCGAGACTTCGTCTTCGCGAGACGACGTCGATCTCATGAGTCTTGAGGCGGGAATAAAGCCCATCAAGAGTCAAAGTCGATAAGTCGGTGGTGTCCTTGATGGTGGTCACCTTCATCTCCCAGACCCGAAGGTCGAGTGCGGTCAAGAAATGCCGAGCATTGTCCGAGTCAGGGTATATGCAACCGACTGCTCGGAGGTCGCTCAGAATCTTTGTAAACCGACCAAAGCACTCGTCAAGACTCTCACCGCGTGTTGTTCAAACTTGTTGAACTCACGCTTGAATTAATCTGTCGAACCGTCTTGATTTGGGTAGTGCCCTCATGGTAAGCATCAAGGGTCACCCAAATCTCATGAGCGTAACGAAGGTGAGAAATCCTATCGTACTCACTGCGACTAAGGCCCCTGTATGAGGATGTTCCTTGCCTTAGTATTTGCCTCAACGTCGACCATATTGCGGTAGTGACGTTCTCATCGGCAGAACCTCATACGGAGCTTCACCTTACGCCATATCAGAAGCCACGGCGTTGATGTACGACTCCATCCGAGATTTCCAAAAGGAAAATCAACTCCAGAGAAAATAGGAGGCTTGGTGGAATACTTGTCCATCGCCATGGCTCTTGAGACCGGTCAAGATCTAGAAAGAGCGAACGGCTCGATACCAATTGAAAGATCGAAAAGCGACTAGAGAGGGGTGAATAGGAGCCAAATAAAATTTTCGAATAAATTCTCCCTAGAAATCAATCCACCAAAAGACCGAGAAAGAGAAGCGAACCATCGATCGAGGCAATTTCAAAGCAGAGGCTCACCGGTTAAGATAGGGTGAGCAGTAAAAAGCGTGACCGGTCGGGTAGCTCGTCGGATGAAACGATCGCGAATCGGTCGTTAGTATCTGGTCGGATGAGCGATACTCCCGACTGAAGTGGTCGGATGAAGAACTCCCGACCGGAAGTGGTCGGATGAGCGATGTTCGGGTGAGCGAGACTCGACCGGATGAGCGAGTACTCGATTGCGGAGGTCGGTTAAGCAGTACTCCGATCGCAGAGGTCGGATGAGCGATGCTCGGGTGAATAGTGTTGGAAGAACAAGATACTCGACCGGTGAGCGACGCCCGACCTACAGAGGTCGGATGAGCGATCTTCGGGTGAATAGTGTTCGGATGAGCAAGTACTCGACCGATGAGCGAGACGCCCGACCTACGGAGGTCGGGTGAGCGAGACTCGGGTGAATAGTGTTCCGACCGATGAGCGAAGACGCCCGACCTACAGAGGTCGGATGAGCGACTCGGGTGAGCGGTGTTCGGATGAATAGTGCTCCGACCCATGAGCGAGACGCCCGACCTACGAGGTCGGATGAGCGATACTCGGGTGAGCGGTGTTCGGATGAATAGTGCTCCCGACCAATGAGCGAAGACGGGGTCGGATGAGCGATAAAATCAGCACGATCTTAAAAAGTAAATCGATGTAACTTTTGATCGGTGATCCAAAAGCAGTGAAAATTGGTGTGCACCTCCTAAGGATGTCAGAACCTATTTCAATCATCAATCGAAGGAATTGATACCAAGGTTCCGTCCTTTTCGATTAAACAAATGCAACACCAAAAGCAGAGTCACAAACACGGACTTCACCCTAACTTGCTGGTGGGAGTTGATGGTCGAATATCCTTGGATAACTCTCCACAAATCACAGCAAGTAAGTACACGAAGAAACAACCCTTCAAACAAATAGAAACACTATCGAAAACTAGTCACGTAAATTGGTTTCTTGCAAACCGAATAGAAGAGGTTGTAGATTGCCTAGATGATTGGGATATGATCTATAGAAGATTCATCCAGCAATCTTTCATCCTTGGCAACAAGAACCGAAGCCAATCGGGACTAAAGAAGCGCAAGTCACACGCTTACGCACTTCAAGAACACAGATTTACAAACTTGCAACAAGAACGCAAGGATTGCCTAGATGATTGAAAGCACCGAATCTAGAGAAGAGTTCATCAATCATGAATTTCAACAAAGACTCGAAGCATGTAGAAGGAGATGAGGCAAATCCAAATTACGTAAAGAAAATTGCAAGTAAGTAAATGCGAATTTAGATAATGTAATTTAAGTGCGTAATGTAAATACATAAGAGAAATGAAACAAGAATATAAGTGAAGAACATTTCATTTACGGAAGGGAGGTTTACAAAGCCTCACAACAAAGTGGGCAAAGCTCAAATGAGCACAAAAACCTCGAACCTTCAGAGAGGAAGGCTGCCCTACCCTCTATTTATAGTGACACAGGATCAATTCCCACCTTTGGATGTCTGCTTCAATCCTAAGCTAACATCCAAGAGCCAGGATTTGATCCTTACACCATCACTCTCAACAACTCTCAACTACTCACGTAGACTTTCCTCACTGCTCACCCCCAAGGAGACACCCTCTCCTGTCTATTCATAGCGGGCTTGGAACACCTACCACCCTTGGATGAGCCTCTAAACCCTAGAGCACTCCATCAAGGGTGAGATTTTACCCACTCACAAAGCTATGCATGGGCTCACCCAAACCCAACAACACAACGGGTTTTGCACGCTTTTCAACTCACACTAACTTGACCCGCTACTCTATCTTCGTGACCGCGATCCAACGGTCCTCCTAGATCGAGCGGCTCCAAGTTAGCATCTCATCCATTCCTTTGTCTTCTCGGCTTGCGGCTACTCCACGGCCTCGGTCATCTTTGGCGACACCTTGATCATCCGGACCTCGGCTCCGGCCTAGTCACGATCCCCTTCGCCTCACCATGACCTAGCTCCAAAGTCCTGCAACCATCATAGACAAGGAAACCACATCACATAGCAATGTCCAACAACACATATCCATCTCAACAGAAAGATATACACTATGCCGACCAGCATAACCCCGACCACACGTGGTATGACCACTGGTCTCCATCCCGACCAACCAAGGTCTGACCACTGGTCTCCATCCCGACCAACAATGGTCTGACCACTGGTCTCCATCCCGACCAACAATGGTCTGACCACTGGTCTCCATCCCGACCACTCAAGGTCTGACCACTGGTCTTCATCCCGACCAACAATGGTCTGACCACTGGTCTCCATCCCGACCACTCGAGGTCTGACCACTGGTCTCCGACCAGCGAGAAACCTGACCACTCGGGGTCAGACGACTGGTCTCCGACCAGCCACAGCCCAGACCTCTCTGGGTCGGACAACTGGTCTCCGACCAACCAAAGACCTGACCACTCAGGGTCAGACGACTGGTCTCCGACCAGCCAAAGCCCAGACCTCTCAGGTCGGACGACCCGACCACTCGGGGTCGGACGACTGGTCTGCAACACAGCCAAAGCCCCGACCACTCAGGTCGGACGACCCGACCACTCGGGGTCGGACGACTGGTCTCCAACCAGTAACTCAAATTGCTCTAGCTCGAAAAACAATCCAAATCAAACTCAAACTTGAGCACACCAGGCTAAACCACAGTCAATTACTCATCACCATCAGGGATAGACCTCCACATGGTCTTTCACATGGCATTGTTATCCCATAAAAATAATGAAATTGTTTCCAATTGTAAAATGCAAGTTCTTACTGACCTATGTAGCTGAGGGGTTGTCATAATTAAGTAAATAGAATATTAGGTTAATACTAACCCCATGCTGCACCATGTTTAATTGCTCCTCTACTCATGTTGCCCAGTTTCAATTGTTACGCTGCTCATGGTGCCCCATCTGAAATTGTTGAGCTTTTTTCATTGACTAGTACGAAATCAGTACGAAAAAAAAACCCACAGAGGGATGCTATATTTATAGAGGCGTTTTTTTTCTTTCTTTATATTGTCGGGGGAGATATTTTTAAGTGGCCTAGTGGTGTGATACGGACCAACTAGGTTAAACCTTAACTGACTAGTATAGTTCCCGTGCTAACGCTACGACGATCAGTACACCCGCTTAAGAAAAGAAAACTATGCAGTTTAACACTTGAAAGGCTTTAAAATTGTCCTTTACGGCTATGCAGATGTAGGACAACAAAATAATTTAGAGAGTCAAATCTGTATTAGGAAGGTTCGTGAATTCCTAGTGACCCTTTACGATTCTATTCACAAAATCTTTCCCACTGTTTTATTATCAAAACCCATTTCTCTGAAAAGAAATCACCGGAACACAAGGCAAAACAATTTGCTCTTGAGATACCAGTTATTGTAGAATAAAAGACGTAAATGAGCAACAACTCAATGAGTCAAGACACAAGACCATCCTCAATTTTGGATATATATATATATGTGCCTCTCGGATATAGTTACATATAGACAGCAACAATAAAACATTGATGTTGACCATCGCATTCATGCCCCATAAATATTAATCATAGGTCTTCAGTTCATAATCTTCCTTGGTTTGGTTAGGCTCTTCAGTTCACCGACACAATCTTCCTTGGTTTCGTTTGGTTAGCACATTAGGTTAAAAAATTCTAGAAAAATTCTCAACAAAAACTTTTGATTATTTTATACTTAATAAAATTATTTTAAAAAAATTAAATTATAAATTTGCCGAGGCACGACGGCCACGAGGTCGCCGACCAGCAATCTCGCCGCGTCGGCAAAGCCACCGATGGCGATCGTGGAGCCATTGCAGACCTGCGTTCTCCCGGCCGCGCTGCCCCATCTCCCAGTTTCTTTTTCCCAGTACGTAATGTATGGTCCTCTCCTTTTTCAGGACGTTTGTTTCCTTTTTCTTGTTGATGCTGGAGACGAGGGAAGGTCTGTTGTGGGCTACAGGGATGATTTCGAAAAAATATAGAAAAATAAACTGCGCTCGCCGACCGCTGGATCCGCAAGGAAAAAAAGATAAAAATTAAGCAAATGCTTTCACTACTGGTTCCGCAAGAAAAATTAAAAAAATTAAGCGGCACTCACTGATCATTGGTTCCTTAGATAAAATGAAACAAAAATTCACCCTCTCCGTATGTGAAATTAGGCTCTATGGGGCTAGATCCGTAAAAAAGTCTCGAGAAGAGTTATATTCAGAAAAAAAATACGAGCACAATGCCAGGACAATAAAAAATTCAAGTCTTGTCTCCTTGCATGCGGATCCTCACTGATTATTTCCTTGTTTGATTCGCCCTCCTTCCAAATATGCAGTACGTACAATTTTGGCCAGTAAAAAATTCAAGTCTGGTTTCCTTACATGCGGATCCTCCTTATTTATTTCCTTGTTTGATTCGCTCTCCTTCCAAATATGTAAGTGGGGAGGTCTGTTGTGGGCCACAGGGATGATTAGACACACTAAATAATGGCCATCGGATGTGGGTGAGTAAAGCTGAAGAAAGATCCGAGATATTCATTTTGATGAATGCAAGTTTTGGGGGACATTTTGTTGGGTGCACAAACGTTAAGCCATCTCTAATGAGGTGCATTATTTAGCGTGGACGTAGCAAAAATTGCTTACGTACATTATAAAAGGGTATATAGATTAGCAACAAGTAGAGCGTTGGATAGTACGTGTATAAACTATAATCATCAATATTTTTTCTCTACAAAGATAAGCCCCGATTGCATGCGGCAGCAAGCTAGACAGAGACAGACACCACGTCTCAGTCGCCTACACCTTTCCCGCGCGAATAAATGGGACAGGGTTTTTTATGTCTTGGTTTGTTGAGAGATTGGCATCGAACAGAACTACAGAAGGGCATGGTTTGTATCAAATGATGGCGTCCCGTGTCGAGTGTTGCATCATCAGCCTCCTGGAGACGACGACGCGCGTCAGCCAAGGCGTGCTTATGGCAAGCAATCTCGTCTTGGAGCGGACGGAGGGCGGCGGTAGCCTGGTCGGCCTGGGTGCGGCGCTCAGCAGCCTCCTTGGTGACGGCGACGCGGGCTGCCTCGACGCGCGCGTCATCGTCCGTGGGTTCGTCGCCGGCCATGCAGGCGACGGTGAGAGAGAGAGTGGAAGCGGTGTTAGGAAAGGAACTCGATTGATACCATGTAGAAACGTAGAGTTTGGGTAATCACAACTTGTATAATACGAAAGCATGATTACAACATATATATATAGGCAGGCCACTACCGAATTATGGAAACAGATCACGAGAGGGTAGCCAGGCGCCATGCACAACTACAGGGAGAAAACAGGGGATGCAATCCCCCTAAAATAGCCTGTCTAACATTTCCCCCGACCAGCGACACAATTCATCATCGAGTCAATCTGTCCTAAGAAAGAATAACAATACGAATTTAAGAACTTTATTGATGCAACAAATATCCAATCAAAATATCAATCGGTAAACAATGCTATTTACTCGTAATAAGTAGTACAACAATCAATCTAGGCAGCTTCAAGCATCACGAATTAACGATATGCCACTGTCACGCCGGGTAGCTGGCTGTTGAACACCGTCATGGCCCGGGCCGCGCCGGTGCCGGCGTTGTACTGGAAGTGCACCATCCCGCGGGGGATCACGAAGCTCTCCCCCTCCCCGACCACCTTGGAGTAGAACTTCCCTGCCGTGCTGACGAACCCGACGAGCATCTGGCCTGTGACGACGTGCACGAGCTCGGCGGCGCGCGGATGGCTGTGCAGCGGGTTGACGCCGCCCGGTGCGAGGTCCACGCGGTTGATGGACACGCCTAGGGTGTTAAGCCCCGGGAAGGCCTCCACGTTGCCCGGCGTCACGTTGGACCCGAACAGGTTGTCCGTGCTGCCGGCGTGCGAGAGCCCGGCGAAGAAGAAGTCGTCGGAGACGACCGCGGACGACGGCTTGCACGGGAAGCCCGGTAGGTGGAGGCTCGCTCGGCGCCGCCCGCCGGACGGCCACGCAGAAGTCTGGACCGGCTCGGGTCGGCACCGCAGTGAAGAAGAATCTGGCGACCGTCGCCGATAGGAGGAGGAGGAGCACCGACGGCGATGGCCTCGACATGGCTCGTCCGAGCACTCCGTTGGCGATGGCGAGCGTAATGAGATTGGCGTTTTTGGAGAAATGCTGTGATATGGCTATATAACGAAAGTGTGGACGGGAGAAATGAGCTTGAAATGTTTGAGAGAAACTCATCTTTGGAAAGGAGATTTGCTTAATTCACAAGGACATCAATCAATCATCTTGACGAATTGAAGATTTGTTTCCTTCAAAAGAGCATCAATCAATCAAATCCGGATCGGAGGGAAGGGAATCCGATTCGGCAGGGTAGGGAAGGAAACAAATCTGGTGGAATGGAAGGGCGCGGCCGAATCGGATTATGTACTTAATTTTCTTAATTCCAGGAAGATTAATTTAGACTTAATTATGTACTTAATTTTCTTAATTCCAGGAAGATTAGACACACTTAATAATAGCCATCGGATGTGGGTGAGTAAAGCTGAGGAAAGATCCGAGACGTTCATTGTGATGAATGCAAGTTTCTGGGGACGTTTTGCTGGGTGCACGAACATTGGGCTATCTCTAGTGGATGCACTATTTGGGGTGGACGTAGAAGAAAATGCTTAGGTGCATTATATAGGAGTATAGATGAGCAATTTTCCCTATTGTTCACGGCACCAAGAAAATTAGCAGCTTCAACAATAGATAATTATCTCGGATTAAGGAACTACGCAATGACCAGATGCACAATTACTACACTCTTAACTCAAAAAACATCAGCTCATATGGTATATATCTTCCTTGGTTCACAAGTAGCACAAATTGATAAGTACTGCTCTCCAGTAGTGCAAAGAATCAACAAGAGAACTTGCAAACTGTACAACTCAAAATAGTAGAGTAGCAGCAGGTAAGTAGCACGATCACTAAAGTAGATGTAAAACCGAAAGAAAGATTCCACAAATCAATCTGTAGGCATTGAGTTGAAGAAGGGAATAAAGAGATTCCATGCTAATTTGATGTACCGAACATAGTTACTAAAAACGCAGTTCGTTCCAGTCGTGGTAAGGGATTCGAGTTAGCCACTTTTTCTTCTAATTTTCACTGCGAACACGAACTCCATACTCTAAACGGGCTTAGATTCGACGAATTCGGTTCGTGATTCGTGGAGTTACAGCAAATCAAAACGTCCTGCTTAGCAGCTTGAGTTTTCTGTCTTCGGCTCTAAATCCAGACGTCCCTGGCTTAACTCTGCTGGTGTACATGCACACGCGCCCACTGCATTGCCATGCCCCAAAAGGCCAGTTTTCAGTGAGAAAACAGAACTGGCCCCCTCTAGTTTTGGGTCCAATTTCGGTTTCCAAAGCCCTGGGTTGGTATCAACAACCTGAACCATGCCATCGAAATCTCAACAAATTTAATTGATTTCTGTAGTACCTTTTACACAAAGTCACACGGATTCCTCAACCACATTGTCCATGCAAGTTATAACACCAGAATCCACATCCTCATGAAATGTTTTACTCCAACATCATGTGTGTGACTAACATAATCATTAATCAAAGTGGTTAATTGGAAATCCAACGCTTGAACATGGCGAGGCATCTCTCCGGCTGGTACTCCGGTGCAGTGTGTCCACCACCCTGTGGTTAAATGGAACAATATGGTGTTATGTGCAATTATATAATGCATAATCAAACTGTTGCTTGTGTGCTCACATCAGCTGTGAAGTAAAAAGGGTTCAGTTGAACAATTCGAGAACAATCCCAAATCTCTATGACGGGAAAATTGGTAATTGGCCAATTTTGGAGTTGCTTTCAGTTAAAAGTGTTTTTTATGTTTCTAAAATTTCACTGTCTCGGACTGAAAATGGCAATAGAACCTACCTTCAAAGTAGCATCAGATATCTCCAAAACCCGAAAGCATCACAAATCCTTGTTACCACTTGGGATTCGTATGCCGTCGGAATTTGCAATCTTAGGGAACAACTATGAACCAAAGCAAATGAAAAGATACAAATATGCATTGTTACCTTTACGGTCGCGAAGGTCAAGTTGTTTGCATATGCTATGGTAAATCTGCAGATCAATTACATTTCAAAATATAAGTGTAGTTATTTAAAGCAGTTTATATACTCACATATTCATAAGTCAAATCTTTTGTTATGTAAACAAACAATGGAACTATCTAACTAGTCTTATATATATAATCTCACCCGGCAGACTGGCCATTAAGATGCCAAGCCCTCCAGTCATCCACAATGGGGAAGTTGAGTGATCTCACCCAGGCCTGAGTACCCAGAAATGGTACAACAGTATCATGGTCTCCACTATATTTACGCAGGAATATGAAGAGAGATAATAAGTTAGAAAGCTAAAAAAATAATCCAGCTAGCTTTACAGTTCTAGAACGACATAAGTAACTCCACACGTCAATTGGCAACATTTGAGTACGTTATCCCTAGGCCAAATGGTTATACTATCAACATCTATCGTCAGTTTCCCCTATTCAAATGGCAACATCAGTAACTAGCCACGACAGAGAAAATAGATGTCGTAAGCATTGAAATCATAAAATAATGACAGAAGTATGAGTGGGATGATATTTGAGTATCTAAAGTTGAAAATTAACTTAGTTAATTTGTAGGTACGTAAGTGCTAACTAGATCCCTAAAACTTAGGTTGTATTAATCACTTTGCACAACCAATTTGTATTTTGAAATATATAGGAGGTACTACTGAATCACAATAATCATCCGTTAAATTGAAGATATTATTATTTTTGTTGTTACACAATGATTAAAATAATTTTGTAATAATTACGTACGTAATTTGTTTAACATTCAGCCGTAGCAGCCATATTGCTATATGGTGAAGAGTTACTGGCAGCACTGCAATTAAGTTATAGCATATAAGCTACTGTTGCAATTCCTCTTAGTGAGGCAGTACTGATGTTATTTTAATAAACTATGCTCAGTCATAGGCATATTTATATTTTTTTATGTACAGTCTAATAAAATAATCTTAAATAGTCTTACTTGTATATGTAACCACACATTTTCATATATAAAAGTAAATATTTATTAATAGATATAAGGTCTTAATAATTACCTGTGTACCAAAGCGCGATAACCTTTTGACGTAAGATTACGATGGTGCTTTATGCTGCTTTTAATGTCCGTGGAATAAGGTAGATCTCCATCATGGCACCTCACCCACTCGTCCACGCTCCCCTGAGTTATTACCATATAAAGGCATAAGAGCAGGGTTATACTTTCGATGTACTCCCTCAGTTCCTGAATAAATGCCATACTAAGCTTTTGCACTTTCACTAAGACATATCTACAAAAAACTGTATTACCCCTCTTCATTATTTCTTTAGATGGTGTGTCGTACTCTAGTCCATGGTAGTAAATGACAATAAAAATAGCTAAAAAGGAGATGTATAGAAGGAAATAATGGTAAAAAGTCACCATAAAATTAAAGAGTGAAATATATTTAGAAAAAAATTGAAAGCTAAAATGACATGTATTCGAAAGCACAGGGAGTATATTGCAAGTGAAAAATTACCTGGCGAAGAGAAAATATATTAATTTACCTTCTTGATCCCAAGAGTTTCCCTTGTTCCGTTGTTGTTAGCCCAAAAATATGACAGATAATTGCCATAGGTCTGTATGCGAAAGAAATTTGAACCAGATTTAGGCACAACTTTTGATGACGCAGCAATCGTACTAAGCTACTTTATCTGTACTTGAAAGTTTTCAAAATACAAGGTATACTATGCTTTCAATCTTGTTTCAAAATATAAAGTGTCGTGCAAATTTATCGATATTTATTTCTCTTTTGGTTCCATTTATCGTGCGCCAACTTTTCAGCATTTATGAGTAGCCATTTTGTTCCCAAGACTTCTAAAATAGAGTATGTACAATGGATATATTGGATTCATTTTACTTTGCTGTTTTCTTTTTGTCTCGTTACCTCTATAGTCTTTCACAAAATATTACCTTATAAATCAAAAGGAGGATTAGAAGTAAAGAATAATATACACTTTTTTATTACTAAAACGACTACATTATCAAATTATCCTGACTAATAAAATGGTCTGTAGTGCTACAGATACAATGGAGTTAATTAAGGTCGACATACAACACAATCCATCGGAGGACGAGGTGGCGGACGTTTTAGTACTCCATTTTCCTCCTTCAGGATCTTTCTGTGTGTAGTCCCATCGTTTGGTCCGGGAGACACGAAAATGCACTTGTCATACAAAATGTGTCCCTTTGAACTTTCATCAAGCAGCTGCATTGAAACATCAATTAGGGTTCGGGACAAAGGAATTTTTGTAGGAAATATAGTTGTTTCTTCAAAATTCTTCTGGTTGATGCTATACAGGACCTAACTTCAGAGTGCTTGTCTCCTTACTTTGTTGAACCTGTCCAATGATTGAGCACAAATCGCATTCTTGGGGTTGCTATAAACCTCCCCTTGGCAGTGCTCCATTATCGTCTTAAGATCGATTACATGCAAGCACATTGAGAAGGAATTAACTAACCTCACACGAGGGAATCTTCGCAAGTAATTAATTGCAGGTGATTGAGCAAGCGTTGGACTTGGAGGCGTGTTTAATTAATCACCTTGTACAATTGATCTGAAATGATTCCAACTCCATGAGCATATGGCACTCTCGATTCAAAGTCAATGCTTTCTCCTGTAATCGGGTTACCTACAAGATATCCCTGATAATTATCCCAAATACAAATTAATAAACATACGTGGGAGATTGATATTGTGGTATTTAAGTTGTTACTAATATCAATACCTATAACTGCATCGATATTGTGAAAAGATTAAAGTACCTTCAGATTAAGTGTCGGCCTCAGTCTGGCTTCGATATCTGAAAACAGAGTAGTGTTTAAACTACGAATAGATTATCCATCTTTGATTAAAGAGCTAAAACTTATTCGCGAACTCATTGTTGAATGAAAGTACAAAACTCGACAAGAGTTACCGTAGTAATACCTTCTGAGACCTTCTGCGCGAGGAATGGAACGATCTTTCCAGCGTACGAGTCTCCTCCGATGTAGAATGGATTTGCGAGGTGATCCGGCGAGGTGATCCGGATGCTCAGTGAACCACTGAACCAAACGATCATGACATAAGTGCTAACTGACGAGGTCCCGACAATCAAATCAAGAAAAATGTCATAGCCTTTGTGGCCCCGACATAAGGCATACATGTCATTATTTACCCCGGCACAAAGAAGCAGGAAGTTTTGCTTCTATATTTTACCTTGGTGAGAAATTTCTTGAGCTGTAGAGAAGCAGATGTGTCCCCAACGTCATAGCCTTTGGGGTTCCGGGAGAAGGAGAACCCGGCGCCGACCGGCGAATCGACGAACAGGACATTTGCGACCTTGGTCCAGGAGTACGGATGGTACCGCAGCCGTGGTAGGCTGCCGTTGTAGGGCTCTACGACGAGTTTCAGCGGGCCTGCCATTGCAAACAGAGGTTCAGGTCAGTACGTCTGCAAGTCACTGAGAGAAGAGAGGAAAGAAAAAGGCGGTATTACAAGTTGCGCATGGCATCACTCACCGATCTCGAACAGCAGCGCGCTGAGCACCGTGCAGCGGTCGCCGCCGGTGAGCCAGAGGAGGACGGGGTCGCCCTCGGACTCGATGAAGTAGTAGAACAGCTCCGCCCCATTCTGCTCGTCAACGCTCACGTACCTAATCAAGAAGGCAGAAACACACGCATCTCTTTAGCGATCGATGCAGGGCAAAGACCGCAATGGCGTGATGAGCCAGAGAAATGTAATGGACAGACGCACCCGGTCTCTAGGCGGGAAGGGAGGGCGCCGTCGAAGCCCGGGATGCTGGCGACCACCGTGGGGGCAGCCGCGGAGACGAGGCGGGAGCAGCGTGGATGAGCGGAGAAGAAGCAGAGCAGGACGAAGACGAGCCTCAGGGCCATGGGAGGCCGAGACAAGGTTCCACCGGTGGCTATTGCCGTCAGCTTGCAAATTTTGTCACGGACGACGGACATGTACACGCGGGCCCACTAAACGCACTCGAAATTTATAGGTCTTGATTTTAGACAGGGGCGGACACGAGCCTAAAATTTAGAAGATGTTCATGATATACTTACATCTAGCTCTCTTACAGTACACTAAATTCAATGAGAGATATTTTCATGTTTTTCTTTTTTTACAATTGTATAAATTTTAAAGCGTGAATGAAGGGTAGATGATGATTACTTACTCCTTCGTTTGCTTTAAGATTTGTGCGACTTGTATTAGGAGGGAAAGCATTGAAGCACCGCTTAAATTCAATATGAACCGTTCATTTCTTTTGATCCAATGGATCAGATTAGCTAAAATTTATTTATACTTCATCTGGTAGTAGAATAGTATAAATACCATTAACAAATCAACGATTAGATTTGATTTCTACTACCCATTATATATTACCAGTATAATACACAGTAAAAATTCTCACATCAAACTAAACATAACAGTACCTCAATAATTGGTAAGGGTGGAATGGGTACCCAAAGGTCTCGTCAAGTGTAGCAGTGGCTCTAGATTGATTGATCTCCATTCTCCAGTAGGTCCATCCTTGTTTTTCAAAAGAGATCTAATATAATCTTATTTTTGACTGCACCTTAAGTAGTTGCGTATGGACTCAAGGTCTTTCGTAATACCCTAGCAAAAACACTGCACCGATTTCTATGTAGCAATTACTGTAGCAAATCACTATTGGATGATCTGGACCATTCGTTGGCTCGATCGGATGACGCTGAGGACTGAAGACTGATTAAATTGCAGTTCCTATATAGACTACACAAGAACCATATCCCTTGTTTTTATATCAGTAACTTCTAAAGATTTACCAAACATGCAAACACACAAATTCATCGGATCAAATCTCATAAAATCGACAAATAACCCAACCAACAACTGGTTGGTGGGATTTGGTCAACCTGTTGAGATTTGAGTTTTTACTATCATGTTTGAAGAGTTTTTTTTTTCTTTATCATCAGTTCTGCACCCTAGATATACATATATATTAAGCAAGTTCAATGACAAATATATACCATAATTAAGCATTTTATTAGAGAATACATAATGAGGATACACATAACACGCATACTCCACTCAGACAACGCATACGAGCACATAACATGTGTGTGTCCACAACACATGCTATAATTTTTTGCGTGGGCTCTAGGGATAATGGAGTACGGACACATGGTTTACCACTGAATGTATGTATAGTTTCCTTAAAAAGGGAACATCGTGCTAATCATTTAGATCATAATTAACCGGATGTGTTGGAACGAACACTCTTACTACCACCACCAGGGCACTGGCATGTCCTACCGTTCTACTGTACCTGCCTTTTTTTTGCCATATATAGTTTGCATTAGCAATTGGATACCATCTCTTGACAGGGTTAATTACCAATAAGAATATAATAATTTGGTTAAAAAGACATGCTAGAAAAAAGGGAAATGTTTGCGAATAAAACCAGCTCACTAAAAAAATCGGGTTTTTTTTTATCATAGGCATGTTATATTGTGACATTTGGCCGTTTCTATTTCATTTTCATTATTTTGCGTGGATCAGCACGGGAACTCCATTAACGTGGGTCGGTGCATTACTAGTTTACTAATCTGCATGTGTTCTCCATTCGAACTTAAAAAAATGGCGTGTACTAGTATGATTGTATCAGTCAACGTTTATTTGTACAGCTAATCAACCATTGAAGACTTTTTGCTTTTGCAGAAGTGATCGATTAGCACAAGAAACCGTGCTTTCGATCTCGTTGGTTTCTTTCTCTCTTAGAACCCTAGCCATTGCCAGCACCTCTTGCTCCGGCTCCGTCATCTCTCCCTCCACCGCTGACAATGGGTTCATCAGGTGCCTCGGATGTAGAAGGAGACTGGGGAGACGGTGATCCGATGGTGGGAAGCGGAGGAGGGCCGTGGACGACGCCGGAGGGTGGAACGGTGAGGCGATAGCACTGTGAATATTAGGTTAGGCGCCATTCACGAGGGTGGGAGGCTGAGGTGTGGACGGGAGAGGAGGCGCGCGAAAGAGATCCATTATCAGATTCTCGAGTTTTTCCGACGGCCAAAAACCATCAGGGAAAGCTGGAAAACCGTCAAGAAACACCTTCGCTGACGATGACTGTCAGGAGTACGTCGTCAAGATTAGAGTGTCAGGAAAGCCCTTGCATTCGCGATGGAAATTGCTTCGCGCACCTCCAGATCTTGCACATCACCGCCAACCCTCGCGAGCCTGCTCCTCTTTCTAGTCTCTACTACTGCCTGAATAATGCAGATTGTGTGACCACCTGATGTGCATAGTTGCTACATATCTAGATCTAGTTTTCTTAGTTCTAGGAGGGGGTGAAACAAGGCAGAGTTTGATGGCTTGAGAAGGACTAAGGATGCATTAATTCCTAGCTTATGAAGGTGAGGAAGAGCTGGTTGCAAATGGTTACACTGATGCTAGCTTCCGAACCAGCAAAGATGATATTCAATCATAGTCTAGGTTTGTGTTTTGCCTTAATGGAGGAATAGTGAGCTGGAAAAGTTTCAAACAAGAGATGGTTGCTGATTCTACAATGGAGAATAAATATATTGCGGCTTTTGAAGCCGCAAAAGAGGTTGTTTGGCTAAGAAAGTTTATCTCTGAGGTGGGTGCGGTCCCATGTGTTTCTAGTCTAGTACGATCTCTATCATGATAATAATGGAACCAATGCGCAAGCCAAAGAGCCTAAATCACATCGAAAGTTCAAACATAACTGTGGCGTTTTCACCTTATTGGTGAGGTTATTGATAGAGGTGATGTAAAGATATGCATAGTGCACACCAATTTGAATGTGGTTGATCCGTTGATAAAACCTCTCCCGCAACCAAAGCATCGGGTGCACACAATAGCTACAGGTATTAGATACTTGCATGATTGACACCAATGGATGTGAGGGATTGCTAGTGATATGTTCTAGAGATAATCATCGAGATGATTTTATCACTTTTATGTTTATAAACTATGGAATAATATGTTATTTTGTCCCTTAAATGAACAATAGTTATTATGTTTATGGTTATGAACTATCATTTATATTAACAAGTAAGGCAAAGCAGATAACATTACCGTACTGGTAGTAAATTTACACACAGACGTCGAGCAGGTACACACATGGGTCATTATTTCGAACTTACATAAGAAGCATAGAGGACCCATAGTTAGGCACTACTAGTAGAGGATAAACACATGCTTAATCCCCTAAACTGAATATGGCCGATCCGTCGATCGTGCACACGTTTTAGGGAATATATAACATGCGTATAAATAGGTAGGCTTTCGTTTTTACGATCGAGTGTCATCAGTTGAATTTATTTTAAAATAATACGTTTTTTAAATAATTTTGCAAAAATAACGCTCCGAAAAAAATTACAAAAATACACCTCTGTCACCATTTGAAATGGCGACAGAAGGTCTGTCGTCAAATGAATCCACGACAAAATAATCTGTCGGCTAATTCAATCTGTGACGAAACAAACCTCTGAAATGGCGACAGAAGGTCTGTCACCAAATGAAATGACGACAGAGATGTATTTTTGTAATTTTTTGGCATATTATTTTTGCAAAATTATTTTAAAAATGTATTATTTTAAAAAAAATCCGTCATCAGTTGGCGACAACTCGGAGCTTCATCCCGGCGACGCAGTGGCCGGGGACGCCGCAGATGAAGTAGTTCACACCCTTCTTGAGATCGAACTTCTCGCTCCCTGCCGTCGATGCTGCCGACTCGGCGGCGCTGCGCACCTTGCAGCTCCGGTACTCCGACGCGCCCACGGCCACCACGTTGTGCACGCCCGGCTGGTAGTTGAAAACTGCACGCACAAGTGTTAAATTAGTCTCCCCAACGTTACCCTAGACCATAAGTTCATGACAAGGTTGCCACGACATTCAAGGTACGCGCTTTTTGTTCCATATTATCTTCTTGTACATATACATACTATCTCTTCTTCTTTTTTACTTATCGTTTTGGATATCAACAAGACATCTAATACACACCTTTGACAATTTCTTTTCCTAATCCAATACATCCCTGTAGTTTTGTAGATTTGTTATGTTAGATAACCCTTGATGTGTCCACCATTGGTAATCATGAGCTTTCCTTAATCCGTTAGATCAGTTCGAAGTCAGAATTTGGAACTTCCCAGCCACATACTAATTAAGTACTTTGTGTTTGTAACTTGAGGTTTAGTTAACCTTATCAGAGATAAGCCCAAAAGCGAACCACTTGTTTAACCCTAAATGGCTTAAGATCTAAGTCTCAGTTTTCACTTGTCTTGCAAGTTCAACATCACACACACGAACACGAGAGAGAGAGAGAGAGAGAGAGAGAGAGACTACGTACCGAGCGTGTCGCCAGCAGCGAAAACCTTCCCACTGGCCCAACTATCATATGCAACGGAGAAGCCCCAGCCCTTTGCACCTCCAACGTCATGGCTTTCAGCGAGTACTCTCGCTGAACACACAAGAAACATCAAACCAAGAACCACAAGGTTTGCACTGTAGCTGCCTCTTCCCATGGCCGAATGATATGCCTAAGAGATCGAGGATCCTACACACTAGTTGCTGCTGCAAAATGTAGTAGTGTTCTTGTCTAATTTGATGTGCTCCCGTTCTATAGCAAGCTTCATGCATGTTCCTATATATACCGGTGTGTCGCTGTTACTTGTTAGTGCACATGTACACTGCTTTTTGATTCCTTAGCAAGTAGTTTGTCAGTTATATATCCTGCCCCACCAAGCTGGTGGTGTATGAGTAAGCTAGCATGAACACGCTAGGTTTTTGTCTTAAAATTATATGGCCTCCCTTTATGGTATAATTTTTATCTAGAAAGATTTTATCATGCTGTTTTCGTATCTGTTTTAGCTAGGATGAATTGTGTTTGGTTGGAGAAGCGTGTGACTCCTATATATATACTAGTATAGTGCCTGTGCTAACGCTACGACGGCAGTACACCCGCTTATCAATTAAATGAGAAGATAAGTATGAATACAACACTTAATAATAAAAGAGAAATTTAGAATTTTAAATGAATTTAGAAAGAAAAACGGAACTAAATGGAGGTCGAATGGGCGAAAACGGGCTCCCAAAAGATTTTAAATCAAGAAAGAGAAAGGAAATTTTTTTTTCTGATTTTAGATTATTTTTGCGACTTCGGCCAACAGCGTGCTCTCTGGCTTGGCCAGCGCAAGGGGAGGAAGGCTAGGGGTGGCGGCGGTCGCGATGGGTCAAGATCGGTGCGGCGAGATCGCCGGCATCGGCGCCTGCGGGGGAGGAGTCACGGTTACGGTGAATTTTGCCGGGAAAGATAACGGTGATGGCTTGGATTACCTCCAAAATCCGGCGATCTTTACAAGAGGGAGCACTTGGGGATTTACGCAATGCGATAGGGGTGGAGGAGAGCTCGTCGGCTTTTATAGTCCCGAAACAAGCATATTTATGGAAACCATAATTTGGGATCAAATCAGATTGGGAGGAAATTTTGGCAATAGAGCACGAAATTTAGGGAATTAACACCATAGATGGAAAGAGGAGATTTGGTGCGGGATTGATGGAGCTTTGGAGCTTCTTTCTTGCTTTAATAGAGAAAGGGAAGAGAAGAAGCTTCTCTGGTCTGGGCTGCAGCTAGAAGAAGCTACAGGTGAGTTGCCTTCATTTTTTTTAATATAGAAGGATTTTTGAAAAGATAGCACATTAGGTTAAAAAATTCTAGAAAAATTCTCAAAAAAACTTTCGATTATTTTGTACTTAATAAAATTATTTTCAAAAAAATTTAAATTATAAATTTGCCGAAGCACGGCGGTCGCGAGGTCGCTGACCAGCAACCTCGCCGCGTCGGCAAAGCCACCGATGACGACCATGGAGCCATTGCAGACCTGCGTTCTCGCGGCCCCGCTGCCCCATCTCCCGGTTTCCTTTTCCCAAAGACGTAATGTATGGTCCTTTTCTTTTCGGGACGTTTGTTTCCTTTTCCTTGATTCCAAGACATTTGTTTCCTTTTCCTTGTTGATCTTTGGAGGTGAGGAAAAGGTGCATTGTGGGCCACAGGAATGATTTGGAAAAATAAAGCTGCGCTCATGACCATTGGATCCGCAAGGAAAAAGATAAAATTAAGCGATGCTTTCGCCATTACTGGTTCCGCGAGAAAAAATTGAAAAAAATTAAGCAGTACTCACAGACCGTTGGTTCCTTAGATAAAAAATAAAAACAAAAATTCAACGCTCTCCGTGCGCTGAAATTAGGCTCTATGAGGCTAGATCCGTAAAAAAGTCTCGAGAAGGGTCATATTCGGAAAAAAAATACGATCACAATGCGAGGACAATAAAAAATTCAAGTCTTATTTCCTTGCATACGCATCCTCCCTGTTTATTTCCTTGTTTGATTCACCCTCCTTCCAAATATGTAGTACGTACAATTTTGGCCAGTAAAAATTTCAAGTCTGGTTTCCTTGCATGCGGATCCTCCTTATTTATTTCCTTGTTTGATTCGCTCTCCTTCCAAATATGTAGGCGGGGGAGGTCTGTTGTGGGCCACAGGGATGATTAGACACACTAAATAATGGCCATCGGATGTGGGTGAGTAAAGCGAGAAAGATCGAGGCGTTCATTGTGATGAATGCAAATTTCTGGGGACGTTTTGCTGAGTGCACGAACATTGGGCCATCTCTAATGAGATGCATTATTTAGAATTTTTTTTTATTTAATATTTATTTTTATTCTTTTTTTCAAAACTATGCGTCCGAATGAAAAAATGACAAAAATGCCCCGTCGCCCGTGTATGGGCGATCGCTTCATACACGGCGATAGCCCCGCCACCGTTAACGCCGTTAGTTAGCGCCGCTTGTGGGGCCCCATCGCCCTCTCAGAGGCGTCGCCCCTCTGAGGCGACAGGGACCAGCATGAGTTTTTTTAGTTTTGTTTTGTAATTACTATATGCTTTTTAATATAAACCCCGTAACTTTTGTTAGGAGTGTCCAAATTAAATGAAACTTGTTTCTAAATTTAAATTTTGGAATGAAGAATTAGAGTGTAAAATAAAAATCCATGTGTTGTTTGCAGAATTTTTTTTTATTTGAGTTCGAATGCTAGGCTCTAATGTGGATTGTGAAGGAATTATAATGTGTGTTGATCCATAATTCATGAAATAAATAGAATAAGTTACTACAACCTTATGCACTTCATTTTTGCAAAAATATCTAAATATGATTGCATTTTGAATAAAAGATGGCTAGTTTAAACCCTTTATAACAATCATTGTTCAAGCGGTTAGAATAATATCGAACGACCTCAAAACTTGTGAACCGGTTTGTTGCATTCTTGGGCTTGCATAGGTCACAATTATGTAAAAATATTTAGATGTCACTTTAGGTGCACTATTTTATTGTTGTCAGAACATGCAATCGGTAAAACATGAAAATTGCCGTATCTTTCGCAAGCGATGGTAAAACTCGATGAAATCGATATGATGAACTGAAAATGCTATAACCTATCTCGATGGAGAAAAATAACATCATTTGGGACACTGGAGCGATAGGACACATACTAGCCCTCCGGACGGTGAGCATACTCTTGAAGGTTGGGCCTTGCTTTATTACGACTTAAAACTAAAAGGAGTACCACGAACAAGGAAAACCAAAGTTAACACAGACGTCTATTGAGTGCTTGAGGCCACTTCCCATTCGCCCATGCCTCGTGGGCTTCTGCCGCACGTCGCGCCTCTCTCGTTCTCTCTCTCTCTCGCCTCCTTCTCCTCGCTTCCTTCCTACATGCCTCCTCGCGTGCGGCATCGCGCTGTTCTTGAAACGCGCGTGAACTCATCCTGCCGGTTGGCTTGGTCAAGAAGCCGTTGGTCCTCGGGGTTGATCTCCGTATCAAACCCTTGCTCAAATTCACACGATGGCGGAGGTGACTGCATGAAACGTAAATTAGCAAAGTTTCATTCACAAATATTATGTAACCCGCACGATTGTTACCATGCGGCGATCCTTGAGCTCTTCTCCGCGGATCGAAGGCGTAGTTGCGGCACTTCCAATACCTCCTCTTCCAAGTTGAAATTTCCCAAGAGCGGACAAGCACGCAAAGATCTCCGCACATACACATGGGCGCTCTGACTCCACGAGGTAGGAAGAGATCTTGATACGCTAAATTCGCGAGCATGCACTCGCTTCTTCCTTTGCCTTCCCTTACCCTTTGCACTTGCACGCCTCGGCATTTTCGATTGATGCTCACCTCTATTCTTTCTCCCGCTGTTCTTTGCGAGACCGCTTGTGAGAACGAATGTTATAAAGGGCGATATCGCCGGGTATGGGCGATCGCCTCATATTTGGGCGATTGCCCCATGTAAGCGATCGCCTCACATTAGGCGATCGCCCTACTAGAGGCGATAGGTGCACCAAAGCGTTGGTGTGTTGTCACGTCGTGTGGCATAGGCAAGCAATGCATAAATGATTTGAACAATTTATAGTGATAATTTGTCATGTTACTAACTCGGGAGTTATACAATGTCTTCTTGAGCGTAAAGCCATTAAAAAATACATCCGTACAACAAGTCAATCACGCCACGCTTCCTAATCGGCCCGTGGGGTAGGTGAGTGGCGACGGCGGACGGACGTCCCTCCTAGGCCGCCACTGCGGCGCGGCGTAGAAGTAGTCTTGCGGCGAGGCCAAGTCTGTGGCGGCGCACCGAGGCGAGAGGGTCGAGGTAGTCGGTCGAAAGGTACTCCTCGGTCGAACTCGTCGTCGAAGGCTCGTCGAAACCACCACGGGTCTGGCGAGGCGCGGGACGAGGAGGAGCCTCCGCGACCAGCGCCCCCCCACTGGCTGCGTGGGAGCGAGCGAGGAACCGGCGGGGTAGGGCGAGGCGCGAAGGAGCCTCCCGCCCATTGTCCCCACCGCTGCTGCGTGGGAGCGTAGCGAGGAACCGACGGGTAGGGCGAGACGCGGAAGGAGCCTCGTCGACCACCTGTCCCCCTGCGGTGCGTGGGGCGTGACGGGCACCGGGTGGGTAGGGCGAGTCTTTGGGGCGAAGTGGCGTGGTGTCTGCGTCCGCCGGCGTCTCGCGCCCTCGGCAGGGTGGCCGAGCCAACCGCCTCACCGTAGCGAGGACCCGACCCCAAGCTGTCTCGGACTCGGCGGTGGTCACTGTATGCCCCCTCTAGGCGCGTCAACATGGACACGACCTCCACCTCAATCTCCGCCAAGAGTGAGTGCGCATGTAACGTCGGGTTGGCATTACGTAAGTTACATGAAAAGGCGTGCCCATGTAGGTTCGATTGTGACACTTACCGAGGCGTTGTCCCTCCGGGACATCGTGAAGAATGCGTGTCCGCTCCGATGCCTGCCGTGCGACGTCGGTCTTGGTGTGTACCCACCACGAGGCGAGTCTGTGGGCGAACCACTCCATGTCTTGATCGTACATGTCATGGTCGTCTGGCCGGGTCTCGGTGACCCTCTCGTCGAGTCTGGCGTCCCACTGCAGGCCCATGGCTGCATACGGTCTTGAATCGAGAGCCCACCGCAGCACCCATCCGGTCATCCCGCAATGCAAAAGCGATGAAGTACGCAAAGACATTAATTTCGCAAAGATGCGGAGTAGTAGGATCGAGGGCAAGTACGTGAGCGCCACGTGCGACAACGTGACGAGGCGGCAAAGGAAAGGGCTGAGCAGGCGAGCTGCGCGACACTCGGTGCGGGAGTACTCCTCGACACAAAGGTCAAAGGCGAGCACCTTACGGGTGAGCCAAAGGCCTCATCTCGCGTGCAAAGCACGGAGACCCGTGAGGTGCTCGGGCGTGAGCGTCGACGCGGTGTATGGCGTCCACCGCACGTCCTCGTCGTGGAGGCGGTCGAACTCCGAGCGAACTCTGATAGGACCTCCTCACTGTAGGTGCGCGAACCTCCGCTGCGAGGAAATAAGAAATGGCGAAGGTTATTCAAGTGCGTTAGTGGGGAAAAGATACGAGGGGCGTGCACGTCGTCGGACCCGGTGGTGGCCCATGGTGGGCGATCCACCGGTCGTCTCGTAAAGCTCCTCGAGTGCGGTGTCGTGTCAACAACGAGCTGCCGGCGAGAAGCGCTCCCAAGACCACAAGCGGAGGAGTAGGGCGCAACGACATCGTCGCGTCGTGCTCGCCCGAGAAACGGCGTCGCCGAGACCTCTGTGCGTCGCCGCAAGCCTGGTGAGGCCCGACCACTGCATCACTGTTTACAAGGGGGAGTTAGGCGTGCTCCGTTGAGGCGAGATTGGGCCGAGTGTGTTACCTCATCCACCGGGTGTCGGCGATGTCGGGCGTACTCGATCGGTGACGGTCCACCGTGTTCCGTGGGAGGGCGGAACATCACCCAACCGAGCAACAACGGAGGTATGCCTCAAGTGGCGAACCACGTCCGCCTCCTCCGCGTCTTGGTGGAGAAGGTCGACTGCGGCGTTCGCAACAAACATTATCGACAACTTGGCGCTTCTATTTTAATTCTCAAAGAAAGAGGTACTCACCGTGGCCCAGGCGACCACGCCCGTCGGTCCGTGGCGCTCGGCCTCCCTAAGGGTGGTAGGGGCTGCCGAAGTGCCGCGCACCTCGGCAAGCGCGGACAACTCGGCGTGCCACGTGGCGGGCGTCGTGCGGCACGGCTGCTGGGCCCGCACAAGGGAGGCCTAAGAGGTACGACCGTCTGCGGCGTCGGAGCCATCTCTCCGCACGGAAGGTGGAGCGTGTGCGTCTCGGTCTCCACCGGTCCACGAGTGTGGCGGCGAGGACCGGTCGCACCGAACCGCGGCACCTCCTTGCCCTCTAGCAGGCGATCACCGGCTCCACCATCCTACAAAGAGGAAGTAAGCCACCGCTCGCAACTTTGCATGTAGTTAGAATTGCATTCACGGTAAGTATGTATGCGTAAAAGAGTGCAAGCGTTCGCGACTTACCGTGGAACCCGGCGTGGGTCGATGCGGCGGCTCCTGGGCACTCGAGGTCGAAGTGGCCTAGCACTCGGTTCTCCTCTGCGGAGTACCTAGACCGGTGGAGTCGCATCGGCGGTCACGTCCAGCAGACTCGAGGGCAAGGTCGCGCCATCGTGGCTGTTACAAAGCAAATACAACAGATTTATCGGTAATTACATGTGCACACAAAATGAAATGCGAAATAACGAATTGTACCATACTCAACAAACAATACAACCGAAGTGTGGAGAGCAAAAAAACTCGGATTGCAAACATACGAAAGACAAAGACATGTTCGACGAGGCACACAACGTCGAGAATTACATTATCCTCGTAGGTACTAAGCGGGACATCGGAGAATAACATGATGCGAACAACAACTTACTAGTACATTGAAAATTACATCGAACATTACAAGCGTACATTCTGACTTACGGTCCATTGAATAATACAAGATGGGAACAACATGCAAAGTTACATTATCCGCGGTTGCGGCGCGCCTCGAGACTCGTCCATATCGTTCGAATCGCCTTGTCCTTGACGCCGACCTTCATCTTCAACATTCGGATGTCCGGTACCCATCGATGGTCCGGAGAGGGGTTGTTGTGAGCGATCCATCCACTCGGTACCGTACACCTCATGATGCCACGTGTTGAGAACGCTCGCTTGTAGTAGTGCGGGAGATGAGCGGACGGCGAGGATTGATGCGTCTCGGCGGTGCGGCAATGGCGTGCGAGCACGGCAAGTGCAGCGGCGTGGTTTCTGGCGAGAGCACTCGCAATCGGTGCTCGGGTATGCACGGATGGGAAGTCCTCTCCGGTGGGCACCCTGCGACCTCGGTCACCGCGAGGCACGTGGTATCTCCGTTCCACGCCACTCTCGGTGTAACCCGATGTGTCTGCGCCTTTCTTGTTTTCTTGGACATGTAGGTAGACACAACAGTTGAGTAAGACAATCGATTGTCCGACATACATCTTTGCGGAGGTCTTGTATCGCTCAATGAAATATCTCTGTGTCCCTAATAAGACACCCTCAACTATACCCACCGATGGAAGGCATCGGTGCCTTTCATTACCCGATTGTAAATCTCCGCGGAGTTCGTTGTCATGATCCCATAACGCGAGCCGCCCTCGTCGTCTTGAAGGACCATTTCTCCAAAGGCTCATGTCGTATCCAATCGGTGAAACTCTTTATCTTTGGTACCGGCCTCGCCGGAGGTTTGGGAGTCTGTCGGCGGCGCACATAAGGTCGTGGGGTCCTCTCCTTGCTCATGGTACACCATCGGGTTCCTTGATGAACTAGCGGTACCTCAGGATCCATTGATTGCTTCTTCGTTAGTTCGCCCAACGTCTTCCAAAGCGCGTCGAACTTCCTCCGTTGGTTCTGTTTGCCTGAGCGCTTGAACATGTTCATAAGCTCCTTATTCTGAATCGACGGAAAAATTGGCACCCATGTGCCTCATGCACCACCTGCTCCTCGGATCGGCCACTTCTTTGCTCCCACGACGGCGGACCCTTGTTGCATATCCACGATCGCCCTTAGCAGCCCCGCATGTCGGTCATGGATGACACAAACATCGAACTGTCGAGAACAAGCGCCGACTTCACTCTTTCAAGGAACCGATACCGACTCTCGTGTTTTCCCCCTCCACGAATGCCAACGCAACCGGTAGAACACGGTTGTTGGCATCCACCGCGATCGCGATTAGAATCGCCCTTGTACTTCCCGTGAGAATGTGCCATCCATGCAAAGGACCAGGCGGCGGTCTTGGAGCGCATTTATGCATGCGCCCGAGGCGAAGAATGCACGTTGCAATACCCACTTCGGTGCACGCACCACCCGCAGGAACTCCGCAAGGTCGATGGATGTCTGGGGTTCCTTTGTGCGATTGCCACGAGCAAGTGGGAATATTCTCGTCTGAAGCCTCGTGCGCCCCGAACCGTATTTCGAGCTGTCCTTTTGCTCTCCATGCCTTTGCGTAGCTAATCTTGTCTTGAAACCTCTCCTCCACGGTGTGATAATAGATCGAGGCTGCGGATGGGGATTGTCCACGATCGACCATAAAACACATTTGCCACCCAAGTGGACGACAGATTGCGGTGTCCTGCTCCGCTTCTTCCGGCTCGCATGATTATGCTCCATCACTATGGAGCATTTCGAGAGTCCGTCCACTTCCACGGTATGCATGCACCGCCATGGGCACGAATCAACTACGCACTTCACGTCGTAGTCCTTCTTCTTGGACTTCACAACCACGAATTGCCATGGGAGAGACATTGCCCGATGCTTCACCGCATCCATCACAGCCTCCTTGTCTTTATATCGGCCCCTGCGTCACCTCGTTCTCACGATACTCCCATGCATCAATGTTCCCTTCATTCATTGTTAGGTCTTGAAATTGTAATTGGTCCACGCACGAGGATAGGCACCCAGGCGTTGTCCTCCTCGTCGGAGTGCTCACCATCGGGACTTCCTCATCCGCACGGTCCTCCTCTTCCATCAAGTCAACAATGTCCTCCACCTCCTCCCCTCGTCGGCCACCCCTCGCGCCTCCACCGCTGTCTCCTCTGCCCCGGTCCCTTCGTCACCGCCGATCTCGTGCTCCTCGTCTCGGGCTCCTCGCCGCCTTCCTCTTCGCATCCTTCTACATTTGATGTCCCCTCCGCCGTAATGTCCACCCGACATCACGAACTTGCGACACCGATGGAGCTACGGGTAGCACTGTGCCAACAACATGAGCGCCAACCCCGCTCTGGCAAAACCAACATAACTCCTCCATGTGGACGTCGAGTTAACAGAATCAACTCTCCGTAAAAGCGGTCTTGCGCTCGGCTCACTCTGCTCGACCCATAGCAAAGCAGTCTGGGCATCAAAGCGAACATCCGAGACATCCACTCCAACAAACCCTGTATGTCCTATCGCTCGATCGCATATGCCCGTCGACTCTTGAAAATGATGATAGATCCACCCCATCCGCCCTGTGCTATCTCCCCATCTCCATAAAATATTTGGAAATACAATTTCTCCGACATCTTTGCAACGTCCGACGGAAAAATATTACTCTAAAATACAATACTGATCCTGAAATTTCTAAAAACTAAATAGTACATTAAAGTTCTAAATATGAATGCGACATTAAATTTCTAAACAACACTATTCGACAAATTATAAACGCTACACAATCCTAAATTTTCTAAACACTACAATAAATTTCTAAGACTAAAAATAAATTTGTAACGTACTTAATACTATCTGATCCTGAAATTTCTAAAAACTAAATAGTACATTAAAGTTCTAAATATGAATCTGCGACATTAAATTTCTAAACAACACTATCGAGAAAATGTAAACGCTACACAATCCTAAATTTTCTAAACACTACAATAAATTTCTAATACTACACTAAATTTGTAACGTACTTAATACTATCTGATCTTCAAATTTCTAAAAACTAAATACTACATTAAAGTTCTAAATATGAACTGCGACATTAAATTTCTAAACAACACTATCCAGAAAATGTAAACGCTACACAATCCTAAATTTTCTAAACACTACAATAAATTTCTAATACTACACTAAATTTGTAGCGTACTTAATACTATACAGTTCTCAAATTTCTAAAAACTAAATACTACATTAAAGTTCTAAACGCTACACAATCCTAAATTATTTGGATATTACATGCTACATTAGAATTCTAATGACAAAAACAGTCCTCTGATATTTTCTAAACACTACAAAATCGTAAAATTCCTAAATAATAGATTTATAAAATTTGTAAAAATACCTTGTGAAGCAATGAATCGACTTTTTTCCCTTTTCTTCTTCTTTCTCTTCTTCTTCTTTTTCTTCTTCTTTTTTCTTCTTCTTTCTCTTCTTCTTTCTCTTTCTCTTTTCTCTTCGTTTATACGCCTCATTTGTTTTGCTGCTTGAGCGAGCGAGGCTTTAAAGCCGCTGTCGCCTCAGCTCGAGCGATCGCCTGTCTCGGGCGACAGGGGGGCCCACACGGACGGCGTCAGACGGCAGGGAACGGCGCAGGGCATATCGCCCGTGTATGGGGCGATCGCCCCATACACGGGCGACGGGGTGCTAGTTTTGTAATTTTTAAAATCGGACGCATAGTTTTGAAAAAAAGAATAAAAAAAAATATTAAATAAAAAAAAATTCCATTATTTAGGGTGAACGTAGAAAAAATTGCTTAGGTGTATTATAAAGGAGTATAGATATATATATCCAGGTAAAGCGCAGCTACCGGTGAGGGAGGACTAACAGCACATTTTGATGGGAACAATACTTCACATACTAACAACGTTGTGATAATTGTATGTAAAAGTACTCATGACCTAGACCATCTACATTCATCTCCAGTACCATTGAATCAAATTTAGTACTACAAGTAAACACATAAAAAGTTTGTACCCAGCTGTGCTCTAGCTAGTTTTACCAGTAAACCCGGGGACTCTTCCTATGAATACTCCCATCTTCACATGTATAAGCAGTTGATTTACAGACGACGTACTTTAATTAGGTACAGTGGAGTACGTGCAAAATTACACCTCTAGCGCTAGTAGAGTAGTAATTAAACAAACTAATCAGTGAAGAATGATGTCATTCGTCACTCACGAAAGGATTGATTAAAAAGCTTGCATGCCATCTAGCTGGAAAACTAATAGGAATTCATGTATATACATAATTGCTTTGCAATGAACACCTTTTCAGCGGATGACCTACAAAAAACTACTCATTCTTTCGTATTGCAATACGCACGACTTGATCATGCAAATCTTCGTTGGCAATTAAAAAGGATTAAATTAATGCTATGTCTTTTATAATTTGCGCATTCTGTCTAAAAGAACCGGTGGATTGCATGCACACAACGATCACGCTCAGAGAGGGAGTACTTAGAGCATCTATAATTCATTGTATCTAAAGTTGTATCTGACATTCTCCGCATCATCTAAATACAACCTTAGAAACAATCATTCCATCATTTTTTTTTCTCACCAACTCTGACGCACCTATCAGTAAGCTTTTGTATTCACTCAGCTCGCCCCTCTCTCTCTCCCTCTCTCTACCCTGTGCAGTCCATTTTAAATAGTCCTTTATACTCAGCGTTATCCGATCAAGCTAACGAACGATCTGAAACATAACTAACAGCAACTTGCTACAGAAAAAATTAGCACATTGTTTTGCTACAATATTCTCAGAAGATCTGGACTGTTGTTTTTTAATCCGACGGTTTACGCGCAACTGCTTAAGTTACAGTCCGAATTGGATTCCTTTCCCTTTCTCTCTAACGTACCATGACAGCCACAGCGCTGCCAGTGATCCAGGTCCGCCACCGCTAGTGTTGTAGACATAACCTCCCCTCTCGTTGTTGTATGTAAGTTCTTATGCAAGATACATGTTCATTCTCTCCCTCTCTCTCTTCTACATAGACAAAAATCTGAGGTGGAAACAGAGATGGTGTCACTGCATTTTCGATGCATGCCCTAATGCAAGCTTTCGCTGGTGTGTGTGCACACGCAGCACGCGCATCTGTGGTGAAATTAAACGATATTAAGGGATACGTTCATCTTTTTGTAGCTAAGGTTACATTTTGAAAAGCTAGCCAAAAAGTGATGCATATAGTGCAAGCCATGCAACCAAGCAACACGCTGGAAGTCCTCTCTGTTTTGTGGTTATTATCCCGATTCTTTTTACTTAAGATAATGGAAACAATTTAAGGTAATGGGAACCAGCTCTTGTGTGGTGGTGGAGTTGTAGGTGTATGACTCCACTCACCAGAGTTGAAGGTTAATGGAAACCGTCTGTGATAAGCTTTTGTGCGGTAGTGTACTCACATGCGAGAGCACTTTAGTAGAAATTTTATGAGCTTCGCGGATTTATCACGGTCTCCGTTTGTTGGCGTGTGCTAAGAAGACGCACCCGTGCGGCTCTCGGTGCCTTCACCGCCTGCCACACTCCTGCCGCCACCGCCCGCTTCTACCTTCTGTAGCTAGTGCTACCTTGCCGCACCACCACCACCTCCCATGGCCAGCCCGCTGGCTCCTCACACTGCCGCCACTTCTCACCCGACACTGCTATAGGCTCTGACCACCCTAACTTGTGGCCGCCTTCGCCATGCCGCATGCCGCTGCCACCACCAACCGTCCTCCTTTGAACCCGTAGTCGATGGTGCCACCGCCGCCAGGCCATCGTCTCCCCCCTCACTCTATACTCCAAGGTCACGGTAAACCAATCCCTAACCCTGATGCAAGACAATAAAATGGCATGAGACCGTCCATCACATCACACCAACGTAGGAGCCGACCCATGTCGTGAAGTTTAGCCGCCAACGCATATCCGCCATCCCTAGTGCCAACACCACCATTGTGTGACGACGGCAGTAAAAATAGAAACTACACTTGCTTCTATACACACACCATTTTACGACTAGATGAGAACGCTTTTACTATACTGACATATTTACTAGATGCGTCGGATTCAATAGTAAAAATGAAACCACAATTACAACTAGTTAAATACTATTTTACGCTCAATTGAAATTTTACAGCCCAAGTTTTGGACTATGGTGCCTAGGCTCCATGTGCCTCGAGTAGGGCTGTAAACGAGCCAAGCTCGAGCGAGCCTGGCCCTCCAGGCTCGAGCTCGGGTTCGAGCCTCAATCCAGGCTCGAGCTTGGCTCGGTCCAAGCTCGAGTAGGCTCGAGTTCGGCTCGAGTAAGCTCGGTAAACTTGATAAGCTCGAGTAAGCTCGGTAAGCTCGAGTAAGCTCAGTAATTCTGGTAAGCTCGATAGGCTCGGTAACAAGCTCGATTAAGCTCGGCTTGAGGAAGCTCGGTAACAAGCTTGAGAAAACTCGATTTAAAGAAGCTCGGTCCAGGCTCAAGTAGGCTCGCGAACTATTCGAGCTCGGTTCGGTTAAGCTCGCGGGGTCGAGCTCGAGCTCGAGTTCAGCTCGTTCAGAGCTCGAGCCGAGCTCAAACCGAGCTCGAGTAGCTCGCGAGCCTCGAGCTTTTTTTACAGCCCTAGCCCCTAGTAATTATAATATATTACTTGGGACACCATGGTGCCTGAGCACCATGTTCCAAAGCAAGTATTTCTTTTATGTATTGCATGTGAAAAGTTTTGAAATTTTTAGGATACTGAGTTTAACTAGTTTAAACAAGTTTGAACTGAAAATAGAAATATAGTTTCCTTTTTTATGATAGTTTAATTGTAGGTATATGCTGATTATATATATAAATAAGAAAAATATGTGATCTAAATTCGTTCAAAATCTTTAAATTCGCGTATATTTTTTCAAAAATATGTGTTTTATTTGAATTACTATAGATGAGTATATACCATAAAACTGAAATTTTAAAAAATATAATAAAAATGGCTTAATTTCGTGCTTTAAAATCATGGTGCTGCCTCTAGTCAAATCCGATAATTGTAACAGTTGTAACCAAGATTTGCGATCGATGGTAGGGCGTGGCTGCTGCTAGAAACGGCATGTTTGTTGCTGATGGGATCCACCACGCTAGCGCCACCTTCAGCCGCTAACTCCAGTCAGTCTTGTTGTTTTGTTCGCTCGATCGTTCAGTAATTCGGACTCGCTAGGCTGTTTGTTAGTCAATTCGTTCATATTCCAATTTAGGGTTCCTGTTAACTTTTCATCGCATATAGCTATAATAGCGTACTGTTGTTGCCCGTAGTTAAGTTGATAATTAACGAAAGGGCGACACCACCCGCCGCTGCACTGTGACACCGAATTAGCATCACACGTTTGTCGATAAAAAGTGATGTGCACTGACAAGAATAGATCATAATTATTTATCTCTTTGTTTGCTTTAAGATTTATGCAATTTATATTTAAAGGGTAATACATACAAGCACTGCTCACAGACACGTTATCCGTTGGTAAATCTACGTATTTTCGTGATCACCCGTATTCTTGCAAGGTGCTTTTGGGCTCGTCATTGTCTTTTCTCGCAATTAACATGCAGATGTTACGTTATTTTATTGCCTGACGATTTAGAACAAGCATAAAACTTACAATTTATATCTCATCTCATTTAACGACCCTTAGTTTGAGAATAAATTTTTATAAGTGTGAGATTTATTGTGGTGCTGCTGCTGATAACCAAGAGCATTACAGTGAGCTTTTTTACTTGTACAAATGGTGATTTACCTTATCTCTATTTGGGTACGTATATTCCTGCTGATAAAGAAAGAACACGAAATTCTTTGGAAAAGAACTGAAAAATATATAGGACATGGAAAGTAATGTTGGCGAGGGAAATATTTGTGTACTGGTATTGGACCCGCACAGAGGCGGAACTAGGGGGTGCCGTATACCCGGCACTCCCAAAATTTTGAGAATGCAAGTTGTCAGGAACAGCAAAAGCAAAGAACTGGAATGCTCAAAGTTGAAGATGACCAGTAGAGTCGGTGGTATCTGGAACCAGTTGACGGATTCACTTAAAAGGAATCAGTGTCTAGGATTAAAGGATACACTTCTAGAGAGAGATCGGACAGTGGAGTGACGTTCATAGTAATTACCGACAACAGTTAAATTATCATATTATCTTTTTGTCGTTTGTCTTTTCAAAAACTCTAAGACTGTAATTGAATTGTTACGGTGATGTAAAACTTTAGGTATAACTCTGGTGAATTGGAAGAAAGAAAGACAAAATGTGATTCCCAATTCGATAGTGTTCATTTAGTTTGTTAGAGAGTACTTATCTTCTCCTTCCCCTCTCCCTTGTGTCTACATTTATTCCTTCCAGATTGATCGTGGCAAGCGGCTCGGGCAGGCGGCGGCGCGGCAAACGGCAGACAGCTCGGGCGGGTGGCGCGGGGCCACGGGCACACTCCTTAAAAAATTTCTAGTTCCGCCACTCGACCCGTGTTTTGCCGTGGGCATATATTCTCTTTTAAAATTTATAAAGTTAAATACAATATTTGGTCTGAGGAAAAAATAAACACGTTGTTTCATGAAATTGATGATTCAATAAGAAATCAAAACTGAAGACATATACCATATATATACATTTGGTAATGTCACGATTATTGTTCTTACAGTGGGATTATTGTTCTTACAGTGGGATAGCTAGAGATTGTTTGAATTATAGTATGGCGAACGACACGAGGTGTGTTTTGCTGTAGGCACGCGAAAGAATTGATGAAAGGTCTCGGCTTTCTCCTCTTTAATAGTATAGCGTCATGTCTTTCGGTTTCCTTTTCTCAGCACGTAATATATGGTTTTTCCTTTTCTAGAATGTTTGTTTCCTTTTCCTTAATTCTAGGATATTTGTTTCCTTTTCCTTGAGATGATGCTGGAGGTGGGGGAGATCTGTTGTGGGCCACAGGGATGAGTTAGACACATTAAACAATGGCCATCGGATGTGGGTGAGTAAAGCTGAGGAAAGATCTGAGAGGTTAATTTTGATGGAGGCAAGTTTCTGGGGACGTTTCGCTGGGTGCATGAAGGTTGGACCATCTCTAGTAGGGGTGCATTATTTAGGATAGACGTAGAAAAAAATACTTAGGTGTATTATAAAGGGGTATAGTTAAAGAACCTATGCAGGCATCAGCAAAACACCCAAATAAAAATTGCATGAGAACAAACAGGATGTATCACCTGATCATGCCGCATGACGGCTAAAGTACACACCAATCAACTTGTAAAACGGTCGAGCTTCAAAATGACTATCATGCATATACTGCAGATTTCTTTGATCTCTGCCTACAACATATCATCCCTAATTGAAAAGTTTGTGTTTTAACTTTGAACAATCCAGCACATGGGAAATGCCACTCTAGGAAATGGTTTGCGTTGGTTTAGTTCATCACACAACAAATATGGTGAAGGGGAACGCGAACAACAAACAACACAGCGTGGCAATCTTTGGGTGTAATTTCGTGTGTGTTTACGTAAAGAGTGGCAAATCCTAACTATTTTCATGAATTGGGTGGCAAATCCTAGGGCAATCTTTAGGGTGGCAAATAATTGATTTTCCCTAAGTACAACGGTTCTTGGAACGACAATTGCTACACAAAAAATTAATTTACAGATATCTAAGGGGAGTGCTTGTAAAGTTTTGCATATACATTTTTAAAAAAGCAAGAAAAATGGCATCTCATCAACTTCTGGATGCTAGCTATGCTTCCATGCTTGTCTAATTTTGGTTCGGATCTGCAAACATAAGCAGCATAACTGCTGAGATTAATGACAGATTCAACATCATACATAAGCTGCATGGAAATGTGCTGACTATTCTGACATAAATTAGGATATAACATCATAATTTGTAAACAAAAAATCCTAGGAGCGCCAGCAGAAGCTAGGTTCAGTTCAATACAAAATAAATCCATACAAAGAAAATGCTAGAAAAAGAGACCGAGAGCTTCCATGTCCTTATACTTGCAGCTACCAGATGGCTGCCGGCAAACATCACAATTTGAGGCATAAACACTCATATTCAACCACAAAAAAAATATCAGATGTTGTCATGCTAAATGATACAGATACCTCATAATGTAATTTTTCCAAGGCAACTCAACTTCCTAGGCCCGTTTTTCTCTAGCAGAAAAGCATATTGAACCTAATACGCACCAAAATATATCAAGTAACGAGCTATATATTAGGCCATTGGTAAATAAAATCAGTGTCCATCTGACAATATGCATTGAACATGCCAATCATGACACATACTTTATGAGTTTCTGAAAACATAAAAGAACTGTAAGATCTGTAGGACTAAAGGCATGTACAATAAGATCACGTCAGCTGACTCTTAATCTGTACATATCAGTTTTGGTCTATGTGGAAGAGTGAGAAAAGAGAAGAGAGAAGAGAACTGGCTCTTATTTAGTAGACAGCTTTGCACGGAAGCATAAGTATATCATTTATGTACAAGAGAGAAAAGATAGTTATTACACAATATCTAGAGACAACCTTTAGAGACAGTTATTGTACAAATTGGCTTTTAGTTTACTATTAGCCAGTAGTTGACTTTGCTATTGTACTTGCTCTAATAGCCAATTTGACTTCGCACCCATGTAATGTAATTAATAGAGTGATTGATCAGACACCCAATCCCCTGTGCATCCCCCGTACACAATCAACATCAAATCTAAAAGGCATGCAGCCCCATTGACACACCATTGCAGAAGCCCTTGCCATGGTTTTGGCCCTTCTTGTGATAAAAAGAAAATACTGAAGAACATGTATATTTATGTTGAATTTGTAGTCGTGTCCTGCGCATTCAATGCAGGCAGGTGTTTTGCTAAACAGTGCTTTGTTGTGGCTGAATTATGGAAACTGGAGGAGCATACGACAAAATAACATAAACGTACATGGAGAATCCAGTTAATGTTTTCAGGAGATGCTCAGTTGTTTAATCTCTCAGATAATCTAATAGCACTTGATAACCATGAAAAGACATATCCTAGTCTAAACTGCTGATCCTGATTAACCTGCACTTCTTCATATGAAACATGCACGCACAATCCAACTCCCCTCGTCAGAAGGAACCAAGGTCAGCTTTCTATGATAAGTTCATCGGAGATGCTTAAATACACCATATCTAAAAAAAGACAGGTGAACAGTTTTTTTATTGCATGAACTACTGTAAAATGTACCTTGCTAACAATGGTCCATTCATCCATTGTATTTGAAGAAGAAGCCGAACCAAGTCATCAAACCTTGTTCTAATTAGGATTGAAATTGCCACCTGACAAAAAAGGACCATTTAGGTATTGTAGCAAGCAACATGAACGCTATTCAGCTAGAGCACTGCTAAAAAGCATGTGAACAATGCACCCGCCTTACACCATTTCCTTTGGTCCTTGCCTTGCGTACCGATCTATTATACTGCACACTGCAGTAATCAAATAATAACCAAACAACAATAAGTACCAAATACCAGAAAAACACCAAAACTCTCATAATTTGTTATGCCTTTAATTTTCGTTTGCTGACCAGAGATCGAGCCACACCATTGGGGCCGCACGGGCGGCACTGCCTGAGCCCCGCGACTGGACGTCGAGGGTTAGAGCTAGCACTCCTTGGACACTCACAATCTATGTTGATTTGCATGCGACCAAGAAAGCTGGTCCATGAATAACATTGAACACCTCAAACCGGTGGTAACAGCATATATAACCACATTGTATTAATTAAACATCAAGAATGATTACTTTTTTCAAAGTTCCTTATTAAGCTGCCTAGCTCAGCCATGCTGTCGAACAATTGGAAGGTGATCCAGTGACCTACTGAAAGATCGAAAAAGGCGACTAGAGGGGGTGAATAGGAGCTAAATAAAATTTTCGAATAAACTCTCCTCCTAGAATTCAAACCACAAAAAAAAAACCAGAAAGAAATTGCACTAGTCGGGTATTTCTGGTCGAATGAACAGTACCCCCGACCTACAGAGGTCGGATGAACAGTACTCGGAATGAATAGTATTCGGGTGAAGCAGACTCCACCAAAGACCGGCCTGATGGATGAGCGATACTCCGACCTAAAGTGATCGGGTGAATAGTGCTCAGGTGAACAGTACGCCCGACCTGCGGAGGTCGGATGAACAGTACTCGGATGAATAGTAAAATCATCTCGATCTCACAAACAGAAATCGATGTAACTTTTGATCGGCTGATCCAAAAACAGTGAGAAATGGTGTGCACCTCTCAAAGGATGTCAGGAACCTATTTCAATCATCAATCGAAGGAATTAAAACCAAGGTTCTATCCTTTTCAGTTTAACAAATGCCACACCAAAAATAGAGTCATGAACACAGACTTCACCCGTAACTTGCTGGTGGGAGTTGATGGTCAGAATATCCTTGGATGACTCTCCACAAATCACAGCAAGTAAGTACACGAAGAAACAACCCTTCAAACAAATAGAAACACCATCTGAAAACTAGGCACAGAAATTGGTTTCTTGCAAAACTGAATAGAAGAGGTTGTAGATTGCCTAGATGATTGGGATATGATCTATAGGAGATTCATCCGCAATCTTTCATCCTTGGCAACAAGAACCGAAGCCAATCAAGACTAAATAGCGCAAGTCACACGTTTACGCACTTTAAGAACACAGATTTACAACTTGCAATAAGAGCGTAAGGATTGCCTAAAAGATTGAAAGCACCGAATCCGGAGAAGAGTTCATCAATCATGAATTTCAACAAAGACTCAATAGCATGTAGAAGGAGATGAGGCAAATCCAAATTACGTAAAGTAAATCGCAAGTAGGTAAATGCGAATTTAGATAATGTAATTCAAGTGCGTAATGTAAATACGTAAGAGAAATGAAACAAGAATATAAATGAAGAACATTTCATTTACGGAAGGGAGGTTTACAAAGCCTCACAACAAAGTGGGCAAAGCTCAAATGAGCGATAAAAACCTCAGAACCTTCACAGAGGAGGCTGCCCTACCCTCTATTTATAGTGACTTGGGATCAATTCCCACTTTTGGATGTCTGCTTCAAACCTAAGCCAACATCCAAGAGCCAGATTTGATCCTTACACATCACTCTCAACAACTCTCAACTACTCACGTACACTTTCCTCACTGCTCACCACGCCCCAGGAGACACCCTCTCCTGTCTAATAGCGAGCTTGGAACACCTACCACCCTTGGATGAGCCTCTAAACCTAGAACACTCCATCAAGGGTGAGATTTTACCCACTCACACAGCTATGCATGGGCTCACCCGAAACCCAACAACACAACGGGTTTTGCACGCTTTTAACTCACACTAACTTGACCGCTACTCTATCTTCTGACCGCGATCCAACGGTCCTCCTTGATCGAGCGGCCCAAGTTAGCATCTCATCCATTCCTTTGTCTTCTCGGCTTGCGGCTACTCCTTGGCCTCAGTCATCTTTGGCGACACCTTGATCATCCGGACCTCGGCTCTCCCGGCCTAGTCCTCGATCCCTTCGCCTCACCATGACCTAGCTCTAAAGTCCCGCAACCATCATAGACAAGGAAACCACATCACATAGCAATGTCCAACAACACATATCCATCTCAGCAGAAAGATATACACTCTACCGACCAACATAACCCCGACTACACGTGGTGCGACCACGGTCTCCATCCCGACCAACCATGGTGCGACCATCGGTCTCCATCCCGACCAACCATGGTGCGACCACGGTCTCCATCCCAACCACTCGAGGTCGACCACTAGTCTCCATTCCGACCACTCGAGGTCGGCGACCGGTCTCCGACCGGCGAGAGACTGACCACTCGGGTCGACGACGGTGGTCTCAGACCACCACAGCCCAGACCTCTCGGGTCGGACAAGCGGTCTCCGACCAACCAAAGACTGACCACTGAGTCGGACGACCCAACCACTCGGGGTCGGACGGTGGTCCGCAACACTGACCAAAGCCCGACCACTCGGGGTCGGACGACCAGTCTCCAACCACCAAAGCCCCGACCACTCAGGTCGGACGACCCGACCACTCGGGGTCGGACGACTGGTCTTCAACCAGTAACTCAAATTGCTCTAGCTCGAAAAACAATCCAAATCAAACTCAAACTTGAGCACACCTTGCTCAAATAAAGTCAAATACTCATCACAAACATGGATGGACCTCCACATGGTCCTTCACCTACACATCAAACAATAGATTAGCATCTATAGGTCTCAAATTTGTTTCTTGGCTAAATAATTTCGAAGAAGATGGCAGCATCCAGCCAGTAGACCTACGCGGCAATAGAGAAGCTGGGGAGCTTGCCGGAAGCAGGAGGAGCTGACAACCTCGCTGGGCGTGACTGGCAGAACGGAAGTCGAGGTCGGCCGACAAGAGCGTGGAGACGTGGCCGGTAGCCATCACAGTCACGGCGAAGCGCGAGATCGATGGCTCAAATCCATCGCGTGAACAGATCGGACGGCTGCGGGCGGGTCGAGCTACTGTAGCAACACGGTTGATTGGGCCGGCCACCGCGAAAACACTAAATGCTACTAATATAGTCTTCATTATTATTGTTTTGTTCTAGAACTTTGGTCCATAAGTTTTTTCAAATGTTGTGTTGAGGCTTGAAATATACATGTTAGATTAATTTTTTACACACCACTAAATATCTGTGAACTACCTCAATGTATCACTAGCAAGGTGGGTCTAGGCCCACATAACAGTGAGATAATGAGTACTCTCTTCGTTGATAAATATAAGGCGCATTTTGACTTGGCATAAGGATTAACGTTGTGGTGAGGAAGATATAAGAGGAAATAATTTACATATCCCTCTTAATTTTCTTGGAAGATGAGAGATAATACTTTGTGTAGGTGGTAATGAATAAATACATATGGTTGAGAGAGAATAAATAGGGGTATAGGTGGAAAAGCTCATTAAATCTATATACACGTCTTATATTTTACAACAAGATTATTCAAACTATAGGTCTTAATTTATCAACGGATAGAGTACCATATAGCTAAATGGATGTGACAAACATTAATTTGTATTTACATTTGATAATAAAAACATGAGTTCGAATATAGAAAGACCTAGACGATCCAGGCCCGTTCATAAGTGATCGGCTCGGTTGGTCCGGCCTGGCATCATTTTTCGCGCTCATTCCCTAGATATCTCCTATCGGCCCGGTAAAGCGATAAAATTCAATAACATATTTTCACCTAAAAACATAAAAAAATACTATTCGAAAAACAAAATAAAAATAAAAATTTTGAGGATCTGTGCCAGGCCTCGAAGGAAAGGACATCCTCGTTGCTCACAGGATCTGGTTCCGTCGAAAGCAGTCCGACCCGAGGATTGAAATTTTGCCGAAATCTCGGATTTTGATCCCCACGAGATCTAAAGTACTGTCCGATTTTTTAAAAATGCTACAGTACTTCCATTTTTCGGCAAAATTTCACCCAAATCAGGCAAGATTTATTGAAAAAAAATCCGGATTTTGCTTTTTTTATGGTTGGATTTGACTTCAATTACATCAATAATCCATACGAAAGTGATCTTTGATGATAATTTGTCCAAAAAAATTATTTTTTGAGGTATTTTAAAATTTGGGCAGAAACACTGTTGGAATTTTATAAAATTGAAAAAGCTTTTTCATACTATTAAAAATTTATGGTACTATCTCAAGAAGTCTAGGATCAAACAAGAAATTTTTTAAAGTATTTTAACTTCATTTGTTATCTTTGAAAAATAAAAAAAGAATTAGCATAAACGAGGTAGTAATAGTGTCAGAATTTTATTAAAAAAATTCTTGTTTGATCATCATTTGAAAATTTTATAGTAACATTAGTGATGCATCAAGACTATCCATAAAAAATTTCAAAATGTTCTAACAGGGTTTGGACCATTTTTCATGCAATTGAAATTTTTCGGTCAGTATTCACTTGCACTGTCCGAATTTTTAAAAATTCATGAAGCTTGATCATCATCTGAAAATTTTATGAGAACATTAATGATGGATCATAGCCATACACAAAAATTTCAAAAGTTTTAACGTGGTTTGTACTATTTTTCATTCGGATCAATCTTGTCGATCAGTGTTTTATCAGGACAGAAGCAATGTTCGAATTTTTAAAAATTCCTCAGATGTGATAATCATCTGAAACTTTTATGAGAACATCAATGATGTGTTAGGAACCTCAAAAACAACTTTCAAACTTTTTCGATATCGTTTGAACTATTTTTCATTCAGTTGAAATTCGCTAAAATTTTGGATATTTTATCGAAATTTCAAAATTTTGGTCCAAAAAATTCTGGATTTAATTTTTGCCTTTTGAATTTCGTCTAGATTTTGTCCGAAATAACGAGATTTCATCGAATTTCTAGATTTTAGTCATAGGCGAAATTTTATCAAAATGAAATTTGAATCCCTGGTCCAACCGACCACCCACGGCCACGGGTAGCCAGAGACGTCCGAGATGAGGACCCAATAGTACCCAACTGTTGGCGCCAAAAACTTGAAGTAGGATTCTTGACCACAGCACATCAGACGAACACCTGGTTCAGAGCGTGCCAACAAATTTGACCCCGCAATCGGTAAAGACAAGCGTAAAATTCAATCAAAGCCGATCTCGAGAATCAATCGGCTTAGACTTAATCAGCTAAAAGCCGATCAAATCGAGGTGAAAAAGTAAGTCCAATTAGCCGATCAAGGCTAATCGGAGGGTAAAGGTAGATCGACTCTGAAGAAGGCGATGCGTAACAAAATCAGAACAAATCGAACCTGGGGCGTAATCGATGAAGACCAATAATCGGCGATGCGCAACTTTATTGATCGAAATCGGACTACAAGAAGATTAAATTATAGAACTACTCCTAGTTGACAAGAAAAGAAAACAATTTAGACTTGTGGATTTGATTGGTGTGTATTTCGCAGCTTGCCCTCGTCCGCCTTATATACCCACCGGCCGATAGAACCAGGTACGATACGTTAGTTAGAAACCGTATCGATCTCTATTTGGAGGGTACTTTCCTAAACGATTTGGTTCATTTTCAAATATCTCCGATCTGTTATCCTGGCCGTATCTTGTTAACTCCGGACCGCCGAATTTAACTATATCTGCCGATTTAACTATACAGCATCCCCTCACTGACAACCGGGCCAGACAAAAGTTGGGCCCACAGGGCAGCCTCCTGTACGGAGAATCGATCCCCACCGCCTTCCCCGAGTATACCCTCCCCTCACTACATATAAACACAAACGCCGAGGAGAGAGAAACACAGGGAGAGAGAGAGAGAGAGGGGGACTGAGTTCGTGTCGTCGCCGAGGTTTCTCCGGCGGAAGACAGGGCAGGGCAGGGCGAGGAAGCAGCAAAGATGACTCATATCCTTCTCTGTCTCAATTAGATCTACACACCTCTTGCTTTTACCTTCTCGCTCCTGTCGTTTGTGCTTTGTGCTTGCTCTTGCTCTGTTTTCTTCCTTGACTTTGGGTGGGCGGCGGGCGCACGTGGCAACCAGAGGGAGCGCGACCGCGACCGCGCGCAGGCGCGGAAGCCCAACGGCAAGGGCTCGCAGGACGGCCTCACCCCGGAGCAGCGCCGCGAGAGGTGCGTCTCGTTTTCCACGATCTCCGGTTCGATCCAGCACGGTTATCTTGGATGCACGGTCTGACGCAGTTCCGATCTGGTTCTTGGATCTTTGTTGGCGCAGGGATAAAAAGGCGCTGGAGGAGAAGGCCGCCAAAAAGGCCGCACAGGCCGCGGCAGGCGGAGGCGGCGGGACCTCCACGGACAAGAATAAGGCCTGCGACGGCAAGAAGTAGGCGGCACCGGCGCCGGCGACGGCGGCCCCACCTGTGTACGATTATTAATGCCATAAGCTTTGTACCTTTGCATCTGCGGAACCGTGTGCGTTAATTCCGGTTAAGCTGTTGTGAGATGCGATATTTGTTGGCTCATAAACTTGTCGTCTGCATGCTTCAAATACTTTGAAATCCTGAATTGATGATCATAATATGCGATGTTCTCGTTTTGTGGGTTATATTATTTTTCTATGTGCAATTTTGTGGCATGTTCTTTGTGCAATTTTGCTAACTTGTGGCAATTTTTAAAGGTCTTTGCTAACTAAGATGATGAACTATGGTTAAGGAAAGGGAAATTCTTTACTAACCAGTGAAATTGGAAAGGACATATTGCTATTTTGCTACCTTTTCTTTCATTTATCACATCCATAATGCTAACTAAGTTGATATATACTGCTCTGAAGTAATAAACCGATATTGTAGGAGTTCTACAGCATTAATTTTAAAATATTCACATCTTAATTCTCACTGTTCCCCTAGGCAGCTGTCTAGCTTGCCGCCTAGCGCCTAGGGGAACACTGTTAATTCTACAGTAATACTCTCTGTCCTTAGAAATTATTGAAAAAAGCCAAATAACAAAATCTGCTGTCCCATGCCATGGACTGAAGTTGGAGCTTTCCAATAATTTCAGAGTTCTAGCAGACATTCTCATGAAATTCCAGGTTGGCGGCATGTGTCCTGTTATTGAATTGTTATTAAGTTGCCGGTCCTGGAAACTGACAGGTAACATCAAGCACCAGATATTCTGACTAGTTATTATTTGAATTATAAAATCGTCTCGTGTCAATTAAAGTTAGGGAAATTAGCACTCCTATCACCACATACTTAAAAATGGAGAACAAAAGATGAGAAGAGTGTGGCATAAGAAGATAGTGCTACAGTACTAGTTAAAGAGATGGACTGAGCATTTCATGACGTCAAGATGTTTGTTGTTGAATAAGTTAAGTTTATAGCCATAAATAGATCCACAATTTGTATCCATGCAAATTCTATGGTGAGTATATTGCATCTCTCAAAGTGGCCGACAAGCAATTTATAAAGCACAAGCCCGAACCGATGTAATGAAGGTGCTGCTGATACAATATTCTCTGCCTTCCTGTTGCGACTGCAGGTACATGAATGAACCTCATACTTGGATGCGACTACAGGTACGTGTGAAGAAATGATTGAGAGCTGTATTTGCGATGGAATTAGGGGTTCATATTGTACCACGTTACTACTTAACTAGGGACTTACCGCCGATGCTAATTTAACACATTATTGCTGTGACAATGCCCTACTTATTCACATTCGCCAGACAATGCGTGCTGTTATTTACAGGCAGAAAAGTCATGGTCTGCATTTTCATATCCTAGCTAAAGCTTTGTGTTTGCCTGGGGGAGATCATAATTCATGCAGTACAGTAGTAGGTTAGTTAGAAGGAGAATTCAACTTGATTTTTTTTCTTTTATTTTCAATTTTAATCTACATATTTTAGTCAGGCACCAATTAGAGGTAGTGGACTCAAATACAGAATAGTGTGTGCACTACAAGCTTCTAGTTTAAAAATGCTGTATGGTCTTGTTACAATATTTTTACTGATTGGTTTATTTTCTCTATTACCAGTAATCATTCACATGTAAAACAATTTGCTTTACACAACTTATTCTCCACATCAGATAATTAAAACTAAATTTAGTAATATTGTACTGTGCATCAAGTTTGTCCGATCAAAGCATATTTAGTGGGAACTAGGAAAAATGCTACCTAGTCTTTGTTGTTTCAGTTTTCTTCTTACAACCTTGTACAGACCCCTTTTTCCCACCCAATGATGCAATAGAATTATGTTTGTGTTTGGAGATTCTTGAATTACTTAATTAGTTCTATTCTGTTAAGATGTTTAAATGTCCATGTTGTAATCTACTGTGTTCAATAGTGTTTTGGTGTATTTAGAAATGAACTCTTTTAATTATTTTTTGTTACAGTTACATTGATAACCATGGAGCAACGTGATAATATGATATCATGTTAATGGGAAATTTATTTGCATAAATTGTTATGGTTTGAAGAATTTTTGTAGTGGTTATTTACTTAGAAATGCACTTCCCTGAAACCAAGTTGACAGTTAACGTCTTGCATCGCTAGGAGATGTGATATTAAATAACATGGTTTGGGTGCCTACTGCCAAGTTAAGAAACACCACAGCAGTTCGTCAACAAAAAAGGGTAGGGAGAATCATTGTAGTTACTATTTGCTTGCATAAGCTGTTTTCACTTTTCAGAACCAAAACTTACAGAAATATTTGCACTTTTCAACTTTCAACCAATATTGGAGTAAGTTTTTTCACACATTGGTTGTGTTCGGTTTGTGGCCAGGTGTGACAGCCAAATTAAAATTGGTACACGAGCCAACACTTGCTTTTGGTTAATCAAGTTCAAGCTACTGCGTATAAAATTTTATACATCAGTTTTGGATCAGGGTCTGAGTACCTCTGCCTTCACCGAGATTCAATGCATTGGGTGGTGAGATATGTGGCCTGTGAGTTGCCTTGATCCTCCTCTTCTAAATTGTGCTTGATTTGAGGCAAAGCAAGATTGAATAAGCTTGCCTCACCTCCTTTGTTGTTTCTTCTCTTCGGAGATGGGTAAGAGCACAGATCTATGATGCGTGAGATTAATATGCCAAAGTTTGATCATTTTCGTTGCTATTGGACTGACGCGGACCAAAATTTATCTTTTTCGATTTTATAGGTCGTGTCGGGTTTTTAGTGTCTGACGCTTCAAGCAAACCTCGTCTCAACCATTCCAAACAACATAGTGTCATTACGCATGGCGGATTCTGTGGTTTAATCAAGTTTTGCTTATATAATCAAGTTTTGCTTATATACTGTACGTATACTACAACTACACTGCCAGCATGCATGTCTGGCTTGTAGTCCGCTTTGAAACTGAATATAATTTTCTAGCAAAGGTCTCCACCATTGCTTCGTCAGGTATCACCGCTATTCCAGTGGTTTAACCAATGGAATCATCCTCGTTCTTTTTGCTTCTGACAACCAAATCTTTGATTAAGACCACAGAGCACGTACAGAGCGGAAGCATGAAGCCGATGCATAGCAAGAAAAGCTAAAGCCGGTTCCATCTCCACCACCATCGTGTGCGGTCGTGCCCCGCTGCCATCACAGTCTTTCGGTTGGCATTGCCTCCATGTCCATCTCCGTCTAGATCTTGAGGGAGCCATGGACACGAAAGTGATTAGGTGGAGGCATGCAAGCGTTTATCAGGAATTGGATGGTGAGGTTTATGCGATGGAAAAAGCAGAGAAGAATAAGACCAGGGTGGAGTTCGTGGATGTGGATGAGCAGAGGATGGTCGGGGGAGATGAGTTCGTCCAAATGCAGGCCGCTAATCCCTTGGAATCCAACATGGCTTCCAAGTAATTCCACCTCTCCCTCTTTCTTTTCTTTACAGATTTGAATTGTTTAGGGGAGATGCATAAGTTTGTTTCAAACACAATTTGTTGCCCAATACCGTGATAGAGAGAGAGAGATTGAGAGTTGCATGTGAAGGAGGTTGATACGTGTAAAGAGTCGTAGTGAACGAAAAGAGAGAAGTTTGTTCACATATATGATATATCTGTAACAGAAAAACTAACGTACGGTATACCGTACAAACGGGTTTTTTTTGCGCGATGAAACTTCTGAAACCTAGCTCTGAAACCTATGAAACCTGGCTTTGAAACCTCTGAAACCTGTTCTGAAACCTGTGAAACGAAACCTGCTATACCATTAGAATCAATTCCAACGATATAGGGTTCAGTAGTAGCTCTCTATCTGTAATACAAAATCAACCCAAGGGATTGCTTTATTTAAAATCCCTCACGGCGTCGAACACGACATCCGTCTGTCATGCACGCTTCTACGAGAAAAATCATTGGCTATGCTTTGCTAATCACAGCAAGGGTTTATCAAATTAAGGTTTTTTTGCGAGAATTTCTAACATATTTCTCGTTTTTTTAGCTACCATCCATCGATTATGATTTGCTAAACATAATTAGAGTCCACCAAATTAAAGTTCGGATGTTTTTCTTTTTCTAAATGTTTCTTGAATTTCTATCTTCTTTTATCAGAGTTTTTGACCACGTATCATGAGCTTTTAACATATAATAGATGATCATCTTGCACTTCTGTATAATTATTATTATTTAAGTAAATTACATTGTGGGTCATTGAACTTGTCAAGGTGGTTATAATTGTTCTTCTAAAATGCATATTTAAACCACCGAACTAATTTAAATGGGTCAGCATAGTCACCACCCATGCCAACAAGGATCTCATCCGTGAATGGCAACTTGCAAGGGTCTCACCTCACGTAATAAGCTGAGCATGTTTTGCACGAAAGCCCCTTTACGTCTTCTATTTCTGTACATAACTACAAGATTAATCCACATCCCATGTCATAACATCCCTTTTGTTCGAGGGGTGGATCTACAGTATATATATCGGGATCAAGTAATTCTGATGCCCTTTAGTCCAAATTCTTTTAGTATATAAACATATGATCCTCTTATTATAAATTCCAAGTTAGTGTTACGAGCTCGTAATGATCTCAACGGCCACGATGACCTTTTCTTCTAGATCTGCCCCTATCTACCATGATCTCAAGGTCCAAGTGTATACTGCCTAATCTGCAAAGGAGGAGCAGAGGATGGGAACATTGAGATGACGAAGCCAAATGTATACTGCCTAATCTGCAGATATGAATTTCTTGGGGGGATCTAGCGAACAATCCCATTTGCATTCCACGGCTTAACCTGCTGTACTCTATTCAGCAACTACTGTTCACCTTCATTTATATCCATTTCTTGATTTTCGCAACACAGAGAACAAGATGTTGGAACTCATTGCATAGCAAGATTTCGCATTAGCAGAACTAGACGACTCTTTTGTGGGACAAGAACAGGAAGTAAACTACCTTAAAAATGCATAACATTAGTTCAAGCAAAAATGAATAGCTTGCATCATTCTCTGTTTCCACTCACCAAAAATCAACTAGTATTTTACTTGCATCATTCTCTTTTCCCACCCACAAAAATCAACCTGCCCATGCTCTCCTCCTCCATCGGCATCGCATCTCCCGACTACTGGCGTAGCACGGTGTGGGACGCACCTAACCTAATGCATCTCTTTGTTTCCCATGAGTTAGACGAGGATAGTGGAAAAAGGAGCTATGGGATGGGAAATTGGGACTTGAGGATTAATATTTAACGAGATAGTTACATACAAATAAACAAAAGAAGGGGGTAAAAAAATTGTTAGCCAGGATAGACCGCCGTGTCGTCTATCAAATCCTACGTAGCATTGGTGCTAACCGTAATGACTCACTTAGGAACTAAAATCCCGGTCTACCTATAGAGATTCTGACCGTGAATGAACCTCCCAAACAAGATAGAGATCAATTATCCAAATATGCATTTCAAGAGAATGGCCATTTGGATAAGTTCGATAACTTACAGTGCAATTTACTTTTATTTTTTTTAACATACGAGTCAAACATTATTACACGCTAAAACATCAAACAAAAGATTATTATCTAGAATAACTAAATCATCCATCTACTATATTTGGTGGAATCCCGGCTACCACATTCATTTGAGCTGGCTCGGCTTGCGGCTCGAGTCGAGCAGCAATTTTTTTTTGTATTTGGGTCCTTTTTCGAGAAAAAAATACGGTTAAGTCCTTTTTGGAAAAAAATTACGTCCATGTCCTGTTCCGGAAAAAAGATTATATTGCATTTATGCCCTTTAGGCCTTTTTAAGCGTTACGTTTAGGTCCTATTTTGTCCTTATCCGAAAAAATAGCGTTTAGGTCCTTTCTCGTGAAAAAAAACGTTTAGATAATTTTTTTTCTACTTTTTACGTGCAGAGTGGTGTGCCACGTCACGGTAGCTCAAATATATTTATATCCTTTTAACCGTTCCGCCAAATAAATGCGAAAAAACGCGATTACGTTTGTATCTTTTCAACCGTTTCGCGTATCTCCTCAATTTACTCACATAGGGAGTTAGGGTCGTGCGTTTTCTCAATTTACTTGCGCGAGTAGCGACGATCAGTATCTCTAATAAACCCCAACCAAAACCCGCATAAAACCATCGATCTTCCCAATCCTCCCTCTATCTCTTCTCGCGAAGCAAGAAAGGAAAGAAACCAAACTGCCACAACGAAGCCATGGCGATTCTCTCCCTCTCCCTCTCTCCTCCCTCCGCCGTCTCCTCCTCCTCCTTCGCCCGCAGGCCCGCCTCCCAACTCCACCCGCGGGTTCCCTCCCGTTCCACTCTCGTCTGCCTCGCTGCGGCGCCCAAGGTGCTCCTCCCCATCGCCTCTCCGGCCTCCCTCGGAGACGACCCCGCGAAGTGGGACCCCGCCGAATGCGACGCCCTGCTCCGCGGCGGCGAGCAGGTCGCCTCCGTGCTCCAGGAGATGCTCACGCTGGTACAGTGTTTTCCACCTATTTCATTTGGTTCTTTTACTAACTAAAGTTTGGAGCTGTTGTTCTTTTCAGTCTTGTAGAAATGTTTCATGAAATGGAAATTTCTTTGGTGATTTGTGGCTGGTAGACTAGTAGCTGTGATGGTGGCTCATGAAGATGGAAATTTCTTGTATTTTCGAGCCAATTGGGTGGTTAATAGTTTTTATTCTATTTTGAGATGTTCTTCAGTGATGAATTGTTCTACTGGTTTCTTTTGCATCTCGATTGGGTGGTAAATTATATCATCTTTTTGGTTTTCTTCTTGACAAACTGGCAAAGATTTTCTGTTCATTTAACCCATTGCAACAATTACTATATCCTCCATCGCATTATTTTAGTGTTTTAATTTAGGGTAGATGATAATTTGTATTTAAATTCTCGAACAACTATCAATGGAGAAATATTGAATGGTGAATCAGATAATCTCAGTATGCTATGCAGAATTTCAAGGTTCACGGTTTGGGAAAATTGCGATAATTTGCTACTATTGTGGGTTTTACAGTAGTAGCACTGTATTCTTGACATGGTGTATGTATGCTGGTGTTGATGGCTTGTTGCAGATGGAGGACATGGAGATGGATGGTGCGTTTGAACCTGTGGCTGTGGAGCTGGTGGCGCAGGGGGTCATTGGGAAGAGGGTCGATGAGATGGAGTCTGGCTTCCTAATGGCGCTTGATTACATGATACAGCTCGCACAGAAGGACAGCGATGATGAGGTAACTTGACACCTTCATTGCTGAACTCAGCCGAAGTACTAGGATTCTACATCATTGACCAGCTTCTCTTCTCGAAATGACATTGCTTCAGAGCTCATTCAGCATCACAGAGGACAAAAATGTTGTGGGTTGTGGTGGCTTTTCCATATTGTAATACCGAAAGGATGAGCAATTTATTTAGATGTTTCTCCAATTATAATTGTGCAATTGACGATAATGCCTTAAGCTGTATGTATATACTCATTAGCATCATTTGAACCTGTAAGCAAGTTCTTCTGGAAGATTCCATTGAGAACGCTTTGTAGCGAAATGATGACTCTGAAGCCCACAACTACTGTTGTGAGACATGCTTACTCGTTTAAGGCCCTAATCTTGGTTACTCATTTTAAGTTGCTCATTAGCCTTATCTGGACATGCATTTAAGTTCTTGAAGGCATCCTTGAAAATGCATTGCAGCAATGTGAGAGAGATGAGTTCCATGACAGATATACATAGGAATCGTTATCAGACCAGACTAATGATAATTATTCTGTTATGCTTTGCTCTGTTTTTCAAGCTTTGTCTATCTGCCTTACACAACAGTTTTATGATAACAGCGCAAGTCTCTTCTTGAGGTAGTCAAGCAGACTGTTCTAGACCATCTCACGAAAAAATGTCCTCCACATGTAAGTATTGTTTCTAGTGCTAAAAAAATTCTTGTGTCGGAATATCAAAATTTTGTTTTCTGTAGGCACAATTATGCTTTCTGACCAGTCTGCCCTTTTTACGAACCAGGTTCAAGTGGTTGGACTTCTTTGCCAGACTGAAAAGAAAGAGAGCAGGCATGAATTACTACGTCGTGTAGCTGCTGGTGGAGGTGTGTTTAAAAATGATAAAGGCCTTAAGTGCCAACTTCCAGGGGCAAATCTTAATGACATTGCAAACCAGGCAGATGATCTGCTGGAGGTAAATTGAAGAGCATGAGTACAGTTTTGCATTCGTGATGATATTATGTGCACTTTTAACTCTTCATGACTTGTTTCTTTTAAATTCTTTCATTTAATGATTTATTTTATTAATCACATCCTCGGCCGAAATCTTAATTCTTATCGAATGTTATGGTGCAACAGTGTTATTGCCATGTTGAACATTGGCTCTAGTTGCTATGTAGTTATCTGCACCATTACTGTAATAGTTCTGCCACTAAGGCATGTTCTGATACGGATGTTCCCTTGAGAACGCCCGAGTAACCGGCCTAAGGCCGTTTTGGGTGGATTTCGCTATGGTGTCGGCTATACGGAGCCACCGCGGTTATCGACAATGCAGCGCCGAGATCGATTTGGTTGGCAACAAAGCGTGCCTTTTCTCATCTCATTTTTCTCCTTTTATTCATAACCGACTGCTTACAATTGGAAAGAGCTAAATTAGGAAGGCTAATAATTAGGAAGGCTAACAATAGGAAGGAGAAGAATAGGAAAGACTGAATTTAGGAAGGCTAACAATAGGAAAGGGAAAATAGGAAAGTACTCTGCATAGGAAAGGAAAAATAAGACAAGATTACTCTCACTGCGGTTGTCATGCCAAACTTGGCCTCAGAGGTGCTCATTTGCACCAAGGGTCTTTGGCCGTGTGGGTCCTGCGCTGTAGTAGACTCGGTCAACACCCCTAACAATACTCCCTCCACATCCGGTTCAATCATGGTGGAAGTCGAAAAGATCGTCGAATTCCACGGCATCCATCCATGTAGCAGCTTCCGGAGGCTCACCCGCCCAATGGACCAAGAATTGACGGCACCCTCGGACAAATCGCTGGGACAGTAGACAAAAGGGAGTGGCCGACGTAGCTTCTAAGGATGGGGATGAGGCATCTTCAGGCAGTAGCGGAATAGGAGCCGGTGGAGTACCCCGAAAAGGCTTCAGCATGGAGACATGGAAGACATTGTGAATCCGGGCTGTCTCTGGTAAGGCTAAGCGGTAGGCTACCTCGCCAATACGCCCCACTACTTTGTAGGGTCCGAAGTAGCGGGGTGAAAGCTTGTGTTGTCCGGTTGTGCGCATGGAGAGCTGGCGGTAACGCTGCAACTTGAGCCACGTCCAATCGCCCACTGCGAAGGAAACCTCGCGATGATGACTATCATATTGCTGCTTCATGCGATTCTGGGCGGCCAAAAGATGTTGGCGAGCACGGCTGAGGAGTTCATCCCGATCCACCAAAGTGCAGTCCACCGCATTGATGGAGGTAGCGCCTTGACAGTAGGGCACCAAGGGTGGAGGTGGCCGACCATATACTAGCTCAAACGGCGTCATGCGAAGAGCGGAGTGGTAGGAAGAGTTGTAGCAAAACTCCGCCCAAGGCAGCCATCTAGCCCATGAAGAAGGTTTGTCCGCAACGAGACAACGGAGATACATCTCGATCGTGCGGTTGACCACCTCTGTCTGTCCGTCGGTTTGTGGATGATAAGCCGAGGACATGAGCAACTTGGTACCACAGCGCTTGAAGAGGTCTTGCCAAAAGGTGCTGAGGAAAACCGGGTCTCGGTCGGAAACAATGGAGTCCGGCATGCCATGGAGTCGCACAATCTGGTCGAAGAATAAATCTGCCACAAGAGGAGCCGTGGTCGGCCGTTTGAGAGCCACGAAGTGGGCGTACTTGGAGAGGCGATCAACTACCACCAAAAGAGCTGTCTTGTTGTGTGATTTGGGAAGTCCGACCACAAAGTCCATGGAGACGTCAGACCAGATGTGGTGGGGAATGGGTAGTGGTTGCAGAAGGCCGGCTGGTGTCTGAGTGCTGGCCTTGTGTTGCTGACAGGTGCCACATTGGCCAATATATTCTTCCACCGTCTTGCGCATGCCAGCCCAATAAAATTTTTGCTTCACTCGATGCAGAGTCTTTGTGATGCCCTCGTGGGTGAGGTCATGGATGGCGGCCACCACCTGAGCTCGTAACGGCGAGGTGGTCGGTAGAAAGAGACGACCCACCCTATAAAGGAGACCGTTGCGTGCTTCCCAGGTTGGAGCGGACTCAATCACCGTGGAGGAAGATGCTTCGGCCGTGGATGCGGTTGTTGTAGGAACAGCGGGGGTGTGCTGAGCCGATGGCACTTCTTGCAAAAGCTGTGCGCACCGCTGCTGTACCTCCTGGTCACTACGGAGGATGTCCTCCCACTGCGCCTGCGCCGAAGGGCTTGAGAGCGCCAAGCAGGACGCCGCCGGCTCATAGATGCGGGATAAGGCGTCGGCTGCCTTGTTACTATGCCCCGGTCGGTACTCCACGGTGAAGTCGAAGCCCATCAGCTTGCTGAGCCAATGCTGTTGTGGCGGCGTGATCAGAGCTTGATCCAGGAGGTATTTGAGGCTTGCGTGGTCGGTTCGAACGATGAAAGGGCGCCCCCATAGATACGGCCGCCAATGCCGAATTGCCTTGGAAAGGCCGATGAGCTCGCGCTCATAGGCCGCCAGCTTGGCATGGCGCACGGCCAGCCGACGGCTGTAGAAAGCCACTGGATGGCCCTCTTGTTGCAGTACCCCGCCAATGCCCACGCTTGAGGCATCACACTCAACCACGAAGGTCAAGCTGAAGTCAGGCAAGCGTAGGACGGGTGCCGTCATGAGCGCCTCCTTGAGATGCTAGAAGGAATAGTCGACCTCCGTCGTCCACTTGAAGTCTTGACGGCGAAGAAGGTTGGTCAAGGGCGCCGCAATAGTTGCGTAGTGGCGAATGAAGCGCCTGTAGTAGCCCGCGAGCCCTAAGAAGCTCCGGACGCCAGTTACAGATGTCGGTGGCGCCCATCGAGCCACATCCTGAACCTTGTTGGGATTGGCCGCCACCCCATCGCCGGAGATGATGTGCCCCAAATAACTCACAGTGCACTGAGCAAAGGCACATTTGGAGCGCTTCAAGTACAACTGATGGCAGCTTAGTTGTTCCAGAACCATCCGCAGGTGATGGAGATGTTCCGCTCGGGATGGACTGTACACCAAGATGTCATCGAAGAAAACAAGGACGAACTTAGAAGGAAGGAGCGAGACCTCGTTCATGAGAGCCTGGAAGGTGGAAGGGGCGTTACATAGCCCAAATGCCATCACCAGAGACTCATAGTGGCCATGATGGGTGCGGAACGTCGTCTTCTCAATATCTTCCTTGTTCATCCGAACTTGATGGTATCCGGATCGGAGGTCCAGCTTGGAAAAGAATTTGGCGCCGTGTAGTTCGTCCAAAAGCTCTTCCACCACCGGAATGGGGAACTTGTCCTTGACTGTCCGGGCATTGAGCTCACGGTAGTCAACACAAAAACGCCATGAGCCGTCCTCTTGTTTTACCAACAGGACTGGGGAGGAAAACGGAGAGCAACTGCGGCGAATAATGCCTTGAGCAAGCATCTCCGCACATTGCCGATCGATCTCGTCCTTTTGCCTGTAAGGGTACCGGTATGGTCGAACCACCACCGGATCCGTTCCCTCCTTCAAGCATATGCGGTGGTCGCAAGCACGTGAGGGCGGCAGTCCTCTTGGTTCCTGGAAGAGGTCATCAAAAGCGGCAATGAGGGCAGCCGTGTCGGCCTCCTCTTGCTCTGCCGCTACCATGTGCACCTGCGGTTCTGGTATTCTCCCAATACCTTGAATTTCCACCCGGGCACCTTGGCAGTTGAAAGACATGTGAAGGGAATCAAAATTCCAACTGATGTCTCCTAGCTTCAGCAGCCATTGCACTCCCAGCACCACGTCAAACCCCTCCAGCGGTATCACCAGGAAGGATGCTTCAAAGGGGTGTTTGTCGATGAAGAAAGTGCAGTCTTGGAGCCTCCCCAAACACGGCAGGTGGGCGCCGTTTGCCACCCGCACTTGCTGGCCTCCTCCCGGGTCCTGGGGCACTCCCACCATGTTGGCGGCGTGAGAACTCAGGAAGTTGTGCGTCTCCCGCCCACCACCCCCATAGCTCTGCCCTGCCATGGTTAGTTTAATTTGCATGGTGCTGCCCTTGCTAGGTCCTCGTAGGGCCATGGCTGACAGTGCCGGCTCCACCTCTTCTTGTTCCTCCGGTTCCTCGTCCTCTTCGTCTAGGACCTCGAGGAGGAAGAGCTTCTTGCAGCGATGCCCTCTAGCATAAATTTCAACGCAATTGTAGCAGAGACCCTTTTCGCGACTCTCCGCCATCTCTTCCGGACTGAGGCGCCCCCGGTAAGGAGCAGGCGCGGTGGAGGAGCCTTGCGGTGGCCGCCGCGAGCGCCCCTCCCAGGAACGACGCGGTGGGAGCACCGCCGAACTGCCGATGTGATCGCCGTGGTGATGCGGACGTGGCTGCGCGTTGTGGTGGGGGTTCCCCAGTGGAGGCGAACGAAGCCGTCCCCCTGCTGAACGGGGCCCTATGGCGGCCTCCCTGTGGAGCAGCCTGTATGGCCTTTGCGATCCATGCATCTTCTCGTCGTTCAGCTTCTCGGGCGAGGGCGATGGCTTCCGCCAGGTCGCGTGGTGATCGCGGCGCGACATCGGCCGCAAGAGTTGCGGACAATCCGCCGAGAACATCTCGATTTGGTCCTCCTCTTCACCTGGGCGGCGCGCGACGGTAATCTCTGAAAATCTCTCGCATAATCATCTGCGCGGGATTCGCCCTGCTTCAAGTTCACGAGGTCCCCTAGGGGCCCTACCGATGAATGGCGGGTAAACAGCTGGAGGAAAGTCTCATGGAAATCTGGCCACGAGATGTGCCGTTCCTCCTGCTCCAAGTTATCCAACACCTCCTGTGCCTCTCCACGGAGATGAAGGCCTACCATCTCGACGATTTCCGACTCCGGAATGTCGTGGGCGCGTGCGAAACGTTCGCACTGACGCAGCCACAACAGCGGGTCGTCGGTTCCGTCGTACAACGGCAGTTCATATCTTGGGGCCGCGAGTCTGCGGCGATCGTCGTGAGTCGTCACCGCCTCGCCTCATTCTGTCCCAGTAGCGCGGTCTTCCGCGTGGTGGAGAAGAGCGGCCCCGATCCCTTGCAGGGCTTATCTCCGTGCGGTCTCCTTGCGTGCTAGCTTCGCGGACCGGCCGTTTGCCCACTGTCTTGAGCAATTCGGCCATCATCTGCTCCATGCGGCTATTTGATCCGACGAGAGCTTCCACGGTCGCCTCTAACTTGGGGAGGCGCTCGTCGGTTCCCGCCATGGATGGAGGGTCGGTCGGCTCTAATACCAGTTGATACGGATGTTCCCTTGAGAACGCCCGAGTAACCGGCCTAAGGCCGTTTTGGGTGGATTTCGCTATGGTGTCGGCTATACGGAGCCACCGGCCGGTTATCGACAATGGCGCTGAGATCGATTTGGTTGGCAACAAAGCGTGCCTTTTCTCATCTCATTTTTCTCCTTTTATTCATAACCGACTGCTTACAATTGGAAAGAGCTAAATTAGGAAGGTTGATAATTAGGAAGGCTAACAATAGGAAGGAGAAGAATAGGAAAAACTGAATTTAGGAAGGCTAACAATAGGAAAGGGAAAATAGGAAAGTACTCCTGCATAGGAAAGGAAAAGTAAGACAGTACTACTGCCTGCGGCTGTCATGCCAAACTTGGCCCTGTAGGTGCTCCGGCTGCACCAAGGGTGCTGGCCGTGTGGGCCCTGCGCCTGTAGTAGACTCGGTCAGCACCCCTAACATGTTCCAAAAAATTATGTAGCGTGAGGGACTTCAGTGTTAGAGGTGTGATACAGTAGACAGTTGACATCCTAGCTGCTATTTAGTGGTAGAGGCATGAGGGGCCTTGAGATAATTTGGATTAGCCATCAGAATTTGGCTAGTTTATATTTACCATCCAGAAAAGTAATTGATGTTGTTGGTGCCATGTTTGACGTGTTGAGCTGGTAATTGTAGCCATTGTAACCGTAGATTCCAGGTGAGATGCACTGATGCTGCTTCTCCCTCAACTTGGTGAGTGGTGACCAGACATATGCCACCTTCACTGACCACTCTTAGCAAATTTGCTCCATCATCCGGATGATGATCGGATGCATTCCTCTTGTACTCGGTCTCATTGATGCTTCTTCCACTGCAGTGAGCATAACGACACTCCCCTACTTCCTCTTCGTTGTTCTGAACCGGTGACCTGATCAGAAAGTCAAAAGTGGCCCAAGCAAGAATCAATTTGTCTTTTGGATGGCAAATACAAAAATAGCCAAATTATTGTGGTAGGTCCAAAATATGTGTGAGTCATAGCGGCAGTTCAAAATTTGCATCGCTATAGACTTCTTGCTCCCGCTTGTACTTCGACTGTGCAAATATACTACAAAACATCAAGTTCATCTGATTAGCATTACTTATATTAGTTTACAGTTTGCATTTGGATCATGACATTCCCTATTATTGCCAACTTACCATAGACCAATGAGGTAGTAACGTTGGTTATCAATGTGACGTTGTAAAGCCTGGCATATCTAGAATGACATGACACCTGTAAGGTATGTGAGATCTGTGAGGATAAATTACCTGATAGGATGAACTGCCCTAAATAGCAGCAGGTATGAGCTTGATAGCAGCCACTATCAAGATAGTGGTGGGTGTAACGCAACGAATATATGCATAGCGGTTATGGGGGAAGGATAGATGTTATGGTTTGTTGGACATTGATAGGACAATCAATAAGCGATTCTTAAAAAAAATCAGAAGTTAGCAAGTAACTAAAAACACATGATAAACAAAATTTTGACTTACTTTCAATATTCAAACTAATTGTACCTCTATACATTATTGAAATAAGTAATGAACCATTGGCATGCATACGTGATGCCTCTATATTAGATATGCTAACTTGGTATACCACCTCTCAAACTGGCAAAGTTCTAAGACAGCTTGTTTGCATAGTGATCTTGTACTGTAGTTTGAAATTTGGAGTCCAGTTTCCATAATTTTATTGTCAGCTGCATCCAATTAATCATTGTCCCCTCAAGTAGATAAAAGCACCAATTTGTGTGTAAGCTAATGATCAGTGTAATTTTACAACTCTGAAATTGGTTGGGGCTCCGATGCAACCTCACAAATGACTCAACTAAATCTGTATACTAGAGTACATATTTTGCATGCGCTATACGCTTAACATTATGTATTATTTAAAAGTATCCACAATAGCAATGGTGCTTACATATTAGGTACTTCCTTCTCAATATTAAAAATGCCTGGTATTTTATTTTACAGAGAGGGAGAACAAGAGAGGAGCCTGCTACCTTTCTACCAAATACCAGTTACTATAATAGTATTAAATGAGATTTTATTTTTGCTCATCCAAACTTAAAATACAGTATCAGACATGGAATGCTAGGGTTGTGAATTGATACTTTTATCTGTGATGCAACTGCAAGGTTATTAAAACGATAAAGCGAGGCGAGACAACTCGCCACCTTGTTACCACCAAAACGCTTAAGGTGTGCAGCAAGGTGACGCCATACACATCCTAACCTAGTATAGCAGCAAATTAAATCAACAATTTTATAGGCCATGCATACCTTGATATTGCCGGTTGTTGAGCACATTTAGCCCAGAGTAGCCGAGTAGATCAAGGTCATCGTCCTCATTCGGTACATCGAGGCCATCAAGCCGAGTAGATCGAGTAGAGCAGCAAAGCAAAGAAGGCTAGAGGCCGGAGCAGAGGGGAGAGGACAGCAGAGCAAAGCCGGCTTGGAGACAAGGGTAGGGAGGACAGCAGAGAGAAGAAGAGAGGTGGAGGCCGGCGGGGAAGACGAGGGGAGAGGAGAGAGGTAGTACCTGGATCTGGTTACCGGCGATGTCGAAGATGCAGAGTAGGCATTGCCTGGAGCAGAGGAGGCGGCGACGCAGCGCGGATCAGATGGGGACGATGTGGCAGTGTATATAGGCTAGGTTTTCCAGTGCCTGTTCTCCCTCTCGGTGCTGACTCATTATGTCACCTTATCCCTCCCTCATCTCCTCTATATCGCCCGCCTCATGCCCCCCACGACGACATTGACGCCTCAACTACGCCTCAGCGATACCTTGGGGCGGACGCCATATGCAACTCCGGCGGGCGACCACCTTAACGATTAAGTGATGCTTAATCGACTCCTTAGTAACCATGCTGTGATGGCAAATTTAAGCTGTATTTGAAATTCTGAAAAATGTAACAGAGATAAATCACTAGAGGTGAAGTACATGTGGTCTCACTATAGTTCTTGTTTATGACTAGAAAATAGGGTAAGAACTTTTGGAAGAAGGCTGCTTGAAGTAACTATTTTATTTACCCCATTTGAACATATTGTTCCCCAATCTTATTACCTTTTTTTCATTATTACTGCAGTCAATGGAATCCAGACCCACCATTCCTGATCGAAAACTTCTTGCAAGACTAGTTACAGTAAGAGAGGAAGCTCGAAATATGATGGGAGGTGGCCTGTTAGATGAAAGAAATGACCGTGGTCTCACTACCCTTCCTGAGGCAGAGGTATGTTTTAGACTTGTTGGTATTCCTGAAATTACGCTGTTAGAATTATTAATGCCATGTCTAGTGATTTCCAGGAAACGAATATCTTTACTTACATACAAACTATTAACTATACATCAAAATTGAATGCAAGGTTTTAATACCATGATGAATGAACAGGTGAACTTCTTGAGCAAGCTGGTTGCTCTCAAACCTGGGAAAGCACTGGAGAGGATGATCAGGGATGTTATGCATGGCAAGGGGGAAGGTGCTGATAACATAGCAAGTGGAAATGCTGAACCAGATTCTGAACTGGAGCCTCTGACTGGGATATCTGGAAAGGTAAGCTTTGGATACAACTTGGATAACTGTTGTCTTCACAAACTCGCGCATAACATGTATCAACCAGACTGTTGACTGCACATGCTTACATGAACATCAGGGAAGTGTAACTGGGCGCAAGCCACGGCCAGTCCGCCCAGGAATGTTTCTTGAGACGGTTTCTAAGGTATTCTGCTGATCGGTAAAACATATTTTTTCTTCTAACTGAGCACGTTGGCTCCTTTTAAGTATGTGTGGTTTAATTTTCTATCATTCAATTTATTCAACTTGTGGTAAGGTCCTGGGTGGCGTATATGCAAATAACACTTCTGGCATTACAGCACAACATCTAGAATGGGTGAGCAGCTTAATTCATTCTTTGCAATGATCACTTGCCTTCTATTCCACCCTTGTCTGGAAAATGATGTGGTTTACCCTTGTTTTCCTGTTATAGGTACATCAAACAACACTGAAAATTCTTCAGGAAATGGCCTTCTAGTGTTGTTAGGAGGGGCCCAATTCTCGTATTCAACATAAATATATGGAATGCTCGAGTATCTTTGGCCTTGTCAGCACATGATGTTGAAGACTTGCGCACACAAGGATCATGGTATACAAGTTATGGACCTTGTGCGTGGTCAGTGGTTTAAAGATGTACAACACCTTAGGTGGTCGTGAATTGTTTGGCTGAGAAGTGAAGCAGAAGAAATAATGATCGGGCACCTAATGGCCAAGGATCACTTCTGGGAAGAGTTCAGTATCATTATGTGCAATTCATAAGTAACTTAGAAGCTTGAAAAGGCATACAATCAAACGGTCAAGATGATCTTGAGTATAGCTTTCTCCAAGTAGTCTTGACAGCTGCATCTAGTTGCACTAGCCACGTGGACAAATAACTACTAGATCAAAAAGGGTTTAGAGGCTTGAAATTCTTAGATAGTACTTTGTATTTCCAATAAGCTGCAGTTAATCCTTGAAAAATATGCAGGTATGATCTAAATAGAACCCTATTTGTATCTCCTGCTTCTGGCATGTATATATATGCAAAAGAGTCATGGTAATGGGCATTACTCTCGCTCTTGTAATCTTGTTTTAACTTCGATACCTGGTCCTGCCATGAACGCAGTAGCTCGCGTTGCCTGCCACTCGTGGCTTCTCCACTGCAGCTATCCGGATCAGGGTTCACAGAACCGGCGAAAACCGCAGTTTTTGTGTGTACCGTTGTGGTTCGAAATAAAAAACAAATCCATTCAAAAAAAATTTAAAAATTTTGAAAAAATTTATGCGCTCGTTTTTTTGTCAAAAACCGCTTACAAAAACCGTTTTGCGATTAACATTCAATTGGCAGCAATTTTTCTATTTTTTTGGATTTTTTTTTAAAAAAATTGATTTTCTAACTCTTCGGTTTTTAACGATTTTCGAACAGTTTTTACGGTTTTCGTACCACAAATTTTGAAGCGAATTTCAAAATTCGGTTCTGTGAACCTTATCCGGATCTTGTGCTTCGCACCTGCTAGACAATAATCTGCTCATTGAAGTCCCACAATTGTATTGTCGACTCAGAATTAACTTGAAAGTGTGTACTTTCTCACTAACAGAGTTCTGTGGTTCAGAATTACCGCTCTTATCCCTAAGTTCAGGCACAGATGACTGGGTGCCCTGATGCCAGTAGATAGGCTAGCTATCACTATTCACAAGTACCACCTTGGGTACAAGATAGGAGCAGGGCCGGCCCTATAGTTTGGTGGGGGTGGGGGTGGGGGTGGGGGGATTTTAGACAACGGGTCTATAACTTATAGGCTATAGTAAAATAATTATCACATATAAATATGCCATTTAAATCATTGAATCTTTTATAATGACAAAAAATAAACATAGATAGCATAAATTTTCATTAGCAAATAAGAATCAACGACACAGATATACGTAGTACGAGTTTCAACAACATACTCTTAAGCACTAAGGAATATGGAAAAAGCAATACAAACGTTAAAAGGAGCAGAAAAAAACTGACAAAAACGTCGTTTCAGAAGAAAAGTATCGAAGGAGAAGAGATCCTCACATCTCATTGGTCTGGGTAAAGGTAATAAGATATGTTCCTACGAGGTTGAATTTGCCTATTACGATGCACAAAATATAGGCTCCTGTTTACGCTGGACCCTAGGCCGTTGCAATTATTGCCCTGGTCAGGGCCGGCCCTGGATAGGTGTTATTTTTAGAACGGTGGATTTGGTTTGTAGATACTAGTGCAAAATGGCCGTATTGATTTCTATTTATAGTGGATTTAGAGAGGTGTATATACAAGTAATGAGGGCAAGCTGCATCAAGGAGAAAATGGTATTTACACCTTTCTTGTTTTTATACGCATGCATTGAGTTAAAACGACCAGTAAGTTGGATCAGAAGGGGTAGAAGTAGAATAGGACAATTCACCGGTCCGCATTTCCTCCGGGTATACCGCCATTCAAAGCATTCAGGAAATTACAATTTGAATAGAAGAAACCAGATACACCTGAAAGAATCAACTGCCAAAGACAAGCATGCAAGAAATTCAGATAAATTTAGCACCCATTTACATAAGTAATACTAATTCATTACTAGAAAAGAGCACAGTAACAAAGGACACGCACATCTCTCCACTCATAATTTGCACACGCACCCCAAAGCAACAGCACTCGCAGACAACCATATATATATATATATATATATATATATATATATATATATATATATATGTGTGTGTGTGTGAGAGACACACGCATACGGGCGCAGACAGATAGTAGACTGGTAGTACACATCACTCATGTCTACGGCTCAGCAATGACAGCAAAGCCAGTCTGCAAAACAACACCACAAGCATCGCATGTATTAACTGCATGCACCGGTGAGCACCTACGCGCTCTCCGCCGCCGGCTTCGCCTCCTCTGCAGCGGCGGCCGGAGCTGGAGCAGGCTCGGCTGGCTTGGCTTCCTCAGTCGGCTTAGCGGCGGCTGGCTCGGCAGCTGCAGGCTCCTCCTCTGCGGCTTCCTTCTTCTCCGTCGGCTCGGCCGGTGGCTCGGTCACTTCTGGCTCAGCCGCCGGGGCCTTTTCATCCGCCGGGGCCTCTTCTTTAACCGCCGGCTCATCGGCGGCAGGAGCCGGGGCAACGGCGGGCTCGGGCTCGGGCTCGGCATTGGCTAGTGGCTCGGCCGCAGGTGCGTCCTCGGCGTTGACAACCTCGGCGGGGGTCTCCACGGCCGGGACCTCAACGGCGGGAGCCTCGACGGCCGGGACCTCAACGGCGGGAGCCTCGACGGCCGGGGCAGTTTCTACCTGTGACACGAAAACAAGCAAGATATGGATTGATTAGACTTGAGAGTTGTACGTGCATGCAACACACATACTTATATATGTAGGTCATAGGTGTAACTAGTGCCAGCTGGTATATATATAGTGCTGTCCTTGCCATAGATTCCAAGGAAGATGAGGTGTAAAGGTGTAGCCGTGGAGCCAACCCAACCATTCAACAAGTGGGTACTTGAGGAGATCCAAGGTATATGGATATGGACACAGACACAGATCGGAGGAAAAGAACTAGAAAAGCGAATATATCGGCTATAAAAACGCGTGTAGATCTATCTTGTTTTCCTTTTGTTAACTAGCTAGCTCGAGCGAGAAAGCGAGAACGGATCGATCGTATAGACAAGGCTATGGAAACATCTGATATATGGTATACGTTGAAGATCCACCTGCTGGCAAGTTCCTCCAAAATTCATACATATTATCTAGAGGAAAATATGACCCAACGTACTCAATATCGGCGATGTTCATGCTCTCATCTGTAACCTTAACAGTCATTAATTACAAAGTTCAACAAGATTGGAAGACATAGATCGATGTTGAGACATCGGTAGCGACCACCAGCTTCTTGCCAAAACGAAAATGATCTGTTTGGTTTGATTTTCCGATCTGATTGATCAACAGTCACTAAGACTGAACAAGACCAAGATGTGCGTGCCCTCCAAAAGGGAACACAAGTTCGCAAAAGAATCAGGAGTTCATGTATACAACAAGAACAACTATGAGGTTTCCGATGTTCGATCCATGTGCAAACTTTCTTCATACACATGCCATGATCGATCTGATCGAATCGTGACCTCGGAAGGGATGATTAATTATTGAATAACACTGGAACTTTAGATCTCACCTCAGTGGAAGACATGATCGGATCTTTGCACTGCTGACAGGGGGAGAAGAGGAGCTTCAAAAGTGAGCTAAGCTATTCACGAGGTGATGGCCGGGCACGGTGGCGTGTAGCCAGTGGGGTTGAGATGGGAGAGCTTTGAAGAGGCGTCTTGGAGCTGGGAGGGCTACTTATAGTACGTCTAGAGCTAGCCATAGCAGTGTGCACTTTCATCCATCGACCACGAATAATATCTGCACTGTGTAACTGCAGTCGACGTCGTATAAGCTGGCTGGAAGGCCAGCTAATTCGGTTGTGTATTATTGGGCTTAATGAGGTGGCTGCTTGAGAACATGTACCATGCTGGCAGCTAGCTATTGGGGCCGTGCGATGATCTTCCCTTTTCCTCTTTATTCTCTCTGTCTAACTAAAGTTTGTGATTGCACGTACCGCAGTTTAGAGGAGAGATCTTAGTTGAACCTCGTTGTGAGTTGTGACTATACCTCCTCCATTTAAATACGTTTTACATGTAACCCTCAAGAAAAATTATAAATTTCACACCTGAAGTAAAAGAGCTGGAATTTCACCTATATCTGCACCATTCAGCCCCTATTTGCCTACTAATTTGACATTTTGTAATACTGAAGGACGCTAGAATTAAGAATCAGTGGAATGTGAGCCTTTGCTTGTGATTAGAGTCGTAATGAGCTAGCAGGCTGATATGATTCTTTTCAATTTATTCATCTTTTGTAACTATGTTACCCAAAGAAAAAGCAAGAGCTTTAAAACAAACTAACATCGACGAATGTTAATCCGGACTCCGTCAACAAAGTGATGTCATAGACAACTTTTCTTAAAGCACGAAGGGTGTTTACAACGTTAAACTAAAATAAGCAATCATTTTCCTAACAATGCCCTTATATTTATGTTATGAGAAAAACTAAACAATGGTATATTGTTTCACTCAAAATGGACAGTGTAGCTTCCTACCGTTTAATCCTTTAATTCTAAGGGGTTGATTTACTTTTGGTCATGGTACCTTTGCTTAGCTTTGTTCTTCTTTTTGAACACATTTGGCATGGTACTAGAATCTTGTTCGGAGATATTTTTGTTGGTATTGATCCAAGAATCACATCCAACACACCCCTCCCATCGCACCTCCCTCTCTCGCTCACACCACTCACCTTGTGTCCCCCCTCAGCCCCCCCCCCATCCTCTCTGTCGGCTATGGAGGTTGGGCTGGGAAGCTTTGGGCTTCGGGGACGGGCGAAACCAGCTCAGTGAGACTAGGCGGTGTCGGGGATGTTTGGCTCTGACACGACAAGGCTGGGAGGCAAGTGTATCTGATGTGGCTTTGCTGGGCGACATCGGGGATGCCCCTATCTCTAGCTCCAGGGGAGGGATCTCATCAGGTGCGCACCAGTGTTGGGAGGCGAACGGATCCCAGCAAGGCTAGGCGACGTCGAGGATGGTCGGATCCGGTGCGACAGCTCATATTTGGCTGCCATGAATCCAACGAGCTCGCATCCAACCGTAGCGACTAGCTATGAGGCCCCACATCTAAGTCTGGTGATGGATGTGGTGGCTTTAACAGTTGTTTTTGTTACCGACGATAGGATCTAGCAAATCCAACGACACCAACCTCGGATCCGGCTAGATCTGATGGCGGTGCGACTCGCCAACTCAATGACATGACACAGAGCTTGGGCTGGAGCCGAGGAAGACAGAGATATGTAGGCTCAACGCGGAGCTCAAGAACAGATTCAGTGGTGGGCAGTGTCGGTCGGCTCCACGACGACGGCAATAGTTGAGGGGTCGAAGTTGGAGAAGATGGTGCATCGGTAGTGAACAGAGTTGGGCGGCCCTCAATGGCGTGTTATTACCATTATAGCTAGGTGAGCTCACCGAAACTTTTTAAAAATTTATTTAAAACTTGTTGAATTTCTTGAAACTTTGGTTGAAACTTGCTGAAACTTTTTGAAACTTGATGAAATTTCACTACTACAGAACAATATATCACTGCCGGTTCCAAACTGGCATCACTGCCGGATTTTGGAACCGGCAGTGATTGGTCGGCAGTGATAGTCTGACTATCACTGCCGGTTCTAGAACCGGCAGTGATGTCGGTATCACTGCCGGTTTGTATGCGAACCGACAGTGATAGTTCGGTCCGTAAATCACTCGGTAAAATAAAAAAAAAACAAATTATTTGCATCCGGACCGACTATCCCGTATTCACAAGTCACACGATTTTCGCGCGCGTGCGGTTGCTAGGACTCGAACTCGCGACCTGCTGCCTCACGCGAAGCGACCTTACCATCTCACCTATCACTCATTCTCAACCAATATAGGATATATTTTCCTTTTGTTCTTTTATCTCCGAAACTTTTGGTGATTATTTGGATATCTAGATGAATTCAAATGGAAAGATTGTAAACTACAAAGTTGTAGATCTCGTCGAGAGCTACAATTTTCATATAAAATTTTATCTCCATATGAAAAAATTATGATTTTTCGAAAAATAGTTGGTAGCATTATTACTTCCGGTTGGGAATACGAATCGCCAACCGGCAGTGATACTATTATTTGGATATTTAAACTACTTCAAATGAAAAGGTTGTCAACTACAAAGTTGTAGATCTCGTCGAGAGCTACAATTTTCATATAAATTTTATGTCCATCTGACTCCGTATGAAAAAGTTATGATTTTTGAAAATATCAAGATTATCGATTTTTCTAAAACCGGCGGTGATAGTATTATCGCGGTTCGGATACGAACCGGCAGTGATAAGGGATTTATCACTGCCGGTTCATCAGAGAAAAGCCATTACTGTCAGTTTTCCATTCGAACTGGCAGTGATAATATTATTACTGTCGGTTTTTGATGAACCGTCAGTGATATAGCGGCAAGGATAACTGGTTCTGTAGTAGTGTTTGAGTTTCAAAATCTAAAACTTATTGAAACTTTGGATTGAAATCTTTAAGAAATTTCTAGAAACGCACGAAACTCGCTCGCAGAAACATGGAACTTTTCAAACGTTCCCTTAAAATATACTGAAACTGTACAAAACTTGTTACTATATATACCGTTGCAACGGTATACGGTTATCGAGTCGTTCCCTTATTTTATACGCCATGTTGATGATGATAGATTACCGAAAAAATAAAATGTTAACAAACAAGTTAGCAATTGCGCGCATGTGACCCAATCGCGCGAGCAGCCTAATCAAATCAAAGGGCCAAAGTTTAATTCGTACGTACATCCATGTGTTGGATGGTTTTATTTGTAGTTGATATCTGGGATTTAATCCTGTCTGTCACTTATTGTGGCACCATCGTTCAGATTTGATTTCGCCAAGTAGGTAAGCATTAAGATGGGTGTTGCTAATCCAAGTGCGCGGCGCGTTGCAACGCTGTGGTCGGAAGAAGAGGGGATGACGAACGCAGAAAAAAAAATTGAAAGCTTCCAACTTTGCACTTCCAAACTCAATTTTGATCTTTCAATGTCAACTTTGAAACTTCATTTCAGAACCTGACCATACAACACAATATGGACATACATATATGACGTGCCAGATTCTTGACACGATGGATGGTTCTAGAAACCGTGGAGCAGCATCGATCCCATGCATGACCAATGGTGTCGTGAAACGGTTCATGCTAATTAAGTTGAGGTGAAGTAGAAATGAGTTCCATGATATATCAATGGCACGCCTGTCCAGGCCATCTTGCTCCCGGGCCCACCGGCGACAAGGTGGGGCCACGGACACGTCGGCCGGGCCGCTTTACGTGTGCCCCCGGGCCCCACGAAGACATCGGCCTCCCTCCCGTATCTCAAAAAGATGGAGCATCCTAGGCGCCGTCGGATCCTCACCGGACGGACCACGTCGATCGATCGTGATGAAAAAAAAGCTGCAGTGCTGAAGCTGTCGGCACCGTACGACGCTAGGCTCATGTCAGTCTTCCTGTACACATTCTTTTTTTCTTTTTTCTTTTACTTTTCCATTTCATTTCGAGGAATGAAATGGTACGTGCATCAGCGATGGGATGATAACAGGAGGGGAGGGCTGATAGGAGCCACGGCCACGGGTGTGAGTTTGCCGGCGAGGACAGACGGACAGCGAGCACCGGCCAATCTCGTGCTCGTGGCGCCCACCATCAGCCAGTACCGGGAACATGGCAGCTTTGAGTTCTCAGTTCATGGAGATTCTGGCCAATTCCGTATCCATGGGAATGCGTAAAGTGTTTGTCTCGTGGTCTCTCCACTCAAGCGTAAGGTTCTAAATAGCTACCTAGGTATAACTAGGTTCCCGTGATTTTTTTACTGTTCTAACTCTCTAAGATTTTTTTTTTACGGAAATAGTCCCATATTTTTTTTAAAAAAAAAATAGCTCCCTCTTGCCGCGGGCGGGAATCACCATAGCGCGACGCGTGGCATAGTTCCGCGAAAGAGGAGCGTGGAAATCCGATTTTCCGCTGACTGGGGGCGTGGGAAATCTTTCGACGCGAAACTCAGCGACGGCGTAGCGTTACCGCAGAGAGAAGGCGTGGAAAATCAGTTTTTCACGGAAAAGGTGCGCGGAAAACCGATTTCAGTGGAATGTAGGCACAGGAAATTGGTTTTCCGTGGCGGGGGCGCGCGGCAAATCCAATTGCCGCGGTGTGGCAGGTGGCGAATTTCGCTCTTCCCGTGCGCGGAATGGTGCCCAATTCTGCAAAAAAAAATTCCATCGGGCCTAGTTTTGTAAAAAAAAAAAAGGCTACAATAGTGAACAATTCGGTTTTCGTTTTCTTGGACCGTAAACATTAAGCCCACGAGAACAGGTAAATACTCACTCTGGTCATAAATAGTTGTCGATTTGGGGATTGACACGTCTCCAAAACGTAGCATTGATCACTAATTTTATGTTATAATATATTTTTAAACCCCAATAAAATTATAATATTATGAACGTATTTTTTGAGATAAATCTACATGTATGATTTTCATGTATCTAATTTAAATATTAAAAAAATATTAGCAGTCAAAATTTCAAAAAATTTATTGCACTTGTATCCAAAACTGACAACTATTTGTTACTGGAGAGAGTAGTTGACTATAGCATTTTTTAAGACCTCGCTCAAGCAGGAATTAACTTGGACTTGTGCCTTCAGCCTTTCTATTCCACGGTTAATAACTAGGGATTCTTTATGGATCACTAAGGTCTATTTAGAACGCAAGATTTTCATAGGAAACAGTTCAGCTACCATAAGAATGAGGTAAAATTCTCGCGTTCCAAACGAAGGCTAAGATACTTACACGGCTACACCTCTCCCTCTATGAAAATAATGAAATTTTACCCACAATAATTTTTTCTCGTCTACTTCCAAGGCCTGTCTCCTTGGACTACAGATGACTATCGATCACTGGCGCAGCAACAGGCCTCCACCGTCTCTTGCAGCGATATCGCCGCCGCCTCCGCTCTAGCAACACTATCTCACCATGCCACCGCCCGTCGGCTGCTGGCAAACTCATCAGCTTCGGTGCTGCCACCTCCCCTTCCCAACTTCCTCCTTCCTCGCAGGGATGCCATCGTCAGTTTGCTACTACCTCCTCCTCTTTGCCCTTTCGTCGTTGTCGCCACCCTCGTCTTCGTTGTCGACGCTAAAACTGATACTATTTATTGTTGAGTACAAACCGTGTCCCACATGAGCCACCAGCAGCTGGGTTCATCCCAGTCGCCTCCTTCAGGCCCGCAACCCCACAGCGGCACGACGCCGGCCAACCTCCCTATGTCGATTGTTAGGGGAGCCTTGTGAACCTAATACGAGAATGATGTATGGCCGCCACCTTTACCTCCCTCCGTCAGCTAGTACTCACCGCCACCGTACTGCTTATATCAACGTTTGTGTTTTGATTGCCGCCGGCGTAAGCGTACGTCGTCCGCAGGTTGATTTAAAATAGAGATGACTAGCCACTCCGTATATCTAAGGCGGCGTATACGGTGAAAGCTAGCACATGATGAAACGATAAAAGCAGTCACATGGAGGCGTTGGATCGGTCTCGAATGATCTAGATCTAGATGAAATCTCACCTCCCCTATTTAAATACGTTTTTACATATAACCTCTTAGAAAGATTACAAAATTTCACGTATTCGAGACCGATCCACCACTCCTATTTACCTATTTTCATTTTTTCACTATGTACTAGTATACGCATGTAAAAGACTAAAACCTTGTAGAAACTATAGTTTGCTCGGTCCTAGGCCTGGTTTGGACCTGAGCTGGGCTTTGGATGGGTGGCCTATTTAAAATCGAGTTTGGGCATGCTGCTCAGCTTCAAAGTATTGTTTCGGCCAACCAAGTAAATTAGGAGCGATGGTCTGTTCATGAAACAGGTTTGGGCCTCTCGTAAAAAAAAAAAAGTTTTGTGATGTTTGAGAAATGTGTCGGCTTGTTTTTGTTTCGTTTGAAGAATAGAACGACCACCTCATCTAACAGGTGAAATCCCATCTAGCATTGATCAATTGGACCGCAACGCGCTTGCATTGCAACACACAACCTGTAGGCTGTAGCGATGATAGGTTGGCAATGTTGAAGGTGGCTAAAGCTGCTAACATGGCTGCTGGGCTAGGTAGGCTGGGGGGTGTGCAACAATGGTGGTTTTCCTAGTCTTCGATTTGCCCTGGTGTGAAAGAAGTTTCTTCTAATTTTTATCAAGTTTTTTAGGATACAACTGTACGTTTGCTCCGCAATGCTTTTGATTGGATCGACCTCTGCTAGGATGCCACTACAAAGCAGAGTGCTTTTCTTTGTAAGATTGACAAAAAAAAAAACCCAACAACAACAAGAATTTCAATGCCATGACATGTTGCCTCAAATAAGTGGTGTTTGTTAAGGAATTACGAGATTCCATGATTTTGAATATTGAAATTTATGGAAGTACCAAGAATAGTTGCATAAGAACTATTTAAGTAGAGATGTCGTTAAATGTACTCTCGTGATACTATTTTTATAATTTTACCAACATATTGTTATACAAATTATGAATAAAAAGTTCGTAAAAAAAATTCACTTAATCCCCTGAGCTATAAAACCATATCAACTTACGCTCTGAGACATTTTATAACAACGGTTTTGCTAATGTGGATCTAACTCAGAGTAGTTTTTATCATATTGAAAGACCATATAAAGGTTTACCTATGTTGTTGATGAGTATTTGATTGTATTTGAGTTAAGAATATGATTTATTTTTAGCAATTGGATAATTATTATATATCATTTTGGACATTGTTATGTGATGGATTTTCTTGTTTTTGATTGTTGCAGGACGACCGTGCTAGGTCATGGTGAGGCGGAGGATGGCCGGGACTAAGCGAGGTGCGCCGGAGGTCCAGACGGTCGAGGATATCCGGATGATGACCGAAGACGAAGTCGCTGCGAGCCTAGAAGATAAGAGAACGACTGAGATGCTAACTTGGGGCTTCTCAGATCAAGAAGAGCCGTTGGATTGCGGTTTAGATGATAGAGTAGCGGTCAAGTTAGCTTGAGTGAATCTCAATCTTTGATTAGGTTTCTTGAGGGCAAAGTAGAATTCATCCAAGAGTGGAGGATGACTCAATCTCAATCCTTGGTGAGGTTACTGGAGGGCTAAGTTGAACTCATCCAAAGTTGAAAGATAACTCAAGAGTAGTATAAATAGAGGGGGAGGGGTAGCTCTCCCCTCTTGAAGGTTTTGTGTGTTTCTTTGAGTTTTGCTTACCTTGTTGTGAGGCTTTATAAATATTCTTCCAAAAAGATAAAATTTTACTTTCTTACTTTTTTGAATTTAAATTCAGCATTTATATATGTCTTAAATTCAACATTTAAATTCTTGCAATTTACATTCAGCAAGTTGGATTTGTCTCCCCTCATTCTACTTGTTTTTAAATTCCACAATTTAATTTCTTGCAATTTATATTCTCGCAAGTTGGATTTGCCTCCCCTCCTTCTACTTGTTTGTGCTTCTTGTGCTGGGGATGTATGATTGATGGATGAATCTTCTTTAGATCATACCCTCATCATCTAAGCAATTCTTTGTAAGAACTCGATCTTTTTGCTTAATCTTTGAGAAATTTTTGTAGATCGCGTTTGAGATTTTTACTTATTGTGTTCTTGCTTACTGTGACAAGTGGGAGAATATCCAAGATCATCTTGATCATCCCAACCCCATGAGCAAGTTAAGATCAAGATTTTTTCTGTTTTGCTCCTTTGCATTCGAGTGTTTTAAGTGAGGTTTTGGTTGGATCTATTGAATGGGGGGAAATTTAATTGTGATCATTCACCCCCCTCTAATCGCCACTTCGGTCCTTCACATATTGACAGCCGTACCATCGGTTTTCACCGGTAAGAACCCATTTTTACTACAAATAAGAACTACTAGTCAGTTGTGATCACCATGGGTGGAACCAGGCCCGGCACCCCCAAAAATTTGAGGAACTACAAAATTTCTCCTCTTTAATAGGATAAATTTGTCGATTGAATTGATTTTGATTTTGGTGATTTGGGATTTTTAAGAGCTTATAACTATTTGTATTATACTTTTAGCAAATTTCAAATATATATGTTGGATTTACGATGATACCAAATTATTGCACAAGACTATAAAGTTATACGTGTAAAGCATGCATCCATAAAAAAATTTCTAGGTCCGCCATTGGTGATCATGTTAGTAAATGGTAGCATTTTTTCTTTTCGGGTGATGTCATATTCATACTGTTGGACTTCTCTCTGTGCAGTGGCGGAACTAGAAATTTTTCGTTAGGGTGCACACTTCACGCGTATAACTCTTAGTCTTTTACAATTATTTTGTAACATCGTCAATCCAACACATATATTTGAAATTTGCTAAAAGCACAATATAAATAGTTCTAAGGTATTAAAAATCCCAAACCACTAAAATCGAAACCAATTCAATCAACAAATTTGACCCATCAGAGAAGTGATATTGTACCGGTATGCTCCTAGTACTGCCCCCGAGGGAGACCTAATTGAAATGGTAATGCTCAGAAAAACCATCTTGTCCGATACTAAAACTCACAGCTAGTAATCATTGGGTAATAATGTTCTTGTGGAAATGTAACACCCTCAAAATTCGCATATTTTTTGGTTTAATTAATATTTAGAATATTTTCTTCCAATTTCGCTGATTTTTATTGATTTTATAAAACCTTTTTGCCATTTTTGGTTTTACAAAAAGAATTTTTGTAGAAATTTTCAAAGCTTAAAAATTCCGAAAATAATTTTATTTGGTTCCAAATATTCTAAAGTATTTTTGAACCCATTTTGCTATTTTATTCGAGCATATTTCTTTGTGAGCATTAAATAACTCGAAAAAAAACTCTCCCTTGACAGTGGGATCGGACCTCACTGTCAGGCCTTTCTTCTAGCTGCAGCCAAAATTCAGAACGTCCAGAGAGAGCTCGTTCTCTTTTACCTCCATGAAAGCCGATTTTTGAGCTTCCAAATCCCCATGATTTTTGCACCGAAACGCTCTAAATAATTATACAATCAAATCCTCCGACGAGGAGGCCCGCATCCCCCTAGTTTCTCAAATTTTTTGGGGGTGTCGGGGCATACCCGGCACCCCACTGGTTCCGCCCCTGTTTCTGTGAGACACTAATGTAGTCAAATAAATTGACCAAACCTGGACTTACATGTTGCATAAAATTGGTTAGAGCATCTGACCATACAAAAGAAGACATGGGAGACATTTTATTCTTCTACGTACTTCTTCAGAGTCTGTTAATTTGTATAAAGGTATAGATAGACCACGTGTGACCCTTTTAGGTAGGAAATATATGCTCTCAAGTCGCAATGGATCAAATTATGATCGACTAACACCAACCAATTTCTGCACATACGGATACTTGTAATAGAACCTTGACGCCAGAGTTAAAGCGCACCACGAAGCACGAATCCTGCAACCAAGGCAGGCAGCGTTGGCTAGGCCGTTGGGTGATGCTGTGCCGCCTGCTGATTTTCACGGGCGCGGCTTCCTTCCCCAGTCTGTTCTTCTCCTCTGTTCCTCCCCGATTCAAACAGATTATAGTGGCACAGGTGCACGCGCTCGCGTGTTGGTTAGGAGGATTTTTTGCTCTGTCCCGTGACGATCTTGCTTCGTTTCATTCTTGAATAGAAGAGGAATTCTTTTCAGATTAATCGAAGAGGACTTCAAGGAGCGTTCCGTTGAATTGCTTATTTCATTATTTCTTCCAGGATTGCTTCTGATGATTCCCTGTCGTTGACTTCAGGTGCTCAAAACAAATGTAAGGGGTCTGGCGTGGAAACAGCTCATTTTCGATGGAGGAACAAAGGTGAGTTTCACGCGCGCGCGAGGCCTAGCATTTGGTTGGCATTGATGTGCGCTCGCGATGGCGTCGTCTCTGTCGTCAGCGCTGAGCAGACTGAGCTCCATGGAGGTGATGCTGGACGCGCTCATGCAGAGACGGATAGGGAAGCGGGAAGAGAAGCCCAAGGAAGAGGCGCCGCCTACTCACCCCACGGTGAGAGGCAGGCTTACTTCGTTGCAGAAGCCCGGCGCCACCGCCGTCCCAAGTACTACCGCCGCCGCAGGTTCCACCACCCCTCCGTTTTAACATTGCACTGCATGTTATGTTATAATGTACTGTTACAGATGGAAAATGATTGGCCAGTGGATGTCAGGAAGAAGAGGAGGAGAAATGTTCAGTAAATTTGGAGATCGAAAGAAGGGCTACGATGGCAGAGGACGCCAAACAGAAAGACGAGGAGGCGAGACAGAAAGAGGAGGAGATCGCCGCTTTGCGATAACAGGTTGAGCATTACAAATCCAGGCTCTCGGAATGCGAGGTGAAGATGAAGTCCGTGGAGGAGGAGCTGCAGAAGCAAATCACTGCGTTGCAGGTAATCGAAGGCCGTCATCTTCTTGCTTCATTTCTTAGTTCCAATGCACTGCGAATTCTGAACGCAAGAATATGGTGCGCACCTGTGTGTTGCAGATGGCTCAAAGTGCCGGGAAAGCAGGGGACGGATCTAGGAAAAATGTTTATCGGAGTCGTCGAAGTCATTATAAACTCATAACACTAACTTGTAATTTGTAATAAGAGGATTATATACTTATATCCCTCAACCCACCTCTATAAAAACAACCACCGCAGCAAAAACGGACCGACAAAAAAAAAACAATGCTTCTTTTTCTCTCCGTCCGACCACCTCTTCCTCCTCACGCCACCCGCGACAAAGAGATTTGACGGAGATGGACGGCGCCGCCGTGGCCTTGCTCGCCGCCGCATGCCTGCTTGATTTCTCGTGCTGCGCGCGGGCTCCTCGGGGTTACCGCCGCGGTGGAGGAGGAGAAGGCGGGGACACGGAGAAGGAGGACCAGTAGCAGCCCGACTTCTTGGACCGGACTTTCCGACTTCTTGGACCCGTCCCCGCGCTCCGTGGTGCGGCCGCCTCCTCTGCGAGGCACCGGAGGTGAGCGGAGCTTACGGGCTTGCTATTTTTTGGTTAATTTTTGTGCTTTTGTAATTGAGAGAAATAGATATTTGATCTTGTAGCAAAATTTTCGTTATTGTTTAACCTTTATGTTTCGTTAACAATTTATTTTTCATAGCAACGCATAGGCACTGAACTAGTACTAAAAGAATTATGTGTGTTGGACTGGAAGGTATCGATCGTTTGATTCCAACCTGGTACACTGTAGATTCGTCAATGGGGGGAAGGACAGGTGAATCAACCATAATGAAAGATCATGTGGAAATCTATCCATGTTATGATGAGTACTTGATCATGTTTGAGCAAAGTTTGCTCATATTTGAGTTTGATTTGAATTGATTTTCAAAATGAAGTAATTTAAGTTGTGTCTGTCTCATACGGCACTACTGGCCCTTAGAGCGTTAATACCGACCTGGGGCACTACCGGACCCAGGCGGCGATAGTACCGGCCTACGGTTGTACTGAGTTTTACTCTGAGTTGAGCTGAGCGGCACTATCGAAATTCGGAACGGTAGTACTGGAGTAGCGCTACTACCGGCCCATAGATGACAGTAGCTATTTTTTAGAGAAAGTCTTCGCACGGGTTTGAAAGCGAGCGGCACTACCGACTGCTAGAGAGCGGTAGTGCTGGCCAGCGGTACTACCGGTCCCTAGTAGACGGTAGTGCCGACTTTGCTGGCGAAGTTGAGAATTAAAGTTTGAATTTGTGTTAGATTTATTGTATATTAATTTAGACATTAGTATGTGATATGTTTCCTTGTTTTTGAAGGTTGTAGGACGATGGTACTAGGTCATGGAGAGGTGGAGGATGACCGAAACTAGGTGAGGTACACCGGAGGTCTAGACGGTCGGGGTTCGCTAAAAGATGACTGAAAATAGAGTCGGTGTGAGCCTATAAGATAAGGGAACAATTGAGATACTAGTTTGAAGCTGCTCGGATCAAGGAGAGCCGTTGAATTGCGATTTAAATTATAGACTAACGGTCAAGTTAGCTTGCTTTGAGAAGCGTGTAAAACCCATTATGTTATTAGGTTGCGGATTAGCCATGTATAAGTGAGGGGGTGAATCTCAACCCTTAATAAGGCTTCTTGAAGGATAAAAAGGTCATCCAATGGTAGAGATTACTCCAAAGTTACTATAAATAGAGGGGAGAGGGGTGTCTCTCCTTTGATGGTTTTGTGTGCTCATTTGAGTTTTCTCTACTTTATTGTAAAGCTTTGTAAACCTTCCTTCTAAAAAAATAAAAGTTTCATTTACTTACTTCTGAATTTAGTTTAAGTATTTACATTATGCTTTAAATTCAGCACTTAAATTTAGTATTTACATTCTGCAATATAAATTCTTGCAATTTACTTTCCGTACATTTGGATTTGCCTCTCCTCCTTCTAAATGTTTCTGGATTTTATGCTAAGGATGAATGATTGATTGATGAAACTGATAATTATTTGTAGATCGCGTTTGAGGCTTTTATTTCTTGAAATCAAGATTTTATTTTTGCCCGATTTTAGTGCACTCTTCCTTTGAATTGAAAAAGGTTAGAACTTTGACGTCAATACTTTGGATTGAAGGATGGAATAGGTTCCTGACCTCCATAAGGTGCATAAAAAGTTTCATGAGTGTTGGTCCAGTCGATCAAAATTTTCATCGATTTTGATTTTGAGATCGTGCTGTTTTACCCTGTGTTTTTGAAGTCGACACAACCGCTCACCCAGATCTAGCGGTAGTACCGATATCCGGTACTACTGCCCTTTGTGCTATGGTAGTATCGGCCAGAATAGTTTTATGTTGAATCATTTGAAGTGATGTTTTGATTAGAATCATCTCAAAAGGGAAAATTTATTTGTAATCATTAACCCGTTGAGCGGATGGCCATTTCGTCCTACACATAAACCATCGCCGAGAATTATCCGTAGTGGCGTGCAGGCTCTTTCTCCGGCCAGGAGACTGGTGAGTCGAACACGCGGTTGCGAGCTCGTGGTTGACGAGATGCAAACCGAGGTGAGCCGCCTGGCCAAGGAGTTCCGGCAGCAGAGCCAGGCGTTAGAGCACGGCGAGCGGGCAACGGTTGAGCCGAGGCCGAGCGCCAAGTCTGTCCACGAGCTCAAGAGGCTGAAGCGGCAGTTCGGCGCGTGGAGGAAGGAGTACGAGACCCGACTGCGCAAGATGAAAGCGCAAGCGGAGCTCAAGAAGCCTGTGTAGTTGGTGGAGAAGAGCCACAGCCACCGCCACAGCCAGCCGAGCCGGTGTAGCTGGTGGAGGATACCCTACCGCTAGCTTCTTCCGCCGTTACTGCTAGCCAAGCAGATGCTCGAGTGCTGGATCGGTGCAGATTGCAGGGTTTGATGTTGCGTGCTGTATCAGTGGCGTAGCTTGAAAAAAAATTTAGGGTGTACACTTCGTACGTACAATTCTAGCTTTATATGATGATTTTATAAGATCATAAATCTACCAAATGTATTTAAAATTTACTAAAAGTATAATACAAATAGTTCTAAGATCTTAAAAATTCCAAACCTCTAAAATTAGAACCAATTCAATTAATAAATTTGGTCTATTTGAGAGGTGAATTTGTATTTTTTTAGGGGTACAACCCTTCTAGTACCGCCCCAGTATTGTAGCTTTATATGATGATTTTATAAGGACATTCGGGCACCTCTAGTACCGCCCCAGTATTGTACATTACAAGAAATTTTACAGTTGATCAAAATGACCAATAAGAAAAACAAAGTGCTTGTGCTGTGCTTAAATTGGTCTGTTCACTGAATCGAGCCATGCATGTTCGTTGTTTTATATTGGAATTTTGGCTCATGTAATGAAAGGGAACGATTATTTCGTAAATCGTTTAAAAGGAACCGTGTATCTATATCATGCGGGAAGAACGTGACGTGTCGGGGAGAAACTGTTCTTTGGTGTCCTTGTTTGGGAGCGACTATAGCATGGTCGATCCGAAGAGTATAGCATGCAACCATCCATCTATGATTTTTGATTGCCCTTTCCTCTTACGCCTCTCTCTCTCTCTTTCTCACCTCTATTGTCTCCATTCTCCGTCATCATCGTCATTGCGCCGGTTATAACTCCACGAGCCTCCTCCTTCGCCCCTACCCTTGACCTCCCCTCCCTTGCGGCGAAGGCAAGCTCACCACCTTACTATGTCGCCGGCTCCTCCTTCCTTGTCGGCCACCCCGTCAAACCTAATATTCTCTTGGTCCTCACGTGGCCCTCCCGTCCTATGCCACTACCCACCACCATCTACCGACTACCACCGCCTCACCCTCCCACTACAACTGGCAGGCCTGGTGAACCTGCTGGCGATGAAAGCGCCATCCCCATTGGCCATCGACGTGGGAGAGGGAGAGAGAAGAAGAATATTCTGAGAAAGTTCCAAGACCAAGTTTCAACAAGTTCCAGATTTTTGAACTCAAGTTTCAAGAAGTTTCAGCATATTTCATCAAGTTTCAACCAAAATATTTCAAAAATTCTCAACAAGTTATAACAGGTTTTATTGAATTTCACCTAAAGTTCATTAGAACAAACAAAACAGAAAAAGGAAAAAAACCGCCATGCTCACCTGCACAGTCACGCTATCCTTGCCACTCACCAGCACCATGACCTCTTCCCCTAGTCGACCCAAGGGGGTGAAGTAAGAGCAGGAAGTCGCCCATGACGCGCGCGGTGACGAAGTGGACAAAGTCGGTGTTAGACCACTATGTGATCGAGATGAGGAGATAGACGATGGTTGTGGAGATCTAGTGGATCCCATAGGCGGCAGCGAGGAAGACAACTAGATCCTCCTCCTTCGACCATGATCGCACCTAATGGCATTTTGTTATTTGTTAATTAATTTGTTACCGTGCCTTCCTAGCAAAGTATCTCTTTGTGATTTCTCATTAATTTTAGGTCTTTCTCGTAAAACCGTGTGAATTCCCTCATTCTTTAGCTTCGCAAACAATCGATCCACTTAGAGAGAACATAGGGGATATTTGGTTTATGCATTACATAAACCCTACCAAATGTCAAGTTGTTGGCTAAGTTTAGCCAAACTTTAGAAAGAAAATGTCGATCAAATGGAAATCTTAGAAAATGTGGAAAACAAATCAAATATGTGCCAAATTTGGGTAGAAATTAGGTTAGAGTTGCCAAATTTTGGTCCGTCCATGAGCTTGGAACCAAACAACCTGACGCAGTCAAGTTAGGTCTCACCCTAATGTATACCTTATATTATAGCGGGAGGGATTAGAGCCCTCCTAGCTATGCCATCTCAGCGTCTTCGCGAAATCTCTCTCCGAAAAACTAAAATTACGGTTAGGTCCTTCTGTCGGTTTTTCGTAGAATGGATCCGAAAAAAACCAAAATTACATTTAGGTCCCTCTACGGTTTTTTTTTAAAAAAAACCACGATTCCGCAGATTCGCCGATAACTTCTAGCATCCCGTTTTTTTAAAAAAAACCCAGAGAAAACCAAAATTACGCAGAAAAGAACCCGTGGTTTCGCAGATACCTTATATTATCGAGGGAGGGATTGGAGCCCTCCCAGCTATGCCACCTCAGCGTCTTCGTGAAATGGTCCCTCTGAAAAACCAAAATTGCATTTAGGTCCTGTCGGTTTTTCACAGAGTGGATCCGAAAAAGCCAAAATTACATTTAGGTCCCTCCACAGTTTTTCCTCAAAAAAAGACCCTGCGGTTCCGCAGATTCGCCGATGACTCCTAGCAGCCCGTTTTTTAAAAACCCCGAGAAAACCAAAATTACGCAGAAAAGAACCCGCGGTTTCGCTGATTCGCCGCCGACTCCTAGCAGCCTGATTTTTTTTTAAAAAAACCTAGCAAATGTCCTGCAAATTCGGCGATGGTTCCTACCTAGCGCATTTTTTAAAAAAAAATCTCGAGAAAAACCGAAATTATGTTCGTGTCCCCCATTTAAAAAAAATCCCCAAGAAAACCGAAGTTACGCAAAAAAGAACCCGCAATTTCGCAGATTTGCCAACGACTCGTAGTAGCCTGTTTAAAAAAAAACCTAGAAAACGTTCCGCAAATTCGCCGATGGCTCCTAGCTAGAGCATTTCAAAAAACCCTAGAAAAACCGAAATTATGTTCGTGTCCTCGTACCCTTTTTTTATAGGCAACTGCCAGACCTAATTTCACACCGCACAAAAAGGACCTGTGGTGCCGCAAATTCTCCGGTGACTCCTGACTAGCACATTTTTGAAGAAGAAAAAAACCCGAGAAAAATCACATTTAAGTTTCGATCCTCATACCTTTTTTTCCAAAAATAGCCGTCGGACCGCACGAGATAACGTAGCGTATGACCCTGGCTAGTTCAATAGAAGTAGGTAAGATTTGTAGCCAAGACAAGTTTGCCGAGTGAGGATCAATTCTTGCTCGTGTCCAGCCCTAGACCTAAATTCGGGCTGAGCCAAGCCCACCCGGTCTAGGAGACTGGGCCAAACCCACTACAGTTCAGGTCGGGATTCAGGACAGGGCGACGGGACAGATTTGCTCCAAGTCTACCTAAGCAGCTCCGAGTTGTCTGCAGTTCAGAAATCAGAACTTCGGTTCTTCTCCAGCACGAACACTAGATGTGGCTGCTGTCGAGCGACACGTCCGCTTGGGTTCCAGACCGAATCCAAGTCATCTCATCAAAATAACGCATACGTGTATATGTACATATCATATGTAAGGTGTCAGTGGATTATATACGTCCGTCCTATATAGAAAAAAATTACTGACGATGCACTGTTTCCTGGTACTTGACTGGGCGCACTGCAGGCGCACATGGACGCCGTTGTTGTGCATAACTGCCAACACTCGGTACTCAAGGACTCACAGTTTGCCACTGTTTGGCTTCCTTTTAGGTTCAGAGAAGGCCCCCCAAGGTTTGCCTGACATGGCACATGTGTTCTGGAACTACTGAGAAACTGACTGCCTACGCTAGAACAGTTGCAAGGGCACAAGAACATTCTCTTTAATTCCCACTCTCATCTCAGTTTCATTCAGTCACAGTGCATTGCATGCCCCTCTAGGTAGCGTTCGTCAGTTTGCACTCTCAACAGCTGGACTGCTGGATGGATCCGGATCCTCCCAACTGCATTGTACCGTGCAAAGGTGAATTTTCTCTTGAACTACAGTAGCAGTACTACTACTACCGCTACTACTTCAGAAAACCTTCCTTCCAAACTGCATTTGCCTAAATAAGGACGGCTGGCCGCTGGCGCATGGAGCATGCACGCACCAAGGACAGTGAGCTTGTGTGTTTTCTGACAAAAGAGGAGCAGAATTCCACGGCTATGACGCCATGCACGATCGCTATCTTTTCATTCCTGTGCTGCACAATAACCACTACAGGCTCACATATCTGTTTCTCTCTCTCTCTCATCCATCGATCGATCGCTTGGCAGTTGGCACACGATTTGATTGATGGATGGATGGATCGCACGTTTTGGCCGGCATCGGTCATTTTCCCCATGCCCCATGGGCGTGCCAGAGGAAAGGTTGATGCAATGCAACCCGCAGTTTTGACAGACTGTGTGCCGGGAAGGAGGAAAAGAAAACATTGCTGAATGGCTGGTGTCGTTGTCGCACGGCTAATAGTAGCCATTGGTACGATGAACAGCGTTGTTTCCGCCAACTTCGGCAGCTCCAGAGACCAAGGTAGAGCGCCCTGCCGAGTGACACCAGCGCCTCGATCCCGAGCGCCGGCGACGCCTCTCGGCTCGGGTCCTGCACGCCGCGCGCGGCCTCCGCAAGCGAACAGCAGCATCTCTGTCGTGATCGCGCCCAACAGCAACGGCATAGAGAACGACACCGCAGTCAGGTACTGAGAGGGAGCAGAGACGCTGCGTAGCGCCGGTGGGAGGAGAATAGGCCTGGCTATAGAGCTTAATAAGTTATTGTCGAGCATCTTTCAAAATTAACATAGTTACCGTAAAATCATTTTATTTATCAGTTGAAGTAATTATTTCAAATTCAAGCTAACTAGTCACTATCGAGCCGAGCCTCGTTAGCTTTTTCCGTGCAAAATAGATCCATTCAATGGTTAACCAATTAACATGACGATCAAAAAAAATTTGATTCGAGCCTTAAAAGATTTTTTTTTTTTGCCGCCCTGGAGGAGATCACGCTGGATCCATATGATCGAGTGTCGCGAGTTGCCACTAGTCTTTGTGTAATAAAAGAAAGTACTAGCACTAGCAGAACGTTTGATCCGGTTGCACAGCAGCACAGAACAAACGATACCGAACAGTGCGAACCTTACAGGCAGCCTCCCTACGCGAGGCCGGCCGATGCACGTTCATGGTCAGCCACAGTCGCACGTAATGGCCAAGCACCACTCAGCGCTGCAGGACGCACAGCTGCCTCTGTTGACTTCTACGCCTACCACCTCCCACTCCCGGGGCTGCCATGTATGGCTGCCTTACATGGCACACTCACTCGCGCTGCACCTGCTCTATAAATACATGGATTCCCCCTCCAGTCCGTTGTCCGTTCCATTCCCAGCCTTCCTCTATAAATACACCCTAGCACTTGTCCACCCTGCTCCTAGTCTCCTTCGAAAACCTCCCTCTGCTTGGCACTCTGCAGCCATGAAGGTATAGCAGACTACACAGTCTGATGGTCGCGAAATACCTTGCGTCTCTCTGTCTCTGTCTCCGGTCCTTCGATCTGCTGTGCTTGTGTCATCTTCGTTTGATTGTTTCTTCTGTTGTTCATTCTTGTGTGTGTGTGTGTGTGTGTGTGTGTGTGCAGAAGGTGAGGGCGAGGCCGCGGCCGCGGCGCATCCCGGCGTTCGGGGAGTGGAACTACGACCACAGCGACGGCGACTGGCCGGTCACCCAGTACTTCGACGCCGCCATGCAAGCCGGGTTGGTCATGTCCTTGCCACCTTCACCAAAGCTGCTCAAAAAGGTGACTAATGCCTGATGTTACATGCCACTCCTATGTCTCGTTTAGTTTGGTCCGCTAAAATGACTGAGCATATATCATACTAAAAAATATACAGTGCAGACATTGTTTTAAAAAGGTAGGGCAAAAGTTTGTCTTTCTAGTTTTCGTACTGATTAATCATTGTTTAATTAGCATTGGAATTAATACTTAGTAGTACTTGTACAAAAATGGCTATCTATAGTCAGAGTGGATTCAACTCTATCAGAGACTTATTTCGTAAAAAAGAAAAAAAAAACTATCAGATAGACAAGGAGTAGAATGTACTTTTGGGAGCAAAATTACTAGTTCTCTGTTACACCAATAAGTTACATAGTTTACATGAGATTTTACTCTTCTATGGGCAAACCCAACCAATTCGCGCGGTAAATATTGGGCTATTTCTGTGCTTTGTTAGGCGGTGAAGTGGAGTGACAGTGCTACACTGGAGGTGGACGTGGAGAAGCAGCAGCAGCACAAGGTGGTGGCGGGCCTTGGAGAGTACGGGTCGAAGAAGCAGGGGAAGCAGAGCAGGGTGGCTGACGGCGGCGCCCACGCCACCGCAAACTACAAGGCGTGCAGGGTGGTCAAAGCCATGGACGAAGACCTCTACGAGATCCCACCCGACATGCTCTGCCACAAGCCAAGGGTAACGATCAGTGCTCATTTCAAGTTCCACATTGACTGATTTTTGAATCCTAAAATTGAGTTTTTGGCTCGTCTCTTCTTTTTTTTGCCGCTTGGTATAATTTTTGTTCGTAAGTTTGGATGGAACTGTAAATCTAGCGTCATTCTCTCGTCAGCTTAAAGTTAAGACAACAAGTGTCACCTGTGTCACGGACTCACGGTACACCTGCCAAAGCTAAGCTTGCAAAAACAAATTGAGCCAGGTGGCTTGGAAAAAATTGGCATCTCCCTATAATTGGCTGAATTTGGTGGGACTGTATCTTGCAGTGAATTTCTTGAGGAGGTTATAAAACCATTTTCACAGAAAATGATATATTGTGGAATGTTTTCATACTACGGTTGCAAACTTGGATTATGGATATATGTTACAAAACTATTGTTTCCAAGAATTTGGACTAATGCAGTGAAGCTGAGAAAATAATACAAGTGTTAATTTACAGTTAGTACCAGATGTCTGAAACATAGTCAACTATTTAGGACCCACTATTAGTAGTTCACTCACTGTTTTTAATCTGCTGCAGAAGAGGCTGACGAGGAGGCTGTGGATGGGCTGCCTGGGGCTCAGCTGCGTCGCCTAGGGATCTGAGTGATCACAAACCTTGCCTTGTTTTGCGTGCAGAAGCAGCAGAAAACCATGGCTATGATGTTGTCATGCCATCATGTCACACGGCCCAGGCCTCTCCATCTCTCTCTCTCCGTCTCTATCTCGTCTCAGTGTTTGGTGTACGCGTTTAATTAGATGGACGACGACGTGATGTGCCGTGTCCGGCAGCGTCATTTCCCCGTGCCTAGACTACTCGAGTGCTGCTTTCTTCGCTGGCCATTTCCCCTGTGTTGTTGTTTGCTACTAGTTCCATGAAATTACGGGAGCCGGCCTGGCGAAAAATTCGGGAGGTAGCGGTGAAAAAGTTTGATGTAACCCTAGCTGTAGTTTTCTACTCGTGCCGATCGAGATGAAAAAAAAAGAAAGTCTTTCTGTATGTGTCGTTGATTATACGCGTGTCGCGTGATCTCTTTTATAAGTTTATATCGGACTTATTTCTTCTGTATATAAACGGAGTAGATATTAAATTATTATCACTAAACACTATATAATGTAAGTAGAAAATAAAAATAAAAAATGGATATTTATTAGATCTTCGTAGAACATCGTACTAATTTGGTACTGAAATATGAAAATACGTTATATATTTTTAGAATGGGTCTTCGGAGTTATAAAATATTATTTGATGTAAAATATAAAGGTTCTTAAATAGTAACAAAAGTACAAAATATAAATTATTCTCACTAGAGACAACACATCAAATAATTTAGATGATTATACACGTATCGCGTGATCTCTTTTATAAGTTTATATCGGACTTATTTCTTCTGTATATAAACGGAGTAGATATTAAATTATTATCACTAAACACTATATAATGTACGTATAAAATAAAAATAAAAAATGGATATTTATTAGGTCTTCGTAGAACATCGTACTAATTTGGTATTGAAATATGAAATACGTTATATATTTTCAGAATGGGCTTCGGAGTTATAAAAATATTATTTGATGTAAAATATAAAGCTTCTTAAATAGTAACAAAAATACAAAATATAAATTATTCTCACAAGAGACAACACATCAAATAATTTAGATATTTGAGGATTGGAGATTTAAAATCTACATACTTTCTCTTTATTTTTAATGTTCTCATGCTATATTTTAAAACTCACGATTTACCGTTACAAATTAACATAACGATATAGTTTTGTGATTTGGGGATTTCTGATTAGAGAATCAAGAATAAATTTTGCACTACTTCCTACACTGTTAGGTGTTGTCGTCCTGATCGGCCGGTCATCGTGCTCACAGGGTTGTCCTGCAACACGCACGTCATGCTCCGCCGTAGCTAGTGTCGCACCCTCCAATTCCGAATCGGTACTCGCTGCGGCCACATGAGCCAGAGCTACCTTGCGTCGCTCCTTATACCGTCACCTGCACTGCAGCCTCCGCCCGTTCGCTAGTGCCGGTGGATGCTCGGTGCTTGTCCACTACCTTGCTCCTTGCCAGCTTGCTCATGTCTAGTGCCCTTCATCCGTCGTTGCCAGGTTGCCACCTACACCGCCATGTAGAATGGAGAGGGAGTTGGGAGTTGGGTTTGAAAAATGAAGACTAGACCTTGAGCGATGGGGGCCATGTAGGGAAGATTATGAAAGTGAGTGGGTGGGACAGACTGAAATAGACTTTGAGGTTGAAATGAGTATTTATTAGCACACTTATTAAAGGTCCGTTTGTTTTTGCTTTTGATTCTGGATTCTAACCCCAAAAGCAGAATAAAAAACAAACAGGCCGATTTTAGGAATCAATTCTCACAATCCAACACACCCATATACACTAGAATTTACAATCCACTTTATATATGCTTTTGGATTTAAACTTTTGAAAAATTAGCTTCTCTACATCAGAAATAAACAAGCCCTAAGTATATACACTTAATTTACTTATTAAATATTAGATTTTTTTTGTCAAATTTTTTTGGGTGTACACCCTTGTCCCTATGTGGATCCGCTATGACGAGGGGAGTACTTCCTTAGGTTTGGTTCGAGATATAAGATACGTGCGGTCAAATTTTTGAAAATTTAGCTTTTTAAAATATTTAGATTGGATGTGTGAAAGTTGTATATATAGATTCGTTTCGAAACATACTTTCAAACTATTATAATTTTATTAGATTTTTAAATATATTATATTAGAAACTAGTGGTGTAAAGCTGACCGTTGAAAACCGTGTTGACATCCAAAACATATGACCAGAGGAAGTACTATTTTAGTGTTTTGTTTTGGCTTATGACATTGTGATTATGCGCTGATTCTACTGGTGGGGAGGTGGACACTTAGAGCATTTATAGAAATAGGGAAGATTGTTGTATACTTTTTATGTTATGTGAAAATAAAACTAAAGGTAAAAGGCAACTCTTACATGTATGTTTTTATAGAAATATATATACAATCTTTTAATTATGGTATAAAAATATATTATTATACACAATAATTTATATAATAGTGTCTTATACTATCTATATGTTTGTTTCGTCGTCATATATATCTTCTCGTTATACTCTCTCCGCATTATCTCTCCTTTATATCAAAAGTATAAACAGCTATACTCTCTCTTCTTTATCAATAAAAATCTTATATAGTAAAGTATATAAATGACTTACAACACACTATTGTATATGTGTCTTTAGAGCGCTCGCTGATAAATCGTGTGATCGTGTCTAAGCTGCATTGCTTTTCTCGGAGTTGTACTTACATTTTGAAAAGGTCCGTTTATGTGCAAAGATATATATTTGTAATATAATATTTCTTCTCAATTAAAAACGTGTAAGCGAAAAGTACACGTAACTAGTGCTTACAATTTTTGGCTTAATACTAAGGGGAAAAAATCAACATATTAAATTTTAAAGTTTTGCACATTAAAATTTCAAAATATTAAATTTCTAATATCACTTGAATCATCAATTTTTAAAATTTTCATTCGTTTCAATTTCTTTTTAAAAAATTTGAGGTATGTTGAGATTTTTTATCACACGAGATAATCTTCCAACATTACAGGAAGATTTGTTGTAACCATTTAGTAAACCAATGCGCCCGAATATAAAAATGTACATCCGAGGGTATTATAGAGTGCAACAAAAACTCAGGAAGAACAATTTGGTAAGCAGCATTACAAAATTTTCATGGCAGAGAGAGTATATATATATATATATATATATATATATATATATATATAGGAAAATGATTTCATACTCCTGGGTGTACGTACTCCCACCTCCAGTATACCGTTTAAATGACGTTGTTATACCTCTTTATCCTTTTGAGTATACTCTAATACTGATTATAAGATACCCCAAAGTGAGTTCTATGAAAAATTTCATTAAAGTCCACCCTTTGTAGCATAATTTGTTTATATATTTCTTTTACATATGGAAAAGGGTATGTAGCAAAAAAAATAAAGGCTCTGATGAAATTTTTTCAACCATGTCGCATTGGAGTATCGTAGAATTATTATTGAAGTATACCGAAAGTGATAAAGAAGTATAAAACGTTCATTTAAGTGGTATATTAGAGGTGGGAGTATGTACTCCTGGGAGTACGGAAAAGGCTTCCTATATATATATATATATATATATATATATATATTCTGGAGTAGCACGGTGATATGTGATACGAAAAGAACAATTTGGTAAGTTCAGTTTGGCCGATCGAGAAGAAAAGAGGTCCCGCTGCTCCCGCATCGCCATTTCCTGATGTACGAAGTTTCGGGAGTGGTGAACCGAATGGCATGATGACATGCGCAAGAAGCCATTGCTGGTGAGTCGTGACTGCTTGAGAGCTGCTTTTTGCTGCCTCTTTTGGTGTTTTTGTTTGGTTGTCTTTTGATCTTTTCCGATGTATGAAATTACGGGTGCGTGGTGGAAAAGGTAATGAGTACCAGATCGAAAGGTCGGTGCTAGTCCTATCTTACGACTTTGTGCCGAGGGAAAGGAAGAACCTAGCTTGGAAGCTCTGCAGTGTGCGAGCTAGCGTCGAACACCTGGGGTAGCTCACCTTTTTTTTCCCTGGGTTTAAGTCAGGGATGAGAAAATACATACATATATGGATGTTTTTAATTGGTTAATAGTGGAGTTCTGGCCTTCACTTTAGATTAAACGTGTGTCCGAAACATATCCACGTGTATATGTGCATGGATGTGAGTGCGCATGCATGCGTCCTTCCTTGCAATGAAAAAAGAAGAAGAAGAAGAAACCAGCTGAATATATTACCTGTTGGGTGCCACTAATTATCAGGCAATCTTTTGCATCAGCAGCTTGCTTGATGCTGTCATGGTCTGGGCGCTGATCTTAATCATTCCTAAATCACAACACGTGGGAGGGAGCAGCTGATTAAAACACGAACTTTTTGAATTAATGAAAGCAATCTGTTTGCCTTAAGAAAAGTTTGATCCCTAGCCGGAGGGGTAAAATATCTTTGTTCAAAAGAAGAATGGTTTGCTTTTGTACACGTTTGAATAAGCATTGCTTTTTATATATATATTTTTAAAAGAATAAACATTGCTTCTCTTACAAAGTGATTTGTAATGATTCTACAATGAAATGGAGCACGTTACTGCTTAATTAACACTTGAGGAATCTTAGAACTGCATGCCTCCTGTACTCTGCTGGTCCTAGTAACATAGTGCAATTGCTCATTATGCTAATGACTATGGGAAAGTGAATAAAGAATTATATGGTTTAAACTAATTGATATAACACACAAAGGTGAGAATATTGTGGATCGTATTATCGAAGTTATGGAAGATTTTGGTCTTGCAAATAAAATGTTTGCAATAACTTTAGATAATGCCACCGCAAACTCTAGGGCAATGGATAGTCTCATTTCGTTATTTAGTATATACGCTGAATCCTTCTAGCTACATCAATGATGCGCCTATCATATAATTGATATTATAGTTAAATATGGTTTAAAGAGGTTGGAAATGTATATTAATGCTTTCCGAATATCTTTCCTAAATTATTCTAACCAACGAATAGAAACATATAAGAACTTTTGCATCGTAATAAATGCGTGTCCTAGAAATTTTGGTTTGGATATACCAGTTTGATGAAATTCTACATACATGATGCTTAAGAATCTACCTCTAGTTGCAACACATATAACTAGATCCTCCTCCCTTTGCTCAAGAGGTGAAACACATGTACAAGTGAGTAGAGAGGCCCACACTAGCTTAAAAAGATGACGTGAGGTGCAAAAAGGTTCTCTCCCAACTGGCCAAGAGTGTATTTATAGCACCATCACAAAAACTAACGGTAGAGACGAATTCAGAAATTTTTAGCATTTGTGGACATACTATACTTTACAGGGCGGTCATACCGCGCGTTATAGTGCCAACAACTATAAACTTTTGCATTAAACGCTAAAAAAACTAGCAGTTGAAAAGGGTGCGATCATACCGTCACACAAAGTATAGTCATACCGGCTTTACTAAGAAGAAGAGGGCTCAAAAACATGCTATCTGGAAAAAGATGACAACTATGTCAGGATTGAGCGAGCTTGGGCTCTGTCAAAAGCTTATTTAGAGGGCTACATAACCCATCTGATTGCATGATCTCAAACAAAGTAGATCAATGTAGAAAGCACAAGAACTCCAAACAGCCAATGCATGGTCGAAGGAAAATAACAACAAGCAATCTTAGATCATGCCAAGGAAAAAAATCATGAACATCAACAATTTGCAAAATACATTAGTAAACTTTAGTATTATGATACATGGAGTAGGTGCTTGGACTTGAACCATTTACAAACTATAGTCACATGTTACAAGGATAGATGCATGAGCCATAACTGTTTGCAAAATGCATTTGCAGACAATAGCATTATGCCTAGGAGAGCTAGAACAATCAAAATTGAGCTATCAACACATGATGAGACTTAAGCTACAAAACAAGACCCTTTTTAATAGTACGTAAAATTATACTCCGGCCTTCCGACCAAACAGTGAGCTAGTAAACGACTAAGAACACATTCTTAGCCTATACTAGTTATATTTTTGCCTTGTACATATTTAGATTATTCACTTGATGATGATCTCCTCTTCTCCAAGTTCGGGTTCTTATCTTGATGATCAACACATGATGATATCCTTTACTTCGAGATCTTGCCTTGATGCCCATTAACACATGATGTCGTCTATCATTCTGAACCTTGGCCTGATAACCACGAATACATGATGTTATTCAAAGCCTACAACATCAACCAAGACTAAACCTATTTCACCAACTCATGAAGAGGGTTAACCTGACACACCTGACTATCATTTTTCACTAAAACACACCATTAACATATAATAGAGGAATTATATCCTTTAGTAAGGCTATATAGAGACATATACAATCAAATTTGTCAATATTTTTAAGATTTCGATATATAACTACAGCATGTGCTGTATCGCCCGTATCCGTTACAAGTTTGCTACACGCTAATTCAGAACCTTAATTTATAGAACCTTCGTTTGTGTGAACAATGGTGTTGTTTCGGTATCAGCTAGTAGCATCCTGAACTATTTCACCGAGATTCGTTCAAAACACGGCATTGTATTGAAATTGCTGTACTAATTGATGCGTTGCAAACGCAATCTAAGTCACCAACACTTTTCATTGAAATCCCTGAAATTAAGTTTTTTTGCACTTACGCCTTTGTAACTTCTAATGATATATACGATCTACTTTGTCCAACTGTTATGGGCTTGCTTTTACAGAAAGTAAACACCTTCAAGAGGATAGCCGAACAACGGATGGTTTGAAGGGGATGCGGGACAGCGGGAGACTATAGATGAGAATGAATTGTTTTTCTTTCTTACTGATAAGAGACGACAATGTCGTGTATATACAGAGCCTAACAATAAAATATAAGCCTTCCAACTAATAAAAATATCTCAAACTAGATAATGAAAACTATAACTAAATATATATATATATATATATATAACAAGTAATCAATTTATTCTCCCTACTTGGTGGAACTGATATTGTTATTGCCGAACCCATGGTTAGGGATGAAAATGGAAACGGAATTGCCGACCGTTCCGGAGGAAAACAGAAACAGAAGCTTTTTTCGGAAACAGAAACGGAAAATATCGGTACGGAAACAGAAATAGGAGAGCCATTTCCAATGGAAATAGAAATTCCATACAAATAAAACCAGAAATTCCGTCGGAAACTTGGCCTAAAAAGGAGAATGGAGAATTTACATTTATTTTACAATTAAAATAATTTCAGAAATACAAAAGGCTTCATAGAAAATATGAAATAGAGTTCAAAAAATTTGAAAAAAATCTCAAAAATACTTTGAAATATTTTGAACATAGGAAAATTATTTATAGCATAATTTTGGTTTTTTTATGAATAAATTAATTTTACAAATCTAAAAATAGCAAAATGGCATTTATAAACTCCAGAAAATCTATGATAAATCTCATAAAATCATAAATAAACATGATCAATAATATGCAAATTTTAGGGCTTTACACCTTTATAGTTGGAGGAGCAAGAGAATATCGATGATAGTGATATAGAGGAGGACACGATGGTCTGATCTGTGGAACAAATAGCGAGCCTTCAGCTAACAAACTTGAGAAAAACTTCTTAATGATACCGGTGAACATAAAATTGTTCTTGTGTTCATCTTGGAGGTGGAATGAGTTACCTTGATTTTGCGGTCATGTATATTATGATCATGTACTGTATTCTTATGGATTTTTTCACTTTCATTTCTATCTACTCTGTTCTGTTTCGTATCCGTTTTCGAGATTTCTGATTTTGTTCTTGTTACCAGTAAAAGATATGTAAAAATCAACTACCTTCGGTTTTCGTTCCTACCCACGGCCATAGCATCTACACTATTCAAAATTGGTATTGTGACTCCGGGTCCGGGGCCGTTTTTGTCAATGCTACACCAAACCGAATGACCATTGCAGTGGGATTGCGACCAAACAGAAGCAGGGCAGAGCCTCATTCCCTATGAAGTACGCGAATGCCACCCATGGGGGCGTTATTGGTGGTCTTGTCAATCATTTGTAGCTCTGCTTTTTGTGCCCAACCAAGGCTCGGAAGTCGGAAGTGAACACCCGTAGAAGGGAAGCAACGTACAAAGCGGAGGAACGCGTATGTCCACGACATGATCACACCGCATTCTTACAATTCCCATTGTACGCGCTGAAATTTTAAACATGGATGGATGCCACAGGTCGAACCCCCCCCTGTCGCCCGTGCCAGCTGCAAGATCGACGTGACGGCGGATGTGCCGCGCGTGTCTTTCCACCGGCGACTGTTTTGTGTGCAGTGCCACCACCGCTGGTTCCCTTCAGTGTTCGCGTCTCCCCCTTTCCCGGTGCAAGGAGGAACTGCAGTACTGCGAGTGTTAGCTCTGGTGCTTCTTCTCGGAGTAAAAACTAGAAAAGCTAGGAGAGTAGCAGTGTAAAGGGGTTTGATTTGACCCGCTATGGTGAGACTTCGTGCCGGCCGGCCGGCCGAGGTGAAAGAAAGCCATTTTCTACGGATGGTGCCGTGGATTAGATCACAGCGCGCACGGTGGATCTTGTGCATGCATTGGCGTCTTGCTCTTGAGCTTATCTAAGCTCAGACTGTGTGATTGAATCATTGGTGGCTTGGTGCTTACTTCTCCGAGGCAGAGCAAGGTGCTAGCAGCTGTTTAACGTCGCATCAGGCCCCTTCTTCTCGAGACCATATGCTCAGGCTTTGGTCGACATCGCTCGGGTGATCAGAACTTCAGAAGTGTGCGTGTAACCCTTGCTTACAGCCTGTATCATCGATCAACATCATCAGGGACTGCACGTCAGGTGCAGAGGTGCGTGCAGACCATGGATGGGATTGCGCTGTGCAGTGTTTGCCGCTCTGTACTTTGCCGACGCTGAATTTGCGCGGACAGGTTGGTCTGGCCTAACATGCGAGGCATTCTGTTGTGCTCGATGCTCTATCCAGACCCTTTCAGAACCGAAAGAATCGATTATTGGTCCTGTTTTACTTAATATAATTGATCATTTGTCTTATTTATCTTATTGACATATGATTTCAAGATCCGCATGTCAATGAGGTATTACGAGGTAAATGATCAATGATACAAATAAGTGAGAGCGTTTCATCAATTATTCCTTTGGAACATACGCCTCTGCTCTAGGCTGACAAACCAATTTCTTTAAAAGAAGTAACAACGGAAATTGTTACTACACGCATACATGGCTTGCTCTTAGATTTGTTAGAACATTTAAATCGAAGTAAACAGAGTAAATTGCACTACTTGTTTACAATCTTTCAAGGTGGGTGCCGTTCTGTGCATCAACTTGAAAAGTAGCCATTTATATTCACGAACTTGAAAAACCGAGTAAGGTTCAAAGGTGGTTTTGCCTTGCGGACCAGATATCCATGTGGTAATAGGATGTGACATCGACTCCTTTATCTATCTCTAATTATTTTTATAAATCTAACTTCCCTATACATATATGCAAATTTGATTATCTTTCCCACCGCGAAAGATGTAATCTGCTGTACTTGAGAAGCGCAGAGGGTAACCGGTGCCGTGGCAGGTGAGGGACCACGAGAGCATGCGCCGGGGCAAAGTAGGAGCGAAATCGGCCCATTGCACGACACCTCGTTGTCACGACTAAGTAGCGCGGAAAGAATCATACAACGGTGGGACATGCACTGCTTCTGTGGTTGGTTGAGCTCCCGTGGCCACGCCTTCTGCGCTGCGAAAGACAACTAAATTTGTAAATACATATATAAGAGGACTAGATTTAAAAAAAAAAGAAAAAAAAGATGCAAGAGTCCAGGTAAACGAAGGTTTCATAATCCATGGTACCTTCGTCCTCTTTTTTCTGCTCCTTCTCTCGCCCCTCTCCCCTTCACCTATTATCTCTACTATCTCTCTATGTGTTTAGTGCTATGTGAATGACTAGTCATCAAGACATAAATATCCAAATTCCAGGTTAATATATAGATCTAAAGGAATCATCCTCGTGACTCGCTACTAGAATATGCAAAAAATCCCTAGGGTGATAAAAAGGTGTTGAAAAGTAAGACACTAGGGATGCTTCGCCTCCCTAGTGCTTTGGTGAAAAACGCGAGGTATTATAAGTTCTTGTGGTTTCTAGTAAAAACCTAAGGTACAATATACTATAAAATTCTTGCGGTGCAATTTACTCTTCAAACTATCTATTATATACTAGTATAGTACCCGTGCTAACGCTACGACAGAAGTATACCCGCTTATCAATTAAATGATAAGATAAGTATGAATATAACACTTAATAATAAATAATCACAGTGCGATATAACACTCAATAATATTTTTCGCTAAACGTTTCTCGTATGCTCTTAAGATTTGTTCACGTATGTATGTACGCCGACGTCGCCGATCGTCGTTGCCGCACGTAAAAGCCTCACGGCCTCGCCGAACGGCTGGAGGTATGGCACGGCACCTCCGTCCTAGCGTTTGGGCTTTCTTTAGTTAGGAATTCTCAGGACCTGCGCAAGGAACACGAAAAAAGAAGGTATGGATTTAGTTTGTGTTTTTTAGAGGATTCTGTTGCAAGAATAGAACTCCCGTTTGACGCATGGGAGAGGAACCAACACGTGAGAAGATTAACAAGAGAAGAGAAGATGGTGTGTATGATAAGGGATTAAGGGGTTGTATATGTACCACATATTTGGAAGGAGAGTCAATCAAACAAGAAAATAAACAGGGAGAATCCGCATGCAAGGAAATCAGACTTGAATTTTTTACTATCTTGGTCTCGTGATCGTTTTTTTCCCGAATATGACCCTTCTGGAGACTTTTTTACGGATCTAGCCCCACAGAGCCTCATTTCAGCGTACGGAGAGCGTGGAATTTTTAAAATTTTTATCCACGGAACCAGCGGTCTGTGAGTGCTACTTAATTTTTTTCAATTTTTTCTCGCGGAACCAATGGCGCGAGCTACTATTTAATTTTATCTTTTTCCTGCGGATCCAGGTGATCGTGAGTGCGATTTACTTTTCCATATTTTCCCAGAATTATTCAGTGGACGGACACCGCTTGAATTTTTTTTTTATTTTTTCTTCCACGCTTGAATTTTTCAGCGGCTGCCGATCATTACTTTTTTTTTTGCCAAAATTATCAAGCGGATGGGCACCGCTTGATTTTTTTTATTTTTCGGGAATTTTTTACTGTATTGGCATCATCGTTATAATTTTTTCTGAATCAACTCTTGCGACGATGAATTTGCGATTGTAGCATCGAGCCAGAAAAAATTCAGCGGAGCAGTGGCGCGGTATTATTTACCAGCGCCCAGGCTCGATTTTTTTACTATATTAGTATCGTCGTTATAATTTTTTCCGAATCAGGCTCTCGCGGTGATGAATTTGCGATTGTAGCCTCGAGACAGAAAAAATCAGCGAAGAGGTGCCGGAATTTTTTTTTCCGCAGTTGAGAAGCACTAGAATTTTTTTCCCATGCCCGAAATTATCCAGCGACCGGGCAGAGCTTGGTTTTTATTTTTTTTCGTGCCTAAAATTTCCCATCGTCCGCTGGATAATTTCAGACGTGGGAAAAAAATTCCAGCACCTTTCCGTTGAATTTTTTCGGCTCCAGGCTACAATCGCAAATTCATCGCAAATTGAGAACAATCTCTAATGAAAAATGATTCAAACAAAGTTGAAATCTAAATATTATATATATTTGAGTTCCGGAAAGTATAAGGATTCTAATAAAATTAGTTTCATTCAATTCTCAGTTCTTTTGCAATATTTTTATATGTAGCATATCTTTGGGCCTTTTCTTTAAATTTGAATTTGAAATTCACTCGGTACTATTTTTCAAAATATTTTTGCATATTATGGAAGAACTTGATTTTAGAATTTTTTTTCATTTTATTTAGACATATAATGTAAAAGTTACAAATACTTGTATGTTCTCGGGTAATAGAAATTCTAAAGAAAATAGAAAATACGCTTTCGCAGAACAGAAAGCGTCTTTCCTCAGTGGCGCGTGCGCTTTTACACTGGCCAGTAGTCACTGACCTTGGGGCTCGCCTGTTAGCAAGAGCAAAATAGGGGACCAGCTAGGGCTGGCCGCCGGCGGAGCTACGGTCACGGATGGGCCCGGCCGAGAGCAGCATTAGTACCAGCTCGCTGACGCGCACCCGCCGGTGGACTTGGTCACCGTCGGCGATGGCCGAAGATGCCTCGTCACTGAGTGAACCCTGCGAGTGATGCTTCGCCACACAGCTTCAGAATGGGCTCTCCTCCGATCGCCGTTGAGGGCCGCGTGGGCTCTCCTCCGCTCGCCCCAGCCGCGCTGCCTCGGCCGTCATGTGCAATCTCTCCGCCACGCTGCCCGTCTCCGCCGAGCGCGGCCTAAGCGTCGCCGTTCGCGGGCGTCTTGCGCCGATCGCCGGCGGGCTCTCTCGATCATCGCCGAGCCACGCAGTCTCCTCCGATCGCCGCCGAGGGCGCGGGCTCTCGCCGCTCGTCCCGATATACCGTGTCGATCTCTCTTCCATGCGCCGACGCCGCGTGGATCTCCTCCTCGCGCCCGGCCGCGCGTGCAATCTCGGCCGTCTTTGCCTCGTCTCCTATTTCCTTTTCCCAAAGACGTATGTATCATCATTTCCTTTTCTAGAAAGTTTGTTTCTTTTTCCTTGATTGTTTCCTTTTCCTTGATTTCTTTTTCCCAGCACGTATGTATCGGTCATTTCCTTTTCCAAAACATTTGTTTCCTTTTCCTTGATTGTTTCTTTTTCAATAAAGATGCTGGATGGAGGTGTGGGGAAGAGGTCTGTTGTGGGCCACAGGGATGATTAGACATACTAAACAATGGCCATCGGATGTGGGTGAGTAAAGCTGAGGAAAGATCTGAGAGGTTAATTTTGATAAAGGCAAGTTTCTGGGGACATTTCGCTGGGTGCACGAAGGTTGGGCCATCTCTAGTGGGATGCACTATTTGGGGTGGACGTAGAAAAGAATGTTTAGGTGCATTATAAAGAGGTATAGATAGGGAGACATATAAAGTGCAATCACACAATTAGATGCAATTACTTTATGTTTGGTTACCGAATGAACATAAAAGTAAAATTCCAAAACTAGATGTATCTATCAATTTAATCTTCCTATTTGTAAAATTTAACCATTCTAAAAAACATTATATGTGGAAAGTAACAAACTAAGAAATTTTTTACAAATGATAAAATGACAGGAAATGGAAAGGGACAAATTTTACTATTTAGAAACATTTCTTCTAACATATTTTGAGTTTGAAATTGAAATTTGAAAGGGTTTACCACACTCCATAAACCACGCTAATTATGGAGTGTCGTACACCCTTTCAAATTTTCATATTGCTGCAACTCAATATTTTGTCCTCTTCCAAATTGTAATCCCCTTCTACAAAATATATAATAGCTCCATCGGTGAAGCCCGTGTCACGATGAACCATGAGATGCAACGTTAGAAAATTTTCTACCCAAATTTTCTTTCAGAGAGATCCTTGCCCAAATTTGGTGTACAACAAGTTTTTTTAAAAAAAAATATGTACAACACGCTGTAATTGTGCTGTGAACCAAATATATGGCACAAAAAAAATTAAACTATCTAACTTGAGAGTGGATGCAAACTAAATATGCCCTAAACGCTGTAAATTTTTTGCCAAACTAAATGAATGTCAAATCCGATCAACCAACTCAACCAAATTTTAATAAAAACAAAATTTTGCAATCTGGGCTTCACTCTCATCTAGGTATCGCTGCAATGGCGGTTTCAAAATTGGGCTGGTTGGTTCAGCCCGCTCTCCACACAACTCATCAATGGAGGAACGCTCCACCCTTCCAAATCACCAATTTTGCAGCAATCTCCACGCCGACCGAGTCGGCTCGGTTCCCCGGGCAGAATAAACTACTGATTTCCCCTTCCCGCGCCCCAATCGCGGCCTGGTCGCCGCCGACCTCCTAGTCCCAATTCCCAAACCCAAGCAGCAAAGAGCCGCGGCGAGAGCAATCCAAGATGTGCGGCAGGGCCCGGTGCACCCTCAGCCCGTCCCAGGCCGCCCGGGCCTTCGGCTTCCCGATCACCGCCACCTCCGCCGCCGGCGGCGGCGGAGCCTCCGCGGTGCCCACGCTTCAGATGGACCGGTACGAGAAAAATCTTGAGTTACGGGGTCGCCTAGTAAGTCGTATTTATTTAATCGTTCGGTTCTTGTTTCTGGAACGCAGGTTCCGGCCGTCGTACAACGTGTCACCGGGGGCGTACCTGCCGGTGGGGGTTGTGCGGGCGCGGCCGGTGTGCGGAGACGGAGGAGGAGGGGCGGAGGAGCAGGGGCCAGTGCTCCAGTGCATGAAGTGGGGGCTCGTGCCCAGCTTCACCGGCAAGACTGAGAAGCCCGACCATTTCAGGATGGTATGGACTGGTTGCTGTATCTTTACAATCTTGTGTTCTTAGGCCTGAATATTACTTTGGATTAGTTTCCGTAGATGATAGATTGCAGATTAGACTGTATTACAATGAGATGATTCATCCTGTAATGCTCGTATATGTCTGTACCAGCAACTACCCCATGAAGAACATACAAATTGAGCCCACAGTTTCTTCTTCAATGAACTTGTTGTAGGTGCCTGATTGGCTGGGTGATTATACCGAAATAATACTTGATGTATGCAATGTGCAAAGCATATGTCATAGATTATTAATTTTCAAGGTACAAGTTATAACATGCAGAAATGTTCAAAAAGTACATTGGGATATTTCCCTGTTTAAGAATTTACTCTCCTTTCTAGAGTATGAAATGCGAATGACTTCCCAATTGATCACTACATTTTAAGTTTTGTCAGATTTAGGAGATTCAAATATGTTTTTTTAAAAAGATGGTTTCTTTATCATTTCGATTTTTTTTTGTTGTGTAACTTTAGTTCTGCCATATTTCAGCGATCCAGATATGCCAATTATTTTGGAAGATATTTTTCTGGAATTTTTTAAACAGCTTTGATCTTTTCTTTTTGTGTGGAGGATGTTTGTCCAGGATTTAAAAATTTACATATCGTTTTCATTTTTGAAGTTACTTTTGCAAAATATTTTTCGTTTTTCTCTGTTTGATGTATAGAGAAAATTGCACTGAGCACACAATTTTCAAGAAAGTTTTACAACGCCCTGAAAAGTTTCCTTTTTTGGTCAATCGAAACTTTATCCCATGTCAGCTACTCCATTCACATCGACTGAGTAGGGCTGTTATTGGGATTGTGAGGTTGGTAGCTAATGTCTTATGTCACATCTTACGGGATACTGCTAATTGATACAATTAAAAAGCTACTGAATGTTAGTGTCTTGCTTTATAAATTTGTCCAAAATAGGAGAGATTTGTGTGATTAACCATAATATTTATTTTGTAATCATGGATTTTTTTGTGTGTTTGTTTTGCTTTACCTCCCCCCCTAATTTTCATGGTATTTTGAATCTAATTTTAAAACTATTGACATTTAGGAATGTTCTCTTGATAATGAGTTCTTGGTGTTAGACAGTATCCTTGTTATCTTATATAAGAGATTGCTAGTTGCCCTGTATAGAGATTGTTTGCCTTGTATAGATATTGCCTTATATAGGCTTTCCTTCTATACCCTTTTGTACATGTATATATACTAGCCCATTGGCCTCATGTTGAATACAAGTGCTATTCATAAAATGGTATCAGAGCTAAGGTTAGGGTTAGGGTTTTACTGACGTTGCACTTGCGTCACCCAACACATCCTTTTGCTTGGCCGTCTCTTCCCGTCGGCTCTCTTTGATTGTCGCCTCTGTCCACTAGCGGCTTCTCTCTCCCGCCGTCTTCTCAGGAGACGGCCTCCCACCGGCGTCGCTTGACCAAGCCTACGTTTGGTGCCTCCTACCTACCGAAGTCGTCGCTCACCATCTTCAGCGACGGCTCGACGCCACCGCCGCCGCCGCGCTTCCGCCGACGCCGCTGACCCCAGGAGAATTTCTAGAGATCAACCGACGTCCGCAGTCGTCTTTCGCTCGGCTCCTCGTCACTTCGGCCTCGGCCGGCTCCGCGACACATCGCCGCTGTTTGAGAGGCGTCGCTGCCTCCAGACGTCTTCGTGCCGGCCGCTCCTCCCAAAGGCCCGACCGGCCTCTCCGTTCCTCCGGTCGCTCCCGCCTGGCGGTCGCCGTCGCCCTCCCGGCCGCTCGCCCGTGTGAAGTCAATCCGATCGGCTCGCTTCAATTAAGTCGGTTTCAAGTCTGACTGTTAAGAGTTTAGCAGTAAAAAAAATATCGTCATCATCTGGTTCTTCGGGGATTGTTTCTGTTCCTCGCTGTCCAGTTATCTTTGATGGTCTCAATTATCGAGACTGGATTCTTCATATGCGCCTTCATATGCGAGGACAACGCTTATGGGAGTTTCTTACCGGCGAGCTATCATGTCCGCCTCGTCCTGCTCCCACTGACATGCTTGTTATTCCTAAGGAGGTTGATGCTGCTGCTCAACAGAAGGCCTCCGATGACTATGCTGATGCTGTGGAGTCTTTTCAGACTCAATTTACTGCATACAAGATATGGCTTGATGAAGATACTCGTGCATCTGCTATTCTGGTTGCTAGTATGGAAGTGCATCTTGCCGGCGATATTATTGGTTTGTCTTCAGCACAGTTGATGTGGGCACATCTTCGCGATCGCTATGAGTCTGCTGGTGATTCTTTGTATCTTGTTGTTGTACGACACGAGCAGTCGTTACAGCAGGGTGGTTCTACCGTGGATGAGTTCTATGCTCAACTATCCTCGGTGTGGCGTCAGCTTGATTCTCTTGGACCGTAGGTTTGCCGCACCTGTCAGTGCTGCCAGCATCAACATTTTCACTTGGAGCTTCGTCGCATCTACGACTTCTTGACCCGTCTTCGGGCTGAATTTGAGCAGATTCGTGCTCAGTTGCTTGCTCGTCATCCTCGTGTGACCATGTTAGAGGCTCTTGCAGCTATTCGTACTGAGGAGACTCGTCTTCGTGGTGCGGGTCTGCTAGTATCTCCATCAGTTTTGGTAGTGCCTTATGCTACTCCTCCACCGGTGGCGCCTCCTTCAGTGTTGATTACTAGGGGTGCAGGGCTTCACTGCACCTACTGCAACAAGAACGGACATGTGGAGCAGTTTGGCTATCGAAAAAAAAGGATCTTGCTCGTCGCAGTGGGCGCCCTCCTAAGGGCACAGGACTCCTAGGTGTTTCTCCTCAGCAAGCATTTGCAGGTTCTGACCCCACTCAGGAAATTCTTATGCTGCTATGTCGCATGACTGCCTCTGCACCGTCAGGTTTTGCTGGTTCTGCTACTCAATCTTCCAGTGAGAGACCACCTTCCTCCTCATCAGGTATCACACTATGGATTCTTGACTCTGGAGCTTCTTTTCATATGACATCTGATCCCACGAGTCTCCATTCCATTAGTCCTCTTGCTGCTCCTATCACTATGCAGACTGCAGATGGTACCTCTCTTTCTTTTGCAGGACGAGGAACTCTTTTGTCTTTCTCTTTTCATGTTCCTGCTGTTTCTCATGTTCCCAAACTAACTATGCAGCTTATATCTGGTGGCCAGCTCACTGATCACGGCTGTCGTGTTATCCTTGACTCTTGACTTTTGCTGTGTTCAGGATCGCATGACGGGGTCTCTGGTTGGTATTGACCCTCGCCGCCGTGACTCTTAGCGCCTTTGAGAGCTTGACTGGCTTCGTCTTCCTTCCGCTGCCCCTGCTAGTCTCTCAGTCTCCTCTGTTGCATCTGCCTCCGTTTCATCTTCTACTGGGTCGTTTGCTCAGTGGCATCACCGTTTAGGGCATCTTTGTGGGTCACTTCTGTCTTCTTTAATTTGTCGTGATCTTTTAGGATCTGTGTCTGGTGATACCTTTTTAGATTGTGCGGGTTGTAAGCTTGGTAAACAGCTACAACTCCTCTATCCTTCCAGTGAGTCTGTATCCCAACGTCCCTTTGATCTTGTTCATTCTGATGTTTGGGGTCCGGCTCCTTTTGTTTCAAAAGGGGGTCATAAATATTGTATTCTTTTTATAGATGATTTCTCTCGTCACACTTGGATATACTTTATGTCTTCTCGTAGCAAGGCTTTGTCCATCTATAAGAATTTTGCCACTATGATCCGTACTCAGTTTAACTCTCCCATTCGAGTTCTTCGTGCTGACTCAGCAGGGGAGTATCTGTCCGGCACCCTTCGTGCTTTTCTTGTTACGCAGGGCACTCTTTCTCAGTTTTCCTGTCCTGGTGCTCATGCTCAGAATGGTGTGGCTGAGCGCAAGCATCGTCATCTTCTTGAGACAGCTCGTGCTCTTTTACTTGCTTCCGCTGTTCCACCTCATTTTTGGGCTGAGGTTGTTTCCACTGCCACTTGATTAATATTCAGCCTTCTCTTGAGGTTGTTTCCACTGCCACTTGCTTCCGCTGTTCCACCGCATGTGGGATCTTGTGTCCTTTCCTCCACGTGTCTGTCCCATTACATGCAAGTGGGTTTATAAGGTTAAGACTTGTTCTGATGCTTCTCTTGAGCGCTACAAGGCTCGTCTTGTGGCATGTGGTTTTCAGCAGGAGCATGGTCGTGATTATGATGAGACTTTTGCTCCTGTGGCTCATATGACCACTGTTCGCACTCTTCTTGCTGTGGCATCTGTTCGTCAGTGGTCTATCTCTCATCTTGATGTCAAGAATGCCTTTCTTAATGGTGAGCTACGTGAGGTCTTTATGCAGCCACCACTGGGGTATTTTGTTCCTAAGGGCATGGTTTGTCGGCTTCGTCGCTCTCTTTATGGGCTCAAGCAAGCCCCTCGTGCCTGGTTCGAGCGTTTTTCCTCAATGGTCACTACTGCTGGCTTTTCTGCTAGTGCTTATGATCCTGCGCTCTTTGTTCACACTTCACCTCGTGGACGGACTCTTCTTCTTCTCTATGTTGATGATATGATCATTACTGGCAATGACTCTCAGTATATTGCCTTTGTGAAGGCACGTCTCAGTGAGCAATTTCGCATGTCTGATCTGGGTCCTCTTCGTTACTTTCTTGGGATTCAAGTCTCTTCTATACCAGAGGGTTTCTTTCTATCCCAAGAGAAGTATATTCAGGATCTTCTTGATCGTGCTTCTCTCACTGATCAGCGCACCGCTGAGACTCCTATGGAGCTCAATGTTCACTTTCGACCTACTGATGGTGAACCTTTTGAGGATCCTACTCGCTATCGCCATCTTGTTGGGAGTCTTGTTTACCTTGGTGTCATTCGTCCTGACATTTCATATCCAGTTCATAACTTGAGTCAGATCGTTTCTGCTCCCACCCAGCTTCACTATAGTCATTTTCTTCGTGTTCTACGATATCTTCGTGGAACTATCTCTCACCCTCTTTTCTTTCCTCGTTCCAGCTCCCTCCAGCTTCAGACATACTCCGATGTTACCTGGGCTAGTGATCTCTCCGATCGCCGGTCTCTTTCTGCTTATTGTGTTTTTCTTGGTGGTTCTCTCATTACTTGGAAGACTAAGAAGCAGACAACAGTTTCTCGTTCCAGTGCTGAGGCTGAGTTGCGAGCGATGGCTCTTTTGACAGCAGAGGTTACTTGGCTACGATGGCTACTTGAGTATTTTGGTTTTCCTGTTTCTACACCGACTCCTCTTTTATCTGACAGTACAGGTGCTATTAGTATTGCTCGCGATCCAGTGAAGCATGAGCTCACCAAGCATATTGGCGTTGATGCTTCCTACATACGGACATAGGTACAGGTTGTGGCTCTTCAGTATGTGCCTTCAGAGCTTCAGTTAGCAGATTTCTTCACGAAGACACAGACTAGAGCTCCGCACAGCTTTTATCTCTCCAAACTCAATGTTGTTGATCCACCATGAGTTTGAGGGGGGGTAGTAGACAGTATCCTCATTATCTTATATAAGAGATTGCTAGTTGCCCTGTATAGAGATTGTTTGCCTTGTATAGTTATTGCCTTATATAGACTTTGCTTCTATACCCTCTTGTACATGTATATATACTCGCCCATAGGCCTAATGTTGAATACAAGTGCTATTCATAACACTAGGGACAGCAGAATTGCTGATTTCTTATACACAGGAATATAATAAATATGTTTTAAACATCTAGGAAATGAAGGAACTGATTTTTAAAACTAAGAAGGAAGTAGTATGCGCCACCGTCCCATGGGTTGGGAGCATTGCTAGCGTCCCACTCTATGCTGCTCAATGCCCATCCCTAATCTTGTTTGAGCCAAGCCATTCAGTGATCAAAGTAAACGCACAACACCCCAAGCCATCTTGGTACATTTTGTTGTGGGTACAAAAACATCAATGCATATATCAGTGAAGATGAATCCCTTCCACTTGATAGTACTTGCAAAGTAGATGCTGTACTTGTTCTTTTTTTAGGTTAAATGTGTGTAAGCGTTTAGGGTTCCTAAGAATCATCATGCTGTCCGCCGTCGTAAGTAACAACCATGAAGAGAGATTCACGAAAAAATCAGTGAGAAAGGAAGACAATAGGTTGGTTGCCTTGGAGATCAGGTGGCGATCGAGTCATAAAAACTTTGGATTGTGATTTGATCTTCTCATTGAAGAAACCGAATGTCATCAATTCATCTTCCTCACTGAGGTCAAGTTAATCTCCCTACATCCACCACCACCTAGTACTGCTCGCTGATGTTCAGAACTGTAGATCTTGCCCCATTATGTTATTGTCCATGGTCTCGCTGATTGCTTCATGCATGTCGAGAAGATGGCAGTAGACCTTGAGAATAGAAAGGAAGCGACGGCCATGACTACGAGCATAGGACAAGGACGCCGTCAATGCACACATCCAATGGACGATTGCACAGACAACTTCCTTCCCATTTCTAAATTTCTGTCATCTTTTCCTATATATATAAAATGCATTTATTGTTTTCCTATGTGTAAAAAATTTGTGCAGAATTGGGAGACCTCCCCAATATCCCTTGCTAGATGTACCGTTTGTATCTATATCATCATATGAAATGTTAATTTTTTATGTGGTCCCTCTGAAGTTCATGCCTAAGTACACGACACTGTTTGTAGTCATCTGACTTTGCCCCTGCTTTGAGCATAGCATGCACATCGAACTATGCCTGTCATGGAACTTGATTTACTTTTGATGGTTCCATTTTCGTTCCATAAATTATTGTTTTTGGTGTTTGCATTAGATGATTAAATTTATTTTTTGTGCAGTTCAATGCCAGATCAGAGTCTATAAAGGAAAAGGCTTCATTTCGGCGACTTATTCCAAAGAATAGGTGTCTTGTTGCAGTAGAAGGGTATGGACTTATGGTCAACATTTAATTCCTATGGATGTGTTATATCTCTGTTGTATGTAAGTATGTTCCCAGATGCCTCCCTTTTTGAAGTTGGTATACTATTGATTCTCATACTTAGTCAATATTGCATGATTGAGGCTTCAGGGTGTAGAATGATTTGGACCTTGATGCGAAATTTGGACCTCTTGATTTTTTATAGTCTGTAGTAATTTTCTGGCCATTTCTTTTTCTTGTTCTTCCCTATCTCCCTGCCTTGCTCCCTTCCATCCTTCTCTCATATAGTTTAGTGGATGAGTGACCAGTCAATTGCTGGGGGATTAATGCAGGAATCTACGTTTAAAAATGGCAAGATTGGCTACAAGACACTGATATTTTGTGGCATTTGCTTCAAGAAATCGGTTTTTGTGTCTTTGATGAAACACACTGCCAAATTGTGGCTATTTGCTGAAACGCACTTTGACCATTAAAATATTATTTCTGACTGAAAAAGGAGAGAAGATTGGCGGAAAGTCCCTCTTACCCTTTGGGTGGTGAAACGAGTGTGAATTTGCAGTGGGGGAGGCAAGTAGGGAATTTTGGGATGGGATCTAGGGTTTTCGTCGGGGTATAAAGCTATTAGTTTAAGCCACTCAGTTGAATCAAATCTGAAGGGGTTAGGGGCACTGGAAGTCATTTTAAAAATTCTCTCTCTCCGATTCGACTGGAAATGATAGTTCACTAGGCGGTGATGGAATAAGTCTTGTACTTGGGTCTTTGTTGTACTTGGTCTTTGTTTAGCTTTTAGACAAAGATCTTAATGACTTTTAGGACAACATCTTAATGACTTTTAGGACAAAGATCTTAGACTAGCATCTAGCATCTTAGACTAGCACCTAGGTATATGCTTGGTCGCCTTGACCACTATAATATGTAACCCCAACCCCTTAGGTTGGTATGGCATTGTGTGAGAAATAAACTAGAAAAAATTGCCCTGACTCCTAGTGTCATCCTCTCTCGATGAGATTAAGAGTTCCGCTTACTCACAATTGGTATCGAGCACGGTTGTCCCGCAACCTAAACATCTCCCCGCTCATCACCTACCCACGTCTCTCCCGGTCCTCACCGGCAGCAGAACACCGATCGTTGTCGCCATCCTCCTCTCCCGCATGCACGAGCAAAGCGGTTGTTCGAGGCGCCTCTTCCCACGCAATGACCCCACTAGCACGCCATGTCCAAGAATGTCTTAGCGCTCGGCCGCCTTGAGCGCGCGGGCACGGCAGAGGCCGAGGTCGCCGCGAGAGAACACAAGCGAGCAATGGCGGCGGTGCAGCGGCGGCGGTGAGGCGGCAAAAAGGGCGGCGCGCGGCGGCGGCAAAGCAAAGGTGGAGGTAGAAGCGGTGGCGGCGGCAGATGCGGCGCGTCGGCGGCGGCAGAGCTTCGAGGCTCTGCGAGGCGAGAGCGCCAGCGGCTCCATTCCCGCCAACGACGAGCTCGGTGGCGAGGAAGGCGGCAGAAGCGGCGCGCGATGGATAGCCGCGCGTCCCCATGGGCGCGATGGCGGCGATCGAGCAGACGAGCAGACGCGCCGACAGCGCGCGGCGGAGGCCAGGCGGCGGCACTCGACGGCGCGACGCCGGTGGTGCTCCGGCGGCGGCAAATCGGTCGACGGAGATCGCGGCCTTTACAGCGGCGCGACTCTCCTCCCGGACGGTACCATGGTCATCGCGGATCGAGCCATTGTCGTGACATCGGTCCGGCGGTGGGCGGCCTACCTCACCAAGATCAACTACGCCGAATGGGCCGCGTGATGAGGTACGGCCCAGTGCGGCATATGTGGGAGGCGATTCGAAGACGTCGACTACTACGAGGATCGACGGCGCTGGATGCCCTCATTGTCGCAGCCCCGCCGAGATGCGATTCGCTTTCCCGAAGCGAATCGCCAGGAGGCTGGGACGCCATTCTCGCGCAAGACGCGGCGGCGGCGATCGCGCCGCAAGACCACACTGCAGCACGCCGCAGGAGTGGGAGAACTCGCCTTCAAGCGGTGAGGACGTTGACGACTTTGCTCTCCGCCTCAACACTCTGCTGCAGAAGATGGTGCGGTTTGGCGGCGACACCTACAACGAGGAGAGAGCGTCGAGAAGCACTTCCGCTGCATCCCGAGAAGTACAAACAGATCGCTCGCTCGATAGAGTCTCTCCTGGACCTCTCCACGATGTCGATCGAGGAGGCGATAGGTCGTCTCAAGGTCGTCGACAATGACGAGCCACAGTCTCTCTCGGGGCCGTTTACCATCGGCGGGAAGCTACATCTCACTCGGGAGCAGTGGGAGGCCGCCGGTGACGGAAGAAAGGAGTCCTTCCTCGACAGCGCGCCGGTAGCGGCAAACCGCGCAAGGCGCGAGGCGCCGCCGAGGCACGAGGACGTCTGCGAGGTGGCGCCGCAGAGGCGCCGAGGCGCGTCGCCGGCAACGTAAGCCGACACAAGATTTACGCCGCCACAATCAGGCAAGCTTGGCCATTGGGCGAGTGTCGGATACCACGACGTGGTCGTGCCCACGCGTCGCCAAAGCGGAGGAGGAGCGGCCGCTCTCGCACACGCAAGCATCGAGCGCTTCTCCGTGGCATCGGCGCGATGGCTCTCTCCACCTTGATGAGCCGAGAGGCGACGCCTTCCTTGGTGACGGCTCGGAAATGACAAAGCGACGGGTGGTGCCTCGACACGGTGCCACCCATCACATGACCGGCCGACGGAGTTCTTCACCGAGCTTGACTCCAACGCCCGAGGCTCCGTAAAGTTTGGGACGCCCGGCGTGGAAATCAAGGCGTCGGCTCCGTCATCTTCACCGCTGAAGTCCGGTGAGCACAGCCGCCACCGAGTCTACTACATCCCGCGTTGAGGAACTCTATCATCACCGAGGCGGATGGATGAGAACGGTTCGCGCGTGGAGGTCAGGGCGAGTCATGAGGATTTGGGATCGCCATCGTCGCCTTCATGCCAAGGTAACCAGAGGCACCAATCGACTCTATATCCTCAACGTGCGAGTTGCACAACCCTCGCCTTGCCGCTTGCCGGACGACGAAGCGTGGCACGCAGCGCCGGGCATCTTCACCGAGGCCTTGAAGCGGCTCGGTGCCATGAAGATGGTACGAGGCCTGCCGTGCCTCGACCACGCGGAGCGATTCTGCGACGTCTGCGTATTGACGGCGAGGCGGCTCCTTTCTCAAAGACTCGAGCCCGAGCCAAGGGCGGCTCGAGCTCGTGCAGCGAGGACTTGTGTGGCCCGGTGACACCGGCCACACCGGAGGACGACACTACTTCCTGCGCTTCGTCGACGACCTCTCCCGCTACACGTGGGTGATGGTCCTCGGCGGCAAGGAGAAGCGGCGAACGCCATCGGTAGCAGCAGTGCTGCTGGAGGCGAGCGCGGCGCAAGCTGCGCAGATCGCAGACCGACAACGGCGGCGACCACCGCCCGCGTCGTCTCAGGCGGATGAGGGTGTTCAAGACCACTACTCGCGCCATCTGACCCCGCAGCAGAACGGCGTTGTCGAGCGGCGCAACCAGACGGTTGTGGGGATGGCTCGCGCCCTCCTCAAGCAGCGGGGAATGCCAGCTGTCTTCTGGGCGGAGGCGGTGGTGACGGCCGTCTACATCCTCAACCGCTCGCCCACCAAGGCTCTCAATGGCAAGACGCCATACGAGGCTTGGCATGGCGCAGCCGTGAGTCTCCCACCCACTGGTCTTGGTTGCCTCGCGTTTGCCAAAGAGCTTGGCCATATCGGCAAGCTCGGACAGCAGGAGCACTCCGGGGGTGTTCATCGGCTACGCGGAGGGCTCGAAGGACTACCGCATTCTTGACCCAGGGACACAGCGTGTGCGCACGGCGCGCGACGTAGTGTTCAACGAAGGGCGAGGATGGGCATGGGACAAGGCGGCCGACGACTCGACCGACGCACAACGACTTCACCGCCGAGCACGCCCACTCCAAGGAAGCTGTGAGTAGGTCGCTCCTCTTCACCGAGCACGCCTACCCGGCCCCGAGTCTCCACCGACTCAATCCCACGCGCTCCAAAGACCGACGATCACACCTCCGCACGACCACTCCGACACCACTCGAGTCGAGCATAGCCCGGTGGAGTTCGTTATTCGCCTCCCACGACGAGGAGCGATCGACGCGCACCACGACGCCGGTATTTGCGGTATCGCACGATGGAGGACCTTCTCGAGAGACCGGTAGGTCGGATGGCGCCTCACGATCTGGAGGTGCACCGCACCTTGCGTCGCGACGGCGAGCCTCGGTCTTCGTGGAGGCGAAAGACACACGGCCTGGCGTGCCGCGATGCGATCGGAGATGGACGCGGTTGAGAGGAACCACACTGGAGCTCACGACCTCCTCGTGGTCACCGCGCGATTACCCTTAAGTGGGTATTCAAGCAGAAGAGGGATGAAGTCGGCGCCATCGTCAAGCACAAGGCTCGCTTGGTGGCACGCGGTTTCATGCGGCGAGGAGGAATCGACTTCGACGATGCTTTCGCCCCGTGCACGGATGGAATCCGCGCGACTCCTCCCTGCGGCTGCCGGGAAGGTGGCGTGTTCATCACATGGACGTCAAGTCGGCGTTTCTTAACGGCGATTTAAAGGAGGAGGTCTCGTGCACCACCACGGATTTGCGATCCCCGCAAGGAGGAAAGGTGTTGCGCTTGCGCAAGGCCCTCTATGGCTCGAGGCGAGCAGAGGCGTGGAATGCCAAGTTGGATTCCACGCTCAAGGAATGGGCTTCGGACAAAGCCCGCACGAGCCGGCCGTCTACCGGCGGGGCAGCGGCGAAAGCGCTCGTTAGTAGGTGTCTACGTCGACGACTTGGTGATCACCGGCACCAAGGATGCGGAAGTGGTAGCGTTCAAGGAAGAGATGAAAGCCATCTTCCAGATGAGTGACCGGGCCTCTCCTTCTACACGGGATCGAGGTGCACCAGGAGACTCGGGATCACGCCGACAGACGACCCCACGCCAAGCGTCGTTGAGTTGGTCGGGCTCACCGATCGCAACCCGGCCTCACCCCCGATGGAGGAGAGGTCGGTCGAGTGCGCCAACACAACGGAGGAGCTGGACGCTACGCAGTATCGGCGTCTTGTGGGAAGCCTTCGCTACCTCGCCCACACACGGCCGGACCTGACATTCTCCGTCGGCTACGTTAGTCGGTTCATGCAGCGCCCGACGACGGAACACCAGCAGGCTGTGAAGAGGATCATCCGCTATGTTGCGGGGACTCTCGACCACGGTCTCTACTACCCGAGGTGCCCTGGGAAGGCACATCTTGTCTGCATCTGGCGACAGCGACCACGCCGGCGACATCGACACCAGCAAAAGCACGAGCGGGATTCTCTTCTTCCTCGGCAAGAGCCTCGTTAGCTGGCAGTCGGTCAAGCAGCAGGTGGTGGCCCTGTCCAGTTGCGAGGCCGAGTACATAGCGGCCTCCACCGCTTCGACTCAGGCGCTCTGGCTTGCTAGACTGCTTGGTGATCTCCTCGGCAGAGATACTGGAGCGGTCGAACTCGAGTGGGCGATGAAGTCCGCTCGCCTCGCAAAGAACCCCGTTTTCCATGAACGGAGCAAGCACATCCGGGTAAGGTATCACTTCATCCGAGGTCGCTGGAGGAAGGGAGCATCAAGGCGAGCTACATCAACACCAAAGACCAACTTGCGGACACCGCCACCAAGCCTCTTGGGAGGATCAAGTTCCTTGTGCTCGTTCGAACCAGGATGGTCCAACTGTCTCACAAGACGACGCACAAGACTTAGGGGAGAATGATGGAATAAGTCTTGTACTTGTGTCTTTGTTGTACTTGGTCTTTGTTTAGCTTTTAGGACAGCATCTTAACAACTTTTAGGACAACATCTTAACAGCTTTTAGGACAGCATCTTAGACTAGCATCTTAGACTAGCATCTAGCATCTTAGACTAGCATCTTAGACTAGCACCTAGGTATATGCTTGGTCGCCTTGACCGACTATAATATGTAACCCCAACCCCTTAGGTTGGTATGGCATTGTGTGAGAAATAAACTAGAAAAAATTGCCCCAGCTCCTAGTGTCATCCTCTCTCGATGAGAGTAAGAGTTCCGCTACTCACAGGCGGAGTGCGTTTCAGCAAATATGCACAGTTTAGTAGTGTGTTTCAGTAAAGCCATAAAAAAAGGTGTCCTAGAACATATTTTGCCTTCAAAAATTGTGCTTGATTCTTCTTGGTTGATCCAGATTATGAGCTTCAAGCAGAATACCTATTGGACACAGAAATTTGGAGTGCATAAACAGTTCTAAATTGTTACAGATTTTGTTCGTAATCCGGGGTGGTCCTGGTTTTCATGGCATAGGAATTGAGACAACTAGGGTTTATGAACCAACATATCTAGTAAGCTAGTAGCCAACCACTATTCTGTGCATGTAACCTATTACTAAAGTCTTTGATCAACCACAAATCACCAAGAAATCAATTCACACAAAAGTGCACCTTGGCTAAGCATTTCTTTGGGGCTTTTCTAAATCAAGATTATTCTCGGGGGTCGGACAGCCTGGCGCGCGTCCCCCTGACACGTGTCCGTTCCCCCTCTGTGCCCGGGGGACTGTTCCTAAGCCCAGGCAGAGACGTCTCCGATCTACGCCCGGCGCCGAAAGGATCGTTACGGTCGGGATCCGACCAAAGATCTCAAGAGGCCACCGGGGACACTCTTCCCCGACCCGGCGGACCTCTCCGAGCTCTTCCCCGACCTGGCGGACCTCTCCGAGCTCTTCCCCGACTGGCGGACCTCTCCGAAACTCTTCCCTACGGGCGGGTCGGCCCGACCTCCGCAGCAGACGGGTCCGCCGACCGACCAAGCCGGGCTCCCGACCTCCGCGCGGGGACGGGTCCCCGACCGACCAAGCCGGCTCCCGACCTCCGCGGCGGGGACGGGTCCCCGACCACCAAGCCGAGATCCCGACCTCGCAATGGGTGGGATCCCCGACCGATCAAGCCAAGGCAACCCCGCCAAGGGCGCGTGTCGAAACCTCCACCACCAACGACCACGCACCCCACGGATGGGGTCAATCGAAGTGACTATACGAGAGCGGTGGCCCTTCCCAAGATGGTTTAATGGTCGCCGAAGTCACGCTTCCATCCATCGACCGGTCACGCACAAGACGAAGACACGCTCCTCCCAAGGCGGCACCAACGCCACGAACAAAGACCGCGTCAACACTCGTCGGGATCACGAGCGTGTACGCCATTTCCGGTGAAATACCTAACCGCGACTAACGAGACTACCGGCCCGGCGTGGGCGAGGCGGCGGTGACCAATCGGCAGACGAAGGACCGAAGCTCTTAGTATAGGTCACCTCGCCCTTCCCCAGCTCTCGAGGTAACCTGCCCCTTCCTACCGTTTAAAGGGAGGCAGGAACCCCGGGGAAAGGGGGGGATTCTTCTAGTTAAGCAACGAGCATTCTTGCGTTGAGGCTATGAGCTCGCTCTTGTAAACACTGTGTAACCATCTACACTAAAGGCAATACAACACCACCACACGAACTGGAGTAGGGGGTTCGGCCCGAACCAGTATAAACCTTGTGTCCCCTGTTTGGTTGCGCAGGTTCCCCTGTTTAGTGCGCCCGCCGAGGGTGCCACCTGGACGAACGAAGCTCTGGGCCTTGCCCTCCGTACGATCCTTCCCCCTCTTTCTTTGCGGTCGACGGTCCCGATCGTCGACAATTATCTATTGGAAACCCACAATCGCAATAGCAAAAGAAAACAATGCAACTCACAAATATACCAAGAATACTCTCAAAAATCTAATAGTAGATTGGCTGCCAAAATAAAGACTACATATTTATAGACCTAAAATACTTACAGATAATCTAAACAACTAATAATAGCAAAAACTTGGACTCTTAAGAGTCAGGACAGAAACAAAATAAGCTATTCTACTTGGGATGTTGTTTATGTGAACTGGACTCAACTTTGACCTGGTCACTTTGGAGTTGAATTGGTTAAACAGACAAAATTCAACCTAGGACTCAACTGGTGCTATATTTCAAATTGTTGTATGTCACACTTTTATATGGTGAGAATTTAATCTGTTTTGCCTGTATAGTTTATTTCTGTTTGTAGCATAAAGCTTTTGCTCGTTAATTTATTTTGCTTTGAGTGTGTTTTAGATGCGGTTAACACTTGGATCATCAAGATCTTCTGATTGAGAGAAAAATAATCTGTTGATTACATCCTTATATTGATCATGCATTGACGTGTCATATGAGTTCAGGTTCTATGAGTGGAAAAAGGATGGATCGAAAAAGCAGCCATATTACATTCATTTTGAAGATCAGAGGCCTCTTGTCTTTGCTGCCCTCTTTGACACTTGGACAAGCTCAGAAGGTCAGGATGCTTACTTTTCACAACAACCATTATGCTCTTATTTAGAAACCCATCTGGGTTATGAAACTAAAATGTGAGTGCAGTTTTCTAGTAATTTGATAGCTGTATAGTTTAATTTTGTATGTAGCACAACATCTGGAGATGGATTTGATATTGGCATTTTAAAATATCAAGATAGTTTTGAGATGGGTTAAGAGATGCTTCCCTTTCATTTAATATTTGTTGCTGTGATTCAAGTCTTAGGAGCTGCTGCAGCTTTTTTTTTTTGTTCTGTTGACACCTTTTACATCATTTTAGTTTGATGCTTGTGACTATAGTTGTTCTAATTTAGCTTCTGAAAAGGTATCTTTAGTTTGGGCCATTATACGGTCAGCAGAAATTCAGGTTTCATAATTAGGGTTGTAATTTTTCTTGTATCCACATTCAGCCTTGTATTCACAACTATGTAGACAATAATTAGTGTAGGGACAGGAAGAACTTGTTTTACTTTCAGGGTTGTGTAGATGAGGGGCATTGCTTTGGGAATTTTTGCGATTTAGTTCAGATTTAAACTGAATTGTAACATTCCAAATTTGTGTCCTTTTTAAAAAAATTTGTGAAATAAAAATTTCCTTTTAGTGCAAGCAAATTAATTGAACCAAAATTAAAAGTTGAAATGAGTTCAAATCAATTTATCTGGGTTCTAAGTGCTTAAAAGTATTTTTGAGAATTTTCTGGATTTTTTTTCTAATTTAATTGTTATTTATTTTGTCCTATATCGATTTTCTGAAATTTTCTAAAATGAAAAATCATTTCTTTATCTTTTTTCCGCGCGGGCCGTTTCCCCCGCTCGGCCTAGTTGTTTTTCCCGCCGCCCGGCCCCGCTCCCTTCTTCTTTGGTCGCCACCTCCGCTTCACTTCTCTGCGTCCCAGTCGCGCAGCCTGGTCCTCATGCGGCTCGCGTTTGCGCCCGCGCCCGATGGGCCCCGCCTGTCAGCCTCCGTGCCTTCGTCTCCCGCACGGAGTCCTCCGCCGCCCGACTCGCGCAACCGCCGCTGCCAAATTCGCGCCCGCTCGTGCGTATCCGAGCTGGAACCTCGGGGATCTGCGCCGCCTTCCCCTCTCCCTTTTCTCGAGTTTCGCCGCACGGATTCGTCGCCCCGAGCAAACCCTAGCCGCAATGTAGCTTCTTTGCCGTCGATCTCTGCCACCGGTGAGCATCTGTCGCAGCTGTTTGTGCCGTTGAGTTTGTCGCACCGCCCTCATTCTTTGCCCCCAAGCCGGCTTGGTTTCATCACGTTTTCACGCTTGGCCGCGTTGTCTTCTTCCGCTCCGGCGGGATTGCGCCGCCACCGAGGCGTCGGATTCCCTGTGTCGGTCGATCCCATGTGCTCACCGTGTGGCGTCGCGTCACCGTCCCGTGGCCTCCACCTCGCGTCCGCACGCCCACATAGTAGTCATGTCACCGTGCTGCTCTAGCGGCCGTGTGGCGGCTACGTCTGCGCCGCGTGGCTGCCATGTGGCATGCCGATCTGCCGCATCACCTTGCAGCCGCCTCGGTGCACCCGGTTCACTGTGGTCCAGTTGCTGACGCGTGGATCCCACATGTCAGTCGAAATTCATTTTCTTTTTCCTATTTTCCAGAAAATCCCAAAATTCCAGTCAATCAGATCATGCCACGTGTCACCCTTTTTCAATTTCTCTGATTTTTTATCCAAGCTACTTTCGAGAGCCCGTTCTCCTCCGTTCGAGCTCCGGTTCCAGTGATTCAAATTTCTAAATTCATCTAAATTCAAGCTCTACCTTCCGGTACCATTCTTTTCAATTTTTGAATTTTGTTTGTATTTCTTTTATGTATTTATTTATTTTTGTTTCGCGTGTAGACGACGTCGTCAAAACTCAACCAAATCAACAGTTGGAGGTAGAACTAACAGCGTACAGCGAAAGCAAGTCTTCATTGACCATGTTGATCCCAAATTTATAAAATACTTATGTTGTTTTAAAATATTGCATGCTTTCTTTTATGCAATGTACTTTAAATTTAGTCTTAAGGTCTAGTTAAATTCCAGAATTGTATACCGTCATTGGCATTAATCATGTCGAACCATTGTCACCCTAGATGATACTAGCTATTTTATTTGGTGATAACCGGTAGAGTAGCATGGGACGATATAATTGCTTAGTCCAGCTTAAACGTTTCGGTATTATATTAGTTTGGGAATCATTTCAAACATTGTTTAAACTCATTTGTGAATTGCGGCAATTGGTATTGTTGCTGTTATTTTAATGAAATAAAGTGAAAAAATGGTTTAGACCGGGGCGGATGGATGTTTGGCGGGTGCAGTAAGCACGAGACCTTGTAAAGTGAATATTCCGCCCTAGTCAATTAAGGACCGAAGCGTGTGTTACCATGTACCGAGCACTGTCGTACAATCACAAGTCTATATGGGTACGACCTGGCTAATTAATTTGTGCGTCTCGTTATTAGCTTTGCCGGTTGATGGGTGCCAGATGGAGGCAGGTGCAAGAGGGGGTTTCTGACTGTAGATAGAATCCTTCGGCGGTGAAACCTTAGCGGGGTTGTACATTGTAAAGGTTTTGTCATGATCTCTCTACGACACACTAAAGGAAGTGTGCTAATGACGTTGCACAAAGAGATCATGTCTGTAGGTAAAGCTGTACACACTCTGCAGAGTTAAAACTACTTAAGTAGCCGTGCCCACAGTCAAGGGACCTCGCCTGCACATTGTAGATTTTATGGTTTTGTTTTAAATAAAAATGGTGGTTTGGGAATCCGTGAGTAGATGGAACTCTCGTGTTATGGTTTGGCAAATGGAGCCAGTCAGGTAGATGGAACCTGTTACAGTTGTCATATCAAATTCAATTATTACAATTACATTGCAGTCAAATGATGCTTTGTGGAATTACTAGTCGTATTTAAAGTTAAACATTGCTTTATGCTAAATGAGCCACACTAAGCTTTTAATTGTTTAGCCTTGCATATAGTTATCATGCATTATGTTTTTAAGACTTGCGGAGTACATTTTGTGCTCACCCTTACAACATCCCAACTTTCCACAGAGAAGTGCGCATAAGCTGAAGGTGACTACGAGTTCTTTGCTTGTGGTTACGACAAAGGTGATCCAGATTAGTAGAACGCGTACCCCAGTCGATTGCCTGTTGGGCAAATGGATGGGTTTATCATGCTGTTGTTATTTCGTTTCCGCTGCTACTTTATTGAACTCAAGCCATGAGGTTGTTTATTTTGTAATGGTTGGCAATGAGGCCGGTACCTTTTGTTTAAGTATTAATATTTGATTCGTGATGTGGGCATGTTATCATCACTGTTTTCACTGTGTGTGTTAGCTTTTCCTGGACTAGCACAGTTTTACACAGAGGATTCGGATTTAGAAATCTGGTCCCGACATTAATCCTAAGGATTTGGATCCAAATTACCCTATCCAAATAGGCCCGTATTGTGTAAAAATTGTCTGTATGGATGAACCTGATAATGAAAATTTTCAGGTGTGTACTAAACATGAAGTACTGCCCTCATGAATGGTTTCTCATTCTTTTGGATTTAATGCATACTGTGCACAATGCATTACATGCCAAGGGTGGGTAGCTAACCCACCTAGATGTGGGTAGAACAACATTTCTGAATGTGGGTAGAACAACAATATTAACAGTAAGACTTTTGTAATTTCCCGTTAAAAAAAGACATTTGTAGTTTCTAGCATACATTAACATAATGTTCTGTTGGCTATTACTTTTTGAAAGTGCCTATTAGTTTTTGATAAATGTTTTTTGCGGATGCTATGTTGTTCGTGCATATTTCATTCCACTTGCCGCTGTTCACGTATGTATATCTTTGCTAAGTTCTGAATAATTGAATTGTAGAATTGTGAAGGCCGTTTTTACTCGTCCATAACTGATTATTACTTGTTGCAATACTAATTTTATACTGTTTTTCCCAGGAGAGACCCTCTATACATTTACTATTTTGACTACTCGTGCCTCAACTTCTCTGAAATGGCTTCATGGTTAGTTACCTACTATTTGCCCCAGGATCTCAGATCGTTCATCCATTTACTATTTGTGACTATGTGTGATTTAGCTGCTCTGAAATGTCTTAATGATTAGTAGGATTACTGTCAGGACCTGTTCTTCTACATTTTTTCTCAAGCTATCCTGTTTATTTTACATAGCCCTACTCTGGCAAGCCTTCATGGTTAGTGGGATTACTGGAATGGTTAGTTGACAATGCTCTATGCTTGTTAGTGCTATGTTCCTTTTGCAAAATCTTGTTTAGGAGCAAGGAGAAAGGTACTTTGCTTTCAATGAAATATCAATATACCATTGATGATAGTACCATATTGCCTCATGAGGACTGCTGCTTCTCCATGGCTGTCAAAATTGTTGTATTTATGGTTCATTCAAAAAAAAATCTGTATTTATGGTAAGTAATGCTTGTCGTTCAGCTTTATAGGATAAAATAGATATATGAAAAATATTTTCCTATGGTCTATCAGGTATTGCTATATTCAGGATATGTTTGCGAACAATGTTTTTTGCAACTAGCTGATCATAGTGAGGGGCTGCTTTTATGATTACCCTTAATTTGGTTAGACACTATCTGAGGCTTTTATGTGATGACAGATAGACAGCCGGTAATCTTGGGCAACAAAGACTACATTAATGCTTGGTTGAACAATGCATCGGTGAAGCTTGAAGAAATTATTGTACCCTACGAAGGAGCTGACCTAGTAAGTCCATGCTATGCATCATGTTATTAGTGCAGAGATGATCTCCTTTCTAGATGTCATATTTTGCCTAAAGAACAATATCTTTCAACAAAATTCAAGTTTAATGGCGTTACTTTGAATTTAGTTCTTTTATCTTGCAAAAGCTAAATTTCCAACCTTCAGTCTCGTTTTTGTGAAGCTAGTAGCACATTTATGTTTGTGTTGAAATTTAAATAATATAGGATTAATAATCATTTTGGTGCCTCAAGTTTGGCCAAAGGGTCACTTTGGTCCTTGAGCTCTTAAAAAGGGCCAAATCCCTGAGGTTTGCAATTTGTGTCTAAGTAGGCTGAGTCAGCACCCATTCACCCCCACCTCTCTAAACTGAGCCAGAACATGTGAATTCACTTGTTTTGTCCCCGACTTTGTTCATGCGCCATCTCAATTGAGCATGGCACCGATTCTTGGCTTTGGAGTTTTAGTGCTATCCTGCTGTGCTCGATCTCCTAGGTCTGTTTCTTTGCTGCCATTTAGCGCAACAGCAGCAATAGCATGGCCATGTCCATTTCTTGAGCTGGTTAGAGGTCTTGGCTGGCATGGGATGGGGTCTGGTTGTGGTGATGTTGGGTTCTAAGAATGGATGATGGAGAGGATAAGTTTGTGGCGGGCTTGCAGAGGGTTGGTGGCCATGGGGAGCCATCTTGGTCGCACTGTACCAGATAGCAGTGCTGCGTTGGACATGTTGTTGTGGGCGGAGGTGGAGGGAGTGGTGTTGTGAGGTTCACGTACATGCCACCCTGCATCTCGCATCATATATCTTCTTGTCCTTGTTATGAATAACACTTGTATTGAACATGAGGCCAATGGGCCACTATATATACATGTATATGAGCATATAGAAGGAAAATCTATATAAGGCAATATCTATACAAGGCAAGTAATCTCTATACAAGGCAACTAGCAATCTCTTATATAAGGCAACTAGGATACTGTCTAACACCCCACCTCAAACTCATGGTGGATCAACAACACTGAGTTTGGAGAGAAAAGCTGTGCTGAGCTCTAGTCTATGTCTTCGTGAAGAAGTCTGCCAACTGAAGCTCTGAAGGCACATACTGAAGAGCCATAACCTGATCCTGTACCTATTGTTAAGGCCCATAGCCTATATGTCATATAGGCCCATCTAGTGGCTATATATATACAAGCATAGACCTTTATGCTGGTATTCTGATTCTCAGATTCCAAGGTTAGTAACATGGTATCAGAGCAAGGCTTAGGGTTAGTGCCCTAAATCTCTCCCTGGTCGCCGTCCACCTTGGGCTTTGCAAGCCGCCCGTTGTGACTTGCCCTTCATCCTCTGCGCTGCGCCTGCCGTCGCTCCCTTCATCCTCTGCGCCTGCCGTCGCTCTTCAGGGATCATCCTCTACGCTGCGCCTGCCATCGCTCCCTTCATCCTCTGCGCCTGCCGTCGCTCTTCCGGGAGCCGCCTCCCGCGCCGTCGATCCTCTGCGCTTGCCGTCGCTCTTCAGGGAGCCGCCTCTCGCGCCGTCGTCGTCGCTCTTCAGGGAGCCGCCTCCCGTGACATCCTCTGCTCCGGCGTTTCATCCTCTGCGCCGGTCTCTCTGCGTCGGTCGGTCAATCTTCGCCCGACGTTGCCGCGACCTCCCGCCATCCACACGACACCTGTTGACTCGGCTCCCGCGCGGTCTTCTCTGCCACTGCGTCGCCTTGTCTTCGGCCTTGGCTTCCGCTCATCGCCGGCTGTCGTTTCTTCCAGCGCGTCCAGGCCTTGTGGCTACCAGTCCTCTTCCAGCAACAGTGAAGCTTCTCTATTGCCTCTTTGTGTGCTTTTACGTTGCTAGCATGTCGCAGATTAACACTATTGTTATCAATATCATTCTTGATGGTCAAAATTATCGAGAATGGGCGTTCTCTGTCGAGACTGCACTGAGGGCCTATGGTATTGTTTTCCATTTGAGTGATGAACCACCAATCCTTAAAGCTGATAATAGTAATGCTGCTGATGTCAAAAAGTGGGAAATTGATGATGGAAAGGTCATGGCTGCTATTGTTACAAGTGTAAAACAGATGATTATGAGTCTTTCTTCTTTCAAGAGGGTCATGTAATATGCAGAAAATGCTGGACATCATTCCCGCTGTACCCAGATAGGCGGAACGATCATTTGTTCCACCATGACCAACAGTGCTTTCGTTAGTTGTTTCGTCAAGCAATTTCGTCACTATTGTAATGCTCTTGTAATATAATCCAATCTATTGCTTATTTCATCATCTGAACTTATAATTGAAATTGTCGCATTGAATTACCATAATTTTGTCGTGACCGTATATTTTCGAAAAGAAATTATAATTCTGTCGGTTAAAATTAACTTGTCAGCGTGTGTCATTTTTCGCTCGGTTAAAATTAACTTGCCAATCGAAATTTTTATGAAAATATCATTGATGTGTGTAATCCACGAGCGGATCGGTACACTAAGAAATTAAGTGCGTAATCCGTATGATAGTGGTCAACCAGAAATAATTTACTTAATCAAGCCATGCTACAACTAGCAGCAATAATTGTTTCTTGCCCTACTCAACTCACGGGAAGTTCAAACGTGCAGACAAACAAGGATTGACGCGACGAGAGACTGAAGATTAAAACAAAGCATGCATGCAAATCACCTCCATGGGCGACGCGACCGACCGAGCCCAAGGGACGCGACCAGCAGCTTGCAAATCACCTCCACGCGCGACGTAATCGGCGCAAAGTTAGGATGCATGCAAACAACCGAGGTGACATTCGACGAGACCGGCCGGGCCCACGGCATAGCACATATCGACATGCATGCAAATTAATTGGCTTCAATCAACCAGCGCATCCGAAACAATTGGAGACGAACGAGCGACAAAGAACGCGATCGGCGTGGCCGGCCGAGTTCCAGGGCATAGCCAAGCACACAGTGCCGCTATGCCTTTATCGGCCTCGCTGTCAATTTCACCGCCATTTCAGAGAATACACAGAGAAGTTGTCCGAAATTAAAAATATACGGTACTCAGTTGGCGCCTCGCCTGTCGAATTTCACCGCCATTTCAGAGAATACGCAGAGAAGTTGTCCGAAATTAAAAATATACGGTACTCAGTTGACTGTATTTGAAATTTTGCCCAAAAGTACCTGAATGTATACTCTAATCGTAATTTGTATTAGAGTGCAGTCATATATATAGTCCAATGATTCATTGAGTAAGACCGCCGTTCTCGATGATATTGATCCACGATTTATGCACGTTGATGTCCTTGTTTTCAAGATCGTGTGGTGTAATGACTCGTGCGGGAGGCCATGACCATGATCGTCGCCGACGCCAGAGAAACGGTCGGCGATGCGCCTCGAGCGAGCCGCGGCGCGCCGTATCCGACGCAGCGCCACGGGCACCGCGACGGCAGCCTTCGCCACGTTCTTGGCGCCGAACACCTTGTGCACGGCCTCGAACCGCGCCACGCCGGCGCCGCGCTAGCTAGCTCCTCCCGCGCCACCAAGTGCGGCGCGAACACGCACACCGCCGACGCATCGCGCCACAGAACTTGCACGCCCGCGACGGTGCCGCCGCCGACGCTTCCTCCGCTTGCATGCCCCGCGGCATCGCTGCGCTTCCCTTCTGCAGGTGGTCGCCATCGGCGTTGCTACAGTTGCGATTTCTCGAATTTCTCGGATGAGGCACAACACTATTGATCACGGCCACGGTACTCGCCAAGGTCCAAAACCGTGCTCGTCTCCCAACGATCAGATGCAATGCGACTTTAAACATGAGGTATCGGAGACTCACGGCGAAGCTGTTTGAGACTAAGTGATGCATTCTTTTAGTGTCTTTGAAAAAGCGGACGATTGTGTTTTAAGAGATGCGACCACTCGAGACTCTAGGAAAAGCGAAAATGGAAACGAAAATCTGTGGGTTCAAGGAGCGAGATGAAGCAAGGTCGTTTTCTTGGTAAGCTCTCACGAAACTCTTCTTAGTCAAGAATCCATCAACTGAAGCCGAAATACGCGCCCAACACCAACACGAATCGGGAGTATCTTGTTTTTAAAACAAGATCATGAGCATCTTTATTAAAACGACTCTCTAGCCTTTGCTACACATATTATGCTACGAGCAAAAAGAAATATTAAAACGGGCAAAAATGCATAGCCGGAAAATATTATTTTTTGCAAGTGTCGATAAACGATGCGAGATTATGAAGCATGAAATGGCCAAGGCAGCCAATACACTGGCCTGTTATGAACAAAGTATCTTATCGCACCATGTCAATTTATTGTGCAATACAACTTCTCCTGAAGCCAATATTGTTGTAATGACAAGACACAATCAAATTTGTTCCAATGAATCACAACAGATGCCATGAACTCAAGTTTCTTCGAAGGAAGTACACCAGACAACACAAGCTTCCGCAAAGCACGCCAAGCCCCGAGGCCTAGTCTAGCATCCCCATGGCGAAGGTGAGCTCTTCCTTCCATTATATCTTGCAAAGAAAAAGCGGTCTTGGGAGCGGTGAACTGAGCTCCTTACTAAGACAGTGCCGCAGTTGCCTCCATCACGTGAATGATTGATAAAACGGGCCACATTTCCCACTTTTGTTTCATCAATGTTAGTTTTCGACCACTCCCGTTCGAGATACAAAATCGCTCGGTAAACCGGTCTAATTTAAAAAAAATTTTGAAAAATTTGAAAAAAAATTATGTTTTGAAAACTGCTCGAAAACCAGTGAAAAAAACCACGGTTTTCGCAAAAAACCGCTCAAAAACCATTTTTTATGAACATTCAATTAGTTGGCTAGTTTTTCGTTGAAAACCGAACGGTTTTCGATTTTTTCGGATTTTCTTATTTATTAACCATTCGGTTTCTAATAGTTTTTGAGCGGTTTTCGCGGTTTCAGTTTTTGCGGTTTTTCACGGTTTCGGTTTGTAAACCCTGACAACGAGTGTAGGAGAGAGCTTACCGACAGAAGCAAGCTCATCGTATAGCTTCTGCCGCCTCCATGCTTCTGTTGCTGTCAAGAACTCACCTGCAATTCAAACATAGATAGGATAGACAAAGCAAGTTCTAGCAACCTAGTGACGTACGTATCATTATCAACATAGTCGTAAATGATAAATCAACGCAAACTGAAATTGGCATATAAAAGTTAAATAAAGATGCCATAAAGAAAAATTCCATTCAGCCCTTGTCTTATTCCTACAATCATTACATTATCATTCCAATAAGTAACTGGAAAACAATCAGCTTAATATGCCATCCAGGATATGAACTGATCTAGTCACCATGCTCCTACTATAACAATAGCGCTATGTTCAAGACAGTGGTGCTCTTCTCCACACTCTTATGCAACGAATTCATTCAATTGAGCAGAATGATATGTCTATTGATGAATATAATTCTGCCTTTGAGAGCCTAATGGGACCTTTGCTTTCCATGGTACCTCTGTCTTCTTGGGGTATAGTCCTGAACATAAGGGCTATCGCTGTTATGATCCTTCCTCTCGTCGCATTCGTATCTCTCGTGATGTGACCTTTGATGAGGATTGTCCTTTCTTTTACAACCCCTCCACTCACACTTCACCCACCACCACTGAGCCCACTAGTTTCTTGTTTTTACCTTCTATTATTTCCAGTGATGATATATCTCCACCACATACTCATGATATATCTCCTTCTCATCCTCCTATACCAACCAAACCACCAATCAAACATGTTTATTCTCGTCGTCCACCACCATAACCATTATCTCCGGATTCTCCTTCTTCGGCCAGTCCTAATGCTTCCTTTATTGATGATTCTAACATTTTTGATGAGCTACCAGCAGTTAATGATGTGCCACCTCTTGGTTCACGATATTATTTGCGAGATCGTACTACCATTGAGCCTCCTGACAGATTTGGTTATCCTCGTGTGGGTGCTATCACGGCTGAACCCTCCACTTATCATGAAGCCTCTCATATTCCGGAATGGCAGAAAGCTATGTCTGAAGAACTTGCTGCTTTGGATAGGACAGGAACTTGGGAGTTTGTTTTATTACCATCTTATGCGGTACCTATCACATGCAAGTGGGTATTCAAAATTAAGACCAAGTATGATGGAACTATTGAGAGATATAAAGCTCGACTGGTTGCTAGAGGGTTTCAGCAAACCAAAGGTCAAGATTATGAAGAGACCTTTGCGCCTGTTGCTCACATGACTACTGTCCGAACACTTATTTCAGTGGCTGCTATTCGTTCTTGGACTATCTCTCAGATGGATGTCAAGAATGCTTTTCCTCATGGTGATTTGCATGAGGAAGTTTATATGCACCCACCACCAGGAGTTGAAGCTCCATTGGGACATGTCTGTCGTCTTCGGCGTGCCTTGTATGGCCTTAAACAGGCTCCTCGTGCTTGGTTTCAGCGTTTTGCCTCGGTAATACGTAATGCTGGTTTTTCACCAAGTGATCATGATCTCGCCTTATTTATTTATCTCTCTTCACGAGGTCGTACTTTGCTTCTTCTGTATGTTGATGATATGTTAATTACGGGGGATGATGCAGACCATGTTTCCAAGGTGAAGAAGCAACTTAGTCAGCAATTTCAGATGTCTGATTTGGGACCCCTCAGCTATTTCCTAGGAATTGAGGTTCGACATTCTTCAAAAGGCTATTATGTTTCTCAGTCTCACTACACACAAGATCTTATTGCTTGTTCTGGCATTACGGATAATCGAACGGTTGCAACTCCTATGGATCTTCATGTCCAGCTTCGTCCTACCGATGGTACACCTCTTTCGGATCCCACTCGATATCGGCACATTGTGGGTCGTCTGGTCTATCTCACTGTTACTAGACCTGACATTGCTCATGCAGTTCATATCCTCAGTCAGCTTGTGAGCGCTCCTACTTCGGTCCACTATGGACATTTGCTTCGTGTGCTGCGGTACTTACGGGACACTTCATCCCAATGTCTGTTCTATGCTCATGATAGCCCCCTGCATCTTCATGCTTACTCGGACTCTACTTGGGCGAGTGATCCGACCGATCGACGCTCCATTACCGGTTATTGTATCCTCCTTGGCTCTTCCCCCCTTACATGGAAGTCCAAGAAGCAGGCTGCCGTCTCTCGGTCTAGTACAGAAGTAGAACTTCGAGCACTTGCCACCACAACTTCAGAGATCATATGGCTTCGTTGGTTGCTAGCAGATTTTGGTGTTTCCTGTGATGCTCTCACACCTATTTTTTGTGATAATACTGGCGCCATACAGATTGCCAATGATTCTGTGAAGCATGAACTTACAAAGCATATTGGTGTGGATGCCTCTTTTACTCGATCTCACTATCATCAGAAAACAATTGCTCTCAAATATGTGCCATCTGAATTGCAAGTTGCAGATTTCTTCACAAAAGCGCAGACTCGAGAGCAACATCGGCTTCATTTGCTCAAACTCAATGCTTTGAACCGGCCTTGAGTTTGCCGGGGGGGGGGGGGTGTTAAGGCCCATAGCCTATATGTCGTATAGGCCCATCTAGTGGCTATATATATACAAGCATAGACCTTTATGCTGGTATTCTGATTCTCAGATTCCAAGGTTAGTAACACCTGTGATACTGTCTAACAGTCCTGTAATCATATAGCAGGATATCAACAGAATCCTTTCAGTAATACAATTGAATGTAGCCTACCAATCCAACCTTAAAGGAAGCCCTAAACTAGCAAAATAATTAAATCAAATTGAATGGATGAAGAGGAATTAATACGTTGGATCAGATTTGATTAAAGGGGATCGATCATTCAATGAAACTAGGAGTACCTTCCGCACGGTGCTGCAAGTCTGATGGTGCCTTCAAATATGTTTGAAATTTTGATTTCTGGCAAATTGATGTTTTTCATCAATGTGATTTACCAATTACTTAAATGGGGAAATAAGAAAATAAGATTTGAAAAATCAAACTAAAATATCTTCTTCAGGCTTCAAGTTAAATTCTTAACAGAAAATGATATTTTATGTGATACAAAATTAAGTTTTTTAGTTGGCGCCTATGATTATCATTATATATATTGTCATCTATTATGACAACTAATTTCTTCCTATAATTTAAAATTAATGAATAAATATAACATAGATCAATGTTATTAGTAAATTGAATGGGTTGTGCCTTCAGCAACACTTACATTGTCCCCTAAATTGTAAAGTGAAATTGGTAGGCCGTTGCATTGCAGTAAGGGATCGATTCTGAAATGCCACAACCTGAACATAAAAGGTGTCTCATTGCATGATGTACCCTGTATTAATTGTATGCTGAGCAATTGGTATAACACTATCATTTTTTTTACTAACACCAATTATAGTAGCATTGCAAGTATACCTCATTTCCATCTTCAAATTTGTAAGATAAGTTCTAAAATAAATACTTAAAAGAAAAACTGTAATATAAGTTCTACACTTCTACTAAAACAATGAAAAAGATGATTTTTTAGAGGTAAATAAAGATAGAATTTGTACATGTGTTAGTTGAGAAGATGAAATAATCTTTTAGATCAATCCGGTTTCATCATGGAAATTCTCATTATGTTTGAAGGCATATGCATGTCTGGTGGGGTAAACTAAGGCTCTGTTTAGGAGGGTTTTAAGCCAGCTTCAGTTTCTGAAAAGCTAGCAATCCTCCAAGCAGCTCAACTTTTAAGCTGCTTTTGGCATAATCTAGAAGTCATATATAAAAACTGAAAGTTAGGTTGGACCTGCTTTTGCAGCTTATTTTTGAGGGAAATTAGCTATTTGTTTAACGGTTTCTTATAAAAAGCTACATCTACTTTTCAATCCAAAAAGACAAAAAAACAGCTTTTCAGAAAAGCTACAGCTCCCCCAAACAGGCCCTAAGTAACATGTGACATTTTTCATGTTCTACTAGGACAGGTTATGCCTGTATTTGAAGTTTTTTAGTCGATATTTGAAGTTTATTTCTGCAGGTAGAATCAGCTTGAGTTAATTAAAAATTATAATAAATAAACACCAAGCTCTAACCATTTTTTTGTGGTAGTGAGTTAGGATATTACAAATTATGTTTCACAATATAGGGCCATTTTCTAGATAATTGTTGTTTCACAACTTAAGTCCATTGATGAAATCATTAGTGTAGTTATTACAATAATTCTACTTTTTACCTCTGCTTTAATGCTATAGAGGAGGTTAAGTGCTTGGAGTATGTTATTTAATAAGGTAATGCTTGGTCCAATTTATATGAATCACATATATCTGTTGCATCCTTGATCTGTGCGTGTAAGGTGCTTGGACTTATGTTGTGAAATAAATTGAGTAATATATAATGTCCTACATAATTATTTCCTGTGTATAAATGCATCATAACTCTGTGCAACATATGCCAAAGAATTATGAGAAAAATGAAAAGACATGCAGCACTCTCTTTGCCCAAAGTTTCATGTACTATTACATAAATCATTGGTATGATTTAATAAAACATAAGTACATATCAATATCTTAACCCAGCAATCAAATCTTCCATAAGGTACTTTGTTGGATTGTACATGTCTAAATGATACTACATCCAATTGCAAATATAAGTAGTTTTGCCCATCAACACAATCTCCAAGGACTATTTTAACCACTATTTTCTATCATAGTATGCCATAACAAATTACAAAAAAAATACATGTTATGAAAGTATATTTCATGATAAATCTAATAATACCAATTTCAAGTGGTCAATCTCAATACATTTTTTATATTGATGGCAAAACTTAAATATGTTTGACCAGTATGGATTCAAGGACAACTTACGTTTGCAATCGGATAGATGAGGTAGCGGACAATATTGATTAGTCTTAAAATTTTTGGTGCTGAGAGACTCATAAATAGTCCTACTATGTAACAATGCATTTGGGCTTCTAGTGTTATTTGGGTCGACTAAAAGAAAGCCGTCATCGAAAACTTCAAATTAAGACACGCGTGCTTTGCCTGTTGGCATTGACATATGCCTTGTATTCAGTGATATACATGATGGTCGTTTGCTAGAGCCTAGAGCATGCTGTATCTCAGATCTGATTTCCGAAGATACAAAGAGCCAATTATGAAGTAAATTTGTTCTGTAATGTTGTGAGAGAAAGAGAACTGATATCCAATCTCTCTCACACAAAAAAAGAATCTCCACGCGAGACAGATAAACAAACAACTTCATACAATTTCAGAAAAGCAGAGAGTTCGACGGAAAAATGAATTAACTAGCTTGGCTGGCGTGCTGTTTGTAGATTGCCTCCCCTGCTCATTACCTTTGATTACTTTTTGTGTGTGTGTGTGTGTGTGTTTTCTTTGGTGTTGGGGGATATATCACTCTCTGAGAATCGACCATGTGCAAGACAATGACATATTAGTTGGAGTGGTGTATGTTGGAAAGTAATCAAAGACGTGGGTTGATTGGTGACTTGACATCGGACGACTAATGACTCCATGAAAAGCTCGTCACATGGCTGATAAATTTTTAATGATGTGGCGCAAGAAGAAGGTTTCGTTTGTAGTCAATACTATAGGGGAGAGATTGGGGTTGGGGTCATGATGGAGCAAGGAGGACAGCCGTCAAGACTGACGAGACGATGACAATGAGGTGATTATATGGAGCTTGGGCAGAGCAAGATACACTGGCTATATTGGGAGGGTGCTTCAATAGAGCTGTTGGGGTGGGTGGGGGGTCACGTCATTTTACATTTGCTGACATAGCTTGCAGGGTGGGGTGAACGGTGTTGACTCAGCGCGCCTGTGCGGCGAAGGCATGTCACATAAGGGCCACTTTGACCCTAATTGCAAACCTTGGGGACCTATTTTTCCCTTCTGAAAAGGAAACCTCAAGGACCAAAGTGGTCCTTTTGCTAAACTTGAGGGACAAAAATGGTCATTAGACCAAAAATATAATGTTATTTAATCATTCCCTTCTGCAGGTTTGGTATCCAGTGACAACTGCAATGGGCAAAACATTTTTTGATGGTCCTGAGTGCATCAAACAGGTAGGAAGATCTGCTTTACAACATTCTTTGAAATGTTTTTTCTTTGCTGAGTTTGAGAAATTGGTCTTGGTGTGAAATTAAATTGAAATGTTGGTGTCACACTTTGTGCTCTTCGCATGATATTACTGGGCTTCCTTAATGTTGGCTGGGTAAAAAGTAGTCGAACTTTTTAAAATGCATTCATAATTGTTTTATCTTTTTGAATATTCATATGAACAGCATCTAATATTTATGGATGGGTTATATCTATGAAGGATCTCATTGAGGTAACATGCAAATGTGGGTTTCCATTGCTGCACCTGGAATTTCCATGGAATGTGAAATACTCATGGTGTAGTCATGGATTTCTTACCACTAAAAATGAGAAATTTGATTCCCATAAAAAATGTTATATGTTTTGTTTTGAGTTGTTTGTGATATATGGGCTGTTTGATCTTCTGTATGAGCTAGTTGTTGAAATATTGAATGTTATGTAAGTAAAATATAGTTAGTATAGTTTTTCCAGTGTCCTGTTATTGCTGTTACACAGATTGATAGTTGTATCTAGTGCCTTTCTACTATTAGACTTCGATGATAATTCGTAACATCTCCCCTTTGTATTTTCTGCAAAGCAACAAGACATGCTATGATTTATTGCCTGTCAAATTGCAGGTGCAAATGGGACCTAGTGAAAAGCCTATTTCAGAATTCTTCAGGAAGAAATCAGCCTCTTGTGACCAATCAGTGAAGCCTGAAAAGACTTCTCTGGAGTTGGCAGAAGCACAAACCTTCAGAACTTCAAAAGAGGAACGCGATGAATCAGGACAAAACCAATTAGCGAAAACAGATCAACAGCACCTAGCTGAGAGGCAAGATGCTTCTAGAATAGTTCAGGATGAACCTGTCGCTTTGGGACCTAAAGATTTCGATAAAGCTCAAAGCATTAAGCAGGAAGACGTGATGATGCCTGATGATCCAATCCGGAAACAAGAAGCTTTCGGCTCTAAGAGGAAGATTGAGGACACTGAAGTTAATGCAGAGATGAAGGTGGAGAACAGCGGTAGGTCGCCTTTTGACCCTGTGAAAAGGAAGGAAAAAGTCCCAAAAACTGCTTTAGATGGACAAGCGTCGCTGCTTGCTTATTTTGCAAAGAAGTAGCTTCTCACGTAGTTTAGCACTTTGCCTAACATATCAGTTAAGTACTACAGAACCTTATCTAGTAGTTATCTTCAGTGCCAAGTGTTTACTAGGTTTTTACTATTGATGTAATTAAGAATGGCTTGCCCCTCGAAAAAGAAAACTTGTTCCGTCTAGTTCGAAAGAATATGTTTCAGCATGCACTGTTGTCACGCGTGCGTGAATTGTACCTCTGTTTGCACCATACTCACACCTTTGTAGTAATAAGCGCTATTTCTTATTACTTGTATGCTCCATATAATTGGTAGTTGTTCAAAAGTTATTTCCCCATTTCCCTTATGTTTACTCTTTTTTGCACATATTTTTATGATATTTATAGTATTTTCTCTTTTCCTGATAAAATTTACTATTCAGACCTCATGCCATCAGTTTTTAGTTTATGACCTGATGTTAACCATGTGGATGATTGCCTACTCGGTTGCAACTTTGCCAATTATTTTTGTGTTTTGAGATAAAATATTCAATTATCTGAATGCAGCGGATTGCATGTGCAATGTTCTTTGAAATAAGTAATCACTTTTCTAGTCTTTATTATTTATTTTTTTCAAATCTAGCCTCTTTCGAAGTGAAATTACAAATCTAATCTCACTTCACCGTGGAAGTGCCTCCCACACTCGTCGGCCGCGGCAGGTAGCCTCTCATGCTCCCTAGGGGCCGACGCCGCTCCCGCGCTTGCCATCCGCCCTCGTTGCAGACCTTTCGCTTGAAAAGCTTACTGGCGCAAGCTTTGGCTTTCTTCCAATTTGTTAGCCCAACATAGTACTTGACAATGAAGGTATGAATTACATGGTAGTCTGGTTAGATGCATATGTTTGCCATGCTATTCCTATGGTACAAATAGACACATGCACAAACCTTCGACCCGAACCACAACTATGATACAAAATAGCCTTTTGGAAAAGAAAACACTTATGCATGGAAATCAAGTCAGGCTTGCAGTGAGGTTGCGTCCTACTCCCCCTTACAGGCATGATCCTTCTTGTGAGCCTACTGGTACTCGTCTATAAGTTACAAAATCATGACTATAAATGTTCAATTAAATCACAAAATTATAAATATCCTAAAACTGGGATGTCTAGGTCATGAACATCTAAAGTTAAGCAGGCTAGGTATTCCACTAATTGATCTACTAGTGAGGGTAGCTTATCGTCTTTACGCTAAAACATTTAAATAGATAACACAAAAAAATGTCGTTCTACAATAATAAACCCTAAAAATGTTGACCTACAGCTACTACCGCTAATCTATGTTTATTGTCACTAGCATAGCATGTTTTTTTCTCAAAATGAACAACAAACCACATGAGCACAAGAAACTCACCGAACAATGAAGAAGTCGAGAAGAGTCTTCTCCTTCTCCACCCCTCTACTCTCCATTCCTCTCTTTTCCTCTCCTCCCCTCTCTTCTCTTCTCCCCTCTCTTATCTTCTCTCCCCTCTCTTCCCTTTACCCGGATGGAATGGCGTGTGAACCAATCGGTCGGGCTTATAATCGCCCTCAGTACCATGACTGGCCACAATCGCGTCAAGCAGCCATGACTGGGTGATCAGTTGCGCGACAGGCGATAGGCGACGTGGCTCACTGTTGTCTGCTCATTGCAAGACAATGAATCCATTTGCGCAACCATCGCGTGACTGGGTCTACCATGTCATCTAGTTGCTGGGCTACTGTGTGATTGGGTCCAGACGTCCAATCGCACGGTGGCCTAACGACTAAGGTTATTTTTATTAAAAAAATAAAACATGGTTTATTTGTGTATTTTTTTTTAAAAAAAGGTTTATTTCAAAAAAAAATTAGACTCGGTTGTAGTGTAAAAGTTGTAAGTGAAATTCTACTTTCCACTAATTATAGTGATTTTATTGCAATTTTTTTAAAGACATCTAAAACGTAGGGCGACACTAGGTATACTAAACTGTGCCACATAAGGGCATTCCCATTAGCTTAACTAGTCTTCAATCCGTGCGCCTGCACGGCTAGTAGTTTCTATAAATATATTTCTTCATTTTACTTATTGTAGTTATTTGATAATAGAAAAGTTTGCTAAGATGTTTTCAATATCGTTTCAAACTCAACGGAGTTATCGGATTTCAATCATTTTTTAACATAATTTTTGTGATTATTCTTAATTACCGAATACGGCTATTCATCTATTTCTACAACGACATTGTATATTACATAAAGACTTTAACGGATTAATATTTTCATGTTTGACTACCAATATGTAATTGTATCTTGTTTAAGAACGCATTGAACATCTAGGCAATAGCTTTTTTTCTATCCGGGCTTAACTAAAAGCTGTAACTATTTAATGGATGACATAGATTAGTTTGATTCTAACTGTGTATGTATGCTACCTTTTTTTAGTTTGATTCATATCCATATATACATTGGTTCAATCAATCTACAATTTGCATGGTCAAGATATTTTCTTTTTTTGATTAATATAGGAATTTCTAGCTTTTTTCTTTTTCTACGATTAATGTGGCAATTTCTGGCTTAGAATGGTACATTCTAAATTGTATCCCTAATAAATGGACAGCGAGATGTAATACTAACAAGATATTTTCTTTTTTTGATTAATCTGGGAACTTCTAGCTTTTTTCCTTTTTCTACGATTAATGTGGCAATTTCTGGCTTAGAATGGTACATTCTAAATTGTATCCCTAATAAATGGACAGTGCGATGTAATACTGACTTAAAGTTATACAAAAAGCTAATAAATTTAGGATGAAACCTAACATAATTATCTATATATATTTCATTAACTTGATAATACCTATTTTAAATAATAATTTGTTGAAATATCTAATAGCTAATAATGTGATTAAAATCTTATTGGGAAAAAAGAGAGAGTTACATGAGAGTGATTAAAATGATATATTAGAACCCCTCTCTCTGGACTCTAGTTCTAATATATCATTTTAGTAGTGCAATACAATATGGAGAGTAATGTTGAGATCTACTTTTCGGACTCTAGTTGTACTTGATCTGGCTGTGTGTATGCTTACTACCATATTTATTTCAGTTTCCATGTCAAACACAATTTTCCAATTGCATGTTGTCTGTTACATATAAATCTAAGCCGTGGATGAAAATGATTAAGGAGATTGGATGACCAAGTTTTTCTCTTTTTTACAATAATGTGGGATTTTCTAGCAATTTTTCTTTTTCTTATATTAATGCGGGAATTTCTAGCCTTTTCACCTCCTAGGATTAACGTGGGGGCTTTTAGGAGGACCTCCAATTTGTAGATATATAAAGATACTATAGCTTGTTACTAGAGAGATAATGGTTATATCAGATTTTAGATATAACCAGTCCAATAGCTTGATGCTATAGCTTGTTACTAAAGTTTGTGTTTAGATGGGAGAGAATGATTAGCTTGGAGAGAGATGGCCTCACTAATTTCTTGATTTTGTAAGAAGACTTGTTACTTGCAGGAGTATCAAGCTACTTCTCTCTCTTCCGCCTCACAATAAGCTGGCATGGCATAGGCTAGGTATCAAGCAAATTTGCTTGTTGAGAGTGCCCTAATCACGTCTTAAGGTTAGACTATTGTTTTTCTCTTTTTAGCACCTACTTCTAAATATCTATGTACTTTCTCTGTCCCGCGATATAAATCTAAACCCACCATACGTACAGACCAAGAAAGTATTAAATCTAAGAAAAAGTTAATATCATTGGATCATACATACCCTTATTAAAGGGCATACTACAACTACGTACTCAACCACCTTTTCTACGCTAAAGCAGGGGAATAGAACGAAAATATTGCAATAGGTACGCTTTGATTTCCTCGATAGATTTATATTGTGAGACATTTCTCAAGAGGAGGAACTTATAACGCGGGCGGGAGGGAGGGAGGGAGGAGGTGGCATCAATTTCGAGTTTTTGTGATTAATGACAATTGAATCAACATAATTAGTTAATATTGAGCATGTTGTATGTTCCAGTGCTAAAGACTAGAGGGCTGTCGAATCGAAGATTTGACCCAGGAGCAACAAATTTGCAAGGAAGGTTAAGGGCTCATTTGGGGCTTTTGTTGATTCAAGCAATTGAGCATGGATCACTCGAATAGGTTAGAGCTTATTTTGCTTTTGACGTACTATTAATGGGGTTGAAGGTTTGTATCTTGAGTTTACGAGGTTTAGTAACAAGAAGAAGTTAGCCAAAGTCACGGCATCGAAGTCTAAGAAGAAATCAACAAAATCGGTACGTGGATCGAGGTTGGCCGGATTATTAGCCAAATCAATATATTAAGCCTAGAGTAGTGAATTTAGATGCTTGGCCTTGCCAAGCGGATGTCACTATATAGATTAGTATAGTGCTCTGCCTTTCGGTTTCCTTTTCTCATCACGTAATATATGGTCTTTTTCTTTTCTAAAACGTTTGTTTCCTTTTCCTTAATTCCAGGATATTTGTTTCCTTTTCCTTGAGATGATGCTGGAGGTGGGGGGAGATCTGTTGTGGGGCACATGGATGAGTTAGACACATTAAACAATGGCCATCGGATGTGGGTGAGTAAAGCTGAGGAAAGATCTGAGAGATTAATTTTGATGGAGGCAAGTTTCTAGGGACGTTTCACTGGGTGCATGAAGGTTGAGCCATCTTTAGTGGGGTGCATTATTTGGGGTGAACATAAAAAAGAATGCTTAGATGCATTATAAAGGTGTATAGATTACTAACAATATATTTATTCAAAGGACTTAAAATCCAGAAACACCATTCACGTCACTGCCTTTGTGGGTTACTCTTGTAGAGTATGTCACTGAGCAACTTTAAATCATTTCACCATCTAAATACACTCGCATTGTACATTTTTTGTCGTTACCTCCCTAATTTCTCGTAGATTTCTCATCAACTCACCAGTACACATCGTCAAACATGAACACCGAGATCCACTAAGCAATCTGTCCTGTTAACTCTTTGCTTTCATTAACAATAGCCTCCCACATTCTTCACCGTGAGAAATTTTCTTTTGAATAATACATTTTTAAAAGAAATTGTGACATTAATACGCGAAACAAAAAATTGTAAAAATAATACTCCGTCGCCAAACGGTATGGCGAAATAGGAGTAGTCGCTAGCAGGCTGGACGAAGACCCTATTGTCGCCATACCGTATGACGACAACTCCTTAATCCTAAGATTAAGGAGTTGTCACCGTACTGTTTGACGACAACTCCTTAATCCCGCGTGATTAAAAAGTTGCTGCCAAACGGTTCGGCGATAACTCCTTAATCCCGCGTTTGTCGCCATACCGTATGGGATTAAAGAGTTGTCGTCATACGGTATGGCGAAAATAGGGTATTCGTCCAGCCCGTTGGCGACTACTCCTATTTCGCTGTACCGTTTGACGACGGGATATTATTTTTTTAATTTTTCTGTTTCGCGTGTTATTGTCGTAATTCCTTTTAGAAAATGTATTATTAAAAAAAAACTCTCACCGTGGTGACATTGTTGGTGGTAGCAGCACCGTCTCTATTGGGTCGCATGTGCCATGTGGTAAAGGGGTGATTGTGTGGCTACTTATGTATCACAATTTGATGAAAACTCTGCGAAAATGGAGATATAAATGAGAAAGGTGGATTTAAATGGGTATTTAACTTCTAGGTATCAATAAACCAAAGTAACTTACAAATTACGATAAAATTGTAAAATTAGTAACTTTTTGGGAACCACGTTGAAATAGTATTTTTTTTTTCTAGACAAGTTGAAGTAGTTGGTCAATCATGAAAACTCATTCCTAGGAAAGAGACTTGCCAGGCCGACGCATGCCAAGCCAAATTCAGTAGCCACGGAGGATTGAGACAGCTAGTCAAGGTCTCGAGGAAAGTGGCGTACACAAGAAGGGGACACCAAAGAGCTATAGTACCAGTTCCAACCTACGTGCTTCTGATACTTCATTTAATTCTCTAGTCTTTTCTGATAGTCTTTAAAGTACAACACGTACCACCTATTATAAAACATAGAGTATGTTTAGTTGTCTGTATGGGTGCCTGAATCACATGAGTGGATGCAACTGTATCTGTTAGACAAGTGTTTGATTTTCTGTTCATCCAGATCAGGTGGATGCAATTGCATCCACTCATGCAGGATGAAGTAAACACAAAAATTAGGCTTCTCTCTAATGCAGGGCCATAAGATGCATAAACAAGCAACCAACTCATGCAGACTAAGGCTAGCCTGAATGACTCATACGAGACAGGTTAAGGTAGTGCAAACAACCAAACACACCAATAAAGAATGATATTAGCACCGAACAATCCCTCTATTTTTCACCTGCCTGCTCGAGGATGGCTTGATCTCTTCGCTGGGTGGATCTGCCTCCAATGCCGTCCGATCGCTGGCTGTAGCGCGGACGGACGGCACGTTAAGTTGTTGTAAGGTCCTTCGGTTGCATAAAAACACGTGTCAACAGGGCTGCCCAGCTGGCGCCGCATCCTCGATCGCACACACGCGTCGTCCCCTCCCTGCCCCCTCTGCCGTCACCAGTGACCAGTCACCACCCTACCCAACCCTGCCCGCATCGCGCTCCGGCTCCCACGCGCATGGATCCGGACCTGGTCGTCGCCGCCGGCGTTCACCCCCGCCGCCTCCCCGACACCACCACATCCGCAGGTGGCGGCCGCAGCGACGACAGCTGGGCCCGCGCGGTGCTCCGGCGCGCATGCGACCTGTCCCGGAAGGCCGCCATCGCCGGTGCCGCCGCCACGGCCGCGCCGGTCGTCGCCCCGCCCCTACTCATCCTCTGCACCGCTGGCCTCGCGTTGTCCGTCCCCTTCGCGGCCTACCTCGCCAGCCTCGCCGCCACCAACCGCCTCATGGGCGCCCTCCTCCCGTCCTCCCCAGCTCAGCCAGACCACACCTACGACCAAGAAGACGACGACGTCGAACAAGAATTCCTCGATGCATCAGAAGACTGCGGCCAAGAGGCTCCGGTGTTCGGCTATTGGAGTGAAACAGAGGAGGAGAACGAGAGTGTCACACCGCTGCCGCTGTCACGGGACCCTGGTGTTTCCAAAGTGCCGGTGCCGACGTTGGCCGACGAGGAGGATGTGGTGGTAGAAGGTATTGCTGTCCAAGAATCAGGCCAAGAGTCATTTGTATCAAACGATGGGGATAAACTAGAGTTTGGCACAACCATGGAGGGAAACGAGTATACCAAGGAGACTCCGTCACTGGGCTTTGATGTTTCTGAATTGCTGGTGCCAACGTTGGTTGACAAGGACAACGCGGTTCAGAAAGAGGTTGAAGATGAAGTAGCAGTGGAGATGGTGGTCGAAGAAGCGACTAGTAATACTGATATTATTAGAAGGGAGGCGACCGACGTGCGAGTGGACGTTGCTGCTATTGCGGCGCCTGAGAGTGAGGCGATGCTACCGAGTGACCTTGCGCCTCGCGGGTCACAGCTGCAGGTGGTGGAAGCTGCATACGATGGCGATATGGTAGGAATTACTGTGATGGAAGACATTGTGAGGGAGTTTGATGATGTGAAAATGGGGGCTGTGGAGCGCCGCCATGATCAAGAAGGTGTTTGTAGCTTCGTCTCGCTGCCATCAGTGGTGAGAGTGCATGATGTTGAGGATGTAATACCCAGTGGGAGCACGCCGTGTATCTCCGCCATTGGTGATGAGATGATTGTGGAGAGTAGGCCAGACGGTGGCCAATCTGATCAGGCAGCTGGTATGGGATACACAGTGATGAATGAAGCATCTGGGAGGAAGGTGGTTGCTGCGGACGAGGTGAGTCGATGACATGTTTGGTTCTTTTCCTAGTTCATTGATTACTTAGATCATCTCCAGGGTTTTATCAAGAATGGTTCTAGAAGCTGTTGTTCTGTGGAACGATTTCTTAGGGCACCTGGTACATGGTAAATTTCCTATGTTCTGACTTACTGCAAAGTAACATTTATGATGCAAACTACTGCAACTCCGTAACTTTGGTAAAGAATTGACCTCATAAAAGATACCATAAGTGAAATGTTTTGAGCAAGTTGACAACAGGACATGAAAATGATTGGAACATAAATTATTATTTAAATTCAAATAATGCTAAGTTGCTTGACTTGATAGCTAGCTAGGTGTTGCAGGGCCACTGACACAGAACACAATATTTCTTAAAAATAATAAGACGACACTGGAACAGTGTTATATATGCTAACAGTATAATACAAAACTACATATCTTTGTAACCAAACTTCCAAGCATATGTTTAAACTCTGCAAGCACATATTACAGGGCATACCAACAGTACATATGGTATGGTCTAAAATCCAGGCGAGTACTGTAACTGTGGCAGTACGTTGCTTCTGTGTGGGTACTGTAGCACGACAGAAGCAGCCCATTGTCTTGGCAGCCAAGAAAAACGGGAAAAATTGGTTGGCATCAGGTGCATTGTAACATCCTTCTTAAAATTGGCAAATATAGATCTCAAAGCAATTAAATCTCTCTCTCTCTCTCTCTATATATATATATATATATACCATGTGTCTTTGTTTCAAAAAGGATACTATAGGTGCTACAAGGCACCTAGTGCTATAGATTTTTTTTTTCCTAAGGAAAACCCCCCTCGTCTGTCCCTTAAGTTTAGGTGTCGTTATCTTCAGTTATTTTCAAATCTTGTTAGTTGCATATCTTATCTTTATCATTTAGATTGGATTGTTAGGATCATCTATTTTCTTAATATTAGAGATATGTTTCTTAGGGGTCAAGTGGTCATCCTTATAAAAGGGATAACATTGTATTCCTTACGATTAAGCAATGAATGACAAACAAGTCTCTAGTTTCCCTCCTCTTCTAAAATAAGACCTCAGAGCCTCTCGACCACGTCAAGGAAAAGCATAGTCGGTGGCTAGATGAGGGTGAGCACCTACCCTCGGTCCTCGGATCCATACCCGGCCAAAAGACCACAAAAACATATTGTTTGACAGCAGTCAACTACTCAGCATTCTCACTGCCCAAAGTGAACTAATGCATGCTACTGCTGCTAATTAGCAAATAGGCAAGCAAGCCAATTCCCCACTTGTAAGGCACTCAGTGGCTCTCTCCATGTAATTTCAGATTATGGATTAAGATTAGAGGTGACCAAACGGGTCGCCTGCAAGACAAAGACGCCCGCTTAGGCCCAAGACGCTTAGGCCCGCTCAGAACGCAAGTCGTGCTGTGCCGCCCACGGCCGGTGGCGGACGTGCACGCCCATTAGCCTCTCGGGCCGTGCCGTGCCAGCCCGGTCCTTCACGGACCAAACGGGTCGGGTTGGCCCGGTAGCCCGTTTAGCGTCAGAAAATTTGAAAAAAAATACGAAAAAATTAGAAAAATAGATAAAGTACGGTAAAAATATGAAAAAAAATCATATTTTTTTGTTTAAACGGGCCGTGCGTGCTCGTCGTTGCCCGGCCAGAACAAAGCCGTGTCCGTGTCGGCCCGCTGCGTCGCACCTCCGCCCAAGCACGCAAGACGCTTGGTTGGGCGTCTGCAGTTACGGCGGCCCATCGCGTTCGGCCCATTTGGCCTGGCCCGTTTGGCCACCTCTAGTTAAGATCCATTACCTCTTCCTCACTCAGAAAAAAGAAACAATTGGACAAAAGTTATAGTTCTAGCTTTGCTTCTTTTTTTTGAAAGTAAGGGTAGGAGCTCTGCCATTCATTTCAGAAGAAGAGAAACAGTAACATAACCTCCGAAGAGGAATTACACAGAAAGGACCGACAACCATCCCCAACAAGGAGAGCACTCGGAACGGAGAGGGAGCTCCAAACCTGGAAACTCCCTCGGCACACACCGAAAACACCGCGAAGGCCTCACAAACATAGGCGCGACGACCCTGTGCTGAGACGGCCTTCTGCTGAGGCGACCATAACCAACGCACTACCGAGATGACCACGAGCAGACTGCTGCCACCAAAACCACCCTGACCCGAAACAAAGGGGTTCAGCGCTGAGCCAATCGCGGACGCACGACACCAACATCGACACACCACCACCGAACTCGCAATGCACCCTCAACGGCCTGAACCGCAACAGTGCCGGCACAAACTTATCGTCGTCGTCGTCCACCTTCTCCTCACTGTCTTGAACCCCTCCTTGAGATGGTGGAGGAAATGGAGCTCTGCGACTGGTCGTCCTCGCGCACTTGCCAACCTCCTTCTTCCCCTCGTCATCTCCACACAACCGTCCACCGCCTGCTGGACTTCATCACACCACAGAGAGAAAAAACTCATCGCCGGCGCCTAGGCCTATGCCCCACTCGGCACATTCGAGCTCCTGCTGGCAAGACCGGTCGCGCCCGCGCCGCGCGTGCTTCGGCCACAGTCGACCCGAGACCTTCGGTCACACTCTTTGTCCCCCTTCTTGCCACCGCCGTCTTCCGCCGCCTTCCCATCGCTAAGACCTTTGCCTTGCTCGCCGCCCCCCAACCCGCCGAGAGGACAGTCGCCTGCTACCCCTGGATGCGCCGCGCCACCACATGTCATGCTCGCCGCCAAGCTCTTCACGTCTGCGTCCTGCTCCCCGCACTCCTGGCACCAGCTGCCTTCGCCGGCCGAGACCTCGTCGCGCCTGCTCCGACCACCAAGCAACCTCAGCCACCAGCGTGATGACTGGATCTGACAAAGGGAGGGCAGATCCGGTTTGAACTCCGTCGGGGACGGCCAGATCTGAGCAGGAGGGAGTCACGTCGGCCTGTAGATCTGCAGCTTCATCACACCGGCCTGAAGAACTGCGAGAGGGACACCACCAGCGCCATCTCCGTCGGGCGGACCGCGCCGCATGAAAAGAGCTCCCCGACCGCTGATGCAAAGAAAACGGAAGAGGAACGGCCGGAAAAGAAATGGAGAGGGAAGAGAGGGAGAGGGAGGAAATTGATGAGGACGCTCAGCCGCCGCTAGTGGCCAGCTGGTGGCAACCAACGACGGTGGCGAGGTGATGGAGTGGTGGTGAGGGGGCGGTTTGCTAAGGATTTTAGATTGCCTCCTGAGTCGCCCGTGAACGGCTCAGGAGGCTGCTCAAGCAATGGCGCCATAGCTTTGCTTTTTGACATCTTTACTTTTTTTAAGAGGTTAGACCTGTACCATCATTATGTACAGTATTTGGACTAAAATGGGAAATGACACCAGCGTCAATTGTTTAATTTTTGCCAGCTGCACATGCAACTTCGTCACAAATTTACACTGGAACCAACAAGGGTACCAATATAAGAATTGGCAAAATTCACCATTTTGTAAGTGCAGAGGAATAATGATATCTGTAGAATCATTACAAGTTATATATCACCTTCCAGCTTATCTGAAACCATCTTAATTGCAGAACATGGATCGTCAAACAGGAACAGAACTCACAACATGCTAAACAACGTTTTGTATACAGATTTGTATGTCATGCAAACTAATTTATTTTGCTTAGAAGTAGGTGGTTGTTGTTTGCAAAAAATGGTGAGTAAAAAATTATTACTCTCTTGCTGGATGATAGATCATATATCAGCATGCTGCAGAAAAGGTGGAAAATTTACACTAATTTTGCCCCCTTAGTTCAAGACTTCAAAATGTAGTTTGTTTCGCTTAAATGCTTTCACTTAAGAAATTAATCTAACAGATAACATCGGGACAAGACTGATGCTGACAGGAACATAGTAAGGATTGGAAACCAGTACACATGTAGTTTTTGTGAAATGGTACAAGTTGAACCACTTCAGAGTGTCATGTGTAATCACTAATTGCTACTCTTTGGGCATGAATGATCCAGCTAAGCAGTTTTAAGCCGTTACCTGTCTAGCATGATTCATACTCGTGCAATATTTCTGTACTGAAACATAATTATTCTTTGTTTCCACCAGAATCACTACACTGAAGAACAGTTGAGGGAACAGCTTGATATAATAAGAACAATAACTGGGTACAGAGCTGCGCCTTCTTCAACACTGAAAGGCGAGCTGGCCGGCCTTTACATATTTGTGGGCGTGGAACCCCCTGTCAGCTCGAGTGATACCTCCGACCTGATGGAGCTCAATGCGAAACTCCAGTTCTTGAAATCGATCATAGGAGTGGATTGAATGACTCAGAAGTGATTTATCAGTATTTTTGTGGTCGTTTATACAGCTGTAGATGCTATCTATCATACAGTTCAACAGTCCGCTTTATGCTAGACAGTTGAGACATGCGTCTCATCTTCTGCTTTTATGCGAGCACACTACTACTTTGCGCATGCCGCTACATGTGCAGACAATGCCTGTTCGGTTAATCTCGTTTCTTATATATGGAGAATTGCTGACATTCCTGCCCCATTGTGATTTTTCATATCTGTTTATGAGATTATGTCATGATATATGTTTTTATTTGCGATATGAAAACAAGCGTATATTAGTTAGTATTGCCTTATATTGTTTATGAGAAATGCTGCTTTATGGTTTGCTGTGATTAATTGTGGTACTATGGTGATATTCACAGCATTTGATTTTTTTTTTGTGCAACCGCTGTTCGATCACTGCTGCACCATCCTTCCAGGCTTTTTGATGAGGCAATTCCTGAACATAGAGGTGTGTGGTTGATGATTCGTTCGTGTCTCCATTCACTAGTAAAAAAATTTCCTTTACTGCTCAGAGTCAGACCACAGCCTGATAATGACAAATGTATTTCATTTTTTTTAAGAAGTCTTGATGAAAGCAAAACTTCTAGCAAACTAACTAGTTTGAGTGTACCTTTGAACTAAAAAAATTAAGGAAATAGTACAACAAGGAAAAAAAACTGTAGACTCCAGAGGCGCCCCAAGGCGACACCAAGTTCCAGCATCCTCTCCTCCCAATCTCGTCTATCCCCTCCCCTCCCCCCTCTCCAAGTTCGCAAAAGCGGCCGAGGAGGTAGTTGTCGTCTTCGTTGCCGTGAGCCGATGAGTGAGTGCCGGCGTTGCATCCTCCTAGTCAGATCTACACCGGATTTGACCGAGCTCTGCCTCCTTCCGTCGGATCAGACCGAATCTGCTCTTCTCCTTATCAGATCCAGTCAAATCTGATGGTCCTCCCCGTTGTTGTGTGTGAGGTGCATGCTAGGGTTGAGGTGGCTCGGTGAATCAACAGAATGGACGCTGTCATTGGGCTGTTGCTTTGATCTGGAGATAATCATGGAAGAGGAGGAGATCCCGGTGGCAGGGGTAGTGCCACTGCAGCGGAAGCTTGCAGCAAAGGAGCCATGGCCACCGTGCACAGGTTGTTGCTGGCCATCCAAGCTTAAGCGACGGGAGCAGCAGCAGTAGGAAGAGTACTGGTGTCTGTACTTGCACTACGAGCAAGAGTGGAGAGGAAGCACTGGGAGGATTAGGGAAGCAGGAGAATTGGAGATCTGATTTGAAAAGTATGTTACTAGAGTCTGTAGGCATGCATACAAGGAAGCCGTGTCCGCTGTCGTGACATATTTGAAGTCCGAATACTATATGAGCAGACATGTACTCGTTTGAAGCAAAATAACAGAGAAGAAGCAATGTAAGCAGAAAAGAGCTTTCAGCTCAGTTGGTCTGTGCGCTTTGTTTTTTTCCCAGGAGATCGCGAGTTCAATTCCTCCTATCACATATTATTAGTTGTTTTTTTGTTGTTCTTTTTTGTGTTCCAACAATTGGTATCAGAGCTTGAGTTTTTTATCAGAGCCAGATTCTTGAACCGTTGCCCATGATGATGCCGCGCTCTCCAGGAAGTGGTGTCACCGATGATAATGCGACATCTGGTGTGATGGCGAAGGAGAGTTCTGCTATCTCGTTACATATCCGATGCTCACGAAGAGCAATTATGCAGCATGAGCAATCAAGATGAAGGTGTACATGAGAGCTCAAGGACTATGGGAAGCGATTGTGGACGATAACGTCGATGAGCGGAAGGATCAAATGGCTTTGGCGGCCATCTATGGAGGTATCCCCGAGGAAACTCTCTTCCTACTGACTGAAAAGGAGACGGCCAAAGCTGCGTAGAAGGCGTTGAGGATGATGCATCTTGGCATCGATCGTGTGAAGGAGACAAAGGTACAAACCCTCAAAGCTGAGTTCGAGGGGCTGCACATGACGGAGACGGAGTCCGTCGACGATTTCGCCATCCGGTTGACGACGATCGTCAACAAAATCAGAGGGCTTGGCGACAATATGGAGGAGAGCTATGTGGTAAGAAAATTCCTTCGTGCAGTCCCTGGCAGGTTCTTGCAAATCGTCTCCACCATTGAGCAGTTCAGCGACCTCAAGGTGATGACGATCGAGGAGGTGATCGGTCGCTTGAAGAAACACGAGGAACGGATTAAGGGATCCGACAGCGGTGGAGGAGAACACCTACTCTTGGCGTGTGCCGAATGGGAGGCCCGATCATCGAGGCGCGACGACGAGGACTCCTTCAGTCGTTCGAAAGGTGATAGTCAACAAGGCCGCACGAATCGGAGATATGACAAGGCAAAAGTGAGGTGCTATAATTGTAATAATTATGGGCATTTCGCTTCGGAGTGCCACAAGCAAAAGGAGACGAAAAAAACGCTCCTCACTAAAGTACAATATGACGACGAACCAACACTACTTTGATGCAGTCTCAAGTAAGAGAGTTGAGTCCAGGACGTTGAAGAGATGTGTTCGCCGTCCTATGTCAAGTCTGTCAAAGTTGACTCCGGGACGTTGAGAAGATACGTTCGCCGTCCAAAGTCAAGTTCGTCAAAGATGAGTCCGGGATGTTGAGGAGTTGTGATCGTCATTCTAGATATGTGTATGTATGAGAATTCTTGCAGGTGCGTCCAAGTTCTCTCGTGGGTAATCTCTAATCCGAGTCTGCGTCATCATCAAGTTGCGTTACCGGTGAAAAGACAATTGGAGCTGAAGCAAAAGGTCGTAATCGCCGACAAGGTGCGTCATCAGTGGTGTGGTCAGCAGGAAGAAGACGAAACTCCTTGAAGATGTGTTCACCATCCTGTGTTGAGTATGAGTTTGAACAAATCGTAGTTGAGACCGATTGCCTCAACAAGTTAGAGTTGCGTTACAAGATTAAGGGGGTGATTGATGGAATTAATCTTGTAATAGAAAATTTTGTTTGGAAAGTATCTTACTAGAGTCCGTAGGCATGCATGCAAGGAAGCCGTGTCCGCTGTCGTGACATATTTGAAGTCTGAATATGTATATGAGTGTCGGTGTTTCGAGCACCGGCGAGTGAATTTTTTAGTCAAGGGGCCGCTTGTTCCCTATCCTTGAATGGTTAGACTCAAGAAGCCCAAGATGTATACTGGTTCGGGCCGAATGTCCCTACTCCAGTTCGTGTGGTGGTGCTATATTGCTTCGGATACAAATGACTGCACGGTATTACAAGCGAGAGCTAAGGATTCGAACCCGTGAGAGCAAGAACAGCTTGCCCGTAAGAACCGAGAAAGGGGGTCCCTCTCTCCCTCAGAGGACCCTGCCTCCCTTTATACAGTCGAAGGGGGCAGGTTACACGGGGAGTTGGGAGAAGAAAGGATGAGGTGTCCTGGGCTAGGAGTCCTGGTCCTTGGTCTTGGCGATTTGATCGATGTCCGCTTACCCCACGCCGGGTTGGTGGACTCATCGAGTGGCGCGGTTTTTCGTGTCATCGGGAAATGGCGCACCTACCCTCTTGTACGTCCGTCAGATGCTGACGCCTCAATGCCTGGCTCCGGTGCTGCCTCGGGAGGGAGCGCATCGTTACACTGCGTATGACTGGATGATGAGACTGGAGCTTTGACTTTGGCAACCTCCTCGCTACCTTGGGAAGGAGCCACCTGCCCTCGTGCGGTCTTTCCGAGCTGTCGTGTCTGTGGGGTAGGTGGCCAACGGTCCGCGGCGGTCTGGCACTCGGCCTTTGGCGGAGATCGCCTCGGCTTGGTCGGAGCTTGTGGGGAGTCCGACCTATGGCGGGGGTCGGACGCCCCCTGGTTGGTTTGGTCGGGGACGAGTGTCCTTCGTGGCCTAGCGGGGGCCTTTGGTCAGAGCCGGGCTTAGGGCAGCCCGTTCGTCACTCCGGGCCGCTGGGGGTACCCATGGTATGAGTACTCGTCAATGAGTCTGAAGAAAATCTGCTATATGAGCAGACATGTACTCGTTTGAAGCAAAATAATAGAGAAGAAGCAATGTAAGTAGAAAAGAGCTTTCAGCTCAATTGGTCTATGCGCTTTGTTTTTTTTCCAGGAGATCGCGAGTTCAATTCCTCCTGCCGCATATTATTAGTTGTTTTTTGTTCTTCTTTTTTGTGTTCCAACAGATCCGGCCATGTCCATGCCCATGCAGCCTCCTCCCCTTGCTCCTGCTGCCACTGTGTCCTCTGCGTTGTTCATCCTTATGGTAACTTGGTAAGAGGATTGTAGGATGGATGTTGAGAGTAGATCTAGGAGGAATACATTCGTTCTGCACTTGGGTTGGATTGAGTCAAGCTCAAATCTCGAAGTAGGCAAGGTGAGGTCTTGGTCGGCGATGTCAACTGGGGCAACATAGCGGTTGCGGTGGCTTGGGCCTATCGAGGCAACTTAGTAGGTGTTGTTCCTGCATAGGTGATGCATGATGCTAGAGGGTGGCCACCCTCTTGGTGGCGCATCATGGCAGGGGGCACGCGTGATGCTGTAGTCGGTTCAGGGCCGCAGTGGCATGGGTGTGCGCCATGATGACTTTGTGGTCGTTGCTTCGTAGTGGCAGTGCGCCCGTGGGCGATGCAATAGTGTGCAGGCGTTGTAAGTCTTGCGCCGGTGACCTCCACTCCCTCGATAGGTTGGTGCATTTGTGTCGAGGACATCAGTAGTGTCTTCGGTCATGGCACTGTTGTAGTTGGGCTCCAGTGCGTATGACTCATGGAGCACAATGACAACGGGTGGAGGTCGTGTTTTGTTGTCACTCCTCAAGGTGGTGATCTATCTAGTGTAATTTGTGTCTTGGAGGAGCTTTCAGGTTTGGGACTCATTCTCCGTTGTTGGTCTCCACTATTGGGGATGATGGTGTCCTATTGGGGACGGTGGTCCATATCTTTGTCCCCGGAGGTTAGTGTTGTTTGTTCTTCTTCTGAAATGAATGGCAGAGATCCTGCCTTTAGTTTCAAAAAAAATTTAAGGATACCTCTTAGAATGACATGTGTCATCTTCTTCATCTACCTATGCCCTTCCCCTTTCCTTATTTCGTACTCACTTCCCTTACCCCTTCCTTCCTCTCTAATACAAACATTTCAAATAAAAAATTTCAACTTTGAAAATTTTAAACAGGAGGTTCAACACAAAGAAAATCAACTCTAAAAAAATTTCAAATTCAGAAAAAATTAACTCAGAAAATTTCAACTCTAAAAAAATGTTAACTAGGCAAAATTTCAACTTGAAAATTTTTTAATCTCTTGAAAAAAAATCGAATTAGGAAAATTTCAACTTAGTAAATTTTAATTCTAGAATGTTTAACTCGTAAAATTTCTACTTGTAGAACTTTCAGGTAGAAAAATTTCAACTCTTGCATTATAGCCAGGTGCCAAGTAGAATAAACTCTTATCTCAAAAGGACAATAGCACAGGTCACTTTCTTGCTGTGACAACTCTAGAACAAACAAACTTAATTAGGTCACATTTAAATAAGCATTAGTCATGCTCTCTAGCTCAATTAACTACTAGTCAATTTGCTTTTGGAGTTTTGAGCTCTTTACAGCTCTAGGTAAGAAACCCTCCAATAATAAACCAACAGCTCAACATGCACGTCCTTTGACACCCTAATTTGCACCGACATGCATGCAGTGAAATGAAATTTGACTTGTATTCAAGAAAATCGATTAATCTCCAACAGTACTCATAGGAAATAAATTAATCTCTAACTGTACTGAACGCTACAACTACGAGCCTGCATTGTTGGAGCCTATGTCATATGCTTCAGCACGCATGGCTTCAAAGTTCAGACATACAAAATCAGCCCTAAAATCTTTCCTTTTCTGTGTCAATCTTCTCTTACAATTGACAAGTTTCTAGCTCAACTCAATACTTGTGAAGTTAATGTAATTAAACACCCTTAATTACCTGGTTCAATCGAACTTTCACACGACATCGGTGAAGTGTCAAATTGCTTGTTGCCTTTCATTTTTTGTATGTATTGTAGCGGGGACGTACGGGGCCATCCTAGCTGGGATCAGGGCAGGGCTGCAACAAAGTAATAAGACAATTGCAACAAACAATAACTCTGATCGCAACATCCATTTTAGAGGAGGTACGCTGGTTATCTGCATTCAAGAAAACGTCTGCAATCACTCGATTTTAACATTTGCAACAACTGATCCAAGCTTAGCGGAGGAGAACAACAATTGACCACACCATGGTCTCGTTAGCAGCACCGACTCATCACCGTCCACATCGTTGGCCCTCATGAAGGGCGATGCTGGTATATGGATCCTCCTGTAGACTACCGCCCAATCGACGCCAACAGACCTCAGTTGGCCTCGATGGTGCTCGCAGAGGCCACGCCTGGTAGCCGAACTTAGCTTGCCCCCAGTTCTCTCGCGAAGGCCACGTCAATTGCACATGCTCCCTAATGACTAAGCTTGGCTGTGTGGAGAGAGGAGAGGAAGGAGCTCGCGTGCTTGGGCATAGGAGAGAGTGGTGCTCAGCCATAGCTAACTTGCCAGAGACGGTGGCTTTAGGGCCAGTTTGGGTGACGTAGGGGTCGACACCGTATCAGTATTCGATTCCCTTTTTTTTTTATCTATAGCACCGCACAGATAAAGACATTTAGCTACGTAGCTAAAAAAAACGAAGTCACTATCTGAATGACTAAACAAATACCTCCCCGTTGCAAATTGAATGTCAGTCCATGTTCTACACGATGGCTACGAGCATTTTTTTTTTTGAACCGGAAGGCAGGAGTTCTGCCAAATGCATTAAGAGTGTTAGGGATAGCAGCACATTAAAATAATTAGAGATAAGATTTAACGTGAAAAAAATCCTTACGAAAAAAACCCACAGGAAACAATTCACTATAATGCTTCAAGATTACAAGTACAAGGGGTTGGCTTATATAGCCAAAGAGTCTTAGTTGTAGTCGATTTGGACTAACAACATATTTGGATAGAACAAAAAGATATGATAAGTTGAGAATTTTGTACTGTTCTAGCCCGACAAGTGGCATTTTTCGCAATTAGCCGCCGATTCGAAGAAATAACAAAAATAGCCTTTGTACAGTAATTGCCAGCAGACCGGATCCGCGGGATTTTTTTGCCGCCGATTAAATTTTTTTGGCTGCCGATTAATTTGTTTGCTACTGGATCATTATTATTTATTGTTTGCTACTAGATCATTAATCTCTGCCACAAATAAAATCGAAAAGCGAAAAAAAAGAAAAATCCGCGTTGTTCCTCCCCCTGCCCTCGCAAATCACCACATCCCGCCGTTTCCTGCGGTCTGAAACCGCTGGATTCAATAGTTTACTATGATTTGTCATCAAATTTGTCGCACACCAAAAGAGAATGAGAAACACCGAAATTTTCTAATGTTCTCATAAAATTGTCAGAATTTTTGTAACTTATTGTAGCTTGATCATCGTATGAAAATTTTATAGAAACATTAATGATATATCAGGAACATCCAAAAAAAATTTCAAAATTTTATAAAGTGGTTTGTACCATTTTTTATTTGGTTGAATTTTGCTGGTATGGTTTTTATGAGGACAGTAGCACTGTCTGAATTTTTAAAAATTCATAAAGCTTGTTCATCGTCTGAAAAATTTAGGGAAACATTAATGATGCATGATAACCATAGACAAAAAATTTCAAAATTTTCTAATGTTGTTTGTTTTATTTTTCGTTCGGTTCAAACTTACTCGTTAGCGTTTAAATTCCTCAGATTTGGTAATCTTTTGAATTTTTTATAGAAATATCATTGATGTGTCAAGAATATCCACAAAAAATTTCAACATTTTTCAACGTCGTTCGAGTCCTACATATTTTTTTCCTGCGTGTCGCCCCGGCCCCACCCCCGCAAACCCCACCCCAGGTCCAGCAGACTGAAACGGCTGGAACTCGCGGAATCCAGCGGTTCCAATCCATTGGATTCTGTTCCATACTGCGTGAATTTAAAAAAAATCCCGCACACTGATTCTGCTGGAATCCGGTAAAAAAAATCCCGCGGATCCGGTCCGCTGGAAATTACTGTACAGAGGCTATTTTTGTTATTTCTTCGGATCGACGGCTAATCGCGAAAAAAATGCCACTTGCCGGGCTAGAATAGTACAAAATTCGTAAGTTGAGATATTGAGTTGTCTCCAATAAAGAGATCGACGGCTAATCGCGAAAAAAATGCCACTTGCCGGGCTAGAATAGTACAAAATTCGTAAGTTGAGATATTGAGTTGTCTCCAATAAAGAGATAGAAAAAAAGCACACAAAATCCCTATAGTAGATACTAGGTAAGTGTCCGCGTCGTGCCACGTCAGGACCGTCGCTTGCCACATGAGCAAATCGAGAAAACGTGCGCACGTCGCTCTCAACGCGAGTAAATCGAGGAAACACGCGATATAAGCATTTTTTTCTGGAAGAAGACCTAAACGTAATAATTTAAAAAAAAGACCTAAACGTAGCGCGTGCTTAACGCTAAAAAACGAAAAAAATAACATAAACAATTTTTTTCAAAAAAAAGACCAAGCGTATTTTGTTTTCGAAAAAGAACCTAAACATAAAAAAAAAACAGCAAAAGAACCTAAACGTAACGTGTAGTTTTTATTTCCGGAGAAAGGACATGACGGTTTTTTCTCTCAACAAAGGACCTAAACGTAATTTCGATTTTCCTAAAAAGGACCCGAGCGCTACGCCTAAAAACGCTAAAAAGGGCATGAACGTAATATATATTCTTTTTTTAAAAAAAGCCCGGTCGTAATTTTTTTCTCTGAAAAAGATCTAAATGTAATTTTTTTAAAAAAGGTCCCGAGCCACGAGCCGATCCGGCTCTCCAACGGTTCAAAGCAAGGAGGAAATAGGAATCCTTAGAAGGTACTAGTATAGTGCCTGTGCTAACGCTACGACGGCAGTACACCCGCTTATCAATTAAATGAGAAGATAAGTATGAATACAACACTTAATAATAAAAGAGAAATTTAGAATTTTAAATGAATTTAGAAAGAAAAATGGAACTAAATGGAGGTCGAATGTTAAAACGGGCTCCCAAAAGATTTTAAATCAAGAAAGAGAAAGAAAAATAATTTTCGATCTTAGATTATTTTTTGTAGCTTCCACAGAGAGCACAGCGTGCTCTGCAGGCATAACGAGGCAAGGGAGGAAGGCCGGGGTGGCGGCCGGCCGCAGATGGTCGGCATGGTGTGGCGATATCGCCAAGACCGACACTGCTGGGAGGAGTCACGATTGCGGTGAATTTCACGGAAAGATGACGGTGATGGCTTGGGTTACCTCAAAATCCGCGATCTTTACAAGAGGAAGCACTTGGGATTTACGCAATGCGATGGGGTGGAGGAGAGCTCGCCGGCTTTTATAGCACCGAAACAAGCATATTTATGGAAACCATAATTTGGGATCAAATTAGATTGGGAGGAAATTTTGGCAATAGAGCACAAAATTTAGGGAATTAACACTATAGATGGAAAGAGGAGATTTGGTGCGGGATTGATAGAGTTTTGGAGCTTCTTTCTTGCTTTATTGGAGGGAGGGAAGAGAAGAAGCTTCTTTGGTCTGGACTGCTGCTAAAAGAAGCTACAGGTGAGTTGCCTTCATTTTTTTTAAATATAGAAGGATTTTTGAAAAGATAGCACATTAGGTTAAAAAATTCTATAAAAATTCTCAAAAAAACATTCGATTATTATGTACTTAATAAAATTATTTAAAAAAAATTAAATTATAATTTGTCGAGACGACGATCATGAGGTCGTGACCAAAGAACCTCGCGCGTCGGCAAAAGCCACCGATGGCAACCGTGGAGCCATTGCAAACTGCGTTCTCCCGTGCACGCCCCATCTCCCGGTTTCCTTTTCCCAAAGACGTAATGTATGGTCCTTTCCTTTTCCGAACGTTTGTTTCTTTTCCTTGATTCCGGGACGTTTGTTTTCTTTCCTTGTTGATGCTTTGGAGGTGAGGAAGGTGCATTGTGGGCCACAGGATGATTTCAAAAATATGGAAAAATAAATGCGCTCGCCGACATTTGGATCCGCAAGGAAAAAAGATAAAATTAAGCAGTGCTTTCATAAATTTCTTTGGTTCCATGAGAAAAATTAAAAAATTAAGCAGCACTCACAGACAGTTGGTTCCTTAGATAAAAAAATGAAAACAAAAATTCAGCGCTCTCCGTGCGCTGAAATTAGGCTCTATAGGGCTAGATCCGTAAAAAAGTCTCGAGAAGGGTCATATTCGGAAAAAAATACGATCACAATGCCAGGACAATAAAAAATTCAAGTCTTATTTCCTTGTTTGATTCACCCTCCTTCCAAATATATAATACGTACAATTTTGGCCAGTAAAAAATTCAAATCTGGTTTCCTTGCATGCGGATCCTCCTTATTTATTTCCTTGTTTGATTCGCTCTCCTTCCAAATATGTTGGTGGGGGAGGTCTGTTGTGGGCCACAGAGATGATTAGACACACTAAATAATGACTATCGGATGTGTGTGAGTAAAACTGAGGAAAGATCTGAGACGTTCATTGAATGCAAGTTTCTGGGGACGTTTTGCTGGGTGCACGAACATTGGGCCATCTCTAATGAGGTGCATTATTTAGGGTGGATGTAGAAAAATTTGCTTAAGTATATTATAAAGGGTATAGATTATACAGGCTATGAGCATTATAATTAGCACTTCAACTTTTATTATCCCGAGATTCACATCTTTCACTTCACAGGTACTGAGAAAGCAGGCACAAACACAGGAGAGACGATACATGGTAAGGTACCAATAACTAGCCTACCGGACTCCGGGCATACACCCGTCGCAAACAACGAGCCCCGACATCGATCAAGTAAAAACTCTGGCCGAAGTGGTCGTCACCGGCAGATCGACTTCGCGGAGATCGGTCTTCAAGCCCTCGCCGGCAGCATTGGCCAGCGGGTGGACGCCGTGCTCCGGCCCGGTCATGTACGCCCGGTGCTCCCTTTCCCTTTGGAATGACACGCCAAATTTCTTCTCCACACCTGTACACAGTCATCAAACGCAATATGAGCTAGCTGACGCGACGTATATATGTGCCTGAAACAGAAATCAAGATCGTGAAGCACGCGCGTACGTACGATCAGCCAAATCTTGCCGGAGCTGGCCGTCGCGCGTGAGGGCCATCATGATCTGCGGGAGGCCGAGCGGGAGCGCGTCGCCGCGATCGACCTGCCAGAAGTGGACAGTCTTGCCGTAGGTCTTGCACACCTTCTCGAGGTCGCGGCGCTCGACGACTCCGGGCACCCCCGGCATGAACAGCACCCCGCCCTTAACCTCGAACTCGTGCGTGTGCCACAGCGGCTTCTCGTCGTCGGGCAGCGTCAGGAACAGCTCCTCGGTGACGATGTACTCCACGCCGATGAGCCGCGCGGCCGCGTCGGGCCCGTCGAAGACGAGGCACTGGCGCACGTCCTCGTTGAGGTGCGCGCAGAAGTGGTGCGCCTCCACCTGCCGCGTCATGTCGTCCGCGTAGAAGTGGAACGCGCACAGGTGCTGGTGGATCTGGTTGATGGGCGCGAAGCCCTGGATGGCGCCGGTGGCCGTCTCGAGCAGCGCGGTGGCCGTCTCCGTCGGCTTCCCGGGCACCTCCACGTTGTGGTTGTGGCACGAGGACGCCATCTCTGCGACTCTATTTTGTTACCGACTCTGTGCCGGGAGGATGCACAAGGCAGGTGCGAGTTGAGCTGTTTTTTTTATTTAACGGGGAGGTGGGTGCACGCAGTCGCACACGTGTGACCCTGGAGGAGGCACACGTGCCCGTGGCGGTCCACCTGGTGCGAGCGTACGTACGTGTTGAGATGTAGCCGCGACCACGTTTTTTTCGGACATCGCACGATGGCACGCCACGCGCGAGGAAGCCATTTGCCTGCTTCGTGAGGGCGAGAATTCGGCCGAGTCGATGAAGGCTTTACGCTAGTTATACTCTTTTTCTTCCTTATCTCTTTCGTGTCAGTAAAATTCTTACATAGTAAAATATATACACAACTGATATCACACTATCATACATGCCTTTAGGATCCGGCATTTGCCTCATCAATTTTGAGCTCTCTTAAAGGATGCTATCTGATTTGATCAATCTTAAGGTCTGTTTGGAGTAGCGGTAGCTTTTCTAAAAAAACTATTTTTTAGCTTTCTGAGTTGAAAAGTTGCTTTTCAGTACCGTTTGATAAATAGCTAATTTCTCTCAGCAATAAGTTGCAAAAGCAGATCTAGCTAGCTCAGTTTTTAGTTTTTATCTTTTGCTAATTATATATATCTTCTAACTTTTAGCTTTTGTCTTTTTTTATGAGACGAATACATTTTTGTTGTGTTGTACTGCTTATCGTGCCGAGTTTTCAAACCATACTTGTCGGCCGCGTCGAGGCCGAGCAAAAAAAAACACATCCCATTATCTAGATCGAGGTGGAATGTAAAACAGAACACGCGAACCGAACTATAGTAAAATGTACTGCATCTTTCCCTAGATAAAAAACCCTGCTACGGAGTTCCATAGACATAAACCGTGTTGTCACTAGTCATACATAATGAAAAGACTGCCCTACCCACCTGGACCCACATTACAGACCAGAATAGAGATGGTAAATCTACCTATTTACCTTATGATTTGGGGGGTAAATACCCTAATACTCTCTCCATTGATAAATATAAGACTTATAATTTGAATGATATTGTTGAAAAATATAAGACGTACATGTAGATTTAATGAGTCTTTCCATATATACCCTTATTTATTCTCTCTCAACCATATGCATTTATTCATTACCACCTACACAAAGTATTATCTCTCATCTTCCAAAACAATTAAGAGGGATATGTAAGTCATTTCCTCTCATGTTTTCCTCAATTTCAACACAACTTTAATCCTTGTGCCAAATCAAAATACGCCTTATATTTATCAACGGAGGGAGTACTAGTAATGATAGAGGTAGTTATGTTTCTATTTTAGGGTCTGTTTGGTAGAGCTCCAGATCCCAGTTTCACCTGAGATCTGGAACTTGTAAGCTATAATAAAGTGAATTAAGTTTATATTTTTGGTCTAAAATTTGAAAAGATAATCCATCTAAACACTCTTAATGTACTCACAGCTCTAACTCTACGGATCTGGTGGAGTTAGGAATACCCAGCTCCACCAGATCCCATTCAGCTAGGGCTCCAGCTCCACCAGATCTGTGGATTTGGTGGAGTTGGGTATTCCTAGCTCCACCAGATCTGTGGAGCTAGAGCTGTGAGTACATTAATGCCCTGTTTGGCAGAGTTCCAGATCCAAGCTCCACCTTAGATCTGGAGCTTGTAGGGTAAAATAAAGTGAATTAAGTTTATATTCTTAGTCTAAAATGTAAACAAGATGACTCATCTAAACACTCTTAATGTACCTACAGCTCCAGCTCTATAAATTTCTGGAGCTAGGAATACCCTGCTCCACCAACTCCACGGATTTTGATGGAGCTGGAGCTGTGCCAAACACCCTCTAAGAGTGTTTAGATGGATTATCTTTTCAAATTTTAAAACAAAAATATAAACTTAATTTACTTTATTTTAATCTACAGGTAAAGGTAAAATCTAAAACTCTACCAAACAGACCCTTGTCCGTGGGCACATAATCCTACCCGCCGGATAAACAGGCCGCGAGATCCGATCCACAATCTGTAAAGCTCCAACAAAATGGCCCAGCACAACTCTCACTGACATCACGGCCCAAACGCTGACCCGAGCCACACGAGACTGGTCTCGAGCGCCTGTCGCGTCTACTCCTCTCCTCCGGCTCCCCCTCTCGCCGTCTCCGATCTCCCCTCGCGCGCCCTCTCCACGCCTCGTCCGTCCGCCGCCTCCGATCGCCGTCAACGCCTCCTCGCCCTCCGACTCCTCCCGCGCCTAACCCCAAGAAACCCGGAGGAGGGTGGGCAAGATGATCGGCGTGGGGAAGGCGAAGCAGTACGCGAGCGTGCTCGATAAGCCCCTGGGCCGCGGCAGGCAAGAGGTACGCGTCGCCTCCACCTCCAAACCCCTTCAGATCTGCACACCCACGTCCTCGATCCGTGCTAAATGTTTACATCTTGTTAGGACGGCAGCCAATCTGCCCCGGCTCTTTGTTGCCTGAAGCTTTGTTAGGCAGGCCGTAGGTGTAGGCAAGGCAAGTTTTGCGTGTTAGGAGAGTAGTTGCTCGAGTAGTGTTTGATGAAATGCGCTTCAGCTCCTGATTGGTTGGTTCGAGCAGCGTCATGGGTTTTGACTCATGGACTGCGAATTGTGGGAGAGGATTATTTCTTTTTGTTACTTAGTGGGGGTACGGATGGTAATGTGAACTTTGCTGGAAGTTGAAATAGAATGCGTGGTGGTGGTAGCTTCGATTGGAATTATAGAGGACTATCGGCATATAGCACACTACTTTATCCATGTGTTTCTTCAAAGAATATGCAAATGTTACTTACTAAATTTGAAAGCATGTAAATGTAAGGTGTAGAGACATATTTTTATTTCTATCATAATTCGTACAATTAGTCTGGAATTGCCTTTCTGAAAGTAAACTGAAGCTTTTGATAGGTTGCTTGGATCAATTCATTTTGTATCATGCAGACAAGTTGCATATAATCATCATGCTAGTAATACATAAAAAAACTCTAAAATCATTTCTCCACTTCTATTATTTTGTGAAGTACATTCAAGTGAGCCTAATCTTTAATCACATAACTTGTAAGCAACATAAGGAAATTATGTCTTAAAAAGGGTCAAATACAACGACAACCAGAGCTCTTACATTGGGAGAGGTCATCTCATGAGTTGAGTTGTGCTATTATTTCCCAAATTGGAAGTTTTTCTTAACCTTCTAAAGGACATTGACATGAATACATATTATATTAATGTATTTGCTAGATAATGAAAGTGAGATGTGTTCTACAAGGCTTGTTTATTGATATGAAACACTCGGATTGGAGGGGGTTAACTATATGTTGGAAGGGCATAGAAATGGTACTCATGCTGCATGCTTTGTTTTGTATGTTCCAAAAGGTTGAAGTAATCTCCAGTTCCCCACCTTAAATTAAAATTCACATAATGGTAATGAGAATACAATATTGAAGATAAGAAAAGATTCTTAAATTCTAAAGGTGTAGCAAATAAGAGTGGATCAAAGAACAACAAACGGATCAAAAAGGATCAAAATAAAATTCTCCTACTTGTGTCTCTGGACCTAATACCAAAAACAAGTACAGCATCAAAGCACGGGCTACCATGCTATCACATAGATGTAGGTAATATTATTGGTTTTTATTACATCACACGAAAACATGCACACTGGCCACTATTGGTGCCGACATGGCCACTGTAGGGCCACAAAACTAGCCAACCAAGATAGCAGATCTTTTTGGCATTGACCCAGCCTCCCCATTGGACTCACAGCTTACTCATTGGCATACATGTTCTGGTGTTAGTGCTCAATGTCTGGAGAAGGATATATGAGAAATTAACAAAGGAAAAAACCGAAAAAAGGCAATTTAGCTGCTCTATTTTCACAGAAGTTAATATTGGACCCTCTACTACTAAACTGGCTATTTAACCCCTCAACATTGCAAACTATTGCAATTTTCACCCTGGAGATTGGTAGTGGTTTTGCTTATTTGGCAGACAACTGGACTCGATTTTTTTGAGCCAGCAAAAATAGAAAACAGATTCCTCTGTTCTTCTTTGTTCCCTCCTCTTTCCTTAGCTAAGCCCCGGGTCGGTGGCGAGATCTGGTGGATAGGGAATGTCATATAAGTGTCAACCGCCGCATATGCTTTCCAAATTTTTGTCTTCTTGACAAATTGTTTATCAATATAGGTTGCAAATAAAAAGTCAAAAAAATTATGTTATGCTTTCCTAATGTTATTGGTGTATCTCTAGATGATTACTCTGGTTTCTATTTTATAACTTGTGACACTATTTTGCTTTCTGGCCTGTTTTGTTATCACTTATGCTTAATGAATGTTCTGTTTATTTCATAGGTCAGTTTGAGTGCATTTGCATTCTTGTTCTCGGAGTTGGTTCAATACAACCAGACACAAGTTGACAACATTGCTGAGCTGGAACGAAGGTAGTTTCTATTATTTATATACGCATCTGGTCATATTGTTAGCCGTTGATGAGCCTGTATTGATGTTAACTGTACGCATACAACTGGTTATTTACTGTCCTGTGGCATTTTCATTTTGTCTGGATTGGTACCTGGTAGGCTGGTACAAACTTTTCGGTTAGTACATGCTACTATCTGATACCCAGGTCACATAAAGTTTCAGATGTTATGTGTTTGGCACTTACTGTGCGTTAATGTCTTAGATCCAGAATTTCAGATAGTGTAAAGGTTTTACAGCTGCTTGACATTGAGATGTTGTATGATCTGATGCAACTAGAACATTTGGTTGGTCAAATTTCTGCAATCCCATTTGTACATGTTCATAATATTTCAATGTATGCATCCATTGAGAATTAGATCTGGGTTATCTTACTGTAAGGTGGGATATCTTAACTTTTCTTTGGAGAATGGAGCCCATAGATATGCCTGTGCTAAATCATTTAATAAAATTGGACCATTTTTTCATGTGTTAATATTCTGCTATGCTTGATATTACATCTGTTTCTCGTGTTTTACACAGGCTGGAGGATGCTGGTTATGCTGTTGGTGCAAGAGTTCTTGAACTTCTGTGTCACAGGGAAAAGGTTTGATGCGTAGTTCTTTTCTTCTTCAATGATTGCGCTGGTCTGGAATATGGCTCTGTAGTATAGTGTAGTACTGTAGTCTCTTAATTTATATACTCATTGTGAGAAGTTGAATAGGAAGTTTTCCTTGCTTCATTGTTGCAAATGTCATGCAATAATCATCTCCTTTTACTTGCATAATTTTGTTTGGATATCAAACTTACTGGCTGTAGGCTTGTAGCATAATTTTTTTTTCTTGTAGGGAGGAGAGGTTGTACTTGTACACAATACCTCACATACCAAAATTCATCTATTATTAATTTAATATAAACTATGGTAATTAATTTTCCAGTCTAATTGAATAATAACGACTGAAGTGTCATCTCTTAGTTTTTTAAGGGATTTTGTAAATATGAATTGTTGATATGCTATAATTTCTGTATGGGTTTTAGGTGCTCTCCAGATTTATGGCATTAACCTACCTTTTATTGACTTGCTGCATAAATGCTTGGTGTCTCTTTTTCCTATCCACTTTTCCTTTGAGATAGTCATGTTCATAAAAATAATTAATTCAGGGGAATAGGCGAGAGACACGACTGCTGGGGATTTTATCATTCATTCACAGCACTGTATGGAAAGTATTGTTTGGAAAGGTAATCTGTACTGCTTATCAGTCCTCCTGATTCTTACTGTATTCCAAATTGCTAATTACCATAATTATAAGGGTTTTTCATAAAATGCCACTCTGAAGATTGTCGTTTCAGCAAATGTCTCTTGATGTCTCACTGACATGACAAGCATCGACTGGCATTTCCTGAAATCATAGTTATCAGACCCGGACTAGACCAGCTATCTGACTGGAAAAAAACCAGACTTGGCCAGTCCATCCATGCAGTTGGATCATTCATGTAGTCAGCTCGTGTTGAACTAGTGAAATCCTGGCTGAACTGACTAAGTCAACCCGGTTTGGCCCAAACCCACCCACCCTTTTGTGGCAGAAATTAAACAAAAAGTGCAGCTGCCAGGTTTGAACCCAGCTTCACACGCAAAGCAAACCACTCTAGCCAAGTGCACCCCACCGCTAATTTATATAACTGACTACAACAACAACTACAACCAAACCTTTTGTCCCAAACAAGTTAGGGTAGGCTAGGAATGAAACCTAATCAAAGTGAAATATGACAACTGATTAATTTGAAAGAAACTTATATATTACCAATTAATCTACAACCATCCATCTGATAAGATTAGAGCTTTTTAATCAGTTTCATGTCTTGTGCTATCTTAAATATTGTTACATATACTTTGTACGGAATTAATTAAAATGGTATGTCTATGAATGCATGCATATAATATATACTAAAAAATACTTAAGTAAAACATGCGGTCCGACCGGTGACCCATACCTGTCTGACCGCTGATCCAAGACCTTGTTCGAGTCGATGGCTCGACCAGGTCTGATAACATTGCCTGAAACATGGACCTTTGAGGTGGCATATCCTCAAAAATCCTTACTTTGTGTCCCTTGAGTTTTATTATTGGTCAGGTGATTCTTAGATTATGAGATAATTGTAGTTTCTGTCATGCATTATATGTAGATGTCCTTGAAGGGGATATATCTAGTACAAACCATTTATTAGGTGCAATCATGCAAACCACTTTGGTTTGTGCACCAAACCAATATGAAAAATCCCCCAAAATTTTGAGGTGGTCTTTGGAATATTGTGTCATTCTTTAAAATTTCAAGTTTAAATTCAAAATAAATTAGGAGAAACTAAACAGATAAGTTACTCTGAATAGTATCTTTTGTCTTTTCCATTTTCTTTTAGCCTAAGTCAGTGATTTCTCTTTTTTGTTTCTACCAACACAAACTGAATTTGAAATTGAAATTTTAAATAGATATACTAGACTAATGACTACTTTCATAAAAATAAACAGATTTTTTCATGTTGATTTGGTGCTCAAATTAAAGTGATTTCCATGATTGCACCTAATATATGTTTTGCACCGGATAATCCCTCTTTTAGGTGATTGCATCTTTGTTGAACACAGGATAATAGCTTCGCAGCTTTAGTTTAACATGCATATAATAATAAATATACATTCTACAGCTGTGATGTTTCTCTCGAGTTAGTTCAGTATAGATACCAATTTCTTGCAGTTGTGTGTTGGGTGAGTATTAGGTGAAAATGACTACATGATGAAAATATGAAACATTCAATCTTGGACGTCTGATCGCGTGGTGACGGCTCAGATCCACGCGGGCCAACCACTTAAATGCTCATTTTGCACACAGCCCCCCTGCGCAGAGCCACTGGCTTTGCACTTTTGTGAAAACTCCCTTCCCCATCTATACCCAACTCTGCCAGTTTGCCCCCAAGTCGAATGCGCAGAATCGCCGATGTCCCCACCCATCTTGGCCACCCTTTAACGCTCTCTCCATCTGGCACCCTCGACGCTGTAGTCGGCCTTTACACGTGTGTGCGCCCGTCCTTTTTCTCGCCCATTTGGCTACATGCTGACGTCCATCCTCGAGACCCAGTCCATCGTGCGCTGCTCCTGCAATGGGCCATGCAACCTGATTGCTGTAATGCATGAGAAGGATTAAACCTTTTTGTTTTATTATCGGAGAGAGTTATGATTTCATGTTTTTTTGGGATTGGCCGATCAGCCAAATATCGTGTTTTTTCGACCACATTGGAATGGAAATGTGTTACTTGCTGAAAAACAAGAATAATTGTTTTTTTTGTTAATTCAAGTTTTCATGTTGATGTTAATTTCGCTCTACCATTGTAATAACTTGAATTTCTGTGTTTTTATGTTAATTAAAGTTTAGAACATTTCATTTGAGAAGTTTTGATGTGCATCTTTCCCTTCTCTTCTTCCATTTTCTACTGTGGTGTCGTACAACTTGTTGGAAAACAAAATAATGCCCTGCGTTGCAGCGGCTGATGCTTTCTTCCATGTCATCAGCGGCATGAAAAAGGTGAAGATCTGTCTGCCCAGATCTGAAATCCGTCCATCCCATGAATGGTTGCGATGTTTTGTCCATGGATGCGGAGACAGCTCGGATAGCAGTTCAGGGCAGCGGTGGCCTCCTTGCCGTCGAGCACTGGTGGCTGCCTTCTCGAGTGGCTGCTTTGGAGGATTGGAGGTGGTGCCGCGAGTGTGTCACATTCGATTTGGCCGATCTGTTCTGAGCTTGGGTGAAGGGAGCATTCGCAAAATTTCCAACAATAACGTGGTGGGTTGTGTGCAAATTGCGTGTTTAAGTGGTGGGGGCTTGCCCTCGTTGTTCTAAGCCATCGCTGCATTGAAAATGTTAAGATTTTCATCATGTAGCCCTTTTCACCTAATACTTGTTGGAAAATAAAATAAATTCAACAAAAAAATCCGCAGCCTTTAAGTCTCGAACTCGCGACCTTCTGAAAGAAGCAAAACGCAAAAACCAACTGAGCTGAAAGCTCTTTGATTTCTATTGCTTCTTTACTCTTACATCTTATGCTTGTTTGCTTGCCTCTACAAATCAGAGTACAAGGCTCTCTTATATAGCAGATTTTACATCCGAAACACACACACTTGGACACATAAAAACGGCTAGAAGATGTATAGCTATCAGATTCGGTTTCGGCTTGCCATACATGAAACCGAGATGGACTACGCAACAAGATTAACTCTAATCATACTTCCCTGTTATGTGTTATAGAAGAAGTTTCTGCATTCATTTGTGTGTTTTGATAGTAAATGTTAACCTGTGGTTTTCTTCTAATCACTGGACTCAGTGCATTTGTTTGCCTGTTGGTCCCAATAGTTTCGTTCTTATTGTTTCCAGGTGGCTGACTCACTTGAGAAAGGAACAGAACATGAGGATGAATACATGATTAGTGAAAAGGAGCTTCTTGTTAACCGGTTTGATGAAATCTTGTGAACTTCGTAATGTGTTCCTTTTTCTTCAAGCCTCAGACTTGATACTCTTCTTGTTTTATCAGGTTCATTTCCGTGCCAAAAGATATGGGAGCATTTAACTGTGGAGCTTTTGTTGCGGGGATTGTAAGGGTGGGAATTCCAGCTCAAATGTCTATATATTCAACTGTATCTTCTTAGATGAACAATATTTCACACTGTTTTGGAACTTATTATAGGGTGTATTGGATAACGCTGGCTTTCCTGCGGTAGTTACTGCACACTTTGTGCCAATTGACGGGCAGCAAAGGCCCAGGACGACAATCTTGATTAAATTTGCTGAAGAGGTAAATAATTTTGTATTATTTTTATTTTACTTCTGCTGCAGATTAATGAGGTCTATACTCCGAACTGTTTGACTGGGAAAAATCTGTACAATTTTTTTATGCAATTGCTAATTTCAGAAACTGTAAATTATCTTTCTTTAATTTTGTGTCACAAAACCATGCAGTATCAGAAACATACTATTAGACATGACCAAATATTTTAGCTTTGGGTACCCCCCCTTTCCAACTGTAGGATGAATAGTGTATGTAAATGCATAAAATACGAACACATGCTGTAGTCGTGCTTTGTATATTTAGCTTAAATTTAGTGAGTGAGTATAATCACTGCTTCATCCTAGGTGACCTAATGTAAGAGTGTCCTACAAAATTCTTTTTCTAGATATCCGATATAGGGTATCTTAAACTCCTATGATATTAGGCATAAATTACTTGTATTTGTACAAGCTGCTAAAATGTACTCCCTATGTTGCTAAACGGATATGGCTTCATAATTGACATGGTCTCTAGTATATGCTTTTGATGATTAATTTTCTGGTTAGATGTTAGTACAAAAACTAAAAATTATACAAAATTATATGTTATGTAAGTACTTTTGATGAAAAATCTACTAAAATATTATTTTCATCCGACCATACTAAATACTTGTGTATATTAGTAGCCAAACTTCAAAAGTTTGATAGCACGCATCCTAAAATAGCATCCATTTAATAGCAGATGGAGCAACCAAGACTAATGTTTATATACATCAAGGCAACCTTATTTAAATATATGCTTGTTTTTCAGGTCTTACACCGAGAAGCAAGACTTGGCTGAAATTTATGTTATGTATGCACACCACACCTCTTTTTGTTCTATTGGTAAGATGAACCTTATCAAATATGATTTGGTGGCTGTGAGGACCTCCACTTCATTGATGTAATAGTGGTTTGAGGGTAGAAAAGGAGGGTGAGATTACTGGTGTAGCTTATCGGTATTGTTGGAATTGTAATACATTGCTTTATATACTAAGCTAATTGCTCCTGTGTTACAAAACGTTTGCCTGATTTTTTACCTCGTACTGAAATGTATGTCTGAGAATTCTTTTTGCGAAGTCCCGAAAGTTTTCCTTTTATTTATTTGGTGCATTTTATCCTTGTTCGATATCGCCCATATACAGCTACCTCCACCCACTTCCATGGAGGCAATTGATCTTGGCGTCTTAAGCGAGGAAAAGAGACGGGGAAGTTGAGCAAAAGTCATGCTTTTCACGATCCATATGGTAAGTGGTAACTGTAGACAATCCAATCCGGATCTGGCACCCGGAGCAGCTTTAGATCCCAGCTCCACCTCAGATTTGAAGCTTGTAGGATAAAATAAAGTGAATTAATTATATATTTTTGGTCTAAAATGTAAACAAGATAACTCACCTAAACACTCTTAATGTACTCACAGCTTCAGCTTAATAAGTTTTTAGAGTTAGGAATACCCTCCTTCCCCAACTCCATAGATTTTGTTGGAGCTGTACCAAACACCCCCTTAATAGCAGCTTTGCTACAGCTATATAGCATCCCCTTTTAGCAAAAGATATATTGGCAACATATCTGGTGAACAAGCTTGTATTGGGGAACATATGGATAAACTCGTTCAAAGCCATCCGATTTGTAGTCCTACTTACGCACAACGGTGTATGTCACATACAAAATAAATATAAAGAGATACTATAACAAAGAAAATGAAGAAGCAAATAGGTCAGATTATCTTGTAGGCTCATCATCCCATAGCAAGCGACTTAAGATATCTAGTCTATTGTTTAAGATATCTAGTCTATTGTTGTCCTAAATATCTCCACAATTATGCGCTTTCATTCATGCCAGTCGTAGCTATATGTTTTGCCTCCTAGCCAATACTGCCTCACCAACTCACAGCTGCCTAGGAGTATACCACACTACCACGATCAAGAGGGGAGAAGAGGACTAGTGGGAGGACTTACCGTACGTGAGGACTAGGGGCGTTGTCACGTCGGTAGGGAGAAGGGTGCTCCACGCCACAGTAAGGGGAGAAAAATGTTGGTGTGGAAGTTTGGGGAAAGAGTGGAGAAGGGCGGTGGTGTGGGGAGTGAAAGGGGTTACGAGATAGGAATAAATGGTTTTAGCGTCTCTTGAATTTGTAGAGGTATTACGGTTGAGAGGTATTAGAGAACTATCAGGTAAGTACTAGAAAAATATCAGAAATTATTTTCTTTTTCTTGAAAAATAGGAAATTCACTGATACCAATACACCAATTTTGTGAAGTATCTAAGGCCCTGTTTGGTGGAGCTTCAGATTCTGGCTCCACCTCAGATCTGAATCTTGTAGGCTAAAATAAATAGAATTAAGTTTATATTTTTAGTCTAAAATTAAATAAGATAACCTAACTAAACACTTTTAATATACCCACAGATTCAACTTCATGGATCTTTGGAGATACAAACACCCAGCTCCGAGCTGGAGCCGTACTAAACACGCCCTAAATATCAGAGCTTACACACCTTTGCATTGCCCTCCTTGGGAGCTATAACGATTTGGTGATCAAACACCCCCCACCCTCTCCTCTCTGAATATGATTTTCTGTTTTTTTTTTTCCAGTGCCGTGTTGTATAAAGTACGAATTTGTTTTGCATGAATGGAAGGATGGACCTGATTCCGTGGGAAATTGTTCTTTCATGTATGAATTGAACTGAATTTGTATCTGTGTGGTTGTGTTCTCAAGTGAAATCGTGATCCAGAAAATGTGAGAAATTGTCATGTGAAAGTTTCCTGCTAGTTGGAACTTGACTGATTGCATGATGCTTGAATGCTTGGTGCCTGGTACACCATCTTGCCATCAGGTGATACTGTTCACAACTCAAACTTTGTGACACGCTGATACTATTAGATTGGTGATTAGATATTTGTGACAAGCTGATACTATTCATGTCATGTGGGGCCGGCATTACCAGCGCCGACCCCGCGCTCAAGAGCAACAACCACCAGCGCCCCCGATTTAGGAAAGCAGCAGACATGCAGATCGACATGCAAGGCAAGCTAGAATCAGGGGGTTTGTTTCCTTTGTTAGCTGTTTTCTTTCTTAGCAGGCTACGTGCCTATATATTGGATAGAATAAGCACCCTTTGCAAGTAAGAAAGAATTATCCATCTCTAGTCTCCTGTTCTTTCTCCTCTTAATCTCATCCCCTTCATCATCGGGCCGCCGGGCAGAAACCCCGACGCCTCTACTAGCCGAGGCTACGGGCTACGTAGTCGAGGTCTTGCCGTCTTGGGCGTCAACGCCCTTGACAACTTGGTATCACGATCCAGGCACTCCTCCACTACACCGCCGGTCCCCCCCGCCCACTTCCGCCGCGTCGTCGCCCCCAATTCCGTCAGGATCCACGCCGATGGCCGAACTGACGACAGCCGATCTCGCGGCCCTCATCACCAGGTTGACCGCGTCCGTCGAGACCCTGCAGACCAAGTTCGACACGCTCGAGCAATGCACCACTGACTCCTCCTCGTCGGGCCACAGCGGGCCGCATGGCGGCGCGCACCACAACGATCGCCCGCCGCGTTTCCAGAAGATGGATTTTCCCAAGTTTGACGGGAAATCCGATCCCCTGGAGTTCATCACTCGGTGCGAGTCCTATTTTCACCAACAACGCATCCCGGAAGAGGAAAAGGTATGGATGGCATCATACAACACGAGGCGGGTGCCCACCGTGGTTCATGCAGATTCAGCGACGAGGGCACACCACCGTGAGGCGCTTCACCGAGCTGCTCAATACCGCTTTGGACCGCCTCTGCGCTCCAACCCGCTCGGCGAACTCGTGGCATGCAGACCACAGGCTCGGTCGTCGAGTACGGGGACGGTTTGAGGCCTCGCTTCCCGCGCCGGCGACTCACGGAAGCCCGAAAGTGCGGCTCTTCACCGCGGCTGCAACCGCCCCTCGGCCTCGGCGTCGAGATCCACAACCCGCATCCCTCGCCGTCGCCATGAGTTTCGCCCAAAGTGGAGCTGCGCGATCGGTCTGTGAGGGCCTCCACGCCACAACCTCGCCACTCCCACCGGAGGGCCTCTGCCGCGCCCCGTCGCGACTTCGCATTACTCGCACCCGGTCACGGCCGCTTCCAAAGAACCACCGTTGCGATGAGAGGGCGCCGGTCAGCGCTGTCCCAGACGGAGATGGAGGAGCGACGCGCTGGGCCTCTGCTTCAATTGAAACGAGAAGTTCGGGCGCGGCCACAACCGTGTCTGCCAACGCATCTTCCTCCTCGACTTGGCACTCGAGGACGATGAGGGGGACGCCGGGGCGGACGAGCCGGCCACCGACGAGCTGCAGATCTCGGTCCACGCGATCACCGGCATCCGCACCAGCGAGACGATGCAAATGTGCATCCAACTCAGCGGTGTCTCCCTCCTCGCCCTCCTCGACTCCGGCTCCACCCACAACTTCGTCGCCGAGGAGGCGGCCTCCCGCACCTTTCTCCAGCTTCGACCCGGGGGCAAACTGCAGGTTACGGTGGCAAACGGCGACCACGTACCGTGTCCGGGCGTGTATCGCGGCGCGCCATTCTCCATCAACGGCGAGGCGTTCTCGGCGGACTTCTTCGCTCTGCCCCTCGCCGGCTACGACGTGGTCCTGGGAACGCAGTGGCTCGCGTCTCTGGGACCCATCCTCTGGGACTTCGGCGCCCTCACCATGACCTTCTGGCGCGGCGATCACCAGGTGGGTTGGCGTGGCCAGGCCGGCTCTTCGGCCCAAAGATCGCTGGGCGTGCACCGGCGACGATCTCCTGCCAGCCCTCCTCGACGAGTTCGCCGCAGTCTTTATCGAGCCCAAGGGCATGCCGCCGCCACGCTCCCGCGACCACGGCATTACACTACTTCCAGGGTCGGCACCGGTGGTAGTCCGTCCCTACCGATACCCCGCCGCGCACAAGGACGAGTTGGAACGTCAGTGCGCCGCCATGCTTGAGCAGGGCATCATCCGCAAAAGTTCTTCGGCCTTCTCCTCCCCTGTGCTGCTAGTGCGGAAGGCTGATGGCACCTGGCGTTTCTGCGTCGACTTTCGCACCCTAAACGCGATCACGGTCAAGGACGCATACCCAATCCCAGTGGTCGACGAACTCCTCGACGAGCTCCACGGCGCCCGCTTCTTCTCCAAGATGGATCTCCGCTCCGGCTACCATCAAGTCTGGATGCGCGATGAGGACATTGCCAAGACCGCGTTCCGCACACACGACGGCTTCTACGAGTTCCTGGTCATGCCGTTCGGGTTGTGCAACGCCCCGGCAACGTTCCAGGCGCTCATGAACGACATCCTGCGACCATTCCTCCGTCGGTTCGTCCTCGTATTCTTCGATGACATCCTCCTCTACAGCACCACGTGGACCGATCACCTTCGTCACGTGCGCGCCGTCCTCGATGTTCTCCACCAGCACCGCCTCTTCGTCAAGCGATCAAAGTGCGAGTTCGGCGCCGACTCCATCTCCTACCTCGGTCACATCATCTTCGCCTCCGGCGTCGCCATGGATCCGGCCAAGGTACAAGCCGTCGTGGATTGGCCGGTTCCCCGGTCTGCACGGGCGGTGCGCGGCTTCCTCGGCCTTGCGGGCTACTACCGCAATTTCGTCAAAACGTTCGGCTCGATCGCCGCGCCCCTCACCGCCCTTCTCCGCAAGGAGGGATTCTCCTGGTCCACCGAGGTCGAGGCAGCAGTCACGGCGCTCAAGACCGCTGTCACCACAGCGCCTGTGCTTGCGCTGCCCGACTTCAGCCAGCCTTTCGTTGTTGAGTGCGACGCCTCGACGCATGGGTTCGGCGCCGTCCTCATACAAGGGCAGCACCCGGTGTCATTCTTCAGTCGACCCGTCGCACCATGCCACCGATCCCTGGCGGCTTACGAGCACGAACTCATTGGCCTCGTCGTCGCCATTCGCCACTGGCGGCCGTACCTTTGGGGTCGCCGCTTCCTGGTACGCACTGATCATTTCAGTCTCAAGTTCTTACTCGACCAGCGCCTCGCCACCATACCGCAGCATCACTGGGTGGGCAAACTACTCGGCTTCGACTTCTCAGTGGAATACAAGGCCGGTAGCACCAACACGGTGGCCGATGCTCTGTCCCGACGTGACACAGACGAACCGGCGATCCTCGCCATCTCCGGCCCAAGCTTCGACTTCGCCGACCGCCTCCGCCAGGCCCACGCCACCGACCCGGCTCTGGTAGCGCTCAAGGAGGAGCTCGCAGCAGGCCAGCGCCCTGTCTCCTGGTCGCTCCTCGACGGCCTTGTGGCGTTCAACGGCCACCTCTACATCCCGCCTGCGTCGCCGCTCCTTCACGAGCTCATCTCCGCCGTGCGCGACGACGGTCAGTCACGGCGCCCAACGACTGCACCATCTACGCCGCAACTTTCACTCCCCCAACCTCAGGCGAGCGGTCCAGGACTACGTACGCGCCTACGCCACATGCCAACGCTACAAGTCGGACCATCGCACCGGTCGGCTCGCCTCGCCACGCCGTGCCCACGGCGGTCTGGACGAACATTGGGCTTGATTTCGTCGAGGCGCTGCCACGCGTAGGAGGGAAGTCCGTCATCCTCACGGTGGTGGATCGTTTCAGCAAGTACTGCCACTTCATTCCCCTCGCACACCCGTACACGGCGGAGTCGGTGGCGCAGGTTTTCTTCACCGAGATCGTGCGCCTTCACGGTGTACCCCAGTCCATGGTTTCGGATCGGGACCCTGTCTTCACATCCATCTTCTGGCGGGAGTTGATGCGCCTCATCGGCGCCAAACTACACATGACGTCGGCTTTCCATCCCCAGTCCGACGGCCAGACGGAGGCCGCCAACAAGGTCATCGCCATGTACCTACGCTGCTTCACCGGAGATCGCCCCCGACAATGGTTGCGCTGGCTCCCCTGGGCGGAGTACATTTACAACACCGCCTACCAGTCCGCGCTCCGCAACACACCATTCCGGGTGGTCTACGGCCGTGACCCACCCTCCATCCGCTCCTATGAGCCCGGCGAAACAAGGGTCGCGGCGGTCGCCAAGAACATGGCGGAACGGGACGAGTTCCTCGCTGACATCCGCCTCCGCCTTGAGCAAGCCCAGGCCGTCTACAAGCGCCACTACGACAGGCATCACAGGGATGTCCGATATGAGGTAGGCGCTTGGGTCTGGCTCCGACTGCGCCAACGGGCCGCATCTTCGCTTCACGTGCCGACGTCAGGGAAGCTCAAGCCGCACTTCTACGGGCCGTACCGCATCATCGCCGTCATCAACGACGTCGCCTACCAGCTGGAGCTGCCTCCCCGAGCCCGCCTCCACGACGTGTTCCATGTGGGCCTCTTGAAGAAGTTCGTCGGCACGCCTCCGTCCGCACCGCCAGCTCTTCCTCCGATCCACAATGGCGCCGCCGTACCGGAACCGGAACACGCCCTCCGCTCTCGCTTGGCCAGGGGCGTTCGCCAGCTACTGGTACACTGGAAGGGCGAGACGGCAGCGTCGGCCACGTGGGAAGATGCCGACAGCTTCATCGACCGCTACCCTGGTTTCCAGCTCGAGGACGAGCTGCTCATCGAGGGGGGGAGAGATGTCATGTGGGGCCGGCATTACCAGCGCCGACCCCGCGCTCAAGAGCAACAACCACCAGCGCCCCCGATTTAGGAAAGCAGCAGACATGCAGATCGGCATGCAAGGCAAGCTAGAATCGGCATGCAAGGCAAGCTAGAATCAGGGGGTTTGTTTCCTTTGTTAGCTGTTTCCTTTCTTAGCAGGCTACGTGCCTATATATTGGATAGAATAAGCACCCTTTGCAAGTAAGAAAGAATTATCCATCTCTAGTCTCCTGTCCTTTCTCCTCTTAATCTCATCCCCTTCATCATCGGGCCGCCGGGCAGAAACCCCGACGCCTCTACCAGCCGAGGCTACGGGCTACGTAGTCGAGGTCCTGTCGTCTTGGGTGTCAACGCCCTTGACAATTCAATTGGTAGTCATCTGGTTATCAAAGAAAAAATATTCTTGTGTTTGTATTCATCATTGTACTGTTCTGAAGTATTGGTCTTATAGGAAGGATTTCATGAACCCGACACTAATTCATCAGAGTTTGCACTAGTTGTTTGCCCCTGTCTGATTGATGCTATTTCATGGACCTGATACTATTATCAGGTATTCACTTGACAATTTCAGTAAACAAATCATCCACACGGACTGCCATGAAATATTACAATTTCAGAAAACGAATTCACAAAGATGCTTCCATTGACTTTACAATCTCAGAATGAAGATGACCCATTCAGGTCCGTGCTTCACAAAAATGAAGCTTACCCACAGGTCTCAAAATGAAGCTTCACAAAAACAACAATCTCAGAAATCAGAATGAACCTTACCCATTCAGAATTTGTGGACCAATTCATACACCATAAAAAATCACAGGTCCATTCATAAAATAGAGACATAGTTCATACAAAACACATATCTGGTGCATTACATAAGTAGGGATACATTGGTCACCAATACATAAATTGGTTCGCAGAATTGGTCCACTATAGTAGACAAAGTAGATTTGTAAAAGCTACATAGGAAGGGATCAAAGAGTAGACCTGGGAGTTGGGCCATGCCGCGACACAGGCAAGATGGGCCTCAGGCCTCAGCGAGCCGCGGCAGAACAGCACGGCAATCTTGCCAGATCATGCCATGCCGGCACGGATAGTCATCGGTGAGGCCTAGCACGGCACGATGGCACATTGGGCTGCCACACAGTCCTCCTCCCTCCTGGGTGGCGAACTCCACGTTGGTCACGAGCAGCCTTCCCCTCTCCCACTCTCCTAGATCTAAGTAGCGGTGGTGGCGAGAGGGAAGATGGCCACGATCTCCTCTCCTCGACGACCACAGCGACGATGACCACAATGAAATCAACGACATCTTCGTACTTCTAGCTGTTATCCCTTCACCTGTTGATTTCGAGGCTCCATGAGGAGGCCATACAGGCAGATAGGGGGTTGTGGCAGCAGCTAGGGGAGTCTAGGATGAGGGGCGTGTGGCGGGTGGCTGTGGTGACTGGAGGAACGTGTTGCGCGAGGTGGCGGCGCATCACGAGAGAGAGAAGGAAGCGGATGCTAGAGGGAGCAAGAGGCGGAAGCGGATGCAAGAGGAAGCAATTCTAGCAGTGTGGTCAGTTTGAAACTATACACCACCTTGAACAGGGACAATTGAGTAGTAGAGTGTAATGCCCTGTTATAAGCAAACTCCACATGCGGTAGACAATCTTCCAACTTTTTAAAATTCTTCTTGGTCATTATTCGTAACAACATTGAAAGTGTACGATTCACAACCTCCGCTTGTCCATCCGTTTGTGGGTGACAAGTTGTTGAGAATAACAACTTTGTCCTAAGATTGGCCTACAAAGTCTTCCAAAAATATCTCATGAGTTTGACGTGGCAATCTGAAACAATAGTTCCTAGCATGCCGTGCAATCTCATGATCTTGAAAAGGTCAACTACATGCGACATATCATCACTTTTGTGACGGGGAAACAAGTATGCCATTTTAAAGAACCTATCCATAACTTTAAAAATAGAATCCCTTCCCCCTCTTAGTCCTAGATAATCCTAAAACAAAATCCATACTAATATTCTCCCAAGTTGCACTAGGAATAGGAAATGGAGTGTACAAACCATGTGGATTAGGCTTCAATTTAGCTTTGTGGCACGTCACATGTCGCTATACAAACTTCTCGACTCACGTCTCACTTTGGCCAATGAAAGTGTACTATCAATCTACCTACATGAGATTCCTGCAACAATAGCAAGCGTACAGACGAATATGGAACAAATAGCTTATTAGCATGAAATAAAAACCTATATGAACATGGAATTTATCCAAAACTTTCCCATCTCGACATTTAAAATATAATTGTAGAAATTCACTATCGGAAGTGTATAACTCTTTCAAACCCTCCAAACCTAGAACCTTTACTTATAATTGTGTTAAACGTTAATTCTTACAAGATAAAGCATTAGTGATCGTATTCACTTTACTTTCTTATACTTCACTACATATGTGAAAGATTCAATGAATTCCACCTACTTAGCATGTCTACGATTCAACTTGACTTTTCAAATACTTCAAAGACTTATGATCAGAACGAATAAAAAAATTCCTTAGGCCAGAGATAATATTGCCAAGTTTCAAAAATAGGAACCAACATATACAATTCTTTACCATAAACAGGATAACTCAATTGAGTACCTCCAAGTTTCTCACTAAAGTATGCTACTTGTCGGCATCTTGCATCCAAACACCACCAATACCTATTCCACTAATATCATATTCAATCTTAAAAGTTCCAGTGAAATTAGGTAAAAACAAGCAGTTGTGCTTTGAAGCATCTAGGCCCCTAATTCATTTTGTTTTTGGTAATTAATGACTATCATGATTAAAGGACTAATATTTTTCTATGAGATTGTTAAAAATAGATTGGTCCTAGACATGGCACGCAATGAAGCATGGAAATGAAGCTAAAAGGAGATCAACACATCAAGATAAATTGCCAAGGTATAAATTAAGGACATTTTTTCTAGCATTTTGCCGATCTAGATGTTTGGAGAAAAGATTGGATTGCTAGTGTAGGCACCGTACTATTAAGAAGGACTTTTGGCTAGTAGCTTGAAGATTAATTTAGTGTCAATGGCTCAAATTTATGCCCATACTTTGATCATATGCATTTCTCGGGAAATTCTTTGAGATCCTCTCTAATCTTAAAAAATGTCAGCACTACTGACCATTTAGGAGCGGTACTGCCGCAAGGGTGGCAGTACCGGCTCAAAGGGTCGATAGTCATTTGACAGAGAGGGAAGTTTTTGGATTTTCCTGGGCCGAAACTACCGACCATCTGGGTGCGGTACTGTCGCAGGTGCGGTAGTACTGCCCCTGTGTCCGGTAGTCCTTTAACAGAACAGTGCATTTTCTTGAAAATTGCTCGGCCAGCATTACCGCCTATCTAGGAGCGGTACTGCCGCCCTTGCAGTAGTGTCGAACCAAATACACGGTAGTCTTTTACTAGAAGAGGCTAAAAATGCACTTTTCTAAGAGCTTGTGGTCGGCACTACCGATTCTACATGGGCGGTAGTGCGGGGGTACTGTAGGAACGACTAGTCTCTCTCAGTATTTAATGCTACAGTTGACCATTGGACCTAAGGCCAGCACTATTGGCCCTACATAAGCGGTAGTGCCGACTTTCCTGAATTTTTCAGGAATTAAGTGGTAACGGCTAGAATTGTGAGTGAGGGTTATAAATTCACCCCCACTTGCAGCAAGGGAACGTCTTGGACATTCATTGCATATTTGTGAGACCTTACTAGTCTCTCTTCAACTCTAGAGCATTTATTTCACATTTTGTGAGTAGTTGAGAGAAAATCAAGTGTGTGCATTTAGTTGAGCCATTAGACACTTTATCGACCTCAAGCAAGCGTCAAAATCCATTCTCTTGGAGGTTGACACCTCATAGATGGCTTGAAGGTGTGGAACCGGTGATCTTCTCAAAGGAGCTTATGAGAAGGCCCAGTAGATTGTGAAGGTTGGAGCTCACCTACCCAGAGCGGGGAAGTGCTACCACTAGTGATCCAGGGAGGCTCATTTGCGCAAAGGAGCCAGCTTGAGTTGGCCAAGCTACCTCAACGTGGATTAGAGGAGACCGGCAAGTCTCCGAGACCACGGGATAAAATTCGTGTTCATCTTATCTTGTGGTTTGATTACTTGTATTTAATGTGAGCAATTTACTTTCCTAGCTAGCTTATCATATTGATCTTGTGCTTAGGATTGCTTAGTTGATTAGATTTAGCTTGTTGGTGCACTTAGCGAAACCTAGAGGATTTAGGTTTTAATTGTCAAAAATCATAATTCTTCCCTAGGTTAATTATTTATTGCAATTAGAGCCGAAGAATTCTAAAACCTCCTATTCACCCCGTCTAGTCGGTTATCCTTGGTTCTACATACTTCAGTCAAACATTTATTTAACTCTTGAAAAGCTTTTTCTTGTGTTATCCCCACTCAAAAGTTACACCCTTCTTAGTTAATTCATTTAATAGGGTAGCAATAGTACTGAAGTATTTTAAGACCCTACGATAGGACCTAGCTAGACCATGAAAGCTTTTAATCTAACTAACATTCACAGAGGTAGGCTAATTCTTGATTGCCTAAATTTTAAGCTCATCGACCTCACTACCTTGTCCGAAAACAACATAGCCTAAGAACACAACCTTATCGGTACAAAAAGTGCACTTCTCAAGATTGGTAAACAATTTCTCATTTCTAAGTACTTCTAGAATTTGTCTAATGTAATCATCATGCTCTTCTATGGTTTCCTAATAGATTGGAATGTCATCAAAGTATACCACTACAAATTTACCAATAAAACATAATTCATTAAACACATGAATATACTAGGTTTCTTATTTAAATAGAAAGGCATAACTAACAACTCATATAATCCAATTTTGTCTTAAAAATAGTTTTCCCCTCATCACCAAGTTTCATCCTAATATGATGGTGTCCACCCCTAAGATCAATTTCAGAGAATATAGCAGCACCACTAAGTTCATATAGCATATCATCTAACTTTGTTATCCTATCCACTAAGTTCAGAGAATATAGCAGCACCACTAAGTTCATATAGCTCAAAAACCTCTTACATTTGGTTGGTGGCTCTCACTCACCGATTTGCGGGTTTTACTTGATTTTATTTATTTTTATATCTCATTCTTGCTTTCTACCTTTACTTCTTTCTTATGCATGTTTTTCAGCAATATGATCTGATTTAGAGTCATGGACAATAACTTCACAACTTTACTATTGAACTTAAAACAATATGTATTGTCATGCATATTGTGCATCACATCTCGATCAATTGGCCACGGCCTTCCCAATAGTGATTGACGCACCATCATAGGCACCACATCACATTCCACTGTATTAGAATAGTTGTGTATTGAACTTTGACATCTCCATTAGAAGAACATGTCCATCCTCTTTGGTTTCCCATAGTTCTTTCCCTTCAAACCTGAACACAAGCAATAATCTACTATTAGGTAGTATGAAATTCTCATCACAAAGAAATTCACTTCAGAACGAGTTCACCCACTACAACAAAAACCTCACGTAGATGTACTTTCCTTTAGATATTTTTTTATTTGTCTCTACAATTACCATAACATATTGTAAAGACATTTTTTTGTGGTATTTTAGAAGGTGACTTAAATATATAGATACTATTTTGGATAAATAACTTGCATTTTTAAATTGTTGAAACAAAAATCATAGAGACATTTTTTAGACACTACTTAAATTGACCTTATGTTGTAGAGACGTTATTTGAGGTATTTTTTTATTCTCAAAACACATTCTTTTATATGTTTAAGACATATTGTGTATTACTCATAAAAATTATAATATGAGTATAAACAAGTTGTGATGTGAGGTTGACATGGTTAGTTGGTTATGTTTCTTTGTCCGTGCTCTTGTCAATGGATCATTGTATGCACTAGGATATTCATGAAATTGCGAATATAATTGAAGTACTGATATTGATGCAGGTTTCGAAGCATGATATTGCTGTTATTCTAGCCGAACAAGAGAATACCAAATAGTTTCACCAGGGAAAACTACAACTAAACAAAAACCCACCTCTCCCTAGGACTGTGACTAGCTTATAAAGGAAGAGGAGAAAAGGCGGTGTGGCCTAAATATGGAAACCGAAAAGGACTCCTGCCCTAACCAAAAATGATTCCTTCCCCCTTTGGACTCTGACAGGATACATGAGCCTAGGCCCAAATAAGGTGGCGCAGCACCATAGCTTTTAATTAAAAATAAATCTAGATGTTTGGAGGTAGTGGCCGAAGCAAATAGTTATGGTGGTTCAGCCATCCTTCATTATGGCGTTATAGTGGCTTCAATTTAGTGTAGCAGCCATTCTTTAGGTCTTCTCCAAGCTTGGTTCTACCATCATCTCCATTAGTGCTTCTTGTCTTGCTACTCTTATGTCTTATTGCCATGTAGGGACCTTGATTCCTAATTAGAATATATCATGTGCAACAGATAGTATCGTAGAGTTCATAGAATATGAGTGCACTCCGAGAAATGAAGTTATCTGATAATTAAGTTCATGAGCATGTGCTGTAGTGGTTGGTCCTTGTACACATCTTGATGAGAAGCAATAGGTGTTGTTGTATCAATAGAAGGGATGTCCTCATCACTATCATATCTAAAGGATCATGTGGAGGTCCATCCATGTTTATGGTGAGTATTTGACTTTATGTGATCTAGGATAGCTTAGATTTGAGTTTGGATTTAAAATAGATTTCAAGTTGGAAGTGCTTTTGTGCCGGATCGATTTAGGATAGACTTCACGTTTGCACCGGATCAAGGGAAATGAGAAACAGAGAGTTTCTCATTCGCGTTGGACCAAGGGTAATGAGAAACAGAGAGTTTTCCATTCGCGCCGGACCAAGGGAAGAGGGAAACAGAGAGTTTCCCATTTGCGCCGGACTGTTTTTTTCGCGCCAGACCAAGTCACAGTGAGTTTCACGTGTACGCCGGACCGGTTTTGACAGCCAGCAATAATTAGCATTTTTGACGGTCTTCCTTTGCTCAAAAAATTATTTGGTCTACATTAAAGTTGTAGCGAATTTCAATACGCATCTTTTTCATATTGTCAAGTTTTTCATTTGAGCAACAGAAAAAATCATAGAAAATCAGGAAGATTAACAGAAAATTTCGCGTTCACGCCGGACCAAGTAATAGTGAGTTTCACGTATACGCCGGACCGGTTTTGACAGCTGACAGTAATTAGTATTTTTAAGGTCTTATCTTGCTCAAAAAATTATTTGGTCTACATGAAAGTTGTAGAGAATTCCAAGACACATCTTTTTCATGTTGACAAGTTTTTCATTTGAGCAACACAAAAAATCATAGAAAATCGGGAAGGTTAATAGAGAATCTCACGTTTACGCCGGACCGATTTTGATAGCGTGCAGTAATATACCTTTTTGAAGGTCTTACCGTGCTCAAAAAATTATGTGTTCTACATGAAAGTTATACATAATTTCGAAACGCATATTTTTTATGTTGAAAAGTTTTTTATCTGAGCAACATAAAATATCATAAAAAATTGAGAAGATTACTGCTGTATTGAAAATAGGATGTTTGCATCTGGTTAAAGTGTTTTGGTCCGTTTTGGTTTGTTCTAACCCCAATTCGTGATAGAATTGATGCGCTGGGTTCATGGTGGAACCAAGAAGGGTTTTCTTGTCTTTGTGGATGTAGGACTTCATTTGGTGGGCATGGTGAGGCGAAGGGAGGCTGGAACTAGGCATGGGATGGCCGGAGGTTCAAGTTGGCCGGAGGTTCGTCGAAAGATGGTCGGAGATGAAGTCGGTGCAGTCCCAAGAGACAAGAGATCAGTGGAAAAGCTAGCTTATCACTACTTGGATCAAGAAAAGCTGTTGGGTTGTAGTTGTGGAAGATAGAGTAGTGGATAAGTGTAGCTTGCTTTGAAAACCGTGCAAGAAAACCCATGTGTGGTGGGTTTTGGGTTAGCCCTTGCATAGCTGGTTGGTTGGGTTAATCCTAGTCCTTGATGGATGCTCTAGGGTTTAGAGGCTCATCCAAAGGTGGTAGGTGTCCCAAGGGTTGTATAAATAGGGGTGGAGGGGCAGCCTCCCCTGGGAAGAAGGTTTTGAGGTTTTTGATACTCCTTTGAGCTTTGCCCACATGAATGTGAGGCTTTGTAACTTCTCCTTCCAGAAATGAAATGTTCTTTATTTATGTTCATGTTTCATTTCCTTTACGCATTTATATTACGTATTTAAATTACGCAATTTAAATTCCGCATTTACTTTCTTGCAATTTACATTTATGCAATTTGGATTTGCCTCCCCTCCTTCTAATTGCTTACGAATCTTTTGCTGAGGTTTATGATTGATTCTTTCTTGAAATCCTGTTTCAATCATCTAGGCTATCCATGCGTTCTTGTTGCAAGGAGTTGATCTTTTGCGTTCTTGAATGCTTGATCTTGTAGATTGCATATCCTTGAGTTTCTTTGTGTTCTATTGCTTTCTGGGACGCGTGGGAAGTCATTCAAGATCACTTTGATCATCAAAACCCCACGAGCAAGCCTTGATCGAAGTTCTTTCGATTTTTGTCAAAACTTGGTGCGTTCTTCCTTCCCGGGCATAAAGGTCAGAACTTTGATATCAATCCTTATGATTGAAGGTTGAAATAAGTTCCTGACATCCCAAGGACCTTATCTACCAAGTTTGGTTGAGTTTGGATCAACGGATCAAAAGATACATCAATTTTCTTATTTGAACCTATGCTGAAAACGCTGTTCATATGCCTGATTTCACTGTAGCTACAGTAACCCCGGTAGTATCGCCCCCAGAGTGCGATAGCACTGGCATCAGGCTGATTTTTGAAAATTGACTCTTTCGCTTCCACTTGATATCTAAGGGTTTTGGCTTGGTTTCTTTGGGTGAAAATCTGCATTTGTGATCTTCCTTAGAGAACATATTTTAATTTGGGATCATTCACCCCCCACTGATCGCCATCTCGGTCTTTCAATATCTCTATTACTTAATCAACTATTGGTGGTGGATCTATATTAGTTGCTACCAACTCTACATTAGTAGTTAGCTCTACATATTATTTGCTACATTAGTTGCTCACTCTATATGTAACTTGCTACATTAATTGCTAGCACTTTTACATGCTACTTGCTAGTAGGGGACACCTAGAATTGATATCTGATTTTCTAAAGGCTAATGTAAATCATCGAAAGAGCTCTACCTAGCTAGCAACTAATGTAGAAAGTAACATGTAGAGTTAGAACCAATGTAGCAAGAAAAAAATAGAACTAGCAACTAATGTGTAGTTATTAGTAACTAATGGATCAAGTAACATGTGAAGCTAGCAATTAATGTAGAATTGATAGTAACTAATGTAGCTGTCGACGATCGGGACCGTCGACCGCAAAGAAAGAGGGGGAAGGATCGTACGGAGGGCGAGGCCCAGAGCTTCGTTCGTCCGGGTGGCACCCTCGGCGGGCGCACTGAGCAGGGGAACCTGTGCAACCAAACAGGAGACGCAAGGTTTATACTGGTTCGGGCTGAACCCCTACTCCAGTTCGTGTGGTGGCGTTGTATTGCCTTTAGTGTAGATGGTTACACCAAGTTTACAAGCGAGAGTGCTAATGGCTTAGCGAGATGGGTTCGATCCCCCTCCTAGGGGGTTCCTGCCTCTTTTTATACGGAAGGAAGGGGCAGGTTACATCGAGAGTTGGGAGAGGACGAGGTGACCTACGCTAGGAGCTTCGGTCCTTCGTTCACTGGACCGATCACCGCCGTCTTGCCCATGCCTTTGGTCGGTAGTCTAGTTGGCGTGGCGGTTAGGTATTTCCTGAAACGGCGTACCGCCTCTCGCGAACCTTACGAGTGTTGACGTTGTCGCGCATGACGTGGGTGTTGCCTCGGAGAAAGCGTGTCTTCGTCTTCGTATGTGACCGGTGATGGGGTGGGAGCATGACTTGGCGATCATTAAACCATCTTGGGAGATGGCCACCGCTCTCGTATAGTCACTTGATTGACCCCATCCGTGGGGCACGTGGTGCATTGGCGGTGGAGGCTTTGACACGCGGCCCTTGGCGGGGGTTGCCTTGGCTTGGTCGGAGTCGGGGGAGCCCGTCCCGCTGCGGAGGTCGGGAGCCCGGCCCGCCAGGTCGGGGAAGAGCTCGGAGAGGCCCGCCAGGTCGGGGAAGAGCTCGGAGAGGTCCGCGGTGGCCTCTTGAGACCTTTGGTCGGATCCCGACCGTAATGATCTTTCGGCGCCCGGCCGTAGATCGAGACATCTCGCCTGGCTTAGGAATAGTCCCCGGCACGGAGGAACGGACACGTGTCGAGGGACGCGCGCCAGTGTCCGATCCCGACAACCCACCCCTGAGGCTCAAGAAGCGGTCTGAGACTCTAGCGCTCTTAAGTCTGATGTCTTGTTTGAAGAGGATTCCCATCGGACACATACTTGACTTCGCCATTTTGTTTTCCCGGACGGGCCCAGAAACCTGGGGCCTCGTGGACGGGAAGTTGAAGGAATGGGGTCCGAGGATGCGTGGAGGACGCGCCTGACGGGGTTTTGAAAGGCCCCGACGTTTGGCCGCCACGGCCACGAGCGCCTTTTGAGGTGATGGTGATGTCGGTAGATGAGGCGTCTTTTAAAACCAGGGGGGTCTCACCCTTTAGGATTTCACTTCCCGTTTCTCGTGCTCTTGCCTTCTTCCTCCTCGTCCCTCTGCGTCAACGCCTTCTAGCCCTTGATTGCGACCCCGCTCTCTCCCCTCCCTTTTGACCTTGATTCTATGGCGAAGTTTGGGAGGAGCACACTCACCGCAGAACGGATGAGGGAGATGGAGTCTTTGGGGCTTCTGGACCCGTTCTCCTGGCGGCTTCCTTCCGGGGAGAAAGTGCCGCGACCTCGGGATGACGAGATCGTGAGCACGGAGCAGTACATGCTCTTTGGGCTGCGGACCCCGGAGAGTGACTTCTTGGCTGCGGTCCTTGCGCAGTGCGAGATCGAGCTCGTGAACTTGGTGCCGAACTCCCTCCTTCTCCTTTCTGTTTTCGCACATCTTTGCGAGGGGTTCTTGGGCAGGCTCCCTACCCCCTCGCTTTTCTTCCGTTTTTACTCCTTGTCCCGCACCACGAAAGACCCCGTCGTCGGGTGCCTCTATTTCCGACTGCGGGCAGGACTCCCTTGCACCTTTCTCCAAATCCCGACCCGGGACTCGCTCGGGCCGTGGGCGGAGAAGTGGTTTTATTTAAAGAAGGGCGAGGGAGGCGGGCTTGCCTATAACGGCGTCGCGGTCGAAGGGAAGCGGGAGACCCCTGATCCTGAGCACTCGGTGGACGACCAGGAGGTGGCCGCCTTCATCCATACATGCGCCATGCGGGCCTCGGGGCGGGCGGTGCCGTTTACGACTACCTGCGGAATCGGGTGCTCCCTCTACGGAGGAGGTTGCACCCTTTCTTTGAAATCACCGGGAGGTGCGACGCCACCCGGGAAAGTCACGAGGGTAAGTGTCGTTCGATCTCGGATCCTTTCGGACCTTGGTCGGGGTTCTCTTATCTCCTGACGCTTTATTCCTGATCTCGCAGCACCGAGGTCGGCATGGGTCGCTTCGAGGATGCAGGAGATCTTCGGGAAGGCCGCCAACTCCTTCGACCTTGGCGGCAACGTCCCCAAGAACATCTTGGGGCGTAGCAGCGAGGTAAAAAGCCTTTCACCTTGGTCCTTAATTTGGGCACTCGGACTCGGATGCTTATTGTGGCGAGCTCGTGCAGGCAACCAAAGAGCTCTGGGGTACGGCCAAGCAGTTGCTACCGTTTCCTGGCCCAAACAAAGGCAAGAAGGGGGGCAAGAAGCTGACTCTCGACGCTCCAAAGCAATCGCCAAGAAGCCCCACGCCGATGGGGCGACTGGTCGTGGTGAGTTTAGACCCCGAGCTCGTGGGTACCGGTTCGAGCTTGGTTCCATCGGGCGACTTTTTCTTTTTCTTCTTTTGGTTCACCCACTAACCTCGCTTTTGCCGGCAACAAGAGGCGGCCGGCGCGAGAGCCCCGCACGCAATGAGCAACAGTTCCGCAACAAGCCCCGAGGGAAGCCCTCCGCCATTGCCGAGGAGTGGTCACGCCAGTGCACGGCCTCCGTACATTTTTCGTCATCCCACCCCATCGCGGCGTTCGAAAGGTCCGAGGGTACCGACCTTTCTGTGGTCGGGCGAGGCCGGGAGGAGGATTATGAGGACGACACGCCTCGTGGCGCGACCCAGACGCGGCAGAATCGCTCGTCGATCCTCCGAGGAGGACGGCGCCGAGGAGGGTTGGTTGAAAGCGCCACGACCAAGGATGTCGTGATTGGGGTCTTGCTGCCGGAGCACCGTGAGCGAAGGGGCCGCAATCGAGGTGGCGTCGTCGTTGCGCCCGGTGGGGCGCCCCGGGTGGAGTCCTCGAAAGCGGAGCCGAATCGCTTCGCAGGGGGCGGTAAAGAAGGCGAGGTTGCCGCGCGTCCGTTCGGCGCGATAAGTTCCCCCCCCCCATTTCTTAACTTCGTGGTGGTGGTGCCGACTGAGCATCTTTTGATAATTTGCCGCGCGCAGCTCATATACCGAGGCGGTCGTGGCTCCGGTCCATCGTCCGACCTCGATGCCTCCGACCGGGGCGCTTTCGGTTGTTGAGCCCGTGATCGAGGGCGGCGTTGTCGCCGTGCCCCGGGTGGGGCCGTCCACCCTTGGCGAGCCGAGGACCCTTCCCGCAATCGAGGGCGGCCAGGGGGTCGTCAAGCCATCTGCCGGCCCAGAAGGTCCGGCCGCCGTTGCCGTGGTCGGAGCGGATCCCCCTGGTTCTTCGGGGTGTGCCGTTGCCATAGCGGCGGCGGAGGCCACCGGGGACGCAACTGCGGGCGTACTGCCCCGAGATTCTGATGGTGTTGTCGACTTGTCTTCGCTGGAAGACCGGCTAGTGGAGGTAAGATCGATCGTGGCGTCAGCTCCTCCTTCCCTCCCTTTTCTTAGTGGTCATGGCGGGTTTTCTCTTTGCCTTCGCAGGGTCTGCGGCTGGTTTCCCGGGGGTACAACATTGCGCGCGAACATGTGCTCGCCTTCCGGCCCTTATGCGGTGCCCTCGAGGCCAATCAGAGGGACATCGCCGAGCTAAAAGCCGCCGTGTCGCGCGGTCAAGAGGAAATCTCGCGCCTGAGGGAGGCCCAGGCCCTCGAGCTCGCGCGGGCTGTCGAGGCCGAGCGGGAGCGTGTGGCCCAGGAGATATACACCATAGCGCTCTCTGAAGCCATCAAGGGGGAGCGGAGGAGACCCTTGCACGGGTCCGTCGAGAGGCGCAGGACGTCTTTGACGAGGACCGCGCGAGCGCGTCGACGGAGATCCAGCGCCTCAAGCTCGAGATCTCCGGCCTTCGCTTCGAGGCAGAAGTCGCACGGCGAGGGGGGCCCTCCTCCGAGCTCGAGGCCAAAGCGGCCGAGCTCGAGAAGACGGTCGCAGGGTTGGAGACGAGGGCCACCGGAGCAGAAACCAATGTGGCTGAGGCCGAGGCTAGGAATGCTAGTCTTGGAGAGAAGCTGACGCAGGTGGCTCGGGCTGGGAAAGACGCCTTGGCCCAGCTCCAAGGCGACCGCGACCGGATTGACAAGGCCGAATCCGAGGTCCTCGTACTGCGGCGGAGGGTTTCCGACCTTGAACGGGAAAAACTCGCCCGGGACATGTCTCTGTAAACTTTAGAGTTAGCAGATGGGTCCGGGGGTGAAAGATTCCCCCTTGTAAAAACAACTTTATGCTAAGCTTTATAGAGTTGTGTTTTTTCGGAGAACTTAGCTTATTTGTCGGCCTCGCGCCGCCTGCGCACTTTATGCGGGCTATTTCTTGAAGGGTCGAACAAGATCGATACGTGGCGCGTGGCGAGCACGTTCCTGCGGACCTTCGCAACGAGGCCTACCGCCTTTTGCCCGAATTACCCAGTTTAGGCTGACAGAGCTGTCTGATGCTTGATGTTGATTCAACCGAGGCCTCGCCCGAAATCACTCGGGCCCAGTCACGACTCGGGTTGACATGTCTCGATAATTTGGTCGCGGGAATAAGTCGGCTTGTTGCGGCAAGCGACTTATTGCGACCGAGATCATCCCCGTGGTAATCTTAGGGTCGCACCTCCGGTCCGAAATGTCATCGCCCGGCGCTTGAGGACATCCACCGGCCGGTAACACGGGGAATAGCCGACTTACTCCGAGCAAGGATCGCTTTATCGCGGCCTCCGAGCCCGGAACGCGTCGGGCTCGGGACACCGCATCCCCGAGACGAACCCGAGAACGTGGTCCCCACCGAGGCCTCGCTTTGGCGGTACGAGTTTGGGCACAACTCGGTGGTCCTACCGATAGCTCAGCCGACTGCATTTTTGGCCTTGGTTCGACTCGACGAGCTCGGGAATGCATCGAGCTCGGCAAGACCCCCTCAGAGGGCGGTTTAGAGATTCGAACCTGGCCACCCGGCCCCGGGGGAAAGGTCGGCTTAGAACGACAGAGTCATCCCCGATAGTGAATCCCAAACTGCGACCTCCGAGCCCGGGAAAAGTCATCAGGCTCGGGGCGCCCTCTGAGAACGTTCAATGGTTGGCAGCACAGGGGGATGGCCGGCTTACCTCGATAACGATCGCTTTACCGCGGCCCCCGATCCTGGGAATGCCCAGGCCCGGGTTGTTTATCCCCGAGGCGAACCTAGAGAACATGACCCCAGGCGCTGCAAGAAAGAACACGCATGGACGCCCCGAGGCCGAGGCCGCCGCGTGGCCTTATGGTTGCCCTTATAGCCACACCGCGGGGTCGGCCCGAGGCGTCCTAAGAAGAATTTACTCTGGTTAAAGGGATGGACGAGACGCCGCGTCCGGGGGCCTTTAAGATGGCACGACCTTCGACCGAAGGGATCTGCAACTTAGGGTCGTGACGGAACACCAACCCTTCTACAAATCGAAAGAGATTAGCACGGAAATCGGAAGAAAACTTTACTATGGCCACGAACCTGGGCCGAACCAGGGGATGGCAACACGAGAGCCTCGGGCACGCCCCGAGGCGCCAGAATTCATAATACAGGAATGAACACAGCAACAAAGAAAGAGGCACCTTAACTTAATGAAGGGTGAAAGAGGAGCGCTAGACGTAGAACTTTTGGAGCTGGCCTACGTTCCACGAGCTCGCGAGCTCCCTACCATCGGGGACCGCCAGACGGTAAGCCCCCGCGCGGCTTGTTGAGACGACTCTGAAGGGGCCCTCCCACAGCGGGGACAGCTTGTTGGTGTGGGAGCGATCTTGGATCCGTCGTAGGACCAGGTCCCCGACGCGGAAGCCCCTGGGTCGGACGGCTTGGGCAACATGTCTGCGGAGATCTTGCAGGTAGCGCGCGGCACCTCACTTCTTCCGCCAAGGCAAGGTCGAGGGACCGCTCCTGCTCGAGGTCGACATGGTCGACCGAGCTCGTCCTAGTGGAATGGAGCGCGACCTCGGGCGGCGGGGCGACCTCGGCCCAAGACGAGCCGAAAGGGCTTGCCCCGTTGTTCTACCGGTCGAGTGCGGACGGACCAAAGGATCGCGGGAGCTCATCCACCCATGCCCCGCGGCGGCGATCGAGCTCGTCAAAGACTCGCTTCTTGATCCCTTGGATGAGCTGCCCATTGGCGTGCTCGGCCGCCCGCTGCTCGGGGTGGCTCATCGAGGCATAGCGCACCTTGGTCCCCATATCGGCGAACTCTTGGAACGGCTCACCGTGAACTGCGTTCCGTTGTCGGTGATGATCCTCGCAGGGACTCGCACCTCGTGACCACGAAGGAACGGAAGAACTTTACCGCACCTTGGCGGTGATAGCGAGACCGGTTACGCTCGATCCATTTTGAAAAGGTGTTGATCGCCACGAATAGGAACTTCTTCCCCGACCGACCTCGGAAGGGACCGAGAATGTCGAGGCCCCACGTCGAGAATGGCCAAAGCGAGGGGAATGGTCTGCAGGCGAGGCCGGTTGCCTCACCTTTCGGGCATGGCGACAGATCGGCAAGAACGAACGATGCCACAGGCATCTTCGAGCGCCGCTGGTCAAGAAAACCCATCTCAAGGCCTTCCACCATAGTCCCGAAGAGGAGTGAGCGCGCACAGCCGGAGTGTATGTCGTTGAGCGTATTTACCTTCTTCTCGAGTGATGCATTTTGTGAACGCCCAAAGCCCTCGATGGTGGAGCTGCCGCCGATGAGCTGTGACGAGCCGCAAGACGTCGCCGGAGCTCGCTCCTTTCGGCAGAGTGGCGGGAGCTCCTTGGTCGAGGAACTTGATGAATGGATCCATCCACGTCGGAACGTTTTCGAGGAAGACCTCCGGGTCTTCCTGGTCGGCGACGGACGGTGTGGCCAAGGTTTCAAGGATGACGTCCGGCGGGAGCTCATCGACGGATGATCCGAGCTTGGACAGGAGATCGGCGGTGGAGTTGTCTTTCCTTGGTACGTCTTTGGATCCTCGTGTTCCGAACCATCTCTCCATCTTGCGAGCTCGGCGAGGTATTTGGCCATCGAGGCTCCAACACCGTAGACTTTGTTGTATCGATTGACGACGAGTGGGAGTCTCTTTACGATTAGGCGACGGATGCCCGGGGACTTGCAGCTCGAGGCCGCCAAGAGGGCCTCGTATTCCGCCGCGTTATTGGTGGCGGGAAAGCCGAAGTGGACCACATATCGCAAGTGGTCACCTTGAGGGTGATGAGGAGAACGCCACCGAGCGCCAAAGGATCTTGATCCGTCAAGAACATAGTCCATGGGTCCTCGGCCGACCTCGGGCTCGGCGCGCAGCTCGCCGTCCGCCGACCACGAAATCCGCCAATACCGTGATTTGATGGCGGTGCGGGCCGTGAAGCGGAGGTCGAACTCGGCCAGCTCCATGGCCTATTTGGCGACGCGACCTCCGGCTTCAGGGTTTCTGAGGATTTCCCCGAGCGGGAGGCCACTCGGGACGACCACCGCATGTGCTTGGAAGTAGTGTCGAAGCTTCCGCGAGGCCATTAAGAGTGCGTAGAGGAGTTTCTGGACCTGGGGATAGCGCTCCTTCGGCCCGTGGAGTACTTCGCTAACGTAGTAGATCGGGTGCTGCCGTCCTACCCGTTCGGCTACCAGGACCGCACTGATGGCCTGGGTCGTGGCCGCGAGGTAAAGTAGCAGCACCTCTCCCTGTTGTGGAGTTGTCAGCAGGGGAGGACGCGAGAGGTACGTCTTGAGCTCGTCGAAAGACTGCTGGGCTTCGGGGGTCCACTCGAAACCCTTATGACTGCGCAGGATCTTAAAGAAAGGTAGCCCGCGCTCGCCGAGCTGGGAAATGAAGCGGTTGAGGGCGACGATGCGACCGGTGAGGCTCTGCACTTGTTTTACTGAGGTCGGAGTGGTCATCTGCTCGATCGTCTCGATCTTCTCTGGGTTCGGGCCCACGCTCGACCCCCCGATCATGTAGCCGAGTACTTTTCCGGAGGCCGTGCCGAAGACGCATTTTTCGGGGTTGAGCTTGATGCCGAACCTGTTCAGGTTGGCGAAGGTCTCGGCAGTCGTTGACGTGGTTAGCCTTAGAGGGCTCTTGACGATGATGTCGCCGACGACACCTCGAGGTTCCGGCGATCTGCGGTGAAGGCTTTGGCCATTAACCATTGAACGTGGCACCGCATTGCGAGGTCGAACGACATGGTCGTGTAGCGTAATGTTCCAAACGGCATGATGAAGGCGGTCTTGTCTTCGCTTTTCGCGCGAAGCTTGATCCGGTGGTACCGGAGTAAGCGTTGAGAAAACTCAACATCTCGGCGTTGGCGGTGGAGTCCACAACTGGTCTATGCGGGAGCGGAAGTTATCTTTGGGGCATGCGTTCAAGCCCGTGTGGTCGACACACATTCGCCACTTCCCGCCTTCTTCTTCAGACGATCACGAGGTTGGCCACCATTCGAGTAGTTGACCTCGCGAATGAAGCCGGCCTTAAGGAGCTTGTCGAGGTGCTCTCGATTATCGCCGCCTTCTCGTAAGAGAAGCGCCGAGCTTCGGGCGCACGGTGCAGCTGAGCTTTGTTTGCGCTTGTGCTCGATCACCTCCCGTGGGACCGGGCATGTCCGCGGTTCCCATGCGAAAATGGTTTTGTTATCTCGGAGGAAGGTGACGAGCTCGTCTTCCTATTTGGGATCGAGTGGCGTAAATGAGACGATTTGCCCGTGCCCCCTCCTCGCCGCACGGCCTTGGTGGGCCGTTTATCGATAGCCGTCTTCCGACGGCGTCCTTCGGTGATCTCGGGGCCCGGTGAGGCGATATGCGGCCAGCGTCGTGGCCTTTCTTCGCAACCATGTGCTGCCTTAAGGTCGCCGCGGACGTTATGACGCCCGGGCCTGGGAGCTTCATACACCGATGCCCGTAGTGATTCGCACCATGAACTTGACCAGGCGGGCGCGAGGATGGCGTTGTAGGGAGATCTCCGTCCACGACCTCAAAGGTGATCTTCGGTGCGAAGTTTACAGAGTCGCCGAAGGTGACGGGAGGACCACTTGCCCTGTGGGGTGGTCGAGCTCCCCGACACGATGCCGAAGAAGGGATCGCTATGTTCTTGATTTTCGACCGGGGTATTTGCATCCGGTCCAAGGCGCTGGCTAGGAGTAAGTTGAGGGAACTGCCCCCGTCGACCATGACCCGATAACGACAGCGTTGCTTATGGTCGGAGCGACGACGGAGCGCTTTTGAAGTCTCGGGACATCCCGGGGCGTCTGCCCGAGAAAAGTGATGGGGACGACGCCCATCCGCAGGTTGGTCGGCGGGCTTCTGGCGGTGGCTTGATAGGCGGCGCGCATCCTTCGCCAAGGCCGAGATCGGTATGCGGAGGAACCACCAAGATCATGTCCACACGGCGGTCGCCTGTTGGAATTCGTGTCGAGGCCGCTGGGCACGGCGGCGTCGATTCCTCTGGCCGCTCATCGCCTTTTTGTAGCGCGGCATTTCCCGATCCCCTTATAAAGGCGTCCCAGTTAAAATACCATGTCCTGCACCCGCAGTCATGGCCGTGGATCTTGTGGAACAGGCAAAACTTGTTGGCGTCGAAGCCGGGTTGTTCCTCGTTGCCCCAAGCTCGGATGTTCGCGTGGAGGGGTCCTCGACCTTGCCCGGTTGGGGCGTAGGGCAGCCTGCTGCGATCGCGGATGGTCTCTGCTGAGGTCGGGCCCTGGTCGGGCCGGGCGCGTCCCGCCTTCACGCTTGTCGTCGGCCGTGGTGACTAGCGGAGTGGCCGCCTCGACGCCGCGGTCTTTTCCCGCTTTTTGTCGTGTGGGCGGGTCTCCTTCCTTAGCGTCGGATGGCCTCGTTTCGCAAGGCGAGGCCGAGCTGCCCGTCATAGTCATGCTTCCAATGAAAGATCGTCGTCGCGTCCGCGCTGCTTCGATCATGCGGAATAGTTTGTCGACGGTGAGTCTTGTGGCAATCTCGAGGTCCTCCGTAAGGCGCCTGTCTCGGACGCCAAACTTGAAAGCCTTGATGACGGTTTCGTAAACATTGGGATCGAGTTTGCGGCGGGTGAACCGCGCACGAAGTCCCGCAAATGTTCCCCTTTCCTCGATAACACGGTCCAGTCCTCTCCCGCCAGTCGTTCGTAGCAACTCTGGAAGTTGGAGTGAGAGCGCTCACCGGGCGCCACGGCCGGAAGGTGCCGGACGCCGTTGAAGAGCCAGTGCGGGCGGCGCCGCCCGCAGTGGAGAGGTAGTTGGCCATTACGGCCTCGTCCTCCGTCCCGCCAGATGGCGGTGGAGTAGATGGAGAGGAATTCGCGGGATTCTTGGTCCCGTCGAATCGCTCCATCATCGCCGGCCTAAATCGGCGGCCAACAGTACCGACGGAGATCGCACGAGTACGCCGGCACCGTGGCGGAAGGTCATCGCCGCCATTGCTAGCGTCGGAGTCGTCACCAGCAGACAAGGAGAAATCGAGCCGGCGGCGCACCCCGCGTCGACCGTGATTGTCGACGGGAGCGCCGTTGTGGTGGCGTCGCAAGCGGTTACGGATCTTCTGTCGCCCGAGTTGGACGTCCGGAGGGCGAGGCCCAGAGCTTCGTTCGTCCGGGTGGCACCCTCGCGACGAGCAGGGGAACTGTGCAACCAAACAGAGACGAAGGTTTATCTTGGTTTGGCCGAACCCTACTCCAGTTCGTGTGGTGGCGTTGTATTGCCTTTAGTGTAGATGGTTACACCAAGTTTACAAGCGAGAGTGCTAATGGCTTAGCGAGATGGGTTCGATCCCCCTCCTAGGGGGGTTCCTGCCTCTTTTTATACGGAAGGAAGGGGCAGGTTACATCGAGAGTTAGGAGAGGACGAGGTGACCTACGCTAGGAGCTTCGGTCCTTCGTTCTACTGACTGATCACCGCCCGTCTTGCCCATGCTGGGTCGGTAGTCTAGTTGGCGAGGCGGTTAGGTATTTCCGGAAACGGCGTACGCCCTCTGCGAACCTTACGAGTGTTGACGTTGTCGCGCATGACGTGGGTGTTGCCTCGGAGAAAGCGTGTCTTCGCATCAGTATGTGACCGGTGATGGGATCGGGAGCATGACTTGGCGATCATTAAACCATCTTAGGAGATGGCCACCGCTCTCGTATAGTCACTTGATTGACCCCATCCGTGGGGCACGTGGTCATTGGCGGTGGAGGCTTTGACACGCTGCCCTTGGCGGGGTTGCCTTGGCTTGGTCGGTCGGGAGCCCGTCCCCTGCGGAGGTCGGGAGCCCGGCTTGGTCGGAGTCTGGGAGCCCGCCCCGCCGCGGAGGTCGGGAGCCCACTTGGTCGGAGTCGGGGACCCGTCCCCTGCGGAGGTCGGGAGCCGCCCGCCTGGTCGGGAAGAGCTCGGAGAGGCCCGCTGGTCGGAAAGAGCTCGGAGAGGTCCGCTGTGCCGGGAAGAGCTCGGAGAGGCCCGCCAGGTCGGGAAAGAGCTCGGAGAGGTCCGCCAGGTCGGGGAAGAGCTCGGAGAGGTCCGCGGTGGCCTCTTGAGACCTTTGGTCGGATCCCGACTGGTAACGATCGCTTTCGGCGCCCGGCCAGTAGATCGAGACGTCTCACTGGCTTAGGAACAGTCCCCCGGGCACAGAGGGGGAACGGACACGTGTCAGGGGGACGCGCTCCAGGCTGTCCGATCCCCGACAGTAGCAAATTAATATAGAGCTAGCAACTAATGCAGAGTTTGATAGTTACTAGTGTCTAGAGTTGATAGTTATCAACGATTAGAGTTGCTAATTGTCAGCACCTATGCAGTGAAACTTATAATTACTAGTAATAGAAATTTGATAGTTAACAACAGCCTAGACTTGCTAGGTGCCGATACCTGTTACTATTTTTCATCACCTAGGTAGTGAAACTTGTAATTACTATCAACAGAGATTTGTGAGTTGCTAGTATCCAGAGTTGTTAGCACATATGATTGTTAATAGCGGACACCTAAAGTTACTAGCTGAGAAACAATGATACTAATATGTCTCCAAAACATATTTAATATAAATCTTATTTTGTTAATCTCGTTAAATAGATCACAATTGTTTGAACGAAACACGAATGGGACACTCGGGTTAAAGAGATAAGATTATATAAAGAAACATTGATGAACAAGTACATACTGATATCATTGCATGGGACAACACATCACAAAATGCTACGAGTGTGTGAACTAGATTTGCAGAGTCATTAGTTCTATGACAGCTATGGCATAAGTGAAAATACACGGCCAGTGCTTCTCTAGATGGATTGGACGAATTGGCTCGTGGTCGCACACAATACGTTACATGCTATAACATGCGTCCAAGAGTAAGTGTTTCAAAAGTATCGTCAATATATGGCTGTAGAGTAATCTCAGGTGTCACACCTACAAGAGCATATACAATAGTGTGATAGCAGTTATCTATATGATTTGCCATGTAAGATTCTTGCTGATATAGAGAAGAGAGTTTACCTGTCTCTATATCAGCAAGAATCTTTCATATCATAATTAAAAGATTGTAGAATCTCGTAGAGACAACAGCCTTAAGATGTCATCTATTGTAGATGTTGTCTTTAATTGTCTTTAGATGATATGGAGAAGTATATAGACAACGATAATCTCTACTATTGTACATGCTCTAACATTTTCGAAATCTAGAACACTCCCAAACTACCATGACCTTTTATTACTTTTCCCCTCATGGGATGAGATCCCCACAATTAACCAAATCCACGGTGCAGAGACTGATAAAGCACCAATCGGATAGGCTACCTAGGCATAGGGGCCGATGGGCTGTGGGTTTAGATCGTGTTGTGCTGCCACGGCCTAGCTAGCATGTCGTGCCATGACATGCTAGAACAACTCGCCTTCGGCGAGTCTAGGCACGACCTATTGGCAGGCTATGTCAGCCTAGGTTCGGTCCATTTGGACTGTTGTAGAAGAGAGAAAAAGAGCTATGGAGTGCAGGATAGAGTGCAACTCGATCGAAAGCAAGAAATGAGCTATCATCGAGGGAAGAAGCATGCATGGTAGCTGGGGATGGTGGCAATGCGGTACGGGAAGGGCGGATTTGACTGCGGCATGGTCGAAGACCGTTGGATCTGGCGTCGAGGTGGTAAGGATTGTCGATATCTGGCGTCAACGTCGTCTTCTTCCTCTCTAGTTGCCATCGTCTTCTTCCTCAGGATGGCCGATGAAGCTGGTGGTGTGGTGTTGCAAGGCCGTGTTTGGTAGCAGCGTGACCGAAGCCCGTTGAATTTTTCACCGTGGCGGTAGGGGATAGAGATGAGGGGATGGTGTGGGGTAGGCGGGGGGACGTGGCGGTGCAGGGAGGAAGTAAGGGTGTAGGAGGACGAGAGAGAGGTGCCGACGGAAGCATGGGGAGATGACGACTGTGTAGGATAGGTCATAGAAGGAGGCGAAGAGATGTAGTATTTGATTATTAACTGTACCACTAAGGTGAGATAGTTGATGATGTGTTAGACTGTAGATATAATGTTTTTTTACAAAAGAGTCGTTTTTGTGCCAAGCTAGCCTAAATATGACCCAATCGATAATAACAAGTCACTCATCGTGCCGAGTTTTCAGATCTATTATAACCTATCATTTATGGTCCCTTCTAAATATCTATGCCATGCTGCGCCGAGGGGTAGAAAAAAAAAAACAAGGCCTATTGCCGAAGCCTAGCCGCTCAAGCAAAACGGGAAAAAGCAATAAATAAATTAATAAAATCCATTAAAAAAGGCACGGCCCATGCACGCAGAGGCAGAGGAAGAAGGGGCGATCGATCCGGCGTTCGTCCCCTGCCCCCGGCCGCCCAAACCACGCAGAGCCACTTGTTCGTCCCCGCCCCAGTACTATTTTTTCTCCGCTTTCGCTGTTGGATTCCCTATTCTTGTCCGATCCCACCCCTCCTTTTCCCTTTTCCTGGTTGGCTCCCATCGCCTCCTGACGTGTCCCCGTCGGTGCTGGTCGGCGCCCCCCTGCCCACGACGCGATCAAGAACGCGATCGACGGATCTTGAGAGCGTTGGATTGTGGAAAGGTGGAATCTTGGGGGAGCATTGGGCTGGGGTGGGCTCGGTTGTGATCAACGAGCAAGACGGCGGCGATAACGGCGGCAGCGGTGGCGACGGCGGCGCCGTCGGGGGGTGGGGGAGGGGGAGGCGGAGGCGGAGGCGGGTGCCTGGATTGCCTGCAGGATGTTGTGCGGGCGCTGGCGATGGGGTCGTGCCTGACGGCGGAGCAGCGGCCACAGGAGGTGGCGGCGGTGCCGGCGAAGGGGGGAGGGGGCAGGAGGAGGGAGGAGGAGGCGCCCGGGAGGATCGCCGGGAGCGGGGTGGGCAATGCGGCGTGCCTGTTCACGCGGCAGGGGAAAAAGGGCACCAACCAGGACGCCATGGTCGTGTGGGAGGTATATCTGGTCTCCAAGATCCCTTTCTTTACTTCACTGCTGCGTTTACCTTTGGTGTTTCGAATGTTATAATCCGTCGTCAGCGTGTGCTTTTCTTTGTTTAACTGACAATGTCTAGTGGACATGTGTACTCCGATTTTCCTGGAGTATCCGGAACAAATCGGAGTTCTTGAGTGGGGAACATCAAATTAAAATGAAGCATGAAGAATCAAAAGGCTGGATTGCCATTTGCCAACATCTCGAGCAGCTTTCGCTGGATAAATAATGCATAATGAATCAGCACGGTTTAGCTAAAAAGCAAGTAGCTGATGCCTTGATGTTTAAAAAGAAACAATAGGGTGGCTATGGGTTTTCCTCAAGCATGGCTCGTTATCTTTCCTAAATTTTACAGTTAACTTTTCAGACTTGAATGTTTGGACGTATCCAACCATCTTGCTTTACTCTTGCTTCATTTGAGACCCCTTAGTTTATGTTGTTCACTCATGCAAAAATAAGGGCTCCTTGTTTATTATGTCTTCTGGCCCTGACGTTATCTTCTTGACGAAATGGTCAATGCTTGAATAAAGCATGCTTGCAGACAATGCAGCACCCAAATGTGACTCATCCAGTCAAACAGTGCCCCCTTGCGGAACCATTTATGTGGATAGGAAAGTTGCACATCAAAAGAATAGCAAAATAGTGGATACCAACTTTTCCATTCTAACTCCTCCCAACTTGACACACTAACCTTTGAATGAATTGAATATTATGTAGATGCATCATAAATAAATAATGATGTTGGCCTCCAACAATTTGTTTGATCATTCATTTGTCTTCTCTTTATGTATATTGTAACTCCTTCGAACTCCATTGCATGATGTACAGAACTTTAATGGAAGACCAGACACAGTTTTTTGTGGAGTTTTTGACGGCCATGGCCCACATGGGCATCTAATTGCGAGGAAAGTAAGAGACACTCTCCCTTCGAAGCTGTGTGATTTGATATATGATGCCTATGGGGAGAGCCCAACCGGCAATTCAGATGGTTCAATTCTGGAAGAGACTTTATCTCCATACGCAGATGCAGAGGACAAGTCTCCCATGTTGGCTGGACAGAAAGAAGAACATCGAGAATTTTTTGACACAATGAAAGAGTCATTCCGAAAGGCTTTTAAAATTATGGATAAGGAGCTTAAGTTACATCGAAACATAGATAGCATTTGCAGTGGAACTACTGCAGTTACTTTAATCAAGCAGGTACTATGGTTTGTTGGTTACCCATTCCCTTATAATAAATGGATTTACTATCACATAAGAATTCCAGATGCAGACAGTTTAAAGTTATGTCTCTATATCATCAGGGTCAGGATCTTATTGTTGGGAATCTAGGTGACTCTAGGGCTGTATTAGGCACCAGAGATCAAAACGGTCGATTGGTTGCTCATCAATTGACAGTTGACCTGAAACCTGATCATCCAAGTAATTCTCTTTCACTCCCTAAATTTAAGTTACTTGATATTCTATATTTTCTCTGCCATTCGAGGCACTGACTAAATCCTGCTGCTTGTGACTTTGTGATGCCATTAGGCTAAAGATTTTTTCCCCTGTTGCTTCTGAAGTGAGAGACCTTCTCATTCATTTTGCTAAGATAAATATCCAGTACAACAACATTGTTATGGTATTGAATTGTTGAAATTATCACTTGTCATATTCAGATATTGAAAGGCGCAAGTGGTGAGGGTGGCAGGTGAACTAGTGATTTGTATAGAGAACTAAGGGAATTTAAAACCAAAAATACCTTATTTTCATGACTGACCTAAGAAAAGAAACTAAAACTCACCTGAAGTGCAAGAGGCTTAAGAGTAAAGATTGACTAGTCAAGGCTCTTCATAACCCATCATCCATTCATCCTGGCACAAAATATCTCCAAATATAGAATTCAGAGACACAATAAAAGAGCAAACAACCTCAGAACCCAGAACCTAGATTCTACCCTTTTAATTATGCTTGATTAAAAAAAATCTCTTGAGGTGCAGTCTATAAATGACCAGTCCAAAGAATTAGGACAAATAGGCTATATCTCTCCAAAAATTCTTACTGAGATGAGAGTAATCCAAACTGTATTGAAGGGAGCTTTTCTTGCCAGTGAAGAAGCCCAGGAGAGCATAGGCCAACCCCACAAAGTCGATGGGGTAGATTAAATTTGTTTCACCAGATTGGAAGTTTGGTCCCCTTGATGCCTTCCCTATCAGCTTGTACAGAGTTGTAAATTGCCAATCAGACATTCGCCCCTCTTTTATATCTTATTAAGCATCCAGCAAAATGACCATAACATTGATACACATCTTTGGATTTCAATGATCTTGGAATCTGCAGAAATCTTAAGAAAGGGCCATCTGAATGTTAATTGAGTAAACTTCAACACAGCTGCTGCTCTGTTCCTCACTTGTACCAAACTGTGTGTCTGCTGGGCTCCTCACTTGGGCATAAGCGTCCGTAACTTCACATTAGTACAATTGTGTTGTCAATCTTAGTTTGCAGGGTGTAACTACCGTGCAGAGGGGAGGGCTGGACAGCATGGTTGGAAGGGGATTAGGGTGCCGACTGGGGGAGATGGACTATAGACCAGGAAGTAGAAACTATAGTCTTTAGACAGGAGAGACTTAATTCATTCATGCTTTGAAAAGAAAAGATACAATGCTTGGGATGACCCCTAAGAATCAATGTAATTTTTGAACTTAAGGAAATTTGTCTCTAATACATGAATATATCTACTATCTAGAAGGAAACAAACTTAACTAGCATGGAAACTAATTATTCTAACATCTGAACATCAACATTCTGCTAAAGTCCCCGCACCACAATAAACTGATATCTCCGCACACTGTTTGAAGTTCTGATTACTTGCTTTGCAACCATGGAGTTTTTGCTGTTGTTGACTCTGACCTGCAACCACAATGCTTCTACTGATTGGAGTCATTTCAGCAACCTTGGTCTCCCAAGCTCCGAAATGTTGGTCTCTTGTCCAATGTTGTTTCCTTTGAGTGACAAGCCTGTTGACATCTTCTGCACTTCGCTAACAATCATAAATTATTGGGACAATTGGCAAAGTAACATCTGAAAACCATTTACTTATGAAAATAACACCGCAAAAGTATGATACTGTTGGATGACACCACGCATAAGTATTATCTTCTAACATAAACACGTTTTGCAGTGTCATCTAACAGTATCATTCTTTTGTGGTTCTCCTTTTTCCTAATAACATTTACCATGGTTGAATGATAACAGACAAAAGTAGGGCCAATTTCAGCCTAACTGACAAAAAGTTTAACCTCAGGATGCCCATTTTTATTTCTCTATCCATTTTTTCTTCTCAAAAACTTGAACGAACTTTATGTTCAAATATGTGAATATGTCCACAGTTATCCTAACTCTCCTAAAATTGTCTAAGATCGTGCAAACTCACCCATTAATGGCCTGTTGTAATGATTGATTATTATTTCTTAATTATGAGTAAACTGGTTGATATACACCCTGCAGTTGTTGCCACCAACAATAAATGGTCAGTTACTGAAGTCGCTTGAATACTGGGCAAGTCTATTAGGTTCTTGTTGTGAACATTGTTGGTTCACAACGGGATAACCAGGATGTCCAGATGGCATGGCTTGAAAGGGATTAGGGTATTAGAAGGGGGAGATAGATATAGGTTGAGACGAGAGAATATTTGGGAGAGAATAGATTAATTCTTCTTGCTTGCCTCATGAGGTACAAATACATATCCCTTTATAGGGAGGACAACTTATCCCTCAAGACACAAAGTCTAATTCATAATTAACAAACCGATTCAATCTCTAGTTCTAGGAAACTGACTCCAACTTGTTGACCGACTCGGCGACTCCTATTGGACGCCTTGCTCTTCGTGATTATTGCTGCCGTTGGATTCCTTGAGCCTATGGGCAGCTGGCCGTAACTGCCTGCTGCACGCTCACAGCTTTTGTTGCTGCAAGGTTCAAGGACCACAACATTTATCTACACTAACAAGATTAGTTCTCTAATCTGGATTTTCATGACAAGGTTTTGAACAATCCAAAGTCTTAAAACAATCCAATTCAATCTTGCTAAACAATTAGTAGATTGCCCAAGGTACTACAAAGGAACATGTGGAGAATACAAAATGTGTAGATGATGAAAAAAGGGAGATAAAGAGCAATGCTGCTTCTGTTTTGAAGAAGAAAATAAGTGTTAAGTGGGTATGGCCCATTATTGAAAGCTGATGGTAGTAAGATCATATCCAGGATATATTTCTTTTTGTTAAAACTTATAAACCTTCCCTGTTAGTGATTGTATGAAGTAAGGTTACATTTAGTATCCATATCATATCTAGATTTAGTAGTCAGCAACTCAGCATCAATGTTTCTTGTATAAGATTTGATCTCTTTAGACTAATACATTATCATCAAGGTTTGTAACCACCAAAGAAGATTCATTTCATGACAAAACAATACATGCCTCGTTAAAGTGATTTATGGTTCATTATTCGTAATTTAAAATGAAAAGGTAATCGTATTTTCTGGTAATCCCATCTTGATATTGCATAGGTTAATTCTTTATATACATGATTATCTGTTTTCATGTCACTCATATTGATTGACTTTTACGCTATATGATTTTTTATGTACTAATATGTCATGTGGACTCACCATCTTGCAGAACAGTTATTCCTTGGGACTGCAGTTATGTATTTTGCATTGTTTCTTTCAGGCTAGGCCCATGAATAATTTCCTTGAGTAGTTGAGTCTAGGACATCCAGTTTGACTGTTTAATACTTGTTACATTCTTGAATCTCCTCAGAATTATCTGTGCTGTTGTCTTGGTGAATGCAATTAGGGACATAATGGTGAAAAGCTAACTTAATACAATGATATTTTGTTACAGGAGAGGCTAGGAGGATCAAGCGATGTAATGGGAGGGTCTTTGCTCATCAGGACGAACCAGATGTTGCTCGTCTTTGGCTTCCTAATTGCAACTCCCCTGGCCTAGCAATGGCTCGAGCTTTTGGTGATTTTTGCCTAAAGGATTTTGGGCTGATATCTGTACCTGAGGTCACCTATAGGAGAATCACTGAGAAGGATGAGTTCATTGTCCTTGCCACAGATGGGGTAAGAAAAAAATAGATAGCAGTTGCTTTCTACATGGCTTTTCAAAGGATAAAATAAATAGTTTCTTCTAGTTTAATATACGCACCACCTGATTTACAAGTGATGACCTATTTGATCTTAACATACTCTGATACCCAACTGCACTCTGGGCACAGGCGTGGGATGTTCTGTCCAACCAGGAAGTGGTTGATGTTGTTGCTTCCTGCTCTGGTCATTCCTCTGCAGCCCGTTCTGTTGTTGATTTAGCAAATCAGACTTGGAAGTTCAAATACCCAACCTCCAAGACTGATGACTGTGCAGTGGTCTGCCTTTTCCTGAACAAGGATGCCGATTCTGGTGGGTTATCGGGGCTTTCTGTTACTAGCAAGGGAATTGGATCTAGTCCAAGGACGCCAGCCCGATCAAAGAACCCCCAGCACAATAGTAAAAGGGTTATTCCAGAAGATGCAGATGATGGAAGTGACTCAAATATAAGTGGAGATGAGAGATCCTTGGAGGGCTTCACCCGGTTGAACACACTTTTGGCACTACCAAAGTTTGGTGACACAAGTCCGACCAAATGAAGCTTACTGAAATTGCAGTGCGATTCTGCAACCAGCAGACGCATTCACTGATGTTCCGGAGAGGAGAGCATTATCGGCTATATTAGCACGCCCGGTTAGCTCCCGTCGCGATGATCGGTTTCCCTATCTAAGAATGAGTAGGATTGCTGTTTTTTATAAATCCTAACTCGCATTTGGTTACAAGTTAGTGATTATGCAGCGTACTTTTGGGGTCAACTTTCAATTTAACGAGAGTTAGCTTTGCCTTTTTGTATGACTGCTTATCAAATTCAGTTTATCTATCAAATAACGTATGTACTCTGCAGTTTTGTATATGGACAAAACCTGCTCATTCTAATAATGTCTTTATTATCACTTAATCTTGGAACTTTATACTGAAAACAGTTCTTGCTCTGCTTCCATCTTTTACATACAACTTGGGTAAGATATGTCTACGGGACAAAAATAGTGCAAACTCGTGTTTAGGTGGAAGCACGTAAACTTTTCATGTGAATCCTTGGATAATGGAACGATCGGATTCGGGGGTATTTGAGTGTCACGTGATGGGAAACTTTCTGAAGAACTCCTCACGTGTAGAAGTTTTTTATTTTTTTGAAAGCATCTCAAGGCCACCAAAATCTAATTCATCCATCTTTCTTCCGACACACCAATTACCGCGTAAGAGTTTGCATTACTGAAGTTAGACATTAGTACGCCCCATGTATATATATTTCTTCTATGGAAGTGCTAAAAATGTGCCGCATGAAAATTTTGGTGAAATCGATTAAATTCTTGATCTTGCGATGTGCTTTCATCTATGGAAGTGCTAAAAATCTGACGCATGATTTTTTTTGTTGCAAAATCGATTAAATTCTTGACCTTGCAATGTGCTTGGAGATTTGTGCTCCAATCGGCTGGTTCATCTTCTCTGACGGTTAGGATAGGACTCGCCAGATTAGGTTTTAGATTCACCGTAGGCCATCTATAGAGGAAGGGAGGGGCGGCGAAGGCACAACGGCAAGGCACTAGCGTCTCTAGCAATGGGCTTGGGGAGGATGGTGGGCGGCGGTAGCCGTGGAGAAAAAGGATGGGGTAGGGGAGATGGAGAATGAACGTCAATTTTATTTTTAACATATATAGCTAAACATTCGTGAAAACAATTAGGTCAAATCAAACACAAATGTACACTTTTAAGTAGTGTAAGTCATTTGTTATGCAACATTAGTGCAAACAAAATATATCAAGCATCTAGGATGTTATGGCATCTTCGTAGACAATATTCTTAGTAAATGTGCTCGCGAAATTGAAGCTCACATTTATTCTCGACGCAGCAAGTATTCTAAGATTGCTTCTATCAGTAGCTCGCGTAAGGGCAACATATAGTTGTCCGTTGAAGAGAACAAGATTAGGGAGATACACACTTACATTCGGCATTGTTTGCTCTTGTGTTTTATTGATGGTTGTTACAAAACTCAGTCTAACAGAAGAAGCTGCTTTCTCTTAAATCTAAATGGGAAATTTTGTCATACACAAAAGGTATGTAAGGCAGGAAACACCTCTTTCCTAGCACGTTGACCGAGAACAATTTTGACTGTTTTTTTGCACATGCATCGAGAGGAGTGACGAGGTACAAACTCTCCTTTTATGTTAGCAGCGAAAATATCAGCGGGCAGACGTCAACGGCCCGGACAAATATCCAGCCCACCTCGCCCGGCCGCGGAGCCCAAAAGCCCGGCCCGAACCCACCACCCGTCCGCCCCAAGTCCGCACGGAACCACTCCTTTTATTCCCTCTTTCCCCCACTCCCCACTCGTGCCACCCCAAAGCTAGGTTTTAACCCTCTCTCCTCGCCGCGGCGGCTGCACGCACCGACCTCCCCCCGAAGCCCGGATCCCCTCGACCCCCCTCTCCGCGACAGATCGTTGTTTATGAGGTACGGACTGACGCGATCGTCTTCCTTAGATCTCTGCTTTTCCTTGGTGGGATGCTTAGCGGATCTGCTGGGCTCGGAGGTAGGGTTGGTTGGATCGGCGGGAGGGGCTCTTGTTGTGTTGTCAGCCCTTTGGGTTTCGTGGTGGTGCTTCTTCATTTTGGTGCTCTGGGATGTGGCAAGCGATTCTGGGATTGGCGGGGCGCGTTTTGATGGTCAACGTGAGGGCTTTTCGAGTGGATTCGACGCTAGGTTTGATCGGATCCAGTTGTTTTTAGCCGGTTAGGTTCCTCCTGACGTTTCTGAGTTTAATCCCTGCCAGCTAGGTCCAAGGATTTGGTTTGTGTAGATAGATTCGTCTTATTTTTCTGTTGTTGAAATGGGTATATAGGTTTTTTTTAGGATGTCTTGATTACCGTGGTTTGGGAAATTTGATGGTTTGATTGAAGTTTTGAGGCGCTGGATGGAGTTGTTGTTCTCCTGCCAGTTTCTTCGGTTCCTTTGATCAGTTGATCCCTTCTGATCATTGGTTTTTGGTGCATAGTGATGGGTTCGCCGATTTTCTGAGGTGCGCGTGAAGATTTTTGACTTTTGAGTTCTCTGGATGGCCTAGTCTGTTTCCTTTTCCATGGTTTAGTGAATCTAATGGTCGCTTGCTACGTTTTCTGGCGTTTGATCAGAAGGCCTGGAGAAAACCTAAGCGAGGGGGTTAGAATTTGTTCGATTTTGGTTTGTAGATTTATTTATTTTTTGACAATTGTTATTTGTTTCCCAGTTTCCCTTTTATTTTGACAAAATCTTGATTGGTTTCCTTATTCGTTTGACAACTGTCGATTTTTTTTATTCTAGACGCTTAGGAATAACCTCAATTTCTTCTTTACGAGCATAGGAAGCCTGCGATTTTGTTTGACCTATATAGGTAATAATATAGATCTTTTTGGTAACTTGTATGTTAGATCTTACCATCTGAGGAATGATTGACAAAGTAGGAAGTAACCAACCATCCGATGTTTTGCTTTCTGTAGGACGTTTTGCATCTTCGCTCTTTCTATTCTAAGTGCTCAATGAAGTGTGAATTGACTAGCAGTACATGTTTAGGGCTGTATATCTTATTTGTGGAGAAGAAAGGTCTAGCTGTCACTATTTTGTTTCCATATGAAAGCTGGAGATGACATTTTTCGTTCTCCATGGTATGGCTAATTTCTGTTCTCTTTTTTCTTTGCAGCTCGAAGGAGAAGCCCACTCTTGGGTAACACTCCTGCGGTTACTCATACTTTTGTGTTTTACTTTTTCTTGTATTACTTGATGATATTGTTATGGATATCACCCCTCTGCTTATACATCATGGTCTACATGTCATAGATTTCTCAATATCATGTTCTTTAGGCTAAAAGAGTAGCATTAATTTCTTTTGTTCATTGTGTTTAAATTTGTATATCCTTGTTGATATATGATAATATTCCAATAGAAGCAGTTGCAGCAAATTGGGCCAGAATGTTGTTGCATGTTCAAATTTCATTAGTTTTCTTCATTTTGAGCCATTCCTAATCAACGTTTGGTGATGCACCTAATTAAGTTTTTGTTGACATTGATTATCCCTTGGCTGTGTTGATCTTTTACACTTGTATTAATGTAAATTTTCACAATTTTTTATATGAAGCCCATCATGAATTATACTTGCTTTAAATGGTTTTCTTATTATAAGTTGTGATTTATCTCCCTTGTATTGATGCCAAAAGTGTCAATGCATAGTGTTGTGATAGATTGCAAATCTTCTTTGGAAAGCTCATGTAATAAGATTATCCTTGTCAAAATAATTTTCTGTTATGCAAATATTACAGAGGCCAGCGGATTAAGACCCGCAAACGGAATATCGCAGCCCCTTTGGACCCTGCATCATTCTCTGATGCAATTGTTCAGATTTATCTGGATAATGCTGGAGACCTGGTTAGTCCTTGTTGAACATACTGTTAACATCTCATCTGTACTTTATACCCATGAGAGATCTGCAGTTAGGCTTTGTAAAACATTCTTGACGTCTCAACTGTATTTTCTACTCATGAGAGAGATGCAGTCTTGCTTTCTAAAACATTCTTGACATCTCAACTTTACATTATTTATAAGATGTAAGAGGTTGGTGAACAAGCATCTAACCTGTATGTCATATGAAATTCAGGGTTTGATCAAATACCTTATCGACACCTCTGCCTCATACACAACTTCGTTCATATATCATGGTTATCTCTTAGTGTGGTAAATGCAAATGTTTCATGTATATATCCAAGTTTCATGAGAAATAATGAAGGAATTGCATAATAGCTAATAAAAATGTGGTGCTTATTGTTATGCCCAAGATAAGATGGACTTGTATAATGTTCATATCAAACTAGACTGGTATAATGTTCATATCAAACTAACTTCTAAATTTGTAACTAAAACTGACCAGAGACCTTTGGATATATTGCTTTAACTGACCAGAGACCTTTGGATCTATTGCTTTTGTATATAAAAATTCTTAAGAATGGTGCCTTGCTTTCAGGAACTTGTTGCCAAAAGTATCGAGTCCTCAGATCTCAACTTCTCACGTTACGGTGACACCTTTTTCGAGGTATGGTCCATGAAACTGTCTGTATTCGTAATTTTCATATATGTAATATTCCATATGGTTATGCCCTTTCTCCAGATATCTATATCTGCGAATGACTGAATGGCTTGGTTGTACTGCATTGATTATTCTGGTTTTCTTCAATCTTATATATTGTAAGCTGTTTTGAGTATTGTTTTGCATTAGTGCCTTTCTGATGAAGGTATTTTACACGATTTCTATTTGGCTTTTGTAAGTTTTTAACTGTACTTCAAAATTATGACTTCAATGCATTCATTCCCTAAATATGCATTGGTAAATGATGATGCTATATTGCCATGATGCCATACTGCCTTGGGTCAAGCTGATTTTATGCACATTGAACTTTCAAAGTGAATTGTTTGAATTGTGTGTAGTTATATCTGAACTGTTTGTGTTAAAAATTCTTTTTGCACAATGATTTCGAACATAATTTAAAAGTCCAACAGTATTACTTGTTAAGAGTTGAAGGTGTTCAAAATGAGTATTCTGTCATCCTCTGAATGATAGATGTTCCGGGCAAGCTGTGCTAAGTCCTAGTTTGGTGGTGCTTATTCTGGTTATGCCATTATTCTTGTTTGGCATTTGAGATTGGTATGTTCAATATTGAATCATGTTTCAAATTTAACTCTTGCATAATGGCATTACAAGAATTAGTTGGGCCTCATTTTCCTATTTTTGGTTTTGATGAAACGCCAAATAGTAAATATTTGAGAAAATGTAGGTTGTTTTCGTTGGAGGGCGCACCCAGCCTGGCACAGTAAAGCCTGAAGAAGAAGGAGAACGTCATCCCTATTCTGTCCTTGATTGTGCAGCAGAGCATGAAGCAATTTTGCCGTATGTCCTCTATATTCAGAAAACTTTACGCAGGAGGCCTTTCTTGATAAAGAGTCTTGAAAATGTTATGCGCAAGTTCCTCCAATCCTTGGAGTTCTTTGATGAAAATGAGAGGAAGAAGCTTGCCATTTTCACAGCACTTGCATTTTCTCAGAAGTTATCAGGGCTTCCACCTGAGACAGTCTTCCAGCCATTGCTCAAGGACAATCTTGTTGCCAAAGGGATAGTGCTTTCATTCATTACTGAGTTTTTCAAGGAATATCTGAAGGAAAACAGTTTGGATGATCTAATTGCACTTTTGAAGAAAGGCAAAATGGAGGACAATTTGCTGGAATTTTTCCCATCAGCAAAGAGAACATCTGAGGCTTTATCTGAGCATTTTACGTAAGTAGCTATCACGAGTTAGATGTTTGTCTTTGGCATAGAACTTCGTAATAATCTTTGGTTTCGATTTTATTGTGTTTTTTCATTTGTATATGAGTGATGCTAAAACTTAGTTCTGTTGTCTATTTTGTTACGTGCTGATGCGTTTATTTGTGCTTGCATCAGCAAAGAAGGTTTGACTAGCCTTGTTGAGTACAATGAAAAGAAAATGTTTGAGGTTAAACTGAAGGAGATAAAGTCAACACTGACTACCATGATCAACGAAGAGGCCGAAATATCTGAGGTCACTGAGGCTGTCAAGCAACAGGTGAAAGATGCTAAATTTCCTGATATAGAAGTTGTTCGCATGTTGTGGGATGTGCTGATGGAGGCTGTTCAGTGGTCTGGAAAGAACCAGCAGCAAAATTCTAATTCAGCACTTCGGCAGGTAATTTCTTTGTGTATATTAGACTTTAATTTTCTTACTATTTCTTGGAAGTTTTTAATATGCATCTTAGATTATGTACTGACTTTTATCTATTTTGTAGTCGTCTAGTTTTGGCAAATTGGTTATTTTATTTTGCAACCCATCTTAGTGGGGCTAGTGAAACAGATTACATGGTTGTTTTAGTGTGTATCATATATTTCATTCTTCAATCGTTGTCATATCTGTGTGATGTGTTAATTCTTGGCATCTTTCGCTGGCTATTTTGGTTTTATTTTTTTCTTTGGGAAAATGATTAGTACCTTTCCAAAAATTTTATGTGTACCACAGTTCCACACATCTATCCCTCAACTGACTAGAATTGTCATCGATACCCTTCCTAAGTAGCACCATATTTCCAACAACTAATTAACCTTTATAACTGATATTTTTATCTCAGACCTTTGTAGAAATGCTCTCTACCTCCTTTCATGACATCCAAATCATTGTGTCCAGTCCTTTAGTCTTGCAGAGCGTGTTAAAGATTAAGAAAAAAACTTCAAGGACCATTTGCCTCTCACATAATGATCTGCATTTAACTTGTTATATCTAAGTAAAATTTACGGCAAGTTCGATTAAAAAAGTATTGATTCAATTTACAGATTACCTATAAGTTGATAATAGAAAACATATCAATGTAACATTTTTCAAAAGGCATGCTAGGCACTTTTGGATTTCAATTGAGTTATGATAACAATACCCCCACGAGGTTCCAAGGGGAAACCGAACATTTCTTACATTTGTGAAAGTTACAGCCAGTGTTATGGAAAAGCAGGTTTGGGGTAATGATTACAAACCATTGATAGTCTGGTGGGGCATTAGGTGATGTTTCTAGTTTTAGTAGTGGCAAGCCTGATATATCAGGTTTCTCCAAGGTACTGGTGATATTTCTCGTATCTTATTTCAGTTTTGTGCAAGATGGTCTTTAATTGGCTTGATCGTATTGAAGGTGATGCGGTCATGATATTATTTTTATACATGTTGATATATGAACCTCCCTATTTGCCGAGTTAGATGGTTAAGTGTAATATACGAAATTTTTTGAGAAAACTTGTTAGTTATGTTCTTATGGATCAGAGATAATGATTTCCCCTTGACACTGTTAAAATGAGCCCAGTTGGAAAGATAATTTATGCTGATTCCTGAGTGTGGTTGGTATACCTTTTGTCAAGAGGACTACTCTTAATACTGAATGGTCACATTATATTCCTCTAAACTTCATACCTACGTGGTACTTGGTTGGCAATGTAATTAGTCAACAGAACTTTCAGTTCCTCCAAAGTTTTGACAGTGTATTAAAAGATATTCAAAGTAAATTCGTTTTGTTTTTCTAATTGCATTTACAGGTGAAAGCGTGGGCTGGTCTTTTGAATGCATTTTGCACAAGTGGCAAGCTAGAACTGGAACTTATATACAAAGTTCAGACACAGAGTTATGAGGATGCTAAGCTGATGAAGCTGTTCCCTGAAATTGTAAGAACACTGTATGATCAAGATGTCCTAGCTGAAGATACCATCCTTCTTTGGTTCCGCAAGGGTTCAAACCCAAAGGGGAGGTCACTACCTACACACTAACGCTCATTTTGGTTAATCTCCTTAGGTGTTATCATTTTTGAAGCTCCTAATAACACACTAATGAAATGACAGGCAATCTTTCGTGAAAGCCTTGGAGCCTTTTGTCAAATGGCTTGAAGAGGCTGAGGAGGAAGAATAAATTGTGCAACTGGAGATTGTGCGAATGTTGCTTTGAGTATTTACTTATATCCCAAGTTTGTGGAGGAAGTGATGTATCTTTTGCTGCTTGTTACTGGGCAGACGATTTTATGATCACGTCTTGAGCTGTTGGCTGTGTTCTGCTGAATGTTATAATGCGATGCAAGATAAAGTCGTCATGAACTTGATTGTAGCTGGATTTGGTAAAATGCTGGTTATCATTACTGCAATGAATGTTCCAGTTGTTATTTCATGTTTTGTGTTGTACTGTATGTGTACATTTGTAACATCCCGGTTCAACTAGAGTTCACTCTAAATTTAAACCATTGTTACTTATCGTAGCCATGGGGCATTGACATGTGGGTCCTCACCCTGTATGTTAGTATCCTTTAAACAACTAAGCTGTCAATTAAAATGTTACCATAAAAAAATATCTCAACCTATTATTGACCATAGGCTCTTGTGCCAACCATTTTTAACAGCTTCCATGAACCATCAAACTTATCACTACATTCTAAATAGATGAGTTAATTAATAAAGGTGTAAATAAGATAACTAAAGGTGATAAATTACTAGTTGTATGCATGTAGTGTGAATATACTATTTCCACCGTATGTATGTTGTCAACGATCGCATAAAAACAATAAAGCAAAGAAGGGCGAGTCTAAAATTCAACATGTCATAAAATAATAAACACACCCATATCCAGCATTATTCACATATCATTGATATTAATCACTTGTCATCCGCATTAACCACATATATCTCATTCTTTTTTTCATGTAATGCAAATGCTTATGCACATGTCTCATTATCACATAGAGTGCCTATCGAAGTAGGTAATTCTTCTCACTGGTATAGGATATCTACACAAAAATAGACCATAAATAGGATATCTACACAAAAATAGACCATAAATGTCTACACGTGCCATCTCTTTCCATGATATGAATGCCCCTAATGCAATGATTCCTTCAAATATTTAGCATGCATTTATTTAACAATGTCATTATCGTATATTTATCATAATAACAGGAGTAACTGTATCAAAATAGCACGGTAAACATTACATAAACATCATGTAACAATAGAAATCAACCCCAATAACTGTTCTATTGTACACTTGACCATGTAAAGAAACTTAATGACCGGCAATCAACCGCCGAAACTAAGTATTAGAACCTAACCACAACCATGATACAACAACTCTACTATCCATCCAAAGCACGCAAGCAAGATCACATGCTCCTACTGTCGGGATCGGATTTTCAAAATCCGAACCCTCTGTGTGCAACCGTGCTAGTTCAGGAAAAACTAGCACATACAGTGGAAACAATGATGACAACATATCCATATCACGAGTCAAATAATATTAACTAAGCAAAAAGGCCAATTATTACAAATAAACAACATCCATGGCTTGAGCTCAATAAGAAGCCATCCATTTGCCCAACATGCAATCGACTCGGTTCACATCCTAGTAACCCGGATCATCTTCATCATAACCACAAGCATATAACTCGTAGTCACCTTCAGCTTCTGCACACTCCTCTATGGGAAGTTAGGATGTTGCAAGGGTGAGCACAAAATGTACTCCGCAAGTCTTGGAAACATAATGCCTGATAACTATATGCAAGGCTAAACAATTGAATGCATAATATGACTCTTTTAGCATAAATCAATGTTTAACTTTAAATACCAATAGTAATTTCACAAAGCATCATTCGATCAAAATGTAATTGAATATTAATTGAATTTGAAGCAACAACTAGACATGTTTCAATCACCTGATTGGCTCTATCCGCCAAACCACAACTCGAAAGTTCCACCCACTCATGGATTTTCAACCCATCATTTTTATTTAAAACAAAATTATAAAATCTACAATGTGCAAGCGTACCTTGCCTGCTCTTGACCGTGGGCACGTCTACTTAAGTAGCTTTAACTCTGCAGAGTGTGTACAACTTTACTTACAAGACATGATCGATTATTGTTGCTATGCAATTAACGCACTTCCTTTGGTGTGTCGGTAGAGAGATCATGACAAGGCCTTTACAATGCACAATCCCGCTATTAACCTCGCCCGTTAAGGTTTCACCGCTGAAGGGTTACATCCACCCAGTCAGAAGCCCCCTCTTGCGCCATATAGGAAAAACTGTCTCCATCTAACACCCACATTTCATCGACCCGCGAAGCCAATAATGAGATGTACAAATTAATTAGCCAGGTTGTACCCATATAGACTTGTGGTTGTACGTTAGTGCTTGGTCCATGATAACACATGCTTCGGTCCTTAATTGACTAGGGCGGAACATTCACTTTCAAGGTCTCATGCATCCAGCACTCACCAAACATCCATCTGCCCGGTCTAAACCATTTTCACTTTATTTCATTTAAAGAACAGCAGCAATACCAATTGCCGCGACTTCACATTTAAGATTAAACAATGTTTGAAAAGATTCCTATGGTGGTTTAATATCAAAACGTTTAAGTTGGACTAAGCAATTCTACCGTCCCAGACTACTCTACTGGTTATCACCAGATAAATTTAGCTAATATCATCTAGGGTGACAAAGGTTCGCCATGATTAATGTCAATGAGGGTATAACAAATATGGAATTTAACTAAACCTTAAACCACACTTAAAGTACATTGCGTAAAAGTAAGCATGCATAATTTAAAACAACATAAGCTTTTCATAAAATTTGGGATCAATATGTTCAAGGAAGACTTGCCTTTGTTGCCTCCTGCGGAATCTACCTCTGACTACTGATTCGCTTGAACTTCAACTGTGTCGTCTACACTCAAAACGAGAACAAATAAATAAAACAAATTCAAAAAAAATTCAAAAATTGAAAACAATGGTACTAGAAGATAGATCTTGAATTTAGATGAACTTAGAAACTTGAATCACTGGAATCGAAGCTTGAATGAAGGAGAACGGGCTCTTGAAAGATTTAAATAACAAAAAAGGAGAAACGACACTATAGCTGAGTTACTGTAGCATTGGGCTACTGTTCATGCACGACACAACAGAGAGCAAGGCTCCCTGTGATTAGCCCTGGTGCACTGGAAAAAATATTGGCCGGTCGGGCCAAGGGAAGAGGGGGCGGTCGGGCCGGAAAAAAGGCGACGACACGGGGCCCACCTATTTGCGAAATCCGACGAACTAGTTTGTGGGAGTTGGCAAAATGGGTTGCTCTCTCAATTAGGCACCTGATGATCCCTCTTATAGGGCGGGAGGAGGCCCGAAAGGGACGCATTTGAAGCGATAATGGCGGTGTCTGGAACGAAGAACATTGAATTTTTTAGAACAAACCGTGGGGATTAATTTGGGGAAACGGCTATAAGAACATGGGGAATAAATAGAGGATTTGATTGCACAATTGAGAAGAAACGATAGGAAATCGTGGAGAAAATGAAGCTTTATTGCAAGCCTTAATGGAGGAGAGAGAGAGAGGTTTGAATTGGACATGGCTCAAGCTAGAAGAAACATATCACACGTGGGGTCCTCATTTTCGGATTTATTTAAGTTAAGAGAAAAACGCGTTTGGTAAAAATAGTAACAAGGCTCTAAAAATCTTGAAAAATTCTCAAAAATACTTTGGAATATTTGGAACCAAATAATATTATTTTCTGAATTTTTAAGCTTTTACATTTTCTGCAAAAATTATTTTGTAAAACCGAGAATTGCCAAAAGAGTTTTATTAAAATCCGTAAAATTCCTAATAAATTCCAAACTGAATAAAACAAATTAAAATTAAATTTTTATGATGTTACACCTACGCTCAAACACGTCTCTCTCCCTTCTCTCAATTTACTGGTATCGCTGTCTCATCATTCAAATAATCATAAAACACAACCCAAATACTCAAACATATGAAATAATATACTTCCTAGAAACTGAACGAAATTTCCCGCCTTTCCCTTTTCCTAGTTATCACAATTTTAAGACTAATACATCTGAACCCTCGTTTTCAGCCTCAAAGGACTATCGCAGTTCAGGACATCAAACTTCATAATTTTATAATTATTTTTGTACGTTACAAAATAAAGCAAATGATACCACTTTTGAAAACTACAAAAATTATCTAATTTTTTCTAGCTATCACCACCATTTAATTCGGTCATCTCATTTAAATATGTAAATTTTCACGGCAACGTCCAATCACGACGGCTTGGAGACAGCAACCTTACAGATTTCATATCTGTTTTAGTACTTATCATAAAACAGTAAGTGAAGACAGTTTGAGCGTCTACACTTTCTTGCTCAGACTTGCTTAGTACATCTGGAATTTTAGTTTGGTTCGATACTTTTTTTAATCTAATATTTTAGTGCGACGCTGCCCTAGCGCGACAAGTCACGGCCGGGACAACAAGCTTCCAAAAATCATAACTTTTAACCTATCCATCCAAATTCACTAATTCTGTAGGCACTACTATAGAAAGGCGTTTATTAGATGCTTCATCATAGATGGTTTTTTATACTTCATCATAGATGGTTTTAAAAAATCATCTGTGTTAAAATTAATCACATACGGTTTTACTAACACGACCGACAAAGTTACAAGATATGCTAAGAACCGTCTGTCTGTGATGATGTTTTGTCACAGATGGTTTATCCTACGAACTGTCTGTTATATGACTGCATATCACAGAGGGTTTTCAGTAAAAATCGTCTTTGATACTGCATAGACGGTTTGTGGTACAAATCGTCTGTGGTACTTCACATCACAAACGGTTTATTGTACAAACTGTCTATGCTAATAGGATATCACAAACGGTTTGTATCAAGAATCGTTTGTGATATAACACTTATTATATATATCGTTCTAGGGTTTTTGCCCGCCATACTCCTAACTGAAACGAAATCTTTCACCGCCCTCGACGCCGTGGCCGCCGCGCGTCCTCAACACAGCCTCCTTCGAGCCCGCGCGCCTCCTCCTAAGGCCATCACCACCTCCTCCTCGAGCCCGTCGCCGCCTTCTCCCCCGAGCCTTTCGCCACCTCCTCCCCCGAGCTCTAAGATAAACTTCATAAGTCATAAACTATATCGATGTGGATAGCAAATTGGATTGGATTGGAAGTCATAAGCTATTTCACTGCTTGTCAAATTGGGTTGGAAGTTACAGTTTTTATTGGATTCAAATTTGGATGTGGATAGCATGTCTTTATTTGGGTGTGGTATATATCAATGTGAACAACATACAATTGTACGTTGGTAGTTGCAATTCACATTCCAACAGTTTGCTTTCAAAATGAACAAAAAATACTCGACTCAAATAACACTTCATTGCTAGGCATTGAAATTAGATGAGTTCATTGGAAAATAAAAGTAGTAGGCCAAAATATGCATTAGATTTTGCCAAACCACTATTAGATGGCTTCATATCAAGCTTCTGACTATTTCATTATTTGAAATTCAAATATGTCAATTGTTTCTTATATTAATTATTAAGGAATAAACAACATAGTCTTATTTTACTTTTTGGCTTCGTCTAGTGTAAGTTTAATGTAAGGACTAACAATAAGGACTACTAATGTAAGTTCTTCCATTTTGTACATATGAGGGGAACACCATAAGTTCTTCCATAATTGTATGAACTTCCATAATTGTTAATTATTTTGACATATTTTACAATGAAAGTTTATAGAACCTTTGGAACTGTTTGTGATGTTTAGATAAACTCATATGTAATTTTGTTGTGCCATTTCTTATCCTGAATTTTGTCATTCAACCAAGGTGTTGTAACTATGCAAAAGGGGTCTATTTTGTTCGGTAGAGTTTTATAAGTGTGCATTGGAACGGAGGGTTGAGGTGTTTATCTTTGTGGATGAAATTATAAACGATCACACTAAATTTGTTGAGATATATAAGATACTTCTTTTTCACACTTTCTTTTGTTTGCTTAGTGATAAGTTTTGTCCTAGTGACAGCAAATTGCATAGATAAAATAGAGACTACAAACAAGATATACGACATGGAAAAGCTGTTGGATGCTAAATAAAAACTTGAGGTAGAGATAGAACAATTGAAAGGAAAGTATGATGTAATGGAGCAGAACAGAAGTGAAGAAATTTCTGAGTTGATAAAAAAGATTTATGAGATGAAACAAAAACTGAAAGACGTAGATGACAAATCGTAAGATATTGAATCTCTTAACAATGTACTTATCATTAAGGAGCACAGGTCGAATGCAAAGCTATAAGAAGTCAAAGCTGAGCTTATAGAGGTAATAAACCAAAAACATGTTAACTCTGGCTTATGAAAATTAGTCGAATGCAGAGCTGGAAGAAGCCAAAGCCGAGCTTATGGCCATGTCTGGAACGGCTTCCGCTTCGGCTTTTATCCTGTGGAAGCCAGAAGCTGTTCCAAACGGCAGGCTTTTCTATAGCCGAAAGCCGAAAGCCAACAATCCATTTGTACATGAAGAAGCCAAAAGCCTAGTCAGGGCAGCATCCTATAGCTTCAGTGGGTTGGAGTTCCAAGTTTACTCCTCAAGTCGATCAAAATTTACCCACCTTATACCATGTATAAAAGGGTAAAACTTATCCCCATTTCCCCTCCCCACCCACTTGTTCATCTTCCTCATGCGATTGCTACAGGGCCGCGATAGGGTTGCCTCTGCCGTGCCTCCCCGACGGCTGTCTGCCCTGCCTCTGCGCCACCTCGATGGATGTCTGCTCCGCCCTAGGTCCGGCCTGACCAGCTGTCGTGCCGCCTGAAGGTTGGCTGCCCTGCCTTCGCGTTGGCTCGACGGCCATCTGCCCCGCCTTCTGTTCGGCCCGACCAGCTGCTGCCTCACCCGATGGCTGTCTGCCCTACCTCCGGTCTGGCCCAACCAGCTGCTGCCCCGCCCGACGGCCGTCTGCACTGCCTCCCAGTCTAGCCCTGCTCCAAGCTCTGCCTTCGGTCCATCCTAGCCTCCTGGTCTGAGCCCTACCTCCCGGTCGAACCCTGCTCCAAGCACTGTCTCCCTCCCCTCGTCTCCGGCGCAAGGTTGTCCTCTGCCCCTTCTCACCCTAGGCTCATCCCAAATTGATTAGAAGGATGGTTTCGATTGAGTTCTTCCATGTGGATACTTCTGAATTGTTTCAATTTAGACTGGATACTTCCGTGTGGATATTTCTAAATTGTTTAAGTGGAAAAGCATGCATATGTATGCAGCACATGAACAATACTATGAAAGAATTAGGCAATAGAGAATTTAGTTATTTTAGTATTTGAACCGCTCATACAGGACAAGAACAAACACTAGCTTTATGTACAGACAGCTAGCTAGGATCCCTTTGCTTAACAAAAAGGGGAGTCCGGCTTTATTGTTTCTCAAGCACCATTGATCAAAGACAGGACAGTTGGTTGAAGATGTGAGGTAATCGTTGTGAAAGAAAGCAATTAGGATCGATATCTTTATGAACATGTGCTAGTTACCATGATGAAATCCTTGAAGATGTCTAGCCAAATCATTTTCTCAAGCACCATACGGAAGAACTCAATCCATAGCATTGTTCATGTGTTGCATACATATGGATGCTTTTCCACAGCTGAATTGTTACAATTTAGCCCTGCTCGGAGCGGATATATGTAATATTTTGTATATAGTACAATTTAGCCAAATCTATATTTTTGGATCATTTCGTATGAACGGATATATGTAATATTTTGTATCTAGTACTTGCTGACTAGATTGCAGAACATAAATCTTTGCTTCCACTTTGAGGTGGAGCAGCAAGTGAATGGAGAGTTCCTTAATTTCTTTGGGTTCAATGGAACTGCGGGAGTGTGGAGAATTAGGGTGCTTGAGGGTTCTAGAGGATGGATGGAGAGGAGAATAGTGGAGGATATGGACATTGCTGTCCGAGCACATCTGAAGGGATGGAAATTTCTCTTCCTGAATGATGTTGAGGCACTGGCACAAATTTCATTGTGGTTTATGCTGAATCAGCCTTGTGTAAAGACTAAGGAGTTATAATTTAATTTGTGTAACTTTTCTTTCAATGTCAATGTGAGTTGCCAGAATCATATGAAGCATACAGAAAGCAGCAACACCGGACGCACTCATGTCCCATGCAATTGTTTAGACTCTGCTATGTGGACATTATAAAATCTAAGGTACGGGATTTTTTTTGTAGGCACGTTTTGAAAGCTAAAATGTCTGTAACGTATGCATTATATTCAGTAAAATATAGTTTCTTCGCTAGAGTCACTTTGCAACACGTGTTTGGTTTATTAGCATAATTTACAAGGAAGACTAATTGTCAGGAAACATCAAGTATAATGCTTTATTATACACTTGCTTGGTGAAATTTAGTCAGTTTAGGTTTGTTCTCTTATATTGAAGCACTAGTGACTAAAATTGAACAAGAAGCTGACAGTTCATTCAATATTTTTTTTTTCAGTTCACTTGAATAAAATGATTGAATAACCTACCACAATTTATGACAACACATCTAATATTTTCTTTTCATGCCCTTTTTCTTCATCTTTGAGCGCTATTTGTTTACTAGTTTAGGCATGTTTGGATAATTAGCCTAATACTACCGCTTATTTTTTGATGCAGATTGGATTCTGGAAGAAGTGCAACCTCATATTCCTTTTCTTCCTCCTCCGCAAGCTCATCTTACCCTTCTATTCATTCACCCTATTCTGTGTCATCTTTCCCATGACTATGTTTGTTCCTAAAGCTGAACTTCCTGCATGGGTTCTATGCTACATTCCGGTAACAATTTTTTGCATGGGCTGAACTTGGCAAGCATCAAAGGGCTCTTTGTGAAGGGAAGAGTGATGCATTGTTTGATGCTTACACGAGGAAGCTGTGATCCCTATTGTAGGGGTTGAGATTTATCAGAGATACTAAGTGTGGAGGTGTAGATAGTATAGTATGGATTCAGCCTGTGAGATGCTTTTATTCTTTCAGTCTCAATTCATTTGTAAGAATCTTTGGTGCATAGATGGGTTATTCCTTCTTAACAAAACCTTCAGATGAAGATAATACTTGTTTTTATCATGTACTTTGATTAGCTACCATGATTATCCAAATACATGTTCAAACCAATCACTTGTGCCATATGCTTGTATTTTGTGAATGATACTAGTATGACTTCTGAAAGAACCATTACTTCACAAATGGAGCCTCTTGAAGGGGCCTTGTTCCATGCTGTCTTTGGCTTTGTCATGTGTATTGGCAGGGCTAGGTTGTTTGATTTGTGTCCCTATCATTGAAAAGGACAACTACGCCCGAGCGTTCATTGAATTGGATCATTTCATATGAACGGATATATGTAATATTTTGTATCTAGTACTTGGCAAATACCACTTATATATTATATTTTATTATATTATGCTTGGAAATTAATAATGTACTATGTGTCATGTTTAGATTTACATTTGTATGTCACGTGCAAAAAATATCCACTCCTATGTCTTTCAAACAACATCAAACAAACCGTCATTTGACTCATGGGCATTTCAGACATTTCCCAACTCAGAACAGCCAGACACCTGATCTAAAGGCCAGGTTGCCAAATACCAAACCTCTTCAGCCCAGCCATTTAGCTATGCAGCCGTTCAGCCATGCAACCTAGCCGAAAGCTGCTTCTCAGAAAAGCTATAGTCTTCCAAACAGGGCCTATAAAGGTTCCTAGTATTTAATTCGACATGATTATTGATAACATAACAAGACACCCTTTTCACAATAACATAATCGCTTTTGTAGGGATTAAGAGATATGACTGGAAGTTAATCGGTTATTGGTGTCAAACAAATGGGTCCTATGCCAGAACTGTGAAACTTCAGGGAGAACCGAAAAGCCACTGTTATGGAAGCTATGACACATATGATGGTAGACATGAAAAATGATATGATCACTTCAATATAATTTCAAAATCTAATCTCTTTCACCACCCTTCGCCTCCTTCATGAGCCCTAAGGTCTATTTGTCTTGATCTATCAAATAATGTTGTTTCTCAATGTATGCTTGTTGATCTTTGTGCTATCATATCTTCTCAATGTATTGTCACTTGAAAATACCCTTTGTTTATGGAAATGCATATACCTGAGGTAAACTTCATAAGTCATAAATATTTTATTGGTGTGCTGAATTATCCTTAATATTTGCTCATCTTGATCCACATTTGTTTCTTCCTTTCTTGGAAGAACTTCCATAATTAGTATTTGTTGTTGGAATTTTTTTCTCCATAGATATTTCTGCAATGATATTTACAAGGTGCAACTAGTTATAAATTTTGTAATTACATATCTAAACATCCGAGATGCTTCGAGGCACAGCTTGTCTCATCAGGATCGTCTTAAGTATGAAACTTTGTAGCACTTTCATCTACTTTCTTCTTCTCATGTTGATGGATTCCAAGGCAAAATCTAATTCCATTCACAGTTCATCCTGAAAGTTGTCATGCTCTAATTTATCTTCCACTTCACCCTCAACCCCAAATGATAATACCATAGGCAGTCTATTTTCACTCTGGTTTTGGCAGGAACATGATCATTTTGATGGTTCTCTATTTGATAAACTTCGTATTTGATGAACTCTTTCCTTGGGCTTTGAATATCTCTCTCGGAGAAATCGAGCATCCAAGTCATGGTAAATTTTCGGACATAGCCAATTTGGGCATCTAAGTCATAGCAATTTTTCAGACATCCAAAATTTTAGGCATCCAAATCATAGCAAATTTCTAGACTTAGCCAAAAATTTGGGTGTCCAAATCATGGTAAATTTCAAGGTGGTTGCTCTAATCACAAGGTGAATAATGCCGCGATCGGTGGTGTTGAGTTTGCACAGGATCCAACGTTTGGACCAATGCCCACTGAGGAGTGAGGATAAGATGAGTTGATTGACATCTCCTTCACTTAACCAGATGCTATCTTGAGTTCTTGACACATAACAACTCAGAATTTTACTTGAGGAAGTTGTACCCATATTCCTATCAAGATGAACTTGATAAATTTAATGATGTTATGAAGATGTATCAATGCTATGCTTCCAACGCACCCTCAACTTCAGCAACTGCACCTTCCTCAGCATCAACAGTTGACATGTTTTTGGATAGTTTAGATGATGAACTTGATAGCTTCATATATGATGTACAAGGGGATGATGATTGTATTGACACAAGTGACTTAGAGAAATACTTGGTAGACCCATTGTTAAAGGTTGCTAAAGGTAATCAGCACACATTTGACATATTAGCATGGTGGAAAGTCCACAAAGATGAATATCATATCATGTGGCAGCTAGCTCGTGATGTCTTGGCTATGCAAGTGTCAACAGTAGCTTCTGAATCTGCTTTTAGTGCTGGTGGCCGTGTACTTGATCCATATCGTACTCACCTTGACCCTAGCATGGTAGAAGCACTTGTTCGCACTAAGGATTAGATAGCCGGAGCAAGAAAAGGTTATAGTCTGAACTTATACTTGCTCAAAATTTTATTAGTCATTACCCTTTTACTAATGCACCGATGGATCTTTATATTCCCAGATTGTAAGAGTGTTCCTTCCATGGTTTGTGATCTGGAGGACCCTAAGGCTATTGCTAGTAATCTTTCTCTTCAGGTTAATTTCTCTTCATTTTCTATTCTCATTTGTGCAAAAAATATTAGCTGCAGTTTAACTACATATTGCTCTAAAGAAACTGCAGGATGAAGGCCTAGATGATGATGAAGATGAACCTGAGGTCCAGCTGTAAGTTGGCTGCTGTTTGGTGATATTGAAGGAAGAAACTGAAACTATATGAATCTATGACTATGATGATGTATTTTGTCTTGTACTGGTTTCTTTCTTCTTGTGTATGAATTGTGGACTATGAACTATTGAACTATGATGTATTATTTGATATGAGATACTGAGACTATCTTATGCTGTGTGATGTAAAGACTCGTGTGGAGACTATCTTATGTTATGTATGCCTGTATGGAATGTGTGATATCGTCAACTGTAAATGCTTGTGAGGTATTGCTTTTAAGTGCTATGTGAATCTGTTGCTTAATACTTTAATGTATGCGTGTATGTAAGTTAGTAAGTGCTATGCGAATCTGTTGCTTAATGCTTTAATATATGCCTGTATGTAAGTGCTATGTAATGTTGCTTAATGCTTATACCATTATGCGTTATGAGATATTGATCTTCTAGACTAGTTATGCTATTGTATACATTTACATTGGTAATGTATGTTCATCATAAATTTGTGAATATTTATTTATTACTAATTTCTATGTGGATGTACGATTTGTGTGAATTTTTTGAAGTCAATTGGTGGTATATGTCGTTACGACGTTACCGGTCTCTTTTTCGGATTTCGATCGTTACCGATATATATTTTGTATCGAATTTTCATTTCCGATATTTTTGAATTACCGATGCCGTTTTTGTTTCCTTAATTATCGATTTCGGTACCGTTTCCGAGGAAAAATATGAAAACAAAAATGGTTTCAGTGTTTTCCGACCGTTTTCACCCCTAATCTAGTCGGTTACCAGTGGTTTTGGGTTGAGGAATACCGCTAGACTGAAGTGTTTTATTTTGCTACTTTCCATTGCTTTTTTACGCATGATTATTCCATTCGCCCCAACGGTCCTTTGTTGTAAATACTATGTACCGATTGTATGTAAGGCCACTATATTTTAATATCCATGTTATGTTGTGTATGGATATGATAACAATGTCATGAATGTGTGTGTGAGCCACTGATCATGGGACTAATACAATATACACATGAGACCCTTGGGTATTCCATGCCCGGGTGATCACGAGGCGGTTGGTCGATTTGAGAGGCAGGGCGCTGTTTGGTGACAAAGGGAGGCGATGCTTGGCAATGACGGCCCGTAACCGAGGCAAGCAACATATGTGTGAGGATAGCCGTGGGAGGCCAGATCCGGTGACATCACAACGGGGGACTATTGGATTCGAAAGCGATGGGGAGGATGCGATGACGTAATAGACAAACAATGACACTCGATGGAGATAAGAGTAGAGAGAGAGTGTGTGTGCATGCACGCGTGTGTGTAGCGTATATAATAGGTGGATTTTTTAAATAATACACAAAAAAAATAAAAATTACAAAGATAATAAGCTGAAAAGTAAAATTACACAAGTATGCCACTATCGCCTTTCTGACTGGCGACAGAGTATAGTCACCAGTCCAAATAGCGATTGAATTTGTGTCACCAATTGGAACGGCGACAAGAAGTCAATCGCCGTTTGAGTTGGCTATAAATGCGCCAGCTCGGAGCCATATCATTAGTCGCTAGTTGAACTGGCGACATGCGGGTTTTCTCGCCAATCGAAATGGCGACTGACTGTTCACGTTCTCAGTAGTCGTTTCAACTGGAGATAGAAATCACATTATAAAAGCCGTGCGGTCGACCGAGCCTCGCCCGTGTGCCCCAGAGCAAATTGAGAGCAACCAAACCAAGAGAAAGAAAAGGAAAGGGGAGAACAAGAGAAAAAGAGAAGAGAAGGTGAGGGGGAAGGAGGGGAAGAAGATGGATGAAGAGAGAGGGGAGGAGGAGGAGAAGTTCAGCCTACAATCTCCTGTTTTGTACTTTCGAAACATAAGTTAGAAAATCAAAGTAATTAGATGTGTAGATATTTAGTTATGTAGACTAGTAATAATTGTGTAAATATTTGTAGAGTAGTAATTTGTTGGTAGATATGAGTAGATTAAAAATATTTTCATAGGTTCATTTAGATCATTACGATCTTCTTTAATATTTATCGATAATTAGGTATGTCCGTAGTAATAATTGTGTAGTTATTTGTAGACTCGTAACTAGTTAGTACATATGGGTAGATTAAAAATATTGTTGTAGATACATTTATATCATTAACACTTTTTGTGAATATTTGTAGATATTTCGGTATGTTGAGTAGTAATAATTGTGTAGTTATTTGTTGGTAGATATGGGTAGAGTATAAATTTTTTTGTAGGTACATTTAGATCATTTTTTTGTAAATATTTGCATATTGGTACTAATAGGAGAGCTAATGTGCCGTAGGTATAGATGATAGAGACCATTTCAAAATATATTATGGAGAAGGAATTCCACACATGGGGGCCCAAGGGGTGGAACTAGGTTATTTTCTAAGTGCGATAGGCTGTTTGTCGCACGCAGGGGAGCGTCCTTGGGGCACTGTTAGGAGATGGTTGTACAACATATTCTCATTGGACCCTGATATGAGTGATCTGAAGTTACACGATGTCGGATGTAGATCAAGGGAATGCATGTATTGGGAGTTACTGGAATTGAAGGGGCCGAAGACGTGGAGCTGTTATATAAGAGTGGCTAAGGAGAGATGATGGCCTCTAGTGTTGTTGCCACAAGTATTTCAGAGAGTTGCTTCCAGCCATACGATGATAGAGGAGGCCATGGATGCTGTTGCGGAAGAAGTTGGGGAGTCCAGCTGTAGTTATACATCTTTATTGAGTCAAGACGTGGGTGAGGGAGAGGACACAGTGCAAAATGAACAAGGTGACGCTCCCTTACCGCAGATGCAAGAACTCATGGGCATTGCGGACGAAGGGGAACATATAGAAGGGTTGGTGGAAAGAATAGAGGCAGAGGACCGAAAGTACGAGGCTTTATCTAATGATAACATTTGCTTTGATGGTGAGGTTTGATGCGATGAGTGTTACCCTGATGAATGGGAGGACTACCAGTTCGAGAATGTAGTAGTGAATGACGATGAAGGCGTTGAATGGGAGTATGGTGGGAATGAGGTGCAGTTGAGGGCAATTTACAAAAGTGGGAGGTGCAGGAGGCTGTGAAGGAATGGACAGTGTCAATACAGAGACCATTTAAGGTTGTTAAGTCATCACTACGGGTTTATGACGTCAGGTGCGAGATGGAGGGGTGCCCATGGTGTGTTCATACGTACCAACCTAAGTGGGACATCGTTTGGAAGTACTCTATAGTCGTTCCGCATACATGTGTGATGACAGAGTCTATGCAATCGCATAGAAACATTTCTTCAGCCTTTGTTGCAAACGTAATGTACAGAGAGATCATTGGCAACTTGGATTTCGAGCCCCGTTCTATTATACTTGCAATAGAGCAGAGATTCCAGTATACCATAAGCTACGCAAAGACCTGGAGGGCGAAGTAGAAAGCCCTCGAATCTAGGTTTGGTACATACGAAGACTCATACTAGAACCTGCCCCGCATGCTTCAAGCCATTCAAGGGAGGAATGCTGGGACAGTTGTGGATACTTTTGAGTAGCTCTTATAGAGCTTCCCAGGGAAGGTGGTTCTGAAGAGAGGTTTTTTCACATTCGGTGCGTGCATTAACGCATTTAGACATTACCGGCTGTTGCTTTGTGTGGACGGCACATTCTTAATTGGAAAGTACAAGAGGCAGATTTTGACTACCATTGGAGTAGATAACAACAATCAAGTTCTTCTCGTTGTGCTGGCTTTTGTGGAGAGTGAGAACACAAATAGCTGGCTTTGGTTTATGAGGAACGTGAAAGTCGAAATCGTCGGCAACCAACCTCGGGTTTGCGTAATACATGATCGTTGTCCTGGGTTGTTGAAGGCAATTCTACAGTTGCAGCAAGGTGAAGACGAGTCATGGACAAATTTGCAGAGCGGCACATGGGGGCGAACTTTTACAATCAATTCAGAAACAAAATTCTAACAAATCTATTCAAGAGGTTATGTGATCAGGATCAGCAGCGGAAGTTCGATTCACTATGGACGAATCTTGACAAACTGATGAGGAAACATACAATAGAGGCTACGAAGAACCCGACTCCTGGCGCGAAAGAGGCCCCCGTAGCGCTTCATGACTTACCTACGGACCGTTCACAATTGGTTAGGAGGACTGGCAGGGCGACGAAGTGCTTCTCTGAATGGGTTGAAAATGAGCCAAAGGAGAAGTGGGCTTTGCTTTACGACACGGATGGTGCAAGGTATGGTGTCGTGACGACTAACCTGGCAGAGGTGTACAATTGGGTGATGAGGAGTCTGAGATTCCTTCCTCTCGTTGCTATAGTTGAGGGAGTTTTCGTGGGATTACGAAGTATTTCATAGATCGTCATGCAAAGGCATTGGTTGCCATGAATAATCATGTCATAAAGTACTCAGATATGATCAGTGAATACATGGAAGATAAAGCAAAAAAGGGGAGATGCACAGAGCGTTCAAGATGGGGATGAGAGAGTTGCGTTTCGAGATATTGTGTAGGGACAAAGGCGGTTGTGGGACGAACCACGGTAGAGTTCTACAGGAGTGCACCCTTAGGAGGCGGAGTACATGCAACAAGCCCCTTCTGTTACACAAGCCTTGTGCATACGTAATGGCTAAATGTTCCACCATTCGTATGGATTCGGGCATATTCATGGATCAATATTTCATGAAGGAGGCGATGACTGCAACTTAGAGCGGAGAAATGTATGGTATCAATGTGATTGGTTCATTCACGGACCATCACATGTGATAGTATCCAAGGTGGGTTCCGAACATCAATAGGCTTAAGGGAGTATAACGACGCCAAACAAGACGTATCCAGAAGGATATGGACGCTGCGGAATGTGGCCGTCGAGTGAAGAAATGCTCTATTTGCAACGAGACGGAGCACACTTTCAAGTATTGTCCAACGCTGAACCAGAACTGAAGTGTTGTGTAAACTCTGATATATGTCAGTTGTAATGTAATTTATTGGTATGTTTTTACCCCTTTGGATATTATGGATGTATTTGAACAGATTTGATATTCTTGAGCTATAATATTTAGGTTGGACGTTTGATTATGTGAATGTGTATATGTATTTTGTTTGTGCTGAAATGGTGTGTGCATGTCATGTTTATATTTCCATGTTGTTTGCTAATTGTGTTTTTACTTGTATGATGTTTTTTTACTTGAAATGGCGACATAACTAGGCAAGGTATATAGATGAACTAATGATCTATCTAGCTGTAGTTTAGCTATGCTTGATGATGACATGCTATATGGTAGTTTCGACGATGTTGAAGGTGCACACGTCACCTTTCTCGAGCTTGTTGTCCTAGCAGAAGCTCTTGCAACCAACTCCAAGCAAGTAGCAACTGTTCTTGTATGGAACACCACGCACCTGTTATGGCTTGGTGCTGTCTAATGAGATCTTGAGTGTAATCGTGCAACGTTTATAGAGCCCGATCGAGTTCCAGAAGGCTGAAGCTACAGACTGCAAGCATTGAAACTGAAGAAATTTGTATTCGAACTAAGTCACTTTCAATGCTTGCAGTATGTAGCTTCAGCCTTCTGGAACTTGATCGAACTCTGTAAACGCTGCATGATTTCACTCAAGACCTTTTGGACAGCACCAGGTCATGGCAGGTGCGTGGTGTTCTATACAAGAACAGTTGCTACCTGCTTAGAGAGGGCTGGAAGAGATTTTGCGAAGACAACAAGCTCAAGGAAAATGATGTGTGCACCTTCAACATCGCCGAAACTACCATGTGGCATGTCGTAATCAAGCATAGCTGAGCTACAGTTAGATAGATAATCAGCTCATCTATATACCTTGTCTAGTTTTGTCACCATTTCAAGTGTCGCCATTTTAAGTGGCGACATAGTTCTGTGGCCATTTCAATTAGTGACAGAAATCTGTCGCTATTTCAATTGGCGATGTAATTATATCTCTAATAAAACTAGCGACCGAGATCCTACACGGCGTCCACATCAGTAAATAACCATTCTGAATGTCAATATAACTCTGTCGCTAGTCAAAAAAGCGACAGTGGTCTACTTCCATAATTTTTCTTTTCGGCTTATTTTTTTGTAATTTTTTATTTTTCATGTATTATTTTTTTAAAAAAAAAATTCGCCAGAGGTGGCTATGGTAGACGGTGTGAGGGGATTGGATATAAATATTTGGGATCTATCACTTGACAGGGAAAATATTTATTTTCACGTATGTCCAACTGTTTAATCAGTTGTATATTATATTTTAATAGACTAGTATAGTGCCATGTCTTCTAATTTCCTTTTCCCAGCACGTAATATATGGTCTTTTCCTTTTCTAGAACATTTGTTTCCTTTTCCTTAATTCCAGGATATTTGTTTCCTTTTCCTTGAGATGATGCTAGAGGTGGGGGGAGATCTGTTGTGGGCCACAGGGATGAGTTAGACACATTAAAAAATGGCCATCGGATGTGGGTGAGTAAAGCTGAGGAAAGATCTGAGAGGTTAATTTTGATGGAGGCAAGTTTCTGGGGACGTTTCGCCGGGTGTATTAAGGTTGGGCCATCTCTAGTGGGGTGCATTATTTGGGGTGGACGTAGAAAAGAATGATTAGGTGCATTATAAAGGACTAGTATAGTGCCAGTGCTAACGCTACGACGGCAGTACATCCGCTTATCAATTAAATGAGAAGATAAGTATGAATATAACCCTTAATAGTAAATAATCTTGTGATCACATTGTACGTACTACATATTTGGAAGGAGAGCGAATCAAACAAGGAAATAAATAGGGAAGATCCGCATGCAAGGAAACCAGAATTGAATTTTTTACTGTCCTGACCAAAACTGTATGTACTACATATTTGGAAGGAGAGCGAATCAAACAAGGAAATAAATAGGAGGATCCGCATGCAAGGAAACCGAATTGAATTTTTTGTCGTTTTGCCTCGTGATCTTTTTTTCCGAATATAACCTTTTTCGAGATTATTTTACGGATCTAGCCCCATATAGCCTAATTTCAGCGTACAGAGAGAGCTGATTTTTTCATTTTTATCCACGGAACCGGCGGTTTGTGAGTCTTATTTAAATTTTTCAATTTTTTTCATGGAACCGCAATGCATGTGCTGTTTAATTTTTATCTTTTTTCCCTGCGGATCCAGCGGTCCGCGAGCACAGTTTATTTTTCCATATTTTTCCAAAATTATTCAGTGGACGGGCATAGCTTGAATTTTTTTATTTTTTCTCCCACGCTTGAATTTTTCAGCGCCACCAAGCATTTATTTTTTTTGCCAAAATTATTAAGCGGACGAACACCGCTTGGTTGTTTTTTTTATTTTTCGGGAATTTTTTACTGTGTTGGCATTATCGTTATAATTTTTTTCTGAATCACTCTCGCGACGATGAATTTACGATTGTAGCCTCGAGCCGGAAAAATTCAATGAGCTGATGCGCCAGTATTATTTACGATTGCTCGTGCTCGAACTTTTACTATATTAGTATCGTCGTTATAATTTTTCCGAATCAGCTCTCGGCGATGAATTTGCGATTGTAGCCTTGAGACGTAAAAATCAAAGATAGAGGTGCTAGAATTTTTTCCGCGGTTTCCTTTCCCAAAGACGTAATATATGGTCCTTTCCTTTTCCAGACGTTTGTTTCTTTTCCTTGATTCCAAGACGGTTGTTTCCTTTTCCTTGTTGATCTTTGGAGGTGAGAGAAGGTCATTGTGGGCCACGGGGATGATTTCGAAAAATATGGAAAAATAAATCGCTACACAATCACTGGATCCGCAAGAAAAAAAGATAAAATTAAAAATGCTTTCACGGCCACGGTTCATGAGAAAAATTGAAAAAATTAAGCAAAGACTCACAGACGCTTGGTTCCTTAGATAAAAATAAAAACAAAAATTCAACGCTCTCCGTGTGCTGAAATTAGGCTCTATGGGGCTAGATCTGTAAAAAAGTCTCGGAAGGGTCATATCCGGAAAAAAATACGATCACAATGCCAGGACAATAAAAAATTCAAGTCTTGTTTCCTTGCATGTGAATCCTCATGTTTATTTCTTTGTTTGATTCACCCTCCTTCCAAATATGTAGTACGTACAATTTTGGTCAGTAAAAAATTCAAGTCTGGTTTCCTTGCATGCGGATCCTCCTTATTTATTTTCTTGTTTGATTTGCTCTCCTTCCAAATATGTAGGTGGGGGAGGTCTGTTGTGGGCCACAGGGATGATTAGACACACTAAATAATGACCATCGGATGTGGGTTAGTAAAACTGAGGAAAGATCTGAGACGTTCATTTTGATGAATGCAAGTTTCTGGGGACGTTTTGCTGGGTGCACGAACATTGGACCATCTCTAATGAGGTGCATTATTTAGGGTGGACGTAGGAAAAATTGTTTAGGTGCATTATAAGGGGTATAGATATAGATAGGAGTGTTTACCAGCGAAAAGTGCAAAACTACTGTGTTTTTCAGCCTGCACGAAAAAAAACTAGAGCTATGTTCTAAGACATTTTATCAGTGTCCTTTATCCAATTTTGGCTTTATCTGGTAGGAGCTGTCTGCATCCTCGGCTCGGTGCGCTTCTCTTCCTTTTGGAACACTCGGCCGCCATGGCGTGGGATCTCACCCTGGTCCCCGGCAACCCACCTCCCTCGCTCCAAGATTCTACAGGTGCAACCTCCCCTGACCCCATCGTGTCCTTTTGTTCAAAATCTAATACCTCGTTGTTACTTGTTCCCTTGCCATGGTAGTTGATATCTTGGCTGCCAAGATCGACCCCCAGGTCGCCAGTCAGGTAGATGAATATTTCCCTGGATTTCTTTCTCGATTGTGGCAACTGGGGATTTACGGCTGAACAATCTCAAGATTTCTGCTTGGTGTTACGTGAAATTTAAACTACAAATTCCAATTCATGTGAAGTAGAGGCCGGAGAGTGTATGATTTCCTCCTGAATCTAAAAAAAAAAAATCCAATTCCTGGGATTCATACATAGTTGGATTATTCAGTTGGAAAATGGGGCTTTGAGTTCAAGATTTTTCATACATTAATTTTTGCACTCTTTATTTGATAGTGATAATAGTGTTATTTTATTTGGTAATGTTTAGCTGGGTTTAATTTGGTTTGCAATTTATAATGAGGTTTCAGGCAGCTGAATCAGGTATGCCCTCTTGAGAATTTGCGACATGCGAAGCGTGTTAGACGGAGGCTTGATTCTGTCGGTATGTATGCTTTGATCCTACCATTGCTGCTTATTTTATTGCAAGACGTGTAGAAGTCATGCGGTCATGCCATAGCACTTCTGGTCAAATAAAGTCATGCCATAGCTTGACATGTAACTAGTTTCGATAGAAAATGCTCGAAATATTCCAATGCATGATATTAAATGTTTGAAATATGTCTAGTAATGAATCAAATGCCAATATTGTTAAATGTGGTTTAATTTACAAATATTGAAGTGTAGGGTGTTGTATTTATTGTCAGTTTTTTTTCTTGGTAAATCCATGACTTGTTGCATCATGTAATGCCTGTCTGAACTTTCATGATGATAGTTAGCTCCTGTTGTTATCTGAAAAGTTTTATTTTTTTTGCTTGATTGATCAGGAAAAACTTAAATTTATGCTGTTCAGCTAATAAATCAGTGAAGTTGTCACCAAAATTTGAGACCAAAATTAATCAGTTCATGGTGCTTTTGGTTGGATGGATCCACATCTACTCCTATATAAGAATTGTTTTATAACAGAATATTGTCTCCTCTCTTGATTAATTCATGTCGCATTCTCTTTTGTAGGAAAATCTGAGTTGTCAATCGTCTTATGTCTCTCTGTTGGCTGTGAAAATTGGATGGTAAAGATCTCTGTGGATGTGAAAGATAGTGGATACTTATCGGTTGAATTCTTTCATTGCAAAAGTATGAAAGGAATCCTGTATTCCTGTTCCACATTACGTCCTTGTTTCATTTGCCTTCCTTGTGTTACTTTTTGGTATCATAACTTTTAAAATCATTTCTGCTAAACACATTGGTATGATATGGCGATTGAAGTTTTGTAACCATCTTGTGTTAACTAATAAACCGGACTCAAAATTAATGTATATGGATTCCAGTGAGTACAAGAAAAAACTAGCACACGAGGATCACATGCTAATTTTCTACTCGTAAACCAGTTCAAGTTTAGATCTTCTTTAGCCCTTCATGTTTGAATACAGGTTGACGGTAACTCTTACCTGAAGTTGAGCAGAAAACAACAAATTAATAGCTGTGTTGGATGGGGAAGAAATTTCGCATCTCACAAAATCCTAAAGTGCAGCACACAAAAAACATCATTGAAAAGTATGATCCCTAGTGGTCTGACATTTTTGGTGCTTTCCTGCCTTTTATTTTTAAATACTTTTGCAGGTAGAAGGCCTAAACACCATACTGTCCATTCTTTAAAGTTCCAAACACATTTTTATTCTAAAATTGAATTTGTTTGAGTGATTTGTATTATATTATGGAAAGACGTGTCAGAGCAGCAGAGCTTGACCTAAATAGGTGCCATCCTTGATGCATCCAAAGATCTAACTGGTGACAATGTAGATAGGTCGACAGAATTCAGTCTTAGTTACTATCTCTTCCACTTTGCAGTAAATATAATGCAGTTTCTGTCTGGGCTGATAATTTTTTTAAACTTCTATTGATTGAAAGATCCATGCAGGTTCCAAGGTGGTCTGCCACATCAAAAGAGGAATGTGATGAACAGTGCAAACTCTGGCCACCATCTTACCATCCATCACAAAAGTATGTTCTCAATGTGCATCAAATTCTGTATTTTTTATGTTGTCGCTCAAACTTAGTGAATGTGTTTTCAATTGAAAACCTTGTCAATTGAAAACCTCAGCTTATAAGTTTCATGAGTTATGGCGTTGTGAGTATAGTTTAATTAGTGTGTAATTAGTTCCAGGGTTGAAACACTAATTAGTTCCAGGGTTAAAACACTCTTAACTATAATTGCTTCTGTACATCTAGAATAATATTAGAGAAAATTAATTTGGTACCATTGCAAGGATGTATAAATTGGAAAATACCATCACATGTGAGGATGACAAGTGGGCCCTAGGACCACATGTAAGTGACACACCAATGGTGTTTTCCAATTCGAATGATCTTTCCGATGGTACAGAGCAATTCGCCACATATTAGAGTCCCTTATAGAGATTTGGGTCTAATAAATAAGTTGATGTTGTTGCTGGGGGCTCTGTATGTAATCTTAAGAGTATGTTTTCACTTCAGAAATTAAATGTAGATCTTGTCATGTTAGATCCTTATAATCACCATTATGGCTTTGCAAAATATAGGATGTTTACTCAGTCATATGCAACCTTTTTTTAACGGATTTTTTAATGTATATATCACAGTCCGGACAGTATATATGGAGTAGCAAATGAGGAACTGTCATTCATTTATAACTACATGAAGCTTGCTATTGAACTAGCAAATTTATGTTCTTCTGGTTCTAAGGTACTTGTTTGATGCATGAACAGTATGCTGGCATAATTCTCAAAATTTTGGTCAAAGTTGCTATTGCAGCAACTAGTTCAAAATGATTTTGTAAACCTTGATGTGTAACTTTGTACTTTCTGGTACGTCTGTTGGAGCTTAGAATAGGGACAATAAATGAATAGTATTGTTCACCTATGGCTTTTTGGAAGATCCATCTATCCTCTTATTTGACATGTAAATCTCTTCTTAGAGAAAAATCTCACGTAAATAACATGGAATTTGTTTGAATAGGCTTAAAGGCTAATATTTTTCTCATAAATTTCAATTGTGTTATTGTCATTTTCAGGTTGCTAATGCTGCTGTTATTGTTGATCCATCAACTCTGCAAATAATTTCAACGGCTACAGACCAAACATGCCTACTTGACACTTCTACAGTGGAGAACAAAATTTCTGAGTTGAGAGCAAATTTTGCCTTGTATGAAGCAACTGAGATAAAGGAAGATATGAATCTGTTTCTGTCAATCTTACCTATTTCTAGATGTAATGGCTCGAAGACAAAGGTCTTATGTATAAATCCATGGGGATGGACGAAACAAAGGCCCTCAGATCATAAGCCACCCTGCAGAAGTGGTTTAGAGTGACATCCCTTGAGACATGCTGCCCTAGTTGCCATTGAAAATGCTGCAGAAAGAGATAGAATGCTATTCCCATGTTCACCTTCTTCAGCAACCAATGTAAACTCTAAGGGCAATCTGGAGCGTTGTTCTAATAACAAACCAAAGATACTGAAGATAGATAAACAGGTGAGCATCATTACTTTCATTCTTTTGTCACTTTTTATCATTCTGTAGGCAGTAATTGCCTTTACTCAATAACTCATGGTCTAATCTGAAGGACAGGAAAACAACACCTATTAAATATTAATGTTTTTCCCCTTTGTTTCTCTAATGTATGATTATATTTAAGTTCAGGATCAAACACCCTGTATATGACACATGCTACAGTGAATTATCTGTTATCATCTGAAATGATCAGACCTTATCTTTGCACTGGGTTTGATATCTATCTTGTTTGGGAGCCATGCTCCATGTAAGCCCACAGGTCTCTTACCAAGTATGGCAATCGACGACATTTTTCTTATCTACTTATCTTTACTCGTGTGTTTGAAGGTGTGCTATGGCACTTCTACATCAAAGGGTCAAACGCGGCTTCTACACTTTCCCTAATCCAACTTCTGGAGCACTAGACAGTGTCTGCAGACTGCATGGCAAGAAAAATCTAAATCACCATTACTCTTTATTTAGAATTTCAGTGCCTGAGACATATACGAGAGGTTCATCAAATGATTGATCCATGAATGGAAAGATCAAATTGAAAAAAAACTGTTTCCCCTTCCTAGCAGGTGTCTGGATATCCTTGACATTTTATCAATATGCTTATAGTTTTGAGATTTTTACATGTTAGACAGGCTGTATCATTATGATTTTACTGTGACGATGCAAACTTCTCATTAATTGCTAACAAAGTTTACTTAGGTATGCATAACTGGAGTGACAAATTTGTTCTTGTTCTTTATCCATCATCTATTTGTAATTATGTCTCACGAAACAAATATGCTATTTGCATGTAGTCTTGCCTAACTGTTTCTTTAAGTAAGAATTTAATCTTAGCCATTGCGATTAGCCTCTCTCCTAGCCCACAGATCCTCACATGGGAGGCATCGATGATAATGATGGCCATAGTGAAGTCAAATGGACTCTTATGTTCATAAAGTAACTGGGATATGTTGTTTAGGCTCATCCTCATGGTATTCCAGTTGGAAGAGATGGAAGCTGACATAAAATGGTTGCTTGTTTTCTTAGAATTCGCCTTAAAATTCTTGCTTGTGCAGCTCTAGAGAGTAATGCAGTATATGTCAAGTGGTAGAACACTAAAAACGACAAATGTGCCTAGCTGCCTACAAATACAATCTCATGGAGCATAGGGACGCGTTTTGACATCTCTGTCTCATCTATCCTACAGTTGCAACGGTAGTGGATACACCTACACAAACTCATAGGTGTCGGAGGCTTTAGAGAACTTATTGTTGGATCGAGGCGTACCAAGAGGGGTGTGAATTGGTGCACACTAACACATAAAACTATTTTTTTGTGTTTTTATTAATTCTGGAAATTAATAAAATAATGATCAAACTTGAAGAATAAATCTAGGATAAATAATCTAATACCGTGAAAGAAAACTCGACTAAACATGCATACTAGAAAGCGATTATACGTAAACATGAATTAATAGATCGGAATCCATACTCACTGATTTTCATCAAAGAACATGTATATGGATCCTTTACATGAAAACACAACCCTGCAATAATCTCTTAAATTTTCTTCTCTTCTTTTTTTTCTTTTTCTTTTTCTTCTCTCTCTTCTACCTTTTCTCTCTCCTCTGATTTCTCTATTGCGCTGCACACTTTCTCCTCTCTAATTTCTTGCATGCATGTACAGACACCAGGAGGAAGCGCTACTGCCTCCCGAGACCTCTCTCTTCTCTTCTTTTCTGCTTACTTCACGATGCCAAGAAGTTGTTGCAATGCCCTCGCGTGACGTCCCTCTGCTGCAGCTCGTGGCGTCGCCGGCCAGCAAATCCTTTTTCTCTCTTTTTCGTGCGTCTTCCTTTTTTTGTGCGGCTCAACAAAGCCAGGAGGCACCCCTCCTATTTATTCTCTGTAAACCCTAACTTCTTATCTCTAATCAAATACATGCATATCCACTTGGCCCAATATATATGGCCCAATGCATGCACATACAACCCAAAACTCACACATGCATACATACGGCCCATCTGCCGCTCTCGCATGACTCACTTGTCTGCACGGCCCGCTGACTGCCACACTGCGTCATCCGTCTGCGTAGACCTCTACGCGTCTCGTCTCGCTGCACCTGCGATCTCGCGTGCCACCTGCACCTCTGCGACCTCGCGTGCTGCACCTGCACCTCTGCGACCTTCGCTTGTGCTTCTCTCAGGCTACGCGCCACCTGCGCGGATTCTCCCCGACCTGCAGTGTACGTCCATCTGCGTCCGCCTACGCTGCAACGTGCATCTCGCGTCTGTCACAAATAAAACAACCTCTCACAGTACCTTATTTCATAACAAATATTGTTGTCTATAAATCATCACACATATATTATATTATTGTCAAATTAATCATCACATATAAAAATCACAAATAGAATTAACACTTTTCACACAAAGTGAACATGAAAAATCTTCCGGGCAACTTAGTGTGTAAAGGCAAGCTACAATGGAATGTCGGTGGAAATGATACTGTTCAACCCAGCTTGTAATTCCCTCGTAGTGGTTGGGTTCTTCATCTGTGTATGTTACTTGTTTGACTAGCGACGTGAGAACTGGGGTGATTTGACAATAAATTCTTTAGAGTGATGGTAGTCACTGTCTAAGCACTTAGGTCAGAGTAGTGCTCTTGATGGACTAATTGATCGGTTGTTGCTTTTCCCTTTCATGGTTTGTGAGGTAGTATTGACAAAGGGGTCCAATGGTTTCTGGCCGAGAAGTTCCATGATTGTGAACCAGGTTGTTTGAACCTTGCTACGGTTTGTGATGTGTGGGAAACAACCTTAATTCCCTGTGGTGATTTTGATGTTGATTAGCTAGTGGAGCACTTTGAATACTCTCATAAGGCCCAACCGTAGAGAGGTGCTTCAAGGGTGTGTTCTTCTGAATGAATCTCTTATAGAGTCGGAGGTTATTGTATCCCACTAATAGGTTAAAGCTATGCCAAATGTCCACTGGTGCGGTCCTGCAACAAGCAAAGACTTATTGAGCTTGATAGGGGATTGGAAAGAATCTCGACTGGAAGGTGACCTGCTGCCCATCTTGAAATCAGATTCACTCGCTGGGGTGCCTAAAATTGGAGCCAGACCATGAACGAGGTACAAGATTACAGGCTGACCATGTATCTCGGAGTAACGAGATACCAAATTGTGGTTCAACTGCTCAAGGACTGATGAGATAGGAAAATTGTGATTGCTTGGGTGCCTATGAGCATGTTACTTAGCCACGAGAGGCCTCAGTTGTCAGACTCTGCCCTCTTACTCCCTTGTTCAATTTCATAGGATGCTCAATCTTCACCATTGGACTTTTGCTCTGCTTTTTCACAAGCAGTGCATAGTGTATACCGTAGAGTCCAAGAGCATGCTATATCCTCATCTTCTAGTGAGGTGCTTGAGTGTTGCAAGTGGATTGAAGTGAAGTGGGATAAGATTCTTCTTACTTCGGTCCCCCTCTATGCACTAGGGTTGTATGATATGTACCTCAGGGATCTTGTGAACACTGAGGGAGGAGCAATAAACGGTTATACTAGCACACCTTATTCCTGAGAACAAGCTCGCAGTTTGGACATTGTTAAGAGAGTTCCCGACTATCCACAGTATATTTGGCAGTAATATTATTACTTTGACAGTATGTTTGGCCAAAAAAGAGAAGCACTTGGAGTCATGAAGAAATTTTGCTATCCACAGTATATTTGGCATGGCGCAGACTCTCATGAAGATTTCTCTGACGCACTGCTGTTTTGATCAAAAAAGAGAAGCATTTGGAGTCTTAGTTACTGATGGCCAAGTATCAGTTTGGACTGCTGTTACCGATGGCCAAGTATCAGTTTCTCTGATGCACTGCTGTTTTGCCGATGGCCAAGTATCAGTTTCTCTGATGCACTGCTGTTTTGCTCAAAATGGCCAAGTATCAGTTTGGACATTGTTAAGAGAGTTCCCGACTATCCACAGTATATTTGGCATGGCGCAGACATAATTTGAATTTTAGCTGGATTTTGGCTGAAATCCCAAATCTCGCCGAAATTTCGGATTTTGGTCACCCCGAGGTGTGGTCCCAAAACGAAATTTGAAACCTTACTTGGCACATGATGACGATGAAGAAAAGATGCTTCAATCTGGCATACGGTTTGGCAATCCGACCATTTTAGCACATGGTGTAACCACTAAATAATACATTTGCAATTTGAAGCAGAATGTTTACGAGCTCACGGGGCATATTTACTGCAAATCAACATCAGTATAAACATGCAAACCGTACAGAGGAGGTACTGAAGGAGAGTACCTTGGATGGCCATAAATCCTCGCTCTCTCCGTACGAACTTTAGATAGTCTATCAAACTTAATTTCGTTTTGTACTGTTGATGGATATTATCTCCGCTAATAATTGGATCCTACTCATTTCTTGCAGGATGCTTGCTTCTGTACAAAATAGCTAGTAATTACTGTACGTTTTGAAATTCTAGGAAAGGAAAAACTTCTGCTTCGTTGCCCACAAGTCCTTGGCTAGAAACACGAACAAATTATGGAAATATCTAGTGAAAACCGTCGCCTTCTTGATAAACTTTTGAGAACTTCTTTGTTTGGGAATTCTATTTTTTTTTGTTATATTAGTAGGAACGCAGATAAGCTTGGAGGTTTACATGGTAAAATCTGTATGCATGTGCATTTTCTGCCCTTGGGTAATTGCGCTCCAATATGGCCACATCCTAATTATAGTTCAATGCCCAGGCCAGGTTATTATAATTACATAAATGATTATTAGCAAACTATATATAGAAGACGAATTCATATCCGATTCAATATCTATATATGACATCTACCATGAAGTATTAACAGGGATATCTGGTCCGTGTACAGTAGGATTCCACAATCCACCCATTGATTCGCTAAATACCACAGGTGGATTTGATCGACCTTTAGCATATCATAACACTAGCTCTTAGAGGCGGATTAATTAGCCGTATGCAGCTTTACCCCCCCACTAATAATGCCAAACAATTCCCAGTCTTATCTTCTCAGGAGCACCATGCTTTGCCTTTGCGACTTCATATTTGCAAAAGATATGAAACGCTTTCTACCTGTCGAGGGCGCCGCTGACCAATTTCGTCCTGTATGGGGTGGGGAAGTATGGTCCGTGCATCAGTTGAAACCTGGGATCATCCTCGTACGAGTACCGATCAATGTGGTACGTTTCGATTAGACTGTTAGATCAGGTCAATATTTTAAATCGTGATTTTTGCAGCAAGGTTCTAAAAAAAGTTATAGTAGCTATCACGGAAGCTAACATTAGTCACGTTTTCAATATTCAAAAAAATTTAAAAATAAATATGCATATAATATGTCACATCTAAACAAATTATAAAAACATGGTACTTTAGAAGGTACTAATATTTTTATAATAAAAACGTGATTCAAGTTTGGAATCAACAACATACTAATATATATCCAAAAGATTATAAATGATAACTATATCATAATGTTCTTAACAACAAGTACTTAATCACTGAGAAATGTGAACGTTGGATCATCGAAAAAGAGCGAGATAGGGCCTTTTACTGGGTTTTCCCGTAGTTCAGGCTTATAAAAGATGCATTTGTACCTTTTAGTGATATTGGATTTCAAAATAGGCGCAATGTTTTGGCCTAATAGGTACCTATGTAGGATAGCGGAGCTATCGCTAGCTACAAGCTACATCAAATAGCGGAGCTATTGCTAACTATAGCGCTTGTAGCTAATATAGCGAAATATTAGCCATAGCTTCGAGTTTATAATGCTATAGCGCTTCTAGCTATTTAGAACACTAGATAAGGTGTAACATACTGGCTCAAAAGCCTAGCCTACACATACATAGAACCTCGTTTATACTTCTGTTATCTGGGATGTGCTATGTTACAACTCATTCTAGATAAGTATGTAGGACTAATCCTACTACCACTCTACATATACTAACACATTAACGAACGGGGCTATTACATGATGTATTCTTGTAGCAATGTAACAAAATTACTCTTAAAACTAGAGCTTAATATTCTGATTTTGCGGAGAGGTGGAGGGAACATGCCTTAAGACAGACTTACAAGAGGTTATGGGGGCGAAATCCCACAATAAGGAACTCAGTAGGTGATTTGGTGGGAGGTGTGACCGTGTGGGTATACATCATCACTAATCATCGTGAAAGGGTCCTTCGTAGCTCGGATTTAGATAACTATTTTTAATTAATTAAAGATACCTAGTTCTATTTTTTTTTAGAAATCCCCTCAATAACAACACACCTACAGAATAGGACTTAAAACTTATACTCTTGGAACATTGGCATTTGAAAGAATCAAACATGCCCATACTCTATCGTATAAACCGAATGCTTTACCATTTGGCCTTATACTAGTGGGCACTTATAACCCAGAGAAGCTTAGAGCTAAACACTGAACATATCCTCTTCCTGGCATCGGGATTCAAGTGGTACTACTATGCATTTCCTCCTAATACAAATTATACAAATCTTAAAGCAAGTAAAAGGATAAATAATCAACATTCACCCTTCATTTATGTTTTAATATTTATACAGCTTTAAAATAGTGATGTATAGAAGCACCTCTCGGTTTGTAATATAAATAACTTAATTTGTATTTGAATGGAAAATTCGAAGTGTGAGCCACCTTTTCAGTGCAAGCATGCCACCTCTCGTAATTGGTTCACGTTTACATTTTATTACTCCCCCAGTCACAAAAGTGTCATTTTGGACATTGATGTGGCCACAAGTTTGACCATTAATTTTTTCTATAATATATCTTAAAGCATAATAAATCATAATATTATGAAGGTAATTTTCTAAACAAATCTACACGTACCATTTCATATCTCCAATTTCGATATTCATAGAGATGTTGATAGCTATTGTTTAAGAACGTTCGATTGCACATATCTCAAAATAACACTCTTCTGTGACCAGAGGAAGTAGCAATTAGCAGGCTAAAGGTTCATCCATTGATGATAACTAAAAGAGCAAGGACATTTTTTTATATTGTTCGTAGGGTTCCTTAATGTCTTGCATCGCTTATGTTTGGCACAATCTGGTTAGAGCATGAAACTCAATCGAACCTTTAAACGTGCAGATGCGGTGCAAACGCAAGCGCTAATGCTGCCCAACGACTTGGAAGCCATAGTGCATCTTGTTTATGCACCCCCTTTCCATGGTGCTTGCCTGATGGCCCCAAGTGGTTCTCCCTGTCACTTGCTCTAGCGGTAGACAGGGAGCAGAAGGCCTTAAAGAACCGAAGCAATCAAGCATTCCACTATCGCTTTGTTCCTTTTGTTCGCCTTGAGATATAGCATATTAGCAGCCCACTAGCACTTAATTGGCTGCACACTCAGAAACCATGGAGACAAAGTGCTCATTATCCACCTTTTGCTTTCCGTTATTATAAGGTGAATTTGAAGGCACCAATCATGCTAAGCTTGAAGCACTGCTCGTCTGCTATATAAACCTTGATATGCACTGTTCTGATGCAGTGTTTGTAGGTAGAGTGGGTGAGTGGTAGCGTTCAAGAACTGGGAGGATTAGAGGGAAAGAAAGAAGAAAATGAGCTCCGAGAAAGTAGATAGAGCTTCAGTTCTTCTTCTGTTGCTCATCGTTGTGTCAGTCCTCTCAGTTTGTACTGCAGGTTAGTTTCTCTTTTCCTTTTTTTTTTTTTGCTTTTCTAGAAAGTAATCTTCTGTAATTTTTCTTGAAGTTAGATGAAAAGAAAGACGTGAATATTCAGCTACTTGCCAAGTTAGATGTACATGATTATTTTCTCTTGTATGTTTTTAAACATCTTACTATATGTAGTATTGGTCTATTGGAAGCATAAGAATTTTCACACAAAATGTGTAAGATCCGTAATAATGGAAAAAGGTAATTGTCTGCAGTAGACAAAGAAGAAAAAACTATCAGTTTGGTTCACTGATCTTCTATGACTGTGTTTGCAGCAGGAAGGGAGCTGGAGCAAGAAAAGATTCAGAAGGTATTAGATGAAATTCTACTTGAGTGGCCATGCTGGTGCTCAATTAAGACCTTTATTAGAAGAAAATTCTTGAGAACTATAACAAAAAAAAAATGCTGAATTACAGATTGATATTATAAAGTTTGAGGAACGCACTAAAACAACACAGAGTTATCTTCAGGGAAAAAAAACTAACATGATTCTCATATCATACAATTCAGGACTATTCCACTGCTGCATCTGAAGTGGGAGCAACAGCTTCAGGCGCCCATCCAAGGAACCTTATGGTTAAGACAAATGACTATGGGCGCTACGATCCGGCTCCAGCTTTTTCCAAGCCTCGCTTCAAACTTATACCCAACTGATCACCTGACTGCTGCTTTGCTTCTATGCACAACCATGGTTAAACTAATTAACAGCATATATATGTAATTAGATGAGGAGTAACGCTACACGTATCATGTTTGTGTAAAGTCTATAGATCGCCGAAATAGTCTTGTACCAGTAGCTATATGGCTTGTACCAGTAGCTATATAAGTTTGTGTAATACATGGCCTTGCTGCCTACGCTGAGCCAACGTTGCTTGGTATCACCTAATTATCTCAACAACTAATGGGCTTGAGTTACATCTTACATGGTTGGTGGCCTTCATTTCCATGCATCCATGTAACTCAGTACGCGCTTCCCATAACTGATAAGGAAGAGCTAACCAAAGTCTTGTTCTTCTTGTTTACTTGATTACCACTCGTTGGTTAATTTGGCCACTTCACGATTCCACATTAACTTGTTTACTAGATTATCTCACATGTGGTTCTTCCATCATTCACAGTGCACTGTGAAGGCCATAACATTGTACACGGGTCCTCAAATGTACACTATTCGTTGCATATGGAAGTTGGGCTCATGGATTTCCCAAAAGTTATCGCCATTAGTACCGAAACTTTCTAAACTGATATATATTTTGCCGCAAATGTCCCTTGCAAAAAAAAGGCACAAATGTAACGATTTTTTTTAAATAATATATTTTTTTATTCAAATTGCAGAAATATACGACGAACTCAAAAAATTGCAAAAATATACCTCTGTCGCCCTTTGAACGGGCGACATAGGCAACTGAGGCCTCTGTCGCCCTCTGATTGGGCGATTTTGGCACTTGTCTCTCTTTGAATGGGCGACATATCCTATTTCCTGTAGTCAGTTTCTAAAGAAAATCATAACTTTTTCATATGATCTCGGATGGAGATAAACTTTATATGAAAATTGTAGCTCTCGACAAGATCTACAACTTTGGTATATAATTTTTTTCATTTGAATCCATTTGGACTACCAAAAACGAGATAGAAGTTTCAGATCTAGTGTAGATCTAATTTTTAGATCTGAACTTTTCATCCCATTTTTTGCCATCTAAATGGATTCAAATGAAAAAAAAATTGTATACAAAAGTTGTAGATCTCGTCGAGAGCTACAATTTTCATATAAAGTTCATCTCCACACGAGATCGTATGAAAAAGTTATGATTTCCTTTAGAAATTGGCTACAGGAAAGGGGACATGTCGCCCATTCAGAGGGCGACAAGTGCCAAAATCGCCCATTCAGAGGGCGACAGAGGTATATTTTTGTATTTTTTGAGATCGTGGTATATTTTTGCAATTTAAATAAAAAAATGTATTATTTTAAAAAAAATTCCAAATGTAACACTTCAGAACAAATTGCAGAATTTTATAATTGTTGTGCTTCAAAGGCAACCGTAGTTATATTTGAATTTTGTAAGGTAAGGATCTGAGAGAGCAACTACCCTTTGTACTCTTTTGAGATTGTGATTAAAGGATTTGTTGTTGCCTTTGCCAATCCTTTTCCTAATTTGTGCGGTTGTTTTGTTGCTGTTTTTGGTTTTCTCCTATGATGCACAGGCACATGATACGCCATTTTTTCCCCCAAAATACCGACACGGCTATAAATATTAAATAATAATAATAACAATGTATATATGTATTATTTTGTATTTTTTACATGTTTGTTAAGCTAAAATAATATAAAGTGTAAACTAGAAATACAATGTATATATGTATTATTTTGTATTTTTTACATGTTTGTTAAGCTAAAATAATATAAAGTGTAAACTAGAAATATGTACCTCAACCTTTGCAAGTTCACTTCTAAGTTGAGCAAGAACAAGTATTGTCACCTCATATATATCTTTCAATCACCATTAGCAAATTTTCAGTAAGTGCACTTTGACTCAGAGTAGCTAATAGTGTCAACGTATTTGTAATACTTGCATCTCTATTTCACATTTTCTCTAAATAGAACACCCTTATCTAGAATATCAATATGCTTCCACAATGGAGATATGTATCAAAGCCGTGTATCCCCTTTAGTAGCTAAGGTGGGCTGGACTGTGTCATCATATGAGTCAGATATGTATCAAAGCCGTGTCGGACATAAAAATATTTATTTTGGCTATCTAATTGTCCAGTACGCGATTGATAAGTGTCAAGCGGCATGTCGGTGTCCTATCTATGTCGGACACCGATACGGCACCAAACCAATGTGTCGGCACGGCAATTAACACGTGTTGCCTGTCGTTGCTTCCACAGTCAGGGACGGGATTGGTTTTGCAAATTCTTTCGCAAGGGGTTAGATTTGAAAAAAAAATTATGTCGAGGGCTAAAAAAGTGTAGACTTCCCTCAAATGATAAACTATTTGTTGCATATGGGAAGTTGGGCTGATGGATTTCCCAAAGCGATAACCAACTGATGTATATTTTGCCACAAATGTTCCTTGCAAAAAATATTTTGCCACAAACTTAACAGTTCAGAACAAATTGCAGAATATGCTTCAAAGGCAACAGCAATTATATTTGAATTTTGTGAGGTAAGGATCTGAGGGAAAGGTATTCTTTTGAGATTGTGATTAAAAGATTTGCAGTTGCCTTTGCCAATCCTTTTCCCCATTTGTGCATGTTGAAGTTTAGGGTGATATAAATTTGTTTCATACTCCGTCTTAAATCTACTACTACATGAAGTCTGCTATGTATCACTATAAATGTCTTTTAGCCTAAGGCAAGAGCAATAGTTCCATTGTAAACATTTTCTCGTATAGTGATATAACCTTTGTGCGCCTGTGGTTTTTTCCCGTAAGGATTTTCCATGTAAAATCTCTGTCTTCCGTTCCTTTGATTCTATAATTTTACCGTGCGTTTTGCAATAAGTGGTATCAGAGATTAGGGTTCAAGATCCGATCCGCTGTCCTCGGGAGGAGACGCCCAAGGGCAACCATCGCACAGCATATATGACACGACATACAAGAAGCACCCTAGCCACTGCCACCCTTCTGCAGGGAGAGCAACTAAAGATGGAGGGCAAGGGAGAGGACCCGCGTCGCCGAGCGCCTCCCCATCGACCTCAGCTACTACAAGCCCTACTGCTACTACAGGCAAAACAAACTGCAAGAAGCTCTGGATGTATTGACAGGTCAAGAAGAAACCTCTGCTGTTCTCCAGCTGGAATCCCAGATTTATTACCGACTAGGAAGAATGGATGATTGCATTAATAGCTTTGAGAAGCTTAAAAAATTTAAGATTGAGTCAATGGATCTAAAGATAAATGTCATTGCTGCGCTGGTTGCTGCTGGAAGGGCTTCTGAAGTTCGGGCAGCCATGAAGGTCCAAAAGGTTGATCTTACCACTAGGGCACTCGTAGATGCTAGGAGCTTTGAGCGTTGCATACAATTCTGCTTGCTCGTTGATAGAAGATAAGAAGTATTCAGAAGCTAAAGAGCAGCTGGACTTGGCGAAAAGAATCGGGTAAGAGGAGCAGAGCTCTCTCCTCATCAGGGTTAACAATAACGTTTCGACCTCAGATTTTGATATGCCGACGGTACCGAAATTCGTGAAAAACCGAACGAAATTCGTGAAAAACCAAATGGTTTCAAAAGTCAAACGAATCTGAAATCTGGTCAAACCATGGAGCGAAATTCGAACAAAAAGATCGAAAAGCGGCGAATTTCTAGCGGTTTTCGCAAAAATCAGCAACAGGTTGAAAAATTGGGAAAAATCAGGAAAAATAGTAAAACAATGTTGTAAAATTCTAAACTTCATTTTTCAAAAAAATATTCACATTAGAGGTCATAAAGCTATTAATACTAATTTTAGAGAACTTTTGGATATTTTTTGTTTCGAATTTTCCGAATTTTTTGAATTCGAATTTGAACTTGAGCAATAAACTGAACGAAATCCTTTTTCGAACCAGAGCGATATGAGCAGTTTTCGATGAAAAGTGAAACCCTGCTCCTCACGGCTGCACAAAAAAACAAAGCGAAGCAAAACAAAACAACAGCGTTCCCGTGACATGCGTCGCATAAAAAGAAAAAAAAGAAAGGAGATTCCATAGCCTCAACTCGCCTATTTTGACTCTCCTCTACTCCATTTCACGACTCAATTCCATATTAAGCGTTGACCACTCTATCTGGCAACTGTTCCAACCCAAAAGTTTGTTAACACTATCGCCCATGTTGTTCGACACTATGCTTAGGTGCTATTCTATACCATCTCCGTTGACAATTTTCTGCTCCAGTCGAGCACCGTATTACTTCTGTTGGAGGTGGATTATATTGCAATTCAGGCCATTGTGCCTATTATTGGTGGCATATATGCGGGATTAATCATTGACGATTTCTTCGATGATTCGTCGTCTACTTTAGGTTACTGCGGCAAGATCTGCATATATAGAGTCTAAGGTGGAATTGCAGGTATTTCAACACAATGAATTAATTTGAGCTATGCTTGATTGAGGAGACTTTGATAAAAAAATAATATCAGTTAAGGAGACAATTGAATTTGATGTTCAATTACCGTTTGGATATGTTGCAAATTTTGAATCGCTTGTGCAACCATTATGAAGGCTTTGGCAACATTAATTCTTAAAATTTGATGACACCGTGGTAGATAGCATCATACTCTCCGAAGTTATATTGTTTAAAAGTGAAGGTTTTGCTCCACTATCAGTTTGAAATGAAGGATTGAAGTACAAGGAGTTTATTTCTGTGTTGATACTACAATATTGTCCTGTTGTCATTGCTCGATATAAGGGGTCTAATGCAATTTATACTCTATTAAATGCACATGAGTTCCTTTCATCTTGACAGTTTTGCAGGAGCACTTTCAAACATGTCATAGAATTTAATTACCTTTAAAGTCAGCAGTTTGATGTGCGTGACGGCTACACGTGTAAGTTGCTCCACTACTATAGAAAGACCCATATTAGACGCCTCATCACAGACGGTTTTAAAGAACCATCTGTGATGATGGCCATCATTGATGATTATACATTAAAACTGTCAGTGATATCATTATAGACGATTTCATCCATATACAGCAGTGATATAAAGAGATATTGCAGACGGTTTTAGCATAAAGCCGTCAGTGATGACACCTGTTGCTATCACAGACGGTTCTATAATAGAACCTTCTGAGATAACATCTATCCCTATAAATATACTGGTCTATTCCTCGCGCAGGATACCCAGCACGTTTCGCCTCCTCCCCCGAGTCAATCTCCACCCCGCGTTGCTGGCCTCCTTTTCCAAACTGCCAGCCTCCTCCCCCGCGCCGCCGGCCTCCTCCCCCGTGCCATCGATCGGCCTCCTCCCCTGCGGTGGTCTCCTCCCCTGCGCTGGTATCCTTCTCTACGCCGTCGGTATTTCTTTTAGTAAATGTGAATACATGAATGGTTAGTTTGTTATGATTATGATTGCTGGATACATGAATAGTTAGTTTGCTTTGAATACATGAATGATTAGTTTGCTATGATTATGAATGTTGAATACATGAATGGTTAGTTTGCTATGAATGGTTAGTTTGTTATGATTATGATCGTCGGATACATGAATGGTTAGTTTGTTGTGAATACATGAATGGTTAGTTTGCTATGATTACAATTGCTGAATACATAAATGGTTAGTTTGCTATATTATGAATGCTGAATACATGAATGGTTAGTTTGCTATGATAGTTAGTTTGCTATGATTATGATTGATGGATACATGAATGGTTTGTTTACTATAAATACATGAATGGTTAGTTTGTTGTGAATACATGAATGGTTAGTTGCTATGATTATGAATACTAGATATATATACATGAATGGTTAGTTTGCTATGAATACATGATTATGATTGCTAGATACATGAATGGTTAGTTTGCTATGAATACATGAATAGTTAGTTTGCTATGAATGGTTAGTAAATGTGAATACAATAATAGTTAGTTTGTTATGATTATGATTGCTGGATATATGAATGGTTAGTTTGATATGAATATATGAATGGTTAGTTTACTATGATTATGATTGCGCGATACCCACTTCATACTATCTACTATGCTAGGGCTGCATGTACTTTCATTCTCTTATGCTACCGGTTATATGCTCAATGATGCTATGGGTCTATTGATGAACTAAAACAATTAAAGTAACGAATGTGACCTTGAACTATAGAGTTGCTTCCAATTAATGCTAGAAAGTATTGCCTTTATTTTACTATTTTTGAGCTTGATCATCATATTCAGTATTCAGTAATTGTAAGAATATGACATATAATTCTAATAATTTAACTTGTTTAAGTAAGCAGTTGCTCATAGTATTCAGTAATTCTAAGAACACGAAGTTGACTTATAATTCTAATAATTTTAATAACATGACACCCATACACTGGAATAACACTTAGATACTATTCATAATCTGTTTTTTTAAATTTTGGCCAAGAGCTCTGGCATTCAGTATAAAAGAAGAACAACGGCTGGGCTACAGACGCACACACACCCACAAACACACACACGCCCATGCACACACACGCGTTGCACCCGGCTCCCGTGCGCACCTGGGCGAGTCCGAGGACTCAAACCCGGGCGGGCTACTCGCTAACTAGTGCAGCAAGCCAACCGAGTGAAGGCTCATTCGCCATAATCTGATTTTGATGGTGCGTAATTTAGGAATGTAAGAGTTCAAGATCTTATTTGCTTAGTTAATTATCCAGTTCAATTTTCATTACATGACCCTAGTGTAGTGGAGGTAAGAGATTGTCTCTAACAGCCCTACACCTTGTAGCGAGGAGGTTGAAAGTCTAACTTTTAGCAGCCCGACACCTGAGAACACTCTATCATACAATTACTGATTAATCTATTAAGTAGACATAATTCAATATCAAGTCGACATAATAATTATGAATTGCTTTATCCTTTCGATTATGTTGTTTTTGCAAGATTTGAATTGTGCACATTATATTTCAAAAATATTTAAATGTTTAACTTCCGTCGTGATTCATCATATATACATTATATGTCTCAGTGACTACAAATTGCACATATATATAAAATAGTCTCCAAACAAGATAAATGACATGAAAAGGTTGTTAGATGCTAAACAAAAACTTGAGGTGAAGATAGAACAACTGAAGGGAAAGTCTGAGTTAACAGAAAAAATTCATAAGATGAAACAAAAACTTAAAGACATAGATGTTAAATCGCAAGATATTGATTCTCTTAATAAGGCATTCATCATTAAGGAGCGCAAGGCGAATGCAGAACTGGAAGAAACCAAAGCTGAGGTTATAAAGGTAATATAAATATTTTAGTATGTAGTTTGACGTGGTTATTGATAATATACTAAGACATCCTTTTCACAACAATATGATCGCTTTTGTAGGGATTAAGAGATATAACTGGAAGTCAACTAGTTATTGATGTCAAACAAATAGGCACTGTGCCGGAGCTGTGGAACTTCAGGGAGAACCGAAAAGCCTCTATTGCGGAAGCTATTGCACAAATGATGGTAGACATGGAAAAACCTTAAGGTGGCCTTGTCTTGATCTATCAAATAATTAATGTTGTTTCTCAATGAATGCTTGTTGATATTTGTGGTATTATATCTTGTCAATGTATTGATTACTGAAATTATCCTTACTATTTGCTCATCTTGAATTAATCCAATTACTGAATAGTATCGAGCTTGCTTATGTTGACAACGATTTTGTCCTGAGATTAAAATAAAACTAAATAATAGCATTAAATAAATAAATTGCACTGACGGCCAAAATCCGTTATGGAATAAAAAAAGAAAGTTTCAAAATAACTCGCTTAAATAAAATAAATCAACATGACATATGGGACTATCAAAGAGTCTGACGATAATTATTCCTCTGGCAATAAAGTATCAATGTGCCTAAATATTTAATAATGCTTAAAGTACTACGTGGGTTGGACCTATGTAGGTGAACACCTCAGTCAAATGTGAGGAAAATGAACACATGAATGTAACCGTGAATTAAACAATTCAGTAACCAAATAATATATCAGTTAATAACTTGATGATCACATGTGGATCCATATCCGTATGAGGGTTTTTTTTTTAACTCAAAAAAAATGTATCAAGGAAGCATGAGTTACCTGCTACCTGGCCGAAGCTCTGCATGCAGAGGTTAAGAATATTCTGATTAACTACTAAGCGAGAATAGAAGATGGCCTCCTGCTGGATCGTGTGCATGCACGCTTGAATTATTAGGAGCTTCTCTAATCAACTAACTAATCACTTGATCGGGCCCACTGGTCAGCCAATGATAGCACAATGGGCTGCATACATATAAACCATTCCTTGCTTAAGTAATTAATTAATTGGTGGATCCATAAAGTAAAGAAAGAAGGCAGGAAAGAAAAATAAAAGAAAAAGGAGCTAGTGCATGCGTGAATAAGGCTTGCATGTACTAATCAATTTCTCTGTTAGCTAATCTCAACCACATGCATATGCTTGCAAGCACATACGTGCATGAAGGAATACAAATCACTTCTGTACAAAAAAAAGATCATGGCCAGGCATGTATTCCCACGTCTCGCACGCAACCATGCAGTTCGGAGGGAAGTTGGGCCACGTACATACATTCGTGCAGGAGTAAGCTAGACTGAATCACATCCATGCATCCACATACGTGCAAGGGAAATACGCATGCATACGAAACTGGTGCTGCTGCACGCACGCATACAAACGCTTGTAGTTGCTGTAACCTCCCTCAAAGCAGCCTATAAATAGGAGTTTAAGGGTAGAGAGAAAAGGGTTGGAGGCAAGCTATCGGCAAAGGAACTTTTGGAGGAAAGACTAGAGGAGAGAAAAACACTTGAGAGGAAACCAAAGAAAAGGAGAGCAAACGAGCTGCCATTGGGAGAAAGCAAGAAGGTAAAAGAAGGTGAGAATCATGTCCTTCCTTAGCCCTTAGGCTTGTTCAAGTGATACAAGCCAAGGTGCTCTTCTTCCTCCCATCCTCCTCCGCCCAAGTTAAGATGTGTTCTCCTCAAGGCCTCACTTCCTAATTCGGTCCCGTAGTAGGCATGGATACAAGAGCGAAGATCCAAAATCTTCGTTTCTTAGTATCGGGCACTACGTTCGGAAACGAACTAAGGGTGAGAAGATTCAAGACCTCATTTCCTAATTCGGTCCCGTAGTGGGCATGGATACAAGAGCGAAGATCCAAAATCTTCGTTTCTTAGTATCGGGCACTACGTTTGGAAACGAATTAAGGGTGAGAAGATAGAAGACCTCACTTCCTAATTCGGTCCCGTAGTGGGCATGGATGCAAGAGCGAAGATCCAAAATCTTCGTTTCTTAGTATCGGGCACTACGTTTGGAAACGAATCAAGGGTGAGAAGATTCAAGACCTCATTTCCTAATTCGGTCCCGTAGTGGGCATGGATGCAAGAGCGAAGATCCAAAATCTTCGTTTCTTAGTATCGGGCACTACGCTTGGAAACGAATCAAGAATGAGAAGATTCAAGACCCCGCTTCTTAGATTCGGTCCCTTAAAGCGGATACGAATCATGAGCGGGTATATGCTACAAAAAAAATAATGATATACAAAAAAATGCTAATTAATTAATCTTCATCGCGGTTATACTCGCATTTGGGTTCCGTATTCACAAAAGCCATATCATGAGTAGTAATCCGAACATATCGACATAAACAATATATCCAGCTACATGTTCCATGGGCTCCATGAAAATGAGTATTAAGCATGCATGCGTGAATTAAGAGATTCTCTAATTAATCAACTAAGCACTCCGTTTGGGTTTATTCGCCAGCCAAAGCATGCATGCGTAGCATCTCCCATGTCGCAAAGGAAGTGGTGTCGTGGCCGCATGCGTAAAAAAAAATTAAGTATTGCTCTGATTAATAAATAAATTAAAAATAATTAGTGTGGCCCATATTTCAGTCAAAGCATGCTGAGCATCTCTACCATGTAACTCCTTATATATTTATATATATATATATGGCTGCATGCATGTACAGATTGATAAAAGAAAAATGGCCCACATGAAGTCAAAAAAAAAAGAATGTCCGGAAGGCCCCAAGTAAGTGTCTAGTGCAATCGTGGCTTAACAATAACAAAAAAAATGAATAAATGGGTGAAAAGAAAATAAAAAATCATACGGGTTCACATCCAATTAGGCCTTATATGCTTACATAGCTCAAATAAAAAAAATCAAGAACCATGCTACCCACTTAAAGAAGAAAAGTGGCTTCGCTTGTACGGCTGCATGCATGTAGAGAGAAAATTATAGCCCGTGTCTACGCGAGTCCGATACAATCGTGGCTAAATAACTCGGTGGTCAATTAATATCAGACCATTATCAAATAAGTAAAAATTAAGTGAAACAAGGTGAAATAAAGATAAATAAATAAATGATAAAATGGATTGAACTCCTATATATTATGTTGCTTGTATAGGTTCTCTAAAAACGAATACTATGCACCAAACAAAAAAGTCGATTAATGTGAAAATAATTAAAATATTCCCCAGCAAGCTTCCGTCGACGTCAAGATTGAAGACTTTTCTTTTTTATTTATATTTTTGTAATGTCATATGTTGCAAATTGGTGTAATCTTCATGTTGGAATTCTTAATCAGGGGTTTTCTCGCAAAGAGATGTAATTAACAGAATTTTTATATAAATGTATGAATTCTGGAAGTAATGTACCCGCAATACTTGATACTTGATGTTGCTTAGTCTCATATTCAATTAAAATTTAAACAACTTGTCTCTAATGACGTGGAGACGGGTCCACACCCATTTTCCCGTCATCAGCTTATTGGAACCAAAAGTTTTTCTATATCTCTTGGCAGAACTTCCATGATTAGTATTTGTTGTTCAAAATTTTTCTTCTCTTTAGATATTTCTGCAACGACATTTACAAGACACAACCAGTTATAGATTTTGTAATTGAATATCAAAACATCCTAGATGCATTGAGGTAATAGCTTATCTGATGAGGATGGTCTTAAAATATAAAAATTTATAGCACTTTTATCACCTTTCTTATTCTAATGTTGATGGATTCTAAGGCAAAATTCAATTTCATCCACAGTTCATCCTGAAAGTTGTCATACTCTGATTTTTCGCTTTCACTTCATCCTCATCCCCGAATGAGAATACCATAGGCAGTCTATTTTTACTCTGGTCTTGTATAGGAGCAGGATCACTCTTGTCTTGTTCTTGCACAAGACTAGAGTGAAAATAGATTGTTTATGGTATTCTCATTCGGGGATGATAATGAAGTGGAAGATAAATCAGAGTATGACAACTTTTAGGACGAACTGTGGATGGAATTGGATTTTGCCTTGAAATCCATCAACATTAGAATACAAAAGGGGATAAAAGTGCTATAAATGTTCAAATTTTAAGATCATCCTCGTCAAACAAACTGTTGCCTTGATGCATCTAGAATGTTTTGATATTCAATTGCAAAATCTATAACTAGTTGTGCCTTCTAAATGTCATTGTAGAATATCTAAGGAGAATAAAATTTCAAACAATAGATACTAATTATGGAAGTTCAGCCAAGAGAGTTAGAGAAAAAAAACATACCACAGACAGTTCTAATTAAAAACCGTATGTGATCAACACATATCACAGACAATTCTAGTTAAAAACCGTCTGTGATATGTGTTTTCACAGTGGTAGGGAAACTGTCTGTGATATGTGTCGTATTATCACTGACACATGCTTACAGACTGTTCAAAAAACCGTCTGTGATGATGTTTTCGAATCGTCTATAATAGCTTTCTCTGTAGTAATGCTCTTTCAATAAGCATTGTTCGTGTTCCAGGTGGAGCATATGAAATATACATAGTATGAGTTTTTTGCTATCAAAATCATGCGCCACAGATGATGTTTTGGCTTGTGAGAAGAGTTTGGATTAGACTGTTCCAATCTTTCTAATTGAAATTAGTCCGTTGGACTTTTGAGGCACAAGATATTCATGATGATTTTTTTTCGAGGAGAGAGTTGCATTATATTTTTGGCTACAAGAGGAATTCGTCTCAAGGTAGAGATTGTTGAAGTTGAGGGTGATATGAATTCGTTTCCTACATCGTCTCAAATCTACTCATACACGAAGTTTGCTATGTATCACTATAAATATATCTCCTTATAGGTTTGTGCGCCTGTGATTTTTTCCTTTAAAGATTTTTCACGTAAAATCTCTCTCCTATTCATTTGATCCTATATTTTTGCCATACGTTTTATAACAGTGCGGTTGTTTTGTTGCTATTTTTGGTTTTTTCTCGATACTTTGGACGCTAGCTCGTGCCGTATATTGCAACATCAGAACCGACGGAACTTCTAATGAGTTAATATATAACAGGATCGAAGTTGAGATTCAGAAACTGATATATGGCATACAATTATGCTGAAATCTGAGGTTACATGCATTTCTAGACAATTAATCAACACCCAGTAAAGCATGACCAGAACTAGCCTCGAAACTCAATCATCTCTTCTGCGTCGCCACCAGCTTCCAAGGACATGTTCTGTGTTGTCTCATCGAAAACGTAAGAACAAACAATGAAATAGATGAAGTCGACGGCTCCAAGGAGTGCAAGCAGCAAGTAGTAGTAGTCGTAGCGGCCCTGATTCAGGTTGCTCGAAAGCCATGGCACCATCCCATCCCTGCTGGTGATCACGTTGATGAGCTTGACCACAAACGTCGCCATGACGCTCGCGACACCCGCTCCGAAGAAGAGCAGGGCTAGCACAAAGCTCCCCATGGACTTCGGAAGCACCGCGTAGTAGAACTCGATCTGCCCAATGGAGCAGAACGCTCCCGACAGCCCGGAGAGGACGTACTGGGGTGCTAGCCACAGCACCGACATGCGCAGGACCCCATTGGCATCCTGCTGCAAGCCTTGAATTGCCGCAGTCTCCCTCCGGTAGGCCTCCACTCTTGATGCCACCACCATGGATGCAATGGCCAAGAGTACGCCGATGCCCATGCGCTGCTTAAGGGTGAGCACTCGCTGTCTCCCGGTGATTCTTTGGAGCAACGGAAGGATGTACCGGTCGTAGCATCCTGACCATATTGTGAAAGTTACGACCTCGAAGATTGAGATGGAGCCTGCTGGTAGCTGGAATTTCTTCGTGCCGATCCGACGATCCAGGGTTGCTGCCTGGAGCACCCCGAAGGACGAGCTCTGTATCAAGGAGGTCATGATCATAGCTGACCACATAGGTATGACGCTGAGGGCAGATTTGAGGTTCTCGACTTGCTCCACCGTGCACAAGCTCCATGAGCTCGTGTTGCTTGCCTCGTTGTTTGCACTACCTGCATGGTTACTCACAATGCAGGCTTTGTTCAAGAACCTGGAGGAATTTATTTTTTAGTTCATCCAAAAATAAGTTAGTAGATAGACGTCCACATGGCAATTCACGATATTGTTGATTGAATCAGTGAGGCATATAAATGGTAAGAACAGAATCATAAGTAATCAATCACCTCATTTTTTCGGATGGAACCAGCACTCTTGAACCTGGGAAACTGTTGAACTGAACACCATGGTCTGTCTCTGGGAGCACAAGGCGACGGTTCTTGACCGCCACAACCACCACTTGCAGTAAGCTAATCCATATGCTGCTCTTTGGCTTCACCTTTACGTACAAGGGTGTTGCTGCCAAGTTCAGGAGTGTGACCGATGCCACCATGGCTGCCGAAATGGCGAACCCAACATTCCAACCCATCTCATCTTGGAAGTACACAAGGATGGTTACACCCACTATCAGCGAGAAGCCCACCGATACGTAGTACCAGCTGAACAGACCTCGGAGTGCACGGTCTTTTCGAGCGGCATCCCAGTGAGCAATCTGATCCTCGGCGAAAGCTAGGCAGCACGGGCGAACGCCGCTCGCTCCAAGTGACATGAAACCAAGAGAGGCACATAACACAACTAACTGTACTGGAGTAGGCGAAGTGCAGCCTTGGTTTGGAATCCCACATTCTGGGGGTGTCAAGCTTGGAATCAGTGATGTCACCCACAGAAGGGTAGTCCCCTGATTGGAGCACCAAAAGAAGAATCAGAAATGTCTGATGGCACTGCAACTTATAGTGTTTTATCAATGCCTATGATCTAACTTATACCGCGTGAAAAATACAGTGATTGTTATGGAAGGGATTATGCGGTGTTCTTACAACTGTGCAGGAGAACAGTGAGAGTGTAACCATGAGGTAGCGACCCAAAAGTGCATCAGACACAATGGCACCACAGACTGGCAGAAAATTTGCAGCTGCTTGATACACGAAGATAATGATTGCACTACTTGCGGCACCGAGGTGATACTTCGTTGAGAGGTAAATAAAAAGGTTTGCCGTGACTGACGTGCTCACAATCCGTTCAGATACTTCATTTGCTGAGCATAAACGAGAAATATTTAATGTTAGCAAGAATAAGAGGTACATGGTTGGTGCCTTGTCGAACAGTCATTTGAATCTCAAAGCTATTGTTTAGAAGAAATTTTAGTTCTTGTAGAAAGATTAAAGTATGAATGTAAAGGTGATGAGATCCATTCAGGGGTAATGAGATCCAGTAATGACTAATGAGAACCAAAATAGATTGAAACTTCTTTCTAAAAAAATCTGAACTTTTTTACTTTACTGATTGGTTAGCTCCAGCGGAATTAATTTAAATCCAATTCTTTTGTAAGATACAGAAAATAATATTCATTTCTTACATAGAAAAAGTGCCATCAATTAGGGAAAATAACATGTTTCTTACAAATTTCGTCATCGGCGATGAAGCAACTTGGAAGATTGTAAGCAAAATGTTGAACCCTGAACCAATTTTTTGGTAGAAATTGCAAGCTAATCAAGGAGATAATATGTCTTTCAGTTGAATTTTTATTGTCATGCCACAAGATGCTAAAGCCAAAAGCATTACCAATGATTACTGGGATTGGTCGAAGACCACCTTTCTTCCCCAAGGCATGACCTTGCTGATGTTCATCGCGACCACCTTCCATCCACTACAAAACCCGTAAGAACTGGAAGCACCACCACACCAAAAGAAAGAAATTGCGCTCTAAAAGAAACCAAGTTTCAAACTAGATAGGCAGAATGTGAAGTTTCATGTGAGCTAAGGGTGTCGTATGGCTGCATATATGTATATATAGGCTGCCATCTGTCTCTGGTACCGTGGGCTGCTTGACTCACAAGCAACGGAAATGAAAAGATAAATGTTGCTTAAGAAGGCATCGAATGATAATCTTCTAACTATGGATACAGTGACCTCGCATAAGAAACGTGGCATGAATGGTAACTCCATGCATCAGTTTCATATCTCAAGATAATGTTTTATTGCTGTTTTTGCAGGGAAAAAGCATAGCAAGCAAACAGAACGGAAAGGCCTATTGATATGAAACGGAGGATCGAGGTACTGCAGTCCTGGTGTTCCTACCCTACCTACCCAACGAAAATATTAAGGTGTATGGATGCGTTGGCATGGTATGAAACGGAGGACTTAGGTATTCCAAGTATATAATAATTGTTCATCATGTCGTGGTATTAATTCAGGCCATATCAAAATCATTAACAACTAATTCTTTTGTGAGGACTAAGTATTGCTGACTATATATGTAAAGGATTCCACTTGAAAGTTCTTCAAGAGAAGGCTGGCAAGGTTCTCATGCAAATCGAGCAGTCATCAAAACATTTGGATTGTTGCCACTTTATTGAGGAGAAGGTCAATGAGAATCTTTTCCTAAATATGCAGGCTGTTTGGTGTCCTAATTATGTAAAGTTTTCACTAGAAAGTTCTTCAAGAAAAAAAAGGGTTGGCAAGGTTCACATACAAATCAAGCAATCATCAAAACATTTGGATTATTGTCGCTTTATTCTGGAAAGGTGCATGGGGATATTTACCTAGATATAGTGGAAAAGCTGAGGTCAAAGTTACCATGAATACTTATCATAGAAAATGGGGTTTACAAATATGTTAGGTTTATTCCAAAAGTTTTTTTCTCAACAAATCCTTTAAAAAATTGGTGTTGGAATATCTAAAAGAAGATGCTCGAAGGGACATCTACAATTTGAAAAGCAGAGTTTCTGTCAATTTTTTTTATTAAAAAAAGCAGAGAAATTCCCACCAGCGAGTGGACACTACTGGCTCAGACCACTGTTTTAGATATGTTTAATAAGGTAACTGATAGTTTTTTTTAGACAATAGGTAACTGATAGTTACAACCTAGTTTTCTATGGTTAGAGATGGAGATTTGTTCATTGTGGGTTTCGAAGGAAAAACCACGAATTTCATTTAAAGAAAGAAATTCTACATAACTAACGTAAAGAACTGAGTTACACCTTGTAAAACTTAGCATCGTGATGTGTTACCATATAATGCTAACCTGTCAACTTATGTGTTACCATATAATGCTAACATATTGACATATATTGCACCCCACATAACTAATATTAACTGGTAACTCGTTAATATATCCATGTTTGGAACAAACTGGTCGTCATCTATCACTAGAGGTGGGCACTGGGCCGGGCCATTTTGGGCCGGGCCATTTTGGCGAACACGAGGCCGCTTCGGCCAGACCGACACGGCGCACGCGTTCGTTCTAAACGGGTCGGGCCGGCCCGACACGTTGCGGCCGTCTTGCCCGCCATTCGGCACGGTGGCGGCGCCCGGCATGGAAGTTCTGGCGTGCTCGGCGGCAAGACGGCCGAAACAGCCCGCCCGTGCCTCGCAAGGCGGGCGACACGCGGCAGCCGCAGGGCTGTGGCCGAGCCGAGCGCGCACAGCGGCAACATTGGGGCACACTTCTTGGGCGGCGGAGAAAAAGGAGGGACGGAATGGCGTGGCGGCGTGAAGGTGCTCGGGAGCGGCGGCGGTGGCAAGGACTCGGAACGGCGCGGGGGCGCGACGGGCGTGGCGGAGAAAAAGGAGGAAGGGGACGCGTCGCCATGGCCGCTGCAGCTGCGTGAAGGTGCTCCGAGAGCAGCGAAGCGGCGAGGGCTCGGAAGGCGCGCCGGCGCGCGCGGGAGAAAGCGGCGGGCACGGCCGGGGCGCGAGGCGGGCGTACGCACGGGCGTAGTCGGGCGGGAGCTCGAGAACGGCGAGGAGAAAGCAAGGGCACGGCCGGGCGCTGGCGAGGTGGGGCGCGACCGCCGCGAGGTGAGTCGGGGCGGAGCTCCGGGAATGGCGATGGTCGCGGTGGGGGGCGAGGCGAGGCCGAGGCGAGGCGCCACGCGCCAGCGTCGCGCTGGGGGGCCCGAGGAGACGATGGAGTGCGGGCGACTCGAGGAGCCGCCAGGCCTCACGCGTCGCACGCGGCCCGAGGGCGGAAAAAGAGTGACTCTGGGCAGTCAAGTCCAATCGGTCGGTGGAGAAAAAAAAGAGAGTAGCGCATGCGACCAACGTCTGGGTAATTTTAACGTCTCTCGCGGGAAAAATTATTTGAGGGAATCACATGTCTGAATTCAACATCTCCCTCAACGTCTAAATGTCCCGCGGGAAAACAGAGAGAGGAAAAAGCTCGTGCACAACGGGAAAACAGAGACTGAGAAGGAATCTGAAAGTACATCACGGGAAAAAATTGTTCGCGGGAATCACGCGTCATAATGACATGCGTTTGAGAAAAAGAGAACTGAAATGACGTAAAACATTGAACTCTCTATGTGCATGCATGCAACCGAGGGAATCACGCGCGATTTTGAATGGACACGCTCACATTCGATAGAATCACGGGAAGAAAATCACGCGCCGGATGAATTTTAAGTTTTGAACGCAAAGAAGACAGCGATGTGATTGATTGATTCCATCCCGCTCTCTTTAACGCAATTTTGAACGCGACAGCAGAACAACGATCATTTTGCTGGACACACCATAAATACAGGGGATGGCTTGCATTTTCTCTGCACAACTCTCAACTCTCTTGCGCTCTCTCTTGCCCATTTTTGCTCAGCGCCAAAGACATTCTCGCATCTCTCTCTATCTGCTTTCTTTTTTTACTCTCTCGTTGTGAAATAAAATATTTCGCAAGAGCAAGAGTAGGAGAGCACGCCCGCGCTCACCTAGTCCCCCTCGTCAGGATCAAGAAATCGACCCATGCCAACTCTCCCCCAGCATGGGAGACTACGGCATGGATGTCCGTAATCTGGACGGCACGCACGGCATCGAGGATGCCTCGTACACTCCGGATGCACCGAGCTCGGATGCCGCTACCTCGGTGCATGCGGGACGGGCATCGGTATCCACACCGAACACGCAGTCCGACATATCGATGCAGCCAGCACGGGCGTCCATAGCCGGCAGTCAACGCGCGTGGTGCTGGCAACATATGGACAGAACCATCGAAACTATTGACGGACATGAGGTAGTGTATGCTGTTTGCAAATACCGTCAATCTAAACTATCTGCACGTGCATGTGGTGGTACAGGTCATCTAAAGAGACACGCGGAGAATTGCTTGAGGAAGATATCTACGGACGGAGGGAGGCGAAGGCGCGCAGACACGACTCAACTTCAACACCGACGGTTCGGTAAGCACATGGGTATACAACGCCGACGTAGCTAGAGAAGAAATTGCACGTTACATAGTTACAGAGGATCTTCCGCTTAGAACGGGTGAGAGCTCTAATTTTGAGAGAATGGTGCAACGTGGTTTTTGCCCGCAATACCAACATGTTAGTAGAAGAAGAACTACACGTGATGTTGGTAAAATGTTTACAACTAAACTAGAAATGTTAAAACAGACCTTTATGACGCTTAGTTTTTCATTCGCATTAACATCTGATATATGGACTTCCTCTCACCAAAGAGCAGCATATATTAGTATTGTTGCGCACTATCTAGATGACGAGTACGTACTAAATAAAAGAGTTATAGGGTTTAGGCCAATCTCGGAGTCACACACCGGACATGCTATCGCTACCCGTATACTTGAGGTTGTTAATGACTTTAAAATAGAAAGTAGAATTGTTTCCATTACTCTTGATAATGCATCAGCTAACACAACGGCTATGGAGCATCTCTCATCGTGCCTGGAGTCTTATATTGGAGGTTTTGTACTCCACCAGAGATGCGTATGCCATATTATTAATCTCATTGTACAGGCAGGTATGCATGTAATGAAACCTACTTTGGAGGGCATACGTAATGCTATCGATTTTATTACTAATTCACCTGTGAAGTTTGCTCAGTTCTCAGAGTACTGCAAAGCCAATAATATGAAACCAAGAAGGTTCAACCTAGATATGAAGGTTAGATGGAACTCAACTTTATACTATGCTGCAACGGTGCGAAGACTACGAGCACATTATCACTATCTTCGTCAACTGCAATAATGGTGAGGTATTGGTTACTGACGCGGATTGGATAATTGCTAGTCATTTTCGTAATTTTTTTAAAAAACATTATGACGCAACTAAAAAATTATCCGGTGTGTATTACCCAACTTCTTGCTTAGTTATCAAGTGGCTTTGGCTTATTGCTAATGCTTTTAAAGAAAATAGAGATAATTATGTTTTACGTTCCATTATAGAACCAATGGAGCAAAAAAATTTAAAATATTTTCAAGCTATTCCACATTTGTACTGTTTTGCTGTCATTTTGGATCCTCGGAGAAAATTTTCTGACTTGCAGGGCGCCTACGCGGGAATAGGTGAGGCATTCGATCTTGATTTCTCTGAGGCCTATACTCATGTTTATAACGAGTTTTTCAGAGTTTTCGACAAATACTACGAGAAGTTTGGCACTAGAAGTGAGCACGAAGATCTACCTCAACAACGCAACAAGCACAAGGCGGTTCGATGGCCTCAAACATGTGGAAGAAGCTGAAAGGCAAATCGTCTGGTTCATCTTCCGAAACGCCGAGCAGACCACAATGGAATCCACGGGTAGAGATCAACCACTACCTCGACACGTCTTTCATGGAGTCCGAGCTTGACATGGACGAGGAAAATCAACCTAATTTGCTTTTGTGGTGGAAGAATAACCAACGTATTTACCCCGTGCTATCCCATTTCGCACGGGATGTACTTACGGTTCCGGTGTCCTCTGTCTCGTCGGAATCCACTTTCAGTTCGGTGGGGAGGATACTTGAGCCAAGGAGATCGTCTCTCACACCTGAGATGGTTGAGGCAATTACATGCCTCAAAGACTGGGAGCGTGCAGATCAGAGGACACAACATCAGCCAGAGGATCAGGAGATCACGGACGCGGTAGCGGACTTTGATAATCTCAGCCTCGGGTAGTCTATGTATATAAATGTAGTTACTGTACTCTTTTCCTTACCGGGGGTACTCCACACCGGGGTGTAAGGTTTTTAACGAGGCAGTAACTTTGTACATGTTCAAGATTTAATAAAATTTACTTCTTTCCCCCAATATTTGTGTCCATTGCTAGCAATACCGATATCTACACAGGATGTTTCTTTCGCGTGCTTTCATTTAGTCATTGCTTTGCGTGTACATTTCTTTTTGTCATTTATTTACTTACTTTGCTAATTTCTCCAGAGATACACAAGAGAACGAATGCGTGTTCGCTAATAACGATCTAATTAATCGGCAATCTACTGTAGCAAAACTGGAGCAATTTACTGTAGCAACAATATTGTACCAATTTACTGTAGCAAGACCGTTTTATTAATCTGGACCGTCGATTCGCTCGATCCGACGGTTGGATGCCCATCAACTGCAAACTTGGCAGTCTGTGACTGCCAAGGATCTCTGTCCATGCGTGTTGCTCGATCGTAGATTTACATATTTATTTAATTAAGGTGGCTATACATTCGCTGCACCGTAGCATCGCGTACGCACGCTACTACAAGCAAATTTGAGTCATTTCCTCTTGTCACAATAGTGTAAATGGACCGGGCCTAGGCCGGCACGAAGCATAAATGGGCGTGCTTGGGCTCGCTGAAGGAAGCCGGCCAAGACGGCTGCACGACGGCCGGTCGGCGCGCGCGACGCAGTTCCGCCCAAGCACGATGGGCCCGTGCCGGGCCGGCGCGGCGCCCACCTCTAGTTCTGAAAGTAATGCCATAAAATGAACTTGTAATTGTAGACTATGAAAATTGCCGCTTGTATGGAATGAAAGCGTGAAGGCATTCAACATGCATGCTCTATTTGAAACTTTGAATGCAGCCATGAGATAACCTTTTGGGAGAATCAGTACCAGAAGCGGCCATTCATGAAACTGAAAATCTTGTTCTACTTACGTTGGTGTGGCACTGGCACATATGGAACAAATGGGACAGACTCAACCATGGCCATCGACCTACTCGATGCCTTTCGTTAGCACTACCTTTCTTCTCTTTTACGGGGAAAACGAGTCAGGAGGAGGCAACTTCGGATACTAGGGATGTATGAGCCAAGAGATCAGAAAGATTATACTGGAAACGGATGTATCTTGTGAAGAAGCTGAAGGAGAGAGACAATAACGCTCACAAGTTTGTGATGAGCCCGTGCTTGCTTAATATAAATTCCTTGTTTTACCATGACAATAAAGAATACAATAGTTTTTTAAACCTGCTAAGTAGGCCCTGTTTCATATTATGTTTGTATCAGTGTCCTCTTCTATATGGCGTATGGAGATCTGAATGGCCTACCCCATGATCTACACAAAGTCTACCAAGCATATCAGGCACCACAGGAAGCACGTAAATAGATTCCCTCGGAAGGCCGAAGAGAATGCAAGTCACATGCCATTAGAAGCCTTTAGGGACAATATCGATGTAGTAGCTCCAGTCAACATTTTCCCATCTGAGTAGTAGCTTTTTCTCTTCTTAAAAATACTTGTGCAGAATTAGTATGACCAATGTCTAACCGATTCATGTATTTTCAATAATTATCGAAATTTATATAGAGAGTATCAGCATACAGATGTAGCACATTTTGATTAGTTAAACATGTTTGTTCAATTTGGTAGAAGCCCACACTACATCGAACTGAATTCAATATATTATGGTGATTCATCCAGTTGCATGAGAATAATGATATTATCAGCTGCTTGGTGCATAAAGTATATATGCAGGATTGCTTATGCACAAATGGCCAACTCCATCTGACTAGAATAAAAATCTGATTTGAATCTATATCCAGTGTTCTTCCCATCCGTATCCAAATTTTTGCTTATCCGGAATTCAATGTTCGGATCAATATACAAAAAAGAAATATGAGTGTAGATATAGTCTGAGCCACTGAGGAGCACATGTTCTGTATTTGATCTATTTTCATCACTTCACCCCTAACTGTACAAACAAACAGCAACTAAACTTACAGAGCAGTTAAGCGGCAACAAATTATTTTGCAACTTGCTTTATCTCAGAAATTCTGTACAGCTCTTGTGTAACATATAACATTGCTGATTTGGAATAAACAGGAACTTTAATTTTCCTGTAATATTTCCCATGTTATTTCTTGTAACATATACAACGGCACAATTCTTGATGCTCAATTTACATGTCAGGCAGCAAGAGAGGATTGCCACGGCAAGTTTACAATTAATAAAACATACATACATTCACCATTGTAGCTATAGTGTATACACAAGTAGTAAGAATTAATGCTTTATTCCAACATTCAAGTAAAGATTCCTTAAATTCAATGTCCATGGGTTGCATTCTGAAGAAGATTACCTGACATCAGAATGATCCTTCACAAGGCAATGAGCCAACCTTCATGCCTTTCCTCTGTGCAATTGCTTTCAATTCCTCCGACACCAAGCTCTCCTCGATGATCACATGATTCAACCGAGTGGCTCGCTGCGCAAAGAAATCAACATTGGCTTCTGAAATGCTAGGGCAACGGGAGATGTCCAGGACCTCCACTGACCGCCCACAGTGTCTAAGCAATGAGACCAGGGATCCTCCGGTGAGGCATCGGCAACCCCTGAGCCTGATGTCAATTAGATTACGGCAGGATGACAGCATGGCACCGACTTCCTTGTCGCTCAGGGTCTCATTGTAAGACAAGTCAAGCCGACGAAGGCGGCGCATGGTCTGGCTGAGGAACGTGAGCAGCCCAGGCTCCCGTTCCACCACGTCGCAGCTCACCAGGGCGAGCTCTTCGATACCAGCCCCAATGGCCGTGCGTGCGAGAGACCGGAGCCCGTGCCCGGTGATAAGGACGCAGCTCTGAAGGCGGAGCGTGGCAAGGCTCTGCGTGGCGCCCCGGCTGTGCTGACCTTGCTCGGCACCAATCGCAAGGAGGTGGTCATTGTGCAGGTCGAGAGGTAGACGGAGGTCCAAAGTGTGCAGTGCTGCGCCGCGCTGGTGGATGAACCGGTGGAGGGCCTCCCGGCTGCCGCCGTCGTACACCAGGAGGGAAGTTAGTGCACGGCACCGATCAGCAGCGAGGAGGAGGACGTGGTCGGCGACGGAGCGGCAGGCGCGGAGCTCAAGCGCGAGCAGGTCAGCGAGGCAGCCCGCGAAGGCTGGCGACGCGGGCCCATCCCCGGTGCCGTCGCACGCGCGCAGCTGCAGCCACCGGAGGCTCCTGCAGCACCGCCAAAGCCATCCAAGCCCGTGGTCGCCCCAGCGGATGCCGCACAGCGACAGCCTCTCCAGCGGCAACGGTCCTGCAGCGTCACCCTCGCCGCCGGCGTCATCGGAGCTGGAATCTGCGAAGTCAACGGCAGCGGCGGAGTTCACGAGGGCAAACGACTTTAGGCGGGGTAAGTACGCGAGCCAGCGGAAAGACAGGGGCCGGAGGGCGGTGAGGTGGAGCGAGGTGAGGCCAGATAGGGCAGGTGAGGAAGCGAGCAGCGCAGCGGGGGAGACGGCTGAATCAAGCATGAACCGCAGCGCGGAGAGCCGGGCGGCCGACGGCGCGGCCGCGACCGCGAGCAACACCGCGTCGGCGTCGCTGGCGGGAGCGGCGGTTGAGACCACAACCAGGGCGGATAGATAAGGGTAGTGCGAGAGCAGGGTAGCGAGGGGCGCCACCACCGAGGCTTCGGAGGAGGCCGGCAGGCGGAGAGTCAAGGAGGAAGTGGAGGCCCGGAAGAGCGCCAACCAGCGGCGGGAGACGAGGGACACAGCAGGCGCGGCGGCAGGCGGGAGGAGGCGGAACACCTCCTGCAGCAGGTCGTCGCAGAGCGCGGCGTCCATGGCGCGGCATCCCCCGCCGCCGCCGCCGCGGGAGCTTGTCGGCGCCGTCGGTACGCGACCACTCAGCTCATCGGATTGGGCTGCGTAGGTGGGGGATGGTGAGGGAGTAGCTTGTGGGCGGAAGATTGGGTGGGGAATGCTAATGGTGACGCTGGGAAGGGGGAAGGTGGGGACTTTAACGGGGTGGGCCCACCGCGCGCGGGTTGTCACTGTCGACGGTGTGGTCGCGCGTGTCAGTCAGTGTGAGTGCTCTGCCGGCCCGGCCGCGTGTGGTATCTTGCAAGATGGTTCTGGAGGCGGCGTGAGGGGGCGAGGAGAGGACTTCTCTTTTTTGCCATTAGCGAGAGCCGAGAAGGAACATGACTTTGACCCAACCTTGCAATGGCAAACAAAAGCTTCTTTGTGTATTCTAGACTTAGCCATGAGGTCGGGCGTTTTTTTTGACTGACATGTGGTACATCAGGCACCGTAAGGTAAGGCTGAAGCATGAATACGTCACGTGTATGAACTAGGTTAGCACGGTATGAATGACAGAGCTGTGCCGGGCTTTATGGTTGGGTACAATGAGCAGCACAGCGCGGCACGCGGCAGGGCGTTCTGCCGCTACATTGCGTCATGTTGTGGCTCGCCTTACGTCCAGCGTCTTTTGCGGTCCTCGCATGCGGAGAAAGGGGAGACAACAAAGATGCTTAAAGGTGGAGAATGGGGACGGGAGAGTACATGCTTACTGACACCCAACACACGCATCAAGCCGCTTTGTACTGGGGTATCCCACACTGGGTGTAAAGTTTTTAACAAGACAGTAACTTTGTACTTGTTAAGATAAATAAAATTTAGTTTTTTCCTCAATATTTGTGTCTACTGTCTTAGCTTTGTACGTTCCCAGCTCCTTTCCTTCTTGTCGCAATAGTGCAAATAGACCGAGCCTCAATCGGCACGAATCGCAAATGAGACGTGCCTGGGCTGGCCGAAGGCGAGCCGAGATGGCATGACACGACACGGTGGGTCGCCCAGACCACGACGGCACAGCATGGTTTAGGCATGTAGCTCGACAAGCTCATGTCATGTTGGCTCGGGATGGCACAGCGCCCACCTCTAGTGTATTCTGATAACACAAACACTATAGCTGATCGACGAAATCATTGCTTATCCCGTTCGTTGTCACTCGTTTTTTTTTAAATCTTGCCTTCTTACACATGCATTTGTAAATTTGAACTCTTCCTCTACGACGAAAAGTGTGGCGGGCGACACAGGTCCCTACTGTGCCAGGGGAGCGTGGAAGGTCACCGCCGCACCGGCAGAGCGAAGGACCACGAAAGCAGATACTGGAGCGAAGGAGGAGCTACAGCATCTGCACGGCACCACGTGGGAAGAGGCGTTGCAACGCCTAGGTAGCACGGAAGGGATCATGGCAGAGTGAGCCATGCAGTAGATCTCGTGATCGGACAAGTTCCTATGGCTCCGGTGATCTTCTACGCTCCCTAGACGTAGTAAGGGATATGTGTTATCTGTCACACGCCTTTCGCGGTGGAGGCAACAAAATTGCAAATGCATATGCATGGTGAGAGCTAGATTTTGAAAAGAAAAAACGAGATAAGGGATAAGGGGGGCGAAATAAGGGTTGATTTTCTTGATCGACGATATCCCTCAATTGGAGTATTAGGACTTGTTCTCTTTGGGCTTGGGCCTTGGCCATTGTGCAGTCAGGTATCTTTGTGTTGTTGTTTTTTTTCTTTTCTGACATGGAAATTAAAACTGCGGGAAAAGCACATTTACGCACAGAATATATGCATCTAGTATTATAAAAAAGTGCTAAAAAGGTATACACACTCCCCTAAAAAATATACACACAGTATCGTATATATCTGTTTTTAATAAGTGTTAAGAAGTTATTTAGAAATTATGAATGTACAAATAATAGCACATGTATACTTCCAATTACCGTGCATGAAAATAAACATTTGGCACAAGAACTATACAAATGACAAGTTTGTGCACACATATTTTGGGGCATAAGCTGCGGTTATATATTCAAAGTAAAGGCTTTTTCAAGGAAGCATTCTTGGAATCTAGGAAGGATAGCCGCCTCATCGCCGGGGGACTTCAAGACTACTCATGACCAAGGTTTCAAATTTTGGTTTCGGTAGATTTCGTCCCGGGTCGGATAACGAAATTTCGGAATTATTTCGGACAAGATTTGAATTTGAAAATTCAAATCCGGTCCAATCCGGGAAAAAAACCGAAATTCGGCGAAAAAAACCCGAAATTTTGGGTGAAATTTCCGAAATTTTGGATTTTTTTTGCACTGGCTGAAAAGTGGTCTAAAAGTTATCTAAAAGTTTTGATTTTTTTTTGAAGATTCCTGACACAATTCTAATGTTCTCACAAAAATTTCAGCTGATGATCACATCTGAGGAATTTTAAAAAATTCGGAGAGTGGTACTGTCCTGATAAAACACTGACCGACAAGTTTGATCGGAATGTAAAATGGTACAAATCAAGTTATAAACTGTTGAAATTTTTTGTACATGGTTATTATCCATAACTAATGTTCTCATAAAAATTTCAGCTGATTATCACATGTGAGGAATTTTTAAAAATTCATAGAGTGACGCTGTCCTGATAGAACACTGACCGACAAGTTTGATCCGAATGGAAAATGATACAAATGAAGTTATAAACTGTTGAAATTTTTTGCGCATGGTTATGATGTATCTATAATGCTCTCATAAAATTTTCAGATGATTATCAAACTGTATGAATTGTTAAAAATTAGAACAGTACTACTACCATGTTAAAAGGCTTACCGGCAAACTTGAACAAAATGAAAAATTATGTAAATCATAAAATTTTTTGAAAATTTTAAATAATGGTGATAAGGAAGTATTTAACATCCCATAAAAATTTTGATTCATGATCACACTCCAGTAAATTTATAAAATTCTTACAAGGCACAGTACCATTTATGTTCTTTTCTTTTTGATTTTTGAAATATAATATAACAAACGAAGTTCAATGCTTACATAGATTTGATTGACCAAACAAAAAAAATTGAAATTTTTTGAAAAATTTATATAATTTTACTGAGTCAATTATTAATCTCTAAAAAAAATTAGATCATAATACACTCAAAAAAAATTATAAAATTCTGACAATATAACTGTCCCAATTATGTTCATTCTGTTTTTGATTTTTTAAAGATAACAAATGAAGTTAAATTATTTTTAAAATTTTTATGTATGATTTTAATCTACTAAGGATAGTACCATAAAATTTTCAGATTATTATCATGCTTGTACAATTTTATAAAAATCTGACAGTGTTTCTGCCAAAATTTTAAAATGTTTAAAAAATTAGGTTTTTCAACAAATTTTCATAGGAGATGACTTTCCTAAGGGTTATTGGACCAAATCCGGTCAAATCCGGCCCTAAAACTTTCAAAACCGGCCAAAAAAACACGAAAATTCGGATTTTTACTGTAGCAATTTCAATTTTTTTATTTTTTTTCGGCCAGTACTTGAGATTTCGGGGTGGTCCGAAATCCGAAATTTCGGCGAGTTTCGCCGTAATTTTGAACCTTGCTCATGACTCTTGAGCATTGATTGAAAATCTACAGGAGTATGAGATAGTGTGTATGATTCTTTGTTGCTGGATCTTGCTAGGTTTAAATGGCAATCATGGGTTTATTACTGTTGAAAATGATGTTTTTAGAAGGTTTGGAGGTGTGTTCTAGTGATCTTCATAAGGAAGAGTTTATAGAAGTCACCGAGAGGGTTGCGAAGGTTCAGAGCTCACCTATCCGAAGCGAATAAGGGCTATCACAAATGGAAAGCTTAGATCCTTGCATGGATTCAATTAGGAGCTAGATTCCTGTGAGAGTACTCCAACAAGAAGTAGAGGAGGAGATCGCCAAACCTACAAGACCTCGGTAAAAAAAATTATTTGTCTCTTGATCATTTTATGTTTCCACATTTCAACTCTTCTTTCAATTTCTAAATCACTAGACTTAGATAGGATTGTAACTTAGGTTATAGAATTTACCAACGTATGCAGAAGTTGTTTGACCACGTTAGCAAACCTTAGAAACTTACGTTACGATTAGATATTAGGTAGTTCTTTAGTAATTTAAATTGGTCTTTCAAAAAAAAAAAAATCCCAATTCACTGCCTCGTCTTATCATTCGATCCACTTTATGCTCTTTGGGCACGCATGTTCTCGGTGGCCATAGGCTTCGCATATCATTGTTACCAGACTCTGGCTCCATCGGCGGGAGGATCAAGAATCGTCGGCAATCTCTCGTGTGCTTTTCTTTTCTTCTGCCATGGTTTCGAATGATTTCACACCTCAAAGACAGGTTTGTAATTTCTTCCTCTTTAGAGATCCTAGGTGTAATAGTTGGGTGCTCTGTACTACAATCTTGTTAATCTTTCCGGAACATTAGGGTCTTCTTGCATTAAAAAAAAGGGAAGCATTATCCTACATTCCTACTGGTTATTTCTTGTCGACTTGGAAGAAGAAGCACTGCCACTCGGCCACACTTGGTGAGCGATCATGGACAGCAAGGTGCCTGAATTGTCATGGTAGATTCCACCTAATGTCTCTTTCATACTGCCAAGCTATCCTTCTCATAGTTCGGTGGAATTGGTGAGCGATTTTCTTTCCAAACAGGTTAACCCGGATTCCATTATCAGAAATAACAGAAGGTGTTACAACCAATTCAGGCATTTCTTCCTTCTCCTATTCCCCCAAGAATGTGCACCAAGAAAACTTCTGAGTGAGAAATATAACACCACCCAACCTCCTCGAATTACAACTAGTTAACAGGCAAAACAACGCAAAGTATTTTATGCAAAATTCAGTTATGGTCGAGAGCTTCTTGTTGTCTAAGCACTTCATGTGACAACCTCCTCTTCTCCCTCGCCGGTTATAAGCAGGCCTCCTACAACACCTTGTCCACCGTGTCCTTGGTCATCACCTGCCTTGGCAGCATGCATTCTTAAGGCTTGCAGGAACGATGTTCCCCTGCAGGACATCTCCTCCAGCAATGATGTTATCATTTTCTCCATCTTCTTGAAGACCTGCCCATATACAGCAGTACAGCTTGATCTCCTGTACGGCTGTACCCCATATAGCTAAGAGCCTAAGATGACAAACCATAGCATATTTAAATCAAGGTTCACAAGTTACACCAATTGGACACGAAAAAGCATGCCTAGTCCATTGGAATTCACATGGACTGAAACAAAATCTCTGACTAGAACTCACAAAGTGGCCAGCAATAGCCAATAGAGACAGTTAAAAAGGCGAATTTGCAAGTCCGTAGCAGTGTCCTTGACCATTATTAGGATTACACTCATTGCCTTCACCATCGCCTGCACACAACAATGAAAAACTAACTCAAACCTGCATGTCTCTTGACACCAGGTCTCAAATGCTGCTTCGTTCACATGAATGAATATAACTAAGGTTAAATATGTTGACTCATATCTACTCCCTCCAATTCATAAAAACTTATCGATTTAGGATACGTGTAGTCAAACTTTGGAAAACTTTAGCTATTAATATCTTTTTAAATATTTAGATTGAATGCATGAAAATCATATGTGTAGATTTGTTTTGAAACATACTTTCATAATATTATAATAGAAATTAGTGGTTAAAGTTGAATTGTAGAGACCATGTTGATGTCCAAAACGACAACTATTTGTGATCGGAGGGAGTAATTTTTTAGGATTTGAAAATGTGTGCTAGTTGAATCCTAATAGAGAGGAATTCTTAATCCTAATAGGAGAAGGATCTCTATTTACTTTGGAGAACTAGGGAGGCTATATAAATTTAGGGGTGATCATGGAGAACATAAACAACCAAGAAGCCACAAGACAACTCATCTAGAGCGAGTTATACACGAGAGGATTAGATGCTAGATTATTCTTTAGCACTAGATTCTTGTATAGGATAAGGATCCGAGAGTTTTAAAAGTTTCGAGAGGTTGTGAGAGAGCAACAATCCCTTCCCTTGTACTCTTTTAAGATTATGCCTAAAGAATTTCTGATCGGCTTCGCCAAAATTTTCTCTCTTATCGTGGTTACTTCAACATCGTTATTTTGATTCTCTCTACGAGATTCATCTTTTTCGTTCTTAAAACCGTGCACGCTCGTGCCTTATCTCACAAAACTCTAATCCAATTCAAAAACTACCACGCATAAGAAGTGATATCAGAGTATAACTACTCGCATGTTGATCCTCTCAACTGGTTAGAAATTTTAGAAAGAGGACGGGTATATCAAACCTCGCAACAGCAGAAACTTGATCCTCTCACATGTTCATACATGCATGGGCACCAATCTAAAACACGATCAATAAACAGTTAAAAGAACGTCCTTTTTTTTTGCCCTAAATCGTTCACAAATGTGTAGAAAAGATCAAACCAAACTTATAAATTACAACACCTTACGAAGGGCCTGTAAGTATGTAACTATCCCAACAACTGTAACATCAACATTTGGCTCCATATCTTATCCCATCATGAAATTTGATGTGTGATAATCAAGAACATGTCAAAATTTTGAAGTAAATCTATTTAGGTGTCAAGCTAATCTGAATATGGTATTTCCTCCGGTCATAAATAGTTGTCGTTTCGGATATAGATATAGTCAAAATTTTAAAACTTTGACTGTCAATATCTTTTAAATATTTAAATTGGATACATAAAATTTATTTGTGTAGATTTGTCTCGAAAAGTACTTTCATAATATTATAATTGTATTGAGTTTTATAAATATATTATAATATAAATTAGTAGTCACTACTATGTTTTAAAGACCATATCGATATCAAATTAACAACTATTTATGATCGAAGAGAGTACTATTTAAACCGCTCATCGTGATAATGAATTCAGAGGCTCAGAGCTCTGTCCACACAAAAAAAACAGCTTAATTTAATTCAGGGAAATCACACAGCTATTGTGCATATTTGTTTTCAGTTCAAATCCATCATTCAGTTTTTTAGGATGTCTGAAAAATAGCTCAAATTACTTGAATATCATCAACTTAGCTTGGGCGTTGACGGCATTGTGGAGGACGGCGGAGATTTCAGCGACCATCTGTTGTTGCTATCTCGCAGGTGTTGGATGCCGTTGTCTCCAATTTTATGATTAGTACCGGTGTCGGGCAAGAAGAATATGATTGTAGAGATGTATACACCATGCACGCAAAGAAAATTGACCAATTATGGAATATCAAAACGGTAGAGAACAAGTTGAGGAATAATGGCAGCTAGCAAGGAATTTTGTTGACCATGACAGCATGACACCCATTGGAGGGGAGCAGCTGCATCATACGAGATGGCCCAAACGGGCATGGCTGTCTCCCCCGGATGATGTTTCGGAGCCGCACTGGAGATGGAGCCACCGCGAAGGGATGGTGCGGTGAGGACGGAGTGGCAGGCGGACGGGAGCGTTGACGCCGGAGATGGATGCTGTTTGGCTGCTTATTCCCCTTCATGGCGCCATCAACCCATCATCCTCCAACCCGACGCCAACAATCTCATCTAGTGCTCCTTCTTCCCCGTCTCCACTGCTCTGCGCCGCCTATTAATGCCGCTAGATCGGGCAGTCCTGCACGGTGCAGAGATTGGTAGGCTGCTGGACGGGATTGGTAGTGGCGGCGAACGGAGAGCCCGAGTTTGCGAGGCAGAGCGGAAAGGGGTAGGGGCGCGTATTTTTAAACCAAAACTGAATCGAATCGAATTAATCGATTATTTCGGTATTTTTGATTTTTGGTTTGGTTTTTATTTTAGTGCTATTTGGTTTTCGGGCTTCGGTTCGATTTCTAACTCTTAAAAACCGAACAACCGACATATATACTGAGCAAGCTTTGAACCTTTCGCCATTCCATTCGGGGATTCGGCCTGTTCCCATTCCCATTCGCCACATTCGGCCATTCCTCCGTGCAGTGCCTGTAGACCCTGTCGCCCCGCACTCTCCTCCTCCACGACAGCCAGCCGGCCACCACTCTCTCCTCCGTCGCCTCCTACGGCTGCGCCATCCCGCACAACGCAGCACGTCCAGGCTAGCCTCCACCCGCAGCTCCACGTCGCCTCCCTCACAGACTTCACCCACTCCGGGTCCGACGGGTCACGGCCCTTGGCCCACGACGACGGCACGTGGGATCCCCAGTGTATGCAGAGCCGCGGAGGTGATCTGGCTGTCCTCAGGCGGAGGCGCTCGGCGGCGGCCAGATCTGGTAGTGGAGGCGGCCGGATCTGGTAGTGGAGGCGGCCATGAGCTGTGACTGTCCTCGTCGCCATCGGCCGACCACCAAGGCGCAAGTGGGGATGCCGGCCATGGGGATCGGAAGAGGACGACCGACGCGGAAGGTTTGGGATGCCGGCGGCGGAGGGTTGGGGATGCCAGCGGCGCTGGACGCGCTGGACGCGCTGGACGCAGAGACTTGGAAATTTATCCGAATGACTGAATTAACCGAACCGAATTAGTTCGGTTAATTCGGTTCGGTTTTCGTGGCTGATCGATTTTGGTTTGGTTTACAGATATCAAAAACCGAACAAAAAACCGTATAAACGAATGCCCAATCCTAGAGAGGGAAACGGGGTTCGTGTGGTTTTTTAATTGAGAGAAAATTGCAGCCCGGGCCACCGGACTTGTCGCAAATCTTTACTAACATATAAATACGAGGGAACCATGCATGCTACTGGGTCTTCACTCCTCGTCTAGAACAAAATCAAGGCATCGACGTAATAAAAAGGAAACTAACGCAACCCCCCTCTCTCCATTCATACCCGTTCTTCTTGGCTTAGTGATTACCCACTTATCTTTATCCATAGCAACTCAAGAGTACAATTTTATTCTTTCTAAACACGCATAATGATTTGATTATTGGTTAAAGAATACATTTCCACTGTAATGCATAACCACAGTCGTTACTTGGGTATAAATATGTTTCCGTGCAACGGTGACTATTTTTTCTAAAAATTCTAGCTAGCTAGCAACACTCTGTTCTTGAATCCAGAGCACAAGTCTACAATGGCTGCCATCTGTGCAAAGGCAGTGGTGCTACATGTAGTCTGTTGGAGGTGAGCTCCCTCTCGTCGCCCTTGGAGGAGGATTCTTTTTATTATTTTTTTTTGTATTGAGCTCAGGATTTCGATCTTGGAAAAAGGGGAACGAAGAGAACGTGGCTGAGAATAGATAGAACGGGAGATGCAGAGACCTTACTGCCTGCGCACGCTGGGGGGTGGGGAGCGCTGGGGACGCGGAGGACGAGAGGAGCAGAGCGAACAGCGAGGCTGGTGGGCCGTGGGCAGCGAAGCAGCAAAGCAACGGGGCGAGGCTCTGTGCTCCACAAAAATTCATTCGGGACTTCATTGCAAAAATACCTGGGTAGTTAAATTGGCACTGTGACCTTTTTCAGGGAAAACAGTAGAAGAGACCTCTACTGTGTATATATAAATAAAATAAATAAGTGGAGTGTTTATAGGCAGATCATGTACATAGAAAAGAAAAAGAGACAATAAAAAAAAGGCAATTGGTCTATTTATAGAGCAGTGCTTCAATGCTTCCCCTTCTAATACAAGTTGCACAAATCTTGAAGCAAGCGAAGGGGTAAGTAATCTTCATCTACCTTTCATTCATACTTTAATATTTGTGCAACTGTAAAGAAGAAAAGCATTGAAACACCTCTCCTATTTATATTAGTATAGACTAAAGACTAAAAATAGATAAACACAATAATAACATATGCAAAATGCGTACATCAGTGTAGCTGTGGCAGCATAGGCGCATTTAGAGGTGGGCACTAGGCCACACTTTTTTTTGGGTCGGCCACGCCACAACATCTATGGCACGCCCCACAACATGGGATGTTGACCGTTTCGTTCGGGCCATGCCGGCATGGCATGTTGACTGGGCCAGGGTGAGTCTCGTGGCTGGGCATGACGGGTGGCACAGCACAACACGGGTCTATAGGCTATGCTCAGGCCATCACGACCCGTTTTGGCCTGCGGCAGCACGCGATCGAGCCAGCAGTAGCATGCGGACGGGAAAACGAAGGAGACGGGGGAGGCAACCGTACTGTGGAGGCCAACGAGGCAATGGCCAAGGCACCCAAGGAGGCAGTTGGGGCGGGGGAGGTGAGCTTGGGGAGGCCGAGGAGGAGGGGAGGCCGGGGCGAAGTGGGAGGGGGAGGTGGTCGGGGCGAAGAAGATGGAGAGGAGGCTAAGTAGTTAATGGCTCAATTTTAAGCTCATATTTTTTATATTAGCATGGACGGTACAATTAGGCATTTCGCATCCAACTTGCCTAGCGCACCTATAAGAATACAAGATGTTGCCGACTTGTAATATGTTTTTTTTTCTTGAATCGCAATAGTTTTTAATAACTATGACAGCATTTACGTTTTTTTACAATTACCACCTATTTCAAATGACCATCTACACTACTATATATATGTACTCCAATTGATTTATTTAGAGGGACATATCTAGTGTAAATTATTTTTATCATGTAAACTTCGTGAAAACTACATATATAAGTTTTCAAAAATTCTTAAAAAGTTACCATACGTAAGGAATATGAGCTTCTACAACCCTGTAAAATTTAAAGATAAAACTCAATCGCATTTGAAAGATATGAATTGACAAGCAGCGGTATGAATAATGCTAAACAGTGAAAAATCAGTATTTAGACCGAATTTACCTTTTTCGTAACTTTTAAATGCGATTAGATTTGATCTTCAAATTTTACAGGGTTGCAGAAGCTTACCTCTCCTACGTGAGCACATAGGAGTACAAGGTGGGCACACACTTGTTAAAAAAAAAACGTGAACACACGATCAGCATTGACCTTTATCCTAATATAATCTCATCGCATCGCACGCAAACCAGAACAAAATCTAAAGAAACGGAGAAAACAAAAAGGCAAGAGACAGGATAAAAAGGGCAACGAGAGGCCAGGAAATGGTGGCTGCGAAAGCGTTATCTCTTCGCCGTCAGCACGACAGGCCTGACGCGGCCCCGCCGCATCGCTGGGTAGCCTTGTCGTCTCCCGCGCCGGATGGAGGCCTCCACCGATTCGATTCCTTCACGCCTCCCTCTTCTCCGATTCTCTCGAATCACACGGCGGCCTCGGGGGAGGGTTGGAGGATAAGCCTCGGAATATGGATATTATCCAACGGCGAAATCTGATTGTGCAGTCAAGCCCCCCAAAGTCCAATCTGTTGAGCTGAACCTCTGAGCCATGCCGATGCGGTTTCATGTCATCAAGCCCCTTCAAGACTCATTTTGTATTATCTGGAGTGTGTAACTCGTAGCTGTAAAATTGGCATCGACCAACCTTCTGGTGAGATGTTTGTAGTTTTGCTGCAGCTCAAGGTTGTCAGTGCTCGATCCGGACCATCTGTTACAGATCCGGCCGGCTAGTCCAAGTGGCTTGCGGTCCTCCCACGTGCAGCAGCACACCCACTTTGGTCGATTCTCTCTGGTTAGACGTTCAAGTTAGTGAAATTTTACCGTACATTGTACCCACGTTATATATATATTTTTAAGATAATAGAAGATTATCTCTCTATCTCTGTATCATAAGATGTATGCAGTCAACTATTTATTACAATGTCACAGCATAAAAACTGTCAAAAAAAGATATCCAAAAATTGAAATAAAGTTGCAATAAGACGCAAGAAATATGAAACTGAAAGCTTCAGTTTGCGCACAGCCTGTTACTAAATCGTCACCCATGCTTGATGAATAGATCCCTAACCACAATCTTAAGCGATTTGAATGCCGATAACACCACCTTCCGAGCATCTTGATGCTGAAGTACAGACCATGATTGCAACTAGTTGATGCACATATAGATAACCTGCAATGGATCAGAGAATTTTTTCTTATAAAAAACCACATCATTTCGATATAGTCAAATTGACCAACACAAAACGACAGCCCCGACCAATACGTTAACCTTTAATTCTTTCCCCAACACCAATAACCGGTTCCCAAACATATTCGTCATGCTACTAAGAGGTGGCAGATTAGAGGCCGCTTGTATAACGCGTCATGCAAAACGAGCAAGCTGACAATCAAAAAAGACGTGCCGAATAGTTAATTTCCTCATTGTTACAAAAACAATATTTTTTGCTACCATTCTAATTTCGTTTATATAGGTTATCTTTTGTTAATATTACCTCACGACTTAAGTACCATAGAAATTTTTTTATTTTTAATTGCACTTTAAGCTTCCGAATTTGTCGGTTTGTAATTGGGATATTTTGATGCATTAATAATGTATACATCGATTGAACAGAGAACTGTCCATGTTGATGAAGATTCCATCGAAAGTATCCCGTTCTAGAGATAAGTGCTTACTAGCAATATTTGCAATAAGCTCATGCCAAGCCAGTAAATTCTATCCCATAATGGCCCTACGAAAAGACAATTAAGTGGGACAGAACACATTACTTCAGCTACCATGGCATGTTTTTTCGAACAATGTTAAAATGTTGATGGTATTGTGCACTGAGGGGGTTGTTCCCAAGCCATACATCTAGCCAAAATTGTATTTAGGATCCATCATGAAGTTGAAAAGACCCAAATCGAAAGAAATGATGTTTGACTTTCATTAGACCAGTCCAAAAATAAGTCTCCTGGCTTCCTTTTTGCATGAGAAAGAGTCTTATTCCCCATATATTTTCTTCTGAGAAGAGTTTGCCAGACACCCTCATCATTTAGCAGCTTGAAAAGCCATTTGCTATGTAAACAGATATTTTTGACACCAAGATCTTGAATACCCATGACACCTTGATCCTTGGGTCGGCATAATATATTCCATTTAGCTAGCCTATATTTTTTTTATGGTTGTCACTTTTCCAAAAAAATCTGGATTTGTAATAATCCAACCGTTTAAGCACCGTACCCCACGTGGCATCTCAAAAAGGGATAACATAAACATGGGTAAGCTACTAAGCATGGAATTTAGAAATACTAATCGACCTCTAATGGACAAATGCTTGCCCTTCCAACTGCTCAAGCACATTTCAAATCTTCCTTCTACCCCCTTCCACTCACTGATCCTTAGCTTTTTATAATGAACTGGTATGCCAAGATATCGAAAAGGAAGGCTGCCCAAACCACAACCAAATAGCTAGGTATTCCGAGTCTCGAAATCCTTAGCAGCACAAAAACAAAAGAGTTTACTTTTGTGAAAATTGATTTTAAGACCAGAAAGTTATTCAAATGCACATAGCAATAACTTCATGTTTATGGCATGTTTGAAATCATGTTCCATGAATAAGATGGTGTCATATGCATACTGTAGAATGGATAACCCATTGTCAACCAGATGAGGTACCACTCTACTTATCATCCTATCTTTTTTGGCATGTTCTAAGATAATAGCTAACATATCTACGATAATGTTAAATAATATGGGGGATAACTGATCACCTTTGCGGGGTCCTTTTCGGGTCTGAAAGTATGAATTAATGTTATTTATTAACCTTGATAACAAAACTTCCCCCACTAACAAAGCTCCCAATCCACAAGTACCAATGCGGTGAAAAGCCTTTTATCCTTAGAGTTTATGGAAGAAGGGGTCAGTTGACCTTATCATAGGCCTTTTCAATGTTTACCTTGAAAATTACCTTATCTAATTTTTTGTGTGCATCTCGTGAATTGTTTCATGAAGAACAATCACTCCATCCATTATATTTATACTTGGTATGAAAGCCGTCTGCGTAGGACGTACAACCTATGTACCAATAGTATACGATGAGTAACTATCACTACTACAGAACGGCATATCACTATCGCTTTATCTGTGTCGGTTCTTAAGTTTGTAGGAAAAGACGATTGTGATAAATAACTTCAGATGGGTGTTAGTAATAATCACTATCGGTTCTAAGAAAACAAGCGATAGTGATGTGGACGTGATCATCACTATCGCTTCTATAAAAAGAACCGATAGTGATGACCGTGCACATCACTATCGCTTTTTAGTTGAGAATCGATTCTGATGTGTACAAGCTCATCACTATCACTTCTATAAAAAGAACCGATAGTGATGACCATGTACATCACTATCGCTTCTCGAAAAGAACCGATTCTGATGTCCATGTGCTCATCACTATCTCTTCTGGAAAAGAACCGATTCTGATGTGCCTCGCTAGGTCATATATACCACTCGCGCTGAACTCTTCTCTGTTGTTGTTCCAGAGGAGATTTCTCCGCCGCCACCTGAGAAAACAGCTCATATTGTGTGGTTGGAAGCAATACTTGGGTGAGAAAATTTGAAGTCCTCATGAGTGGGTATTTAGAGGGCAAATTTGAAACACTATCTTGAGGAGATTCCCCTCTTTTTGCCCTCATTTGCGGTTTTCTTCAAAACGTGAGCAATTCTTTAAACCCCTTCAATTTTGCACAAGGTAATTTCGATATGTCGTGAATAAAGTTTAGCTTGCACGGGAAGTGTGTACGTGCTTTTAGATTTCACACTCTTTATTTGACAAGCACACATCTATTTAATTATTGTAGTGCTCTCGTGTTAATATGGAATTATTGTTGCTATCATGTGATAAATTTTAGAGTTTAGGCTGCGGAATGTACGTCTCCCGTTCGAGGATGCTTGTTTATATATATGCCGAACAAAATGGCAAGAGACGGATCGTAGGAGTTGAAGATGTTGTAGATGAAGAAGAGTATAACTAATTCGATGAGATACATTCATTTGCAGATGGGCCCTGTCTTAGCGGGGATGACGACACACATGATCCAATTACATGCGAGTAGATCATCATGAAGGGCAGTATTGTAAATAAATGGACTATTATAATGTTTGTTGTTAATCTCATTGTTGTATTATGTATGTAAAATAGTTTGCAATGCTTTCGAAGTAAAAATCCATGGTGAATTGCTGTTGGAGGCTTTGATGGAAATGCAATGTCTCTTTATGCCTGCACTTTGTGCCATATGTTGTGAAAGAAAATTCTTTTTGACGAAATTATTGTTGGGAAAGCTTGCAAATAGTCGAATCATCATTTATGGAAATTATCGTGCAATTCCAGATTAATTTGAAATTTTTTTGACTTTTCTACGTTTTACGCACAAATCATGTCTACAAAATGAATTTTGGCATATTTCTTGAACGAGGTCGCTTTTTCCAAAAATTCTTTTATGAAAAGATTTGCAGTATCACGAAATATGTTTCTGCAAAATTCCTAATAATTTCAACAACGTATGAAAAAGTTATGGCATTTTCTCTCGATGAAATGTGAAAATTCGTAACTTGCGATTTCAAAATTTAGACTTCATGGTTTGTCTGGAAAGGGAATAGTGCAATGAACTACATTTGTGTCGGTTTTTTGTGAGAACCGATAGAGATAATTATGTATTAGTGTCGGTTTTATTTACAAAAGCGATACAAATATATTAGTGTCGGTTTTCTTTAAAGAAGCGATACTGATTACTATACACATCTATGTCGGTTTTCTTTGAAAAAGCGATACGGATACTGATATTATCAGTGTCGGTTTTTTTTTAAAATAAGCGATACTGATGACTATACACATCTGTGTCGGTTTTGTTTGAAAAAGCGACACGGATAGTGAGCTTATCAGTGTCGGTTATTCTAAAAAAATGATACTGATGACTGTACACATCTGTGTCGGTTTTTTTAAGAAGCGATACGGATATTGAGCTTATCAGGGTCGGTTTTCCTTTAAAAAAATGATACTAATGACTTATAGCCAAATTTTATTCCTGCGACACGATTCCAGTAGCAGTTAGATCGCTCGTTAACCCTAGCGCAGATACCCCCCCGCCTCGCCGTCCCCGCCACGCCCGCCCGCGCTCGCCTCGCCCGCCGCCTCGACGACCCGACGACCCGCCTACCGACGCCTCCGCGCCCCTCAGGCCTCACGACCCGCCGCCCGCCCGACCGCCCGACGCCCCACGACCCTCCCCGGCAACCTCCTCTCCCGGCGACCTTGACCTCCTCCGCCTGCTCCCGTGAGTTCACAATGATTTGTCAGATTTCTAGTTCTAACAAAAGCATAGTATTTTAGAAATATCTATGCATTGTTTGACCCGAGTATCCAAGAAAAGATCTTGAGTATCTGCATTGAAGGTGGTGATTTTATCATTGTTAATAGTTACAAGTTGGCTCCTAAGTCCGCACCACAATAACCGAATGTAGAATATGGAAAACTCAAGAACAAGCTTTTGTAACTTCAAGAAATGCCTCGGATGGAGTGCAAAGATGCCCATCACGTCTGGGATGTTAGCTGCTAGCTTATAGATCAAAGATTGCCTCCTTGTCGATATTGTTCAAGACTTTGTAGATGCCAAGCTTTTTTGGTCTTCCTAGATGGAGGACACACTATCTTTGTGTAAATAGCATAGTTGTATAACATTTTGCTTGTTTCATTCTTGTAATTTTCTTCATGAAGACGGTAATTCCAAATAGAAAGTGTCATGATATGGCAATTTTTTCAAGGGCCATTCTTGTCCACTCACATATTGTCAACTTGAGTTGTTCACTATTGGTTGAGTAGGGCCAACATTTTGTTGGGAATTCTGGAGGAGCTCTTTGATGTTGTGATTGCGGAGGCAAATAAACCGACTTTCTATAATTCGCACCATCCATTCAGTTCTGTGGAACATTTCGTACTACTAATCCTTCTTAGCAAACTAGGGATGTTTGCCTTTTACCTTCTTGCATCCATGCAGGATCTGTTTCTAAACCTTTGAATATTAATGTAAAGTTGTCTTAGTAAGTAGAGGTGCATAAGAACTTATATGGTTGACAGTTTTTTTAATGTTCTGCGCAATTGTGTCTACTCCAATTCTAGTTTCCTAATTATATTGGCTGGTTACTTGTAGGGTGTATGACATTGAAAAGGATACCTTAGCTTTTACTGCAATTGACAAGTTTCTGCCCAATCAAGTATATTGCCATGGTCATTAAAATCATTTCGCAGACACAGTGGAGAGGTCCAGAGGTTGATTGTTTCGAATAGGTTGGTATTTTGTGCTTCAGTCATGTATGCATTCTTTGGTCTCCGGCTTCTATACATTGCTTGGAGGTCAGATTCCAAGGCGTCACAAAGAAAGGAAATCGAAGAGGTACGTGCATTTCTTTCATTAACTCTTTACCATGACAGCTTTGTGTTAGCTGCATTTGATTTAAATTTGTTTATTCATTACCAAATAAAATGAAAATTATCTGAGTTTTTTTTTACTCTTCTTATTTCATTTATGCCTATGCAGTAGTTACATTGAGCAACTTATGTTCTTCAACTTCGTAACTTGTGGCAACCATATCTATCTGTGCTTGTTACACTGTAAATGACTCTTAAGTTTATAATTTTTCTCGTGCTTCCCGACCATATACTATTCTCTATTACACCGATTACAATGGTTCGAGTCATGTTGTTTCTTATCGTGAAGACATCTTTTGGATCAAGAGATAACTCATTTGGTTTCATAAGTAGAATCGGTTCTTTGATGGAAGCGGTACCATTACAATCGGTTCTTGGAATAAAGCGATTGTGATGACCCATCATTAGAATCGGTTTTTTGAAGGAAGCGATTGTGATGAACCCCTTATTAGAATCGGTTCTTGTGTGGAACCGATTTCGATAACCACGTCATCGAATCGGTTCCACACAAGAATCGATTCGATGAAGGTCATCGAATCGGTTCTTTCAAGGAAGCGTGATGACTTCATTAGAATCGGTTCTTGTGTGGAACCGATTCGATAACTATTATCGAATCGGTTCCACACAAGAACCGATTCTAATGAGGGTCATCACAATCGCTTCCTGAAAGAACCGATTCGATGACCTTCATCAGAATCGGTTTCATCTAAGAACCGATTCTAACGAGGCTTTATCACAATCGGGCCAAAACCGACTGTGATAACTCCACCTCATCACTATCTAAAGACTTCGTATCGCCACTTGAACCGACTGTAATGACAAAAAGAACCGATTCTGATGTACAATTCTGTAGTAGTGTATTAGATAAAAAAAACTATTTGTATTGGATTTAGTGTTTCGTAAAAGAGCTCTAGAATTACCGCCCAAAAAAACAGCATTAAACATTATCAGAGTGTACGCTAAATTGCACTGTTCTTTTAACCATGATCGTTTACATCTAAACCATGAGCCTCCCTCGCTATAAATGAAGCGAGCAGGTCGCGGAGGCGAAGTTTCGTGGGGCAGCAAAGCCAGTGAGCTAGCTCTAGCTACCTGCTCCACCGCTCCAGAGCACACTGTACGTAGCTTCTTGCTTATCAAACACAAATCTGAACTATCCTCCGCCTTCCAGAGGAAGCATGGCGGGCACCTCGTGGTCGTCGTCCTCGTCGTGCGCGTCGTCGCTCGGCTCCTTCGACGACGACCTCGTCTGCGTCGTCAAGCCGGACGCCGCCGCGGCAGCCGAGGGAAGCGTCAAGTTCCTGTGCAGCTACGGCGGCAGGATCCTGCCTCGCCACTCCGACGGGGCGCTGCGCTACGTTGGCGGCGACAACCGCGTGCTCTCCGTCAACCGCTCCCTCCATTTTTACGGTACATATCTACCAACGTATAACGCACGCACATACACCGAGCAGTACTCCACTGGTCGTGCCCTGCGTTCGACTCCCTAACGCTGGATATATCGTTTCAGAGCTGCAACGGAAGCTGAGGGACATGTGCGAGTGGGAGGCGGTGAGCCTGCGGTGCCAGCTGCCCACGGAGGACCTGGACGCGCTCGTCTCTGTGACGAGCGACGACGACCTCGCCAACCTGATGGAGGAGTACGACGCGGCCAGCCGGGACCGGCTCCAGCCGCTCAAGATCCGGGCGTTCCTGTTCCCGAGGACTACGCCGCCACTGTCGCCGTCCACCCCGTCGTCCGCGTCCAGGCCGATACCCTACGTCCACCACCAACACCACATGAATCGTCCCGCGCCGTCGTGCACGTTCCGGCGGGGGCATCAGGACACCACCCCTCCGGCTCGTGTTCCGCACCAGCAGCGCTCCCACCGGCACGGAGCCGGCGGCGAGGCGCGGTCGCAGCGGTACCAAGTCTACAACGGCAGCCACTGGCAGTAACGATCAGATCGAGAGCCGGCTGCTGTACGTAGTGCATCGCTTTTAGCTAGCTATTGTGAGTTCTTGCAAGTTGCAACCATGGGGGTGGACAGGACAGGACAGGGGCATACCAGAGTGCTCTGTGGTGTGCATGCATGTTTAATTATCCTGTACTCGCATTTTTAAATAGGAAATGCAGGAAATGGGTAATGAAAAAGAAGAAGAAAAACAAGGGCGATAAGGTTCCCAGAGTAGAGTGCAGAGCTAGCCTTCCTGATTTGTGAGTTCATGCGATGCGAGCGCGCATCGTCGTGTGGTTGGAGTAGAACGATAGTGGGCCCGACGACAACGAAGCTCAGCCCAGATCCACATCTATCGAAGGATAAGTCCATCTGTTCGCTCCGTCCCCTGTTCAAAAGATCTCTTTCTGTTTGGGGCTAAAAGAAATTCCGATATATATAATATTTTATCTTTTAAGATTATCGTTAAGGATTTCAGCTCATCTAGAGACAATACTAGTGACAACATCTCCAGTAGATTATCTCTAAAATCATTCATCTAACCACTTTATATTATTTTTATCATATTTTAACCTTGCACTTATCATTATTTGCGTTGGTATGCGTGATCAGGTTGCCTCTTAGTGTAAGAAACAGCACGTTCTCTTTCCTCACCTGATCTTTCCTTCACGTAGAACTTCGTTGATATGGTATAGTTAAGAGACAGCTAAAGTGGCACTATTGAAAATACCCTTACAATATTTCGCTTTTAGTATGGATTTCCTGTCCATCCCTCCAATAAAAAGTTATAGAAATAAGTGGAAGAGGCGTAATATTATCAATCAGAGCAGTACTTCAATGCTTTCACTTCCAATACAAGTTGTATAAATCTTAAAGCAAATGAAGGGATAAGCAATCATCATCTACCATTCATTCATGCTTTAATATTTGTGCAACTGTCAAACAGAAAAGTATGAAAACACCTCTCTATCAATTATGAGTAGTCGCCACAATGCTGACATGAAAAAAAGAACTAAAATAAATTTAGCTACAGCCAGGGGCGCAACTAGAACGAAATTGACTGGGGTTCACCATTGCACTATGCATATGAGAACATATATAATTTCCAAACAATATTGTACCAAATAGTAACGTATTCGGCAATCTTTAGCATCAATAATTCGATGTAGCCGATGGCAATGTACATCGATAAAGATGTAGCGATCAAAATGAGTTCACACCTTAATGAAGAAACACACTAATAATATTTGGTTAATTGGTATGTTCAACGGTTCAAGAATAGTATAAAAAAATGTCTAGAAGCTTACTTACATTGTGGTCAAATGATTTTTGCGGGAGCAAAGCATCTCAGAAACCTGCTCCACCGTCTGTCCTATTGACTTTCCGCTATTTACCTTTGCTTACCTCCTTGGGTGCAGTCTCCTCCACCTTGTAATATCTTAAAACTATGTTACTTTCTACATCTTCTTAATATATTCACAGCTCCGCTGTTTTTAAAAAAAATACATTGTGGTCAATTTAAAACTCTAAATCTTAACCTGTAAGCATCTAGGCCCCTAATTCATTGATTATGTGGTTTTGGTGATTGTTAACTGTTAAATCATTAAGACTAATTTTGGTTTGAGTGTGATTAAGATAAGTTAGGTCTTAATAATAGATATGAGTTGTTCTTGAACTTTCATGAATCCCATCTATGCAAATGATGGCAAACCATCTTCTTCACGAAGATTAAGGGCCTTGTGGCTAGAAATGATCCAAAGTGTGGAGTGTGGATCCTTTCAGTAGATATGTTTTCGTTTTTTGCTTTGGCTGACTATTAAGGGGTTTAAATCTATAGCATTAGCTTGTTTAGGTTTGATTAACTAGTTGTGGTATACACTAGGTCTTTCTAGCTCAGTTCTAGTCAGATAGTGCAAAGAATCAAGTTAGGTTGAGAGGATCTCAAAGTTTGGATCAAAATTTAGCTAAGCCAGAAAATTCACGAAAGGCGAATTATCCTGGTTATGTGTACCAATGAGGCATATCATATGTCCATGGAGGATTTTTTTTTGTGTTTTTCAAAATTTACATAGAGGCGGATAATCCTGGTCAATTCGTACCATTGTGGTTTACCATTAGTCAAGAGAGAGTGTTTTTGGTGCTATAGTGTTTTACACAGAGGCTATTATCCGATTGAGGAGTACTATTGAGGCATATCATTTGTCTATAAAGGGTGCTTTTGGACAAGTTGATAGGCGGATGATATGATTCGAGGCATACCAGTGGTCTAGAAGGATTCATTTTCAATGAAGTATTGTGGCGGATGATCAGGGTAAAGACATATCATTGCCTCGAGGCATTGTTCTAAAGAGGCTCCACGAGATGGATACACTAAGGCGGATGATGCAGCTTAGGCAGATGATTTAGGTCACATGGATTATTCAGGTTGAGGTGTACGATCCGGGTCGTCATGAAATCTAGTTTTTCAACCGTCGGAGCTGAGGAAAATTGAACTAAGGCTAATGATCTGGATCTACAGGCACTTTTTAGAAAATGTATCAAACGATTAGTTTTTTAATGGAGAGGCTATATAAGTGGAACATGGGTGTTCAATTTACCACTTTTGTGACTTCAAAACAGTTTCTTGCATATTGAGGAGTTCAAGGGCACTCAAGAGTTTCAACTTGAGTTTTGAGAGTGTGAGAGTAGGTTAGGTCTCAGTGTGCATCACTCTTAGTTGCTTGACATTGATGGGTTCAAGTGACACCCTTTGGCTTATTACTCTTGCAATTTGGTAATTCCTAGATGGCATGGAGGTGTGCTCTTGGTGATCATTCAAGGAGGAGCTTATGGAATGCAGAGGGTTGTGAAGGTTTGGAGTCCACTTGTCCGAAGAGGACTACTACCATGAGTTAATGCTTGGATCTTTGCGTGGATTCAAGTAGAAGCTATACTCTTGTGAGAGTGCTCCAACAAGGATTCGGTAAAAATTAGGTTGTCATATCTCCTTTTTTTCATTTCCACATTTAAATTATTGTTCTTTCAATTCCTAGATTACCGACTTGTGCGGGATTGAAACTTATGTTGCAAAACTTCACTAGCATATTTAGGAGTTGAACACTAAGCGATTGGCACTTAAGTTGGAAGTAGTTTCTAGGTTGCTTTAAATTTGTTAAATTTGGCCTAGTTTGAGAAAAGGATACCCAATTTACCCCTCCCCTCTTGGGTATCTGATCCATTTCAATTGGTATCAGAGCCTTGGTGCTAAAATTAGGGCTTAACCACCTTTAGTGAAGATGTTAGGAGCAAATATGAACCCCTATAGGGCACCTACCTTTGATGGAACTAATTATGCTTATTGGAATGTCGGCATGGGAGATTACCTTGAGGCTATGAGCTAAGATGTTTGGCACGTTGTTGAGATTGGGTTTCTGGCACCACTTAATCCACTTATACCTACGAAATTTGAGGTCAAGAATCTTCAATTCAGTGCACAAGCAAAAAAAACACACTTTTGGCTCCTTGAGTATATATGCCTTCAATTGAGTGAGCAATCTTTCGACGGCACATGAGATTTGAACCACTCTCCGTGAAATTCATGAGGGACATCTAATGTGCAAGAGCCAAAATGTATGTTCTTAAAGAGCAATTTGAGTCCTTTACTATGCTACCTCACAAGACTGCAAAATGAAGTGTATTCTCGTATGAATGACATAGTGAATGGGTTGAAGGGCTTAGGTGCACCTTTTGTGAACCTTGATATTGTGAGACGAATGATTACAGTCTTACCAAAATAGTACAATATGCTTGTCGCGTTGCTCACACAAGGAGGCTTGAACTAATATACACCAACCACACTCTTGGCTAAGCTCACCGCACATGAGCTCTTCTTGGCGAAATATGAAGCCAATGAGGCAAACAAGAAAACATTGTTTTCAAGGCCAAAGGCAAGTACAAGCGTTGTGAGAACAATTGAGGTAGTGATGAGGAAGGCTCAGACTCAGATAATATGACTTTGTTTATGAAGAAGACTACAAGACTCCTCAAAAAGATAAATGACATCGGGGTTGAATTCGACAAGCGTAGAAGATCATACTCAAGCTACTCCTCAAGCAAGAGAACCTTTATGCAAATATGATTTGCTTTGAGTGCAATGAAAATGGTCACAGCGCCTTAAGATGTGAGAACAAAATTAAAAAAGGCAAAGATTCGTACAAGAGCAAAAAGAAGTTTAATGGCAATGACAAGACGCTCAAGTTCAAGAAGCTCACTAGAGATGGAAAGGAGGAAGCCTACACTATAGAGTGGATCACGAATATGGAGAGCTCGAAGGTGGTCTCAATGATGATGAAGATGATGGACCTACATCACCAAGAGGTCTAGCCGGACTTGCCCTCACCAACTCCACTCAACCACCTCCTTCCTACCTTACCCTTTTTTGTTTTATGGTAAAACATGATGATAAGGTAAAAAATCTTACTCCTTTCTATGATGATCTAGTTGAGAAGGTAAAACATTACTAGAAGGTAAAAAATTGTATATTATAATATGTTTAGTACATATCACAAATTATATATATACATATTGTGACGACCCTCCTTTTTACAAAAGGTCTCATATGCATACAGTACTAGTCCCATGATCAATGGCTAATACACACATTTTAACATTGGTAGCACATCCATACACAATATTATACATATGATAATGGTGGTTAATTATATAATAAATTCTTGTAAGATAGAATATATATTGCAGCAGAAATTCAAAAGCCTTGTGGTATGCCCATACAACTCTCAGGCAGCTGACAAGGTATAAACCCTAAAAAAACTCATCATTGTATTCCCCATAACCTGTAGCAAAGTATGCGTCGTCTGGAGCACTAAACCAACAAATTAAGCAAGTTCAAGTACTTGTGTACTCAGTAAGACTTGTAGTATATCGCAAATTTATAATAAATGTAGACTATCAATAGAAAGGCTCCTGGAGTTATATTGTAAAAATTATAAGCATTCTAATAGGCTTCGGTTTGAAAATTCTAGAAAAAGAAAAAGAGAGCATTGACTGATGACTCTCATATTGATGACCAAGGGTCCTGCATGACAGATTTTAAATCTTTACAAGAAATATCTTTTAACTTCAGGTCTTGATATTTGATTATAAGGGTTAATCAAATTGGGCGAGTTTAAGTTAATCTTTGATTTTTGAATTGGAGATTTTATTTTAAACCTAACAAGTTTATTGCACTTACCTTTTGCCTTTGGGCCTTGGACCAGTCAACAAACTAGGTTCATATCAAGATGGTCCCACCTGGCATTTAGTTAAAGGGGCAATTTAAATCTCTAAGCAAAATATCTTTTGAACCTGAGCCACCAAATAAAAAAAAAGAAACCAGAGGAAGAAAAGAAGAAATAGAGAAAAGGGAAACACACGTAGGGCAAGTTCACTGACGGTGGCTCTAGCGAGTTTGGCCGGTGACAAGGCAAGTGCAGGGAGGAGGATGAGATGCCTAAAATGGGTCCTTGAGACCTCAGTGATGCTGTTGGAAGCGGTGGCCGGAGCTGCGACGGTCGGAGGCGGTTGCTCGGCTGCGGACTGCGGTAGGCGGCGACGGCTCATCGGTAGAAGGGAGGTCCAATTGTGCAAGGGAACATGATTAGGGACGAGTAAGGATGCTCCCTGTGAAGTTAATTGGAAGATGGTGCTTCGTATGCGGAGTTGGCCCGGATTGGTTGCAATGGGGAAGTGCGGCCATGGAGGGACTTGTTGCGGCTGGAGGAGTAATTTGGAGCACAGGGAGGTAGAGGAGGGTGCAGGGACTAGGGGGCAGCTTGCCCAGATCCTTATAGGCGAGGAAGGAGGGGTGACGGTATGGCGCTCGCGAGCTCATCCCCTCCTTCTGGCTGAGAGGAAGACGACGAAGCTGGCTCGAAGCACGAGTCCTCGGGACCGTGCGCATGTACGGGAGGCCAGCGAAGCAGCCGGGATGGAACGGTGGTCAGGCAGCGCGTTGTGGCGGAGAGACGTGGCTTCGCACGAAGCTTGTCGCCTCATGTTGACTGGCAACCGAGAGAGTGAGCGGGCAGTGGTCGGCATAGCAGGATGACGTAGCCAAGCAATAATGGCGGTGTGGAAGTGGCACCGGAGTTGTCTTGATGAGCTGCACATCGGAGGTGTGGTTGTGGTCTCGGTTGACCGGGAAAAGTAGGGAGATCAAATGGCGGTAGTCGGGAGAAGACATGGTGAAGTTGACGGCGCGAGATTCCAGGGTCATGGCGGCCACAGGGTATGGCGGGGGCATCACTGATGAGGACATCACTATGACGGATACACTCATGACCTTACCTCCACCACCTCCTATGCAAGGTCCTATCACAAGGGCACACTCACGACAGCTAAATCAACAGGTGAACTCGTTTCTCGGGTGGTATAATTATATTTTTGAGGATATACCACTGCATAATAATGTGCTTGTGCTTAGGAATCATGGTTTAGAGCTACAAGGACGTCATTCCTCATCACTATAAGCTAGAGTACAAGGTATTCCCGAGAAGGAAGCCAAAACGTCCACCCAGGAGCAGTCCACCTTCAACTGTCCATTACTTTTGCATACGGAGTCCGTTCGGGATGAGTGAGTACTTGATTAAAAGATAAATTCGTGTTCTTTCCAACGGATCTGGCCTCATCATCAAATTCCACTCGAGCTGGCCACAGCAGTCAAAATAGTGCGACGGTCTCTGTCTTTTAGGGTGCTCTGTCACCATAATTTTGGGCTGAGTTCCCATGTAATTAAAGTGGCGTGAGACCAACTCCTAGCAGCCATCCTTGGCTATATATATTGGAAAAGCCCCTATCTATCTCCTTAGGTTTTGATTTGAGAATAGTTACCCATGTGTGGAACTTTATCCTTGTTCTCCGACTCGGCTAGAGTAAAGATAAACAAGTTTCAAACCTCAACTTGAGTGTGTGCTTCATCCTTGTTCTTGCTAGTTCTTCGATTGCTTGCAAGAATAGACCTTTGTGGTCAGGTCATCCGTGTTCTTGCACGGTTGATAACGACGAGGAGTGTGGTTTAGCGATTGCGGCGCTTATCCTTGTGTGGTTCAGAGGCGGATCGTCAAAGTCATCCTCCGCCAAATCGAAGTTATCCCCTCACCGGAAGATCGGGCCGTCTTGTGCGCATCATTTGGTATCAGAGCAACGGTTGACCGGTGAGTTCTTGTATCTAGTTTAGTTGTTTCATTTCGTTTCTCCTAGAGTCCAAAAAATTTGCCCCACAAAAAATTTGTTATCCGCTGTCCAAACCCTTTTGTGCCTTTCAATTAGTTAATTTTGTTTTTTGCTAAATTGAGTTTGCGTCCGTTCTAGTATTGTCTTATTGCTGTTCATCTTGTTCATCTCCCCACATCAAAATCCATTCCTAAAGTCCAAAAAAAAAAAATTCCATCTCGGGCAGAATCTGTCCATCTCTGCAACCACCACCAAAAACACCATAAATCACACTTCCCTTATCCTTTTTGAGTGAAACCAAAAGGAGCCGATCCGTGACTTAGTATTCTATGTTGATGCCAATTTTCACATCCATACTTACAAGCACGAGAAATCTGTGAATGTTTCAATAAGACCTAATTGCTGTCCTGAAATCTGCATCTGTGTGCAATTGAAAAATTCGTGCAAAATTCTCAGTTGAATTTCAGAACGTTTGTCCAAAAGAAAAGTTGTTGCAAAAGCCATCAGGAAGAAGAAAAAAGAAAAAAATCTTTGAAAAAGGCACTTGACCGGCAAAAATACCGACCGTTATGCGGTGGATGTAAATCAACAAAATACAAGGTTGGATCCATCTTGTGCTCCCAAGTTGCAAATTGCATATGCTTGAATTTTGTTGTGTTTACCACTTGTATCCACTGCCATATCTTTTGTTTTAGCCTAATATCCATCTTTGTTTGATCAACAACATAGGCTAATTGCTAGTTTCAACACTTATTCAATTCTATGCAAATTCGAGATTGGTGATTGTTTTCCATTGCTACTCATTATAAAGCCTTTCCGAGCTCCACTTTTACTAACCATACAGGTGATAAGTCTTGCAATCGCTTTACTCACACTTGAGATCGGTTTATCACGAACCACCACCGGATTGCACCCTTGCTCACTTGTAAGAATTGGTAAGAGCTTGGTGAGAGCAAGAGAAAGAGACACTTGATCTTTTCAAGAAGTAGTAGTGATAGGGAACTACATATCTTTGTGTGTTTTCTGTTTATTACTAACCATGGCAGATGATAATGGAAGCATTGAGGAAAACCAAGCTAAAATTCTCACATCTCGCTCGAGAGGAATCATGCAACACTTGACACGATTGCTCAACACACATGCTGAGAAATACGACAATGCTATGGCTGAGATCAACAACAACCTTGCGACACTTCGTGATCGTATTAATCGTCTTGATGGACGACAACCACCACATGCTAATCAAGCCAATCATGCATCAAGACAAAATGGAGCACCAGGACGTCGTACCCCACTTACTGCCTGCTCTTGGACAAATGGGGTAGAAGAAGAGAACAATTGCATTGCTGATACAAAGGACGATGATGTTTTTAACTCCCACAATGATCATCGGCGCCTTCGACACAATCGACAAGGTATGGGTAGAAATCAGCGTGAACAACGGGAGGTACGTGATGATCCATTAGGAAAGATTAAATTTACAATGCCTCCATTTTTTGGAAAGTTCGATCCTAATGCATATATTAATTGGGAGATAACGGTAGACAAAGAATTTGCAAAGTATGACTTATCCGAAAACCAAAAGATTAGTGCCGCATGATCAAAGTGTTAACGCGGATGCAATATATTGGTGGAAGCATATATCTAGACATGATAAAGAACCTAAAACTTGGAATGCCATGAAAAACTTATGAGAGATGATTATGTTCTGAATATGTTTTTGAATATTTGCGTACTAAACTTCAACGCTTAAAACAGGGTTCTAAAACTGTTATAGAATATTATCATGAATTCCAAAATTGTTTGCTGCGTTGTGGTTTACAAGAATGTGAAGAAGCTCTGAGCTTAGGTTCATACGTGGACTTAATCATGAAATTCGGGATGTTCTTGTTGATCAAACATTTAGTTTTCTTTCGACTTGATTAAATATGCTTGTAGAGTGAAAACATGCTTCTTGAATCTTTGAAAGAGTCTTTAGCATCATTTGATGTGCCAATTGTTGCACCTTCTGTCGTAGCTAACATTTTGCAGAAAAGTGAGCACCATCGAGATAAGGATGTAGAAGAAAATGTGCGGAAGGACTCTTTCTTTGCTGCCCCATTCGTACGTGAAGAGTTGGAAATTGATGTTGCACCTACAACCACTGAGAAAGATTTAGAAGTTTGGCGACACTTCATGGCATCCTCTGCATCGTCTACATCTACAAGGATGGTCGTATCTACATGTCTTTACCGATCCCCACCAGGGCCAAGTCGATCACACAGATCACTTCGTCCTCCACCTTGGCCGCCTCCCATGCTTGATGGTGTATTCAAGAAAGGCGTATCTCCAACTCTTCATATTTGAAGCCATATTTTGGAGAGAACGATGAGCTTGAGTCGAGGACGACTCAAATGCAAGAAGGGGAGGATGATGAGGACATCACTATGACGGATACACTCATGACCTTACCTCCACCACCTCCTATGCAAGGTCCTATCACAAGGGCACGCTCACGACAGCTAAATCAACAGGTGAACTCGTTTCTCGGGTGGTATAATTATATTTTTGAGGATATACCACTGCATAATAATGTGCTTGTGCTTAGGAATCATGGTTTAGAGCTACAAGGACGTCATTCCTCATCACTACAAGCTAGAGTACAAGGTATTCCCGAGAAGGAAGCCAAAACGTCCACCCAGGAGCAGTCCACCTTCAACTGTCCATAACTTTTGCATACGGAGTCCGTTCGGGATGAGTGAGTACTTGATTAAAAGATAAATTCGTGCTCTTTCCAACAGATCTGGCCTCATCATCAAATTCCACTCGAGCTGGCTACAGCAGTCAAAATAGTGCGACGGTCTCTGTCTTTTAGGGTGCTGTGCCACCATAATTTTGGGCTGAGTTCCCATGTAATTAAAGTGGCGTGAGACCAACTCCTAGCAGCCATCCTTGGCTATATATATTGGACAAACCCCTATCTATCTCCTTAGGTTTTGATTTGAGAATAGTTACCCATGTGTGGAACTTTATCCTTGTTCTCTCGACTCGGCTAGAGCAAAGATAAACAAGTTTCAAACCTCAACTTGAGTGTGTGCTTCATCCTTGTTCTTGCTAGTTCTTCGATTGCTTGCAAGAATAGACCTTCGTGGTCAGGTCATCCGTGTTCTTGGCACGGTTGATAACGACGAGGAGTGTGGTTTAGCGATTGCAGGCGCTTATCCTTGTGTGTTTCGTAGCCGGATCGTCAAAGTCATCCTCCGCCAAATCGAAGTTATCCCCTCACCGGAAGATCGGGCCGTCTTGTACGCATCAATCACTAACTAGTTCAAACAAGTTTGATTGATAGTTTGCTTCCTTTTTTTATGATAGTTTGATTGTACATATGTGCTGATTATATATATAAATCAGTAAAGCGTGTGATCTAAATTCGTTCAATTCTTTGAATTAGAGTATATTTTTTCAAAGGTGTGGTTCATTTGAATTGTTATAGATGGCTATATACCATAAAAGTGAAAGTTTCGAAAAATATACCTTAATTTGGCTTGAATTCACACATTTAAAATTATAGTGCCCATGCCCCATTTCACTGCCCTATACATATATATGTATGTATGTATATGTACGTATATACGTACATGTATGTATGTATATACGTATACATATATGTACGTATATACGTACATACATACATACATACATGTACGTATATACGTGTATATATACGTATACATATATATATACACACACGGTAGCGCTATTCTACTCCCAAGTGTAGAATAGCTATTCTACGCTCTGCCAGAGAAGCGCATGCAAAGCATCCCACGTATGCCAGTGTGTTGACTAAACGCATTTACTAGTCGTCAGTAATCAGTTACATGGTCAACCAATATTAAGTGTAGTAAATCACGAATCCCTCATTTACTGTTTAATACACTAACCTTTACTATCTTATTTACCACAATCTACTATAGAACAACGAATGAATTTATTACCGAATCAGTAACGTGTCCAACCAATTTACTATTGTATGATAGTAAAATCTATATAGAAATGTAGTAATTTCTATATATAGATGTAGTAAAATCTGTTACCAGGCAGCAAAATTACTGTTTTTTAGCGAGACTTATATCATTCTGTTCCTCTCATGTCAGTAAGTTACTAGTGAAAACCGTTCGTGAATCGGAGCTACGAATAAAAAGTTATAGCTAAAACAAAAAAAATATATTCGTGTACAAACTATGAAACATATTTATTAGTCAGTTGGTCACGGTATTGATTCCAATAGTAGCTTCATTCATTGTTATATAGTAAAAATGTAGTAAAGAAGATAGTAAACGTTAGTGTATTAAATAATAAAATAAGAGATTTGTGATTACTATCCATATATATATATATTTTAATATCCATAGATATATATATTTCTATCATGTAGTAGTAATTTAATGTTTATTTGATAGTAAAATTTGATTTATGTGTACAAACAATGAACCATATTTACTAGTTTGTTAGCCCTGATGCATGGCTTGGTCAACTGGAGCAGTCCCAATGCGCTGATTAGTTGCATGCATTATTTGATCGGACTACGTAAACTGGCTGGCATGTAGAATATACTATTCTATTCTACACGCAGATGAAGAATAACGTTTATACACACACATACATGTAAATGTATATATGTATATATATGTATGTATGTATATACATATATATATGTGTGTGTGTATGTGTGTATATATATGTGCGTGTGCACGCACCCAAGTGTAGAATAGTTATCCTATGCGTCGGTTGGACGTGCACGTCCAAGTCACCCCTGTACACCCAAGTCATGTGTTGACTAAACAAATGAGTTACATAGCCAACTAACTAATAAATATGGTTACTTGTTTGTACTATAATCTCTTTTTCCTTAATCTAGTCATAACTTTTTATTGTCAGTTTCAATTCACGAACAATTTTCACCAGTAGCTTACTGACGACGAGAGGAAAAAAATAACATAAGTCTCGCCAATAATTGTCATATGAATCAGATTTTACTGCCAAATGACCATCAATTTATTGAATGTGTTGTTAGATATTACTACTGCATGGACTCCATAGGATATGAACTCTCTTGGAATATTACTAGAGAACTAGTTGTAGAATGATAGTAAAATATAACAAAACGTCTAGTAAATTGGAGGGCATTTGACAGTAATTATGGTCCATTTCGTATTACCGTTATCACACGACTATAATGCACCATAGTGAGGTACGTGTTAGTGATATGCCCTTAAGGAAATTATGGAGATAATTATATCATGTCTTTGTTTATGCAATAATATGATTATTTTGTCCTTTGAATAAATATCATTAGTGTCGATCAACAAGTATGTGACTTGTTCGTGAAACTTTTTGTTTATGTTTTGATATTATTCTCAATAATCCCTGACCTTATATCATCATATGGGACAATTGTGATTTATAGGTTAGCACATATATTGATTGATGATCATGTTTTACAGATTATGGATATAGGGATATCAAATCAATAATATGGATATATATGTTGGAGAATATGATGTTGGAGTAACCCACCATGAGACACTACGAGAATTGTTATATTCTTATGTGTCATCAGTTGGTCTCATATATAGTGTATGTGGGATCTTTATACCTGAGATCGTTATGGTTTCCTATATATGTAATAGTATACTTAGATGTTGTTAAACGCTACTCTGTACCTAGGTAGTCACGAAGATAGCTTTCGAGTTTACTATGAAACATACAGAGGAATGTGAGCGATCAAAATAGAATTTGTCCCTCCTATATAATGGGAGAGATATCTCTATGCCCCTCAATGTGGTTGGATTAAGGAAGTGTATGACCATGACAAATGTGATTAATGAGTCAATTGCAACTTAGTAATCCACTACAGAACGAGTGAATGATCGAGCTATCATAGGGTGGCACTTTTCTTACCTTGATTTCGATCTAGTATTATAAGGCAAAGGGATCAGTACATGAGTATTATATAGGTTCGTTCGATATGATCTTCATGTGTATTTAGAAGTCGCTATGTCCTATTAGGGGCCACTGCCGACTTATGGGTCAAAAGGAGTTTTTGGCCTATGGCCGATTATGCATGAGCCTACAGGGTCACGCACTTAACAGGTTAGAATATAGTGGTTTGGATTGGATTTGTCACTAATGGACCAAGTGGGTTTTGCACCTTGGTTGGGCACTAACGTAGGGTTTCACCGAAAAAGGGGTGGCTATTTAAAGGGAGTTCGCGATCGTAATTGTTGCACAGTTGAGCACACCAAAACCCTACCCGTCACCACTCAAGCCTTCCCATCTGCGCTGGTGCTAGCACACCGACGCACGTTTTTCTTCCCCGAACGTGTGGACTTCAGTACAGGTGTTGCTGCTACTGCGACATTGATCAAGATGATCGGCTACCGCACGGGGATGATCGACCAACGCACAAGGAAGATCGACCACTGTAACAGGAAGCGCGATACGTTAAATCGGGCTGCATCAACTTTCCTTCCGCTGCACTGTGCGTCTAGTGGTAACGATCCACGATCACTTACTCGCTTGCTTCCTGGTTTATGCGGTAGAATTTTTAATTTGTGCTAGCGTAGCCTATTCATATCCCTTCAGTACGGCAGTAAAATATAAAGTCGTGACCAATGTTTGGCAATAAAAGATAAATCTAAGAAGAAGAAAGGATAAACGTTAATCATCTCCTGAAATATTATAGTGCCACACAAGTAGCGTCAGTCAAGGACGATGAGAGGGATCCCATACTACAATACTAGAAGACCAACATCCTACGGGATGTTTCTGAGTAAAGGCCCTGTATTCTTACTAGATTCATATGGTTAATGCTTGCAATAACATGCAACTCATGTTGGAACTCTTCCCTGTTTTGCCTTACGCAACTCCGGAAATGATTATACGGTTATCATATCTTGATCACTTGATCACAGTCAAGATGATGCGGTGTAGAATAAAGCATATTGGACGGTGGAATGGAGATATTCTAAACATTAAAACTGGCAGGAAGTTCGATAAACATTGCGCGCACATTAAAAAAGTTTCAGTATCCGTGTTAAAAACTAGAGACTGACTAAATGTCAGGTTATAAATTGTACACTGCATGCATGTACTTGGGAGAATAAGAAAAATAAAACTCTACGAGGAAACTATTATTTGTACGTAATGTGTGATGCCTTTAGAATTGCTAGTTCTGTAGTTGGTGCAGGTGCATAGGTTGATCACTAGTTTACGTAATTCCGTGGCGACTCAAATCGATCAGAGTAATGATACCCATATTTTTTTTGAAAGAAAGTAATGATACCCGTATGCCTATCAGGTTCTTTCGGAGCATGGGACTATTCCCAGCCGGAGCTTTGAAGAATGTACAAGTAGAATTAGTCGATTAGATTTGTCTACCACTTCGCCTCCGCTTGGTCCTCTTCTGCGCGCTCCATCCAAGCTAAGCCTGTCTACCATTGCGTTTGCATCCTCCGTCGTCAATGGTCAGGTTCTAGACAGAGAAAATTCTGATATCCAATTTGCTGTGGGTACGTTTGAACTTTTCTCACTTGACCATTCTCCCACTTCTCGTATACCCTCAAACATTGCAGCGCAGTGGTACTATACCGTTCTTAATCTCAACTTACGGATGAAAACGACGGAACATATTTATTCGGGAGCTTTTATGGTGAATAATATGGGTAGTACATAGTGGTTGTAGAAATTAGATCTAGCCGTATTCAGAGGTATTATGGACTTTTGATCCTTTGCAATGTTACTCGTTAATTGTTATCGTTGGCCTTAATTTTCCGCCGCTGCCACCTTTTGTTGTGTTACTCGTTATCACTGCCCTCCTTTTTCCGTTGCCACCGCCAGTCCGGTCCGGTTGACGCCGCAGCCACTACCTTCCTGTCAATGCCCTCCCGGATTGTGACCACGCTGCAGCTGGCGCCCTCCTGGTTCCTGTTGATGGTGCAGCCGGCGCCCTCCCGGATCTTGACGACAACGCAGCCTCCACCAGCCTGATTCGTGACGACCTCGTGGCCTCGCACTAACACATCGAGCCTTCTGTCCTGAGCGGCGCACGAAGCAGTTTCAAATTTTACACAAAAAGCACTAAAAAAATACACATACGTTCAAAATAAAAAATGACTAATTACAATACTATCATCATATGATTTCTACTACCAATACTACCTACGAAAGTATAACTAAATACTAACTAATCTAATTTGTTAGATCAAATATAATAAACGGCTAGTATTCAATATTGTGTACAGTAAAATTGCTGTTATTCTGTGCTTCGCGAATTGTCCTTTTCTGAGTGAATTTATCATATTTGGCAACCCCACGTGGGCGCTGGTTCACTCTCTACAAGCCACGGACATGTATAATAACTAGATGACTATGCGCGGCGACACACGCGTCAGGGTGAGTTTTCGGGTAATTAGTGAAATTTAAACGTATCAATAGTATTGTCAGAATTCTTAAAAATCACACAAGCTTGATTATGCTTTGAAATTTTTATGGTAGCTTACGCATGCTCTCAGAGCCCTCATCAAAAAGTTTCAAAAAATTCTAACATTCTCTAACAGCTCAATTAAATTAGTGAAGTTGCTTTAAATGCATTAGCACCATTGTCAGATTCTTACAAAATTGCACAATTTTGATCATAATCTGAAAATTTTATGGTAGCTTAGGTATGCTTGTAGAACCCTTCTAAAAAAGTTTGAAAAATCAAATTCATTTGATGGCACTGGAAAAACAAAAGTAGCGAAATTTAAATGGATTCATAATTTATAAAAATTGCACAAGTTCAATCATGGTCCAATTTTTTTATGGTATCTTATGCATGCTCTCAGGACCATTATAAAAAAATTTCAAATTTTTTTAACATGATTTATTATCTCAATTAAATCAGTGGAGTTGATATAAATGCATTAGCAACATTGTTGGAATTTTGAAAAATTGTATAAGTTTGATCATGACTCGAATTTTTTATGGTAGCTTAGGCATGCTCTGAGGACCGTTATAAAAAATTTTGAAAAATTTATAACACTATTTAATAGCTCAATTAAATCATGAAAAAAATTGTCTCAACCGGTGAAAGGACCTAAACATAATTACGTATTTGTTTGAGGAGGTTTCATGGAGAGAGGACACGTGGGAGGGCTCTCCTACCGGGAACTCTCCCAAGTTTAATATAGGTAATTTTTTATGGTAGCTTAGGCATGCTCTGAGGACCGTTATAAAATTTTTTGAAAAATTTATAACACTATTTGATAGCTCAATTAAATCAGGAAAAAAATTGTCTCAACCGGTGAAAGGACCTAAACGTAATTACGTATTTGTTTGAGGAGGTTTCATAGAGGGAAGACACGTGGGAGGGCTCTCCTACCGGGAACTCTCTCAGGTTTAATATATGTAATTTTTTATGGTAGCTTAGACATGCTCTGAGGACCGTTATAAAATTTTTTGAAAAAATTATAACACTATTTGATAGCTCAATTAAATCAGGAAAAAAATTGTCTCAACCGATGAAAGGATCTAAACGTAATTACGTATTTGTTTGAGGAGGTTTCATGGAGAGAGGACATGTGGGAGGGCTCTCCTACCGGGAACTCTCCTAAGTTTAATATAGGTAGTATGTAATTTCATATGTATATAAGATTTATTACATAGGATTTTTTCCTGACATGGGAATAGAGAAAAATGAGAGAGAATATAGTTGTCTCTTCGTGAAGAGACGATCTCATATAGGTAGTACAAAATACTATTGTATGAGTTATTGTCTATAACAAATATTTTTTCATACCATAATTAAAAATTGTGGGATCTCATAAAGACAACCTTAAGAAACAATCTATTGTATAAGTTGTTAATAGTTTTATCTGTAGATGATATGAGAAAGTATAGACAACAAATCTCTATTGTTATGCATGCTCTAAAATGCTTAAGTTAATGGTGGTAACAGTAGTGGCCTTCACGGCTCGTAAGCTGAACCTATACTCACTTATACCAAATCAATCCTATATACATGTATAATTGGTCCTTGCTATTTGTTTTCCTGCTTTCTAAGTTAGCACATCATCGTCAACAGATAACGCTATGGTTGTTGGATTACAATTGATGCACGGACACAAATATAATAACAGGACAAGACAGGAAACCAATACGGAATTCACTATTTTTTTTTCTAAAAATGCCGACGCAACGACATAACTATATATATTTGTAATACTTGTATCTTCATTTCACATTTCCTCTAGACATATCACACTTATCTATCACGTCAACATGATTTCACAATAAAGTCTTGTTGTTGGCGTTTTACTCTCGAGCGGTTAGGGTTACCCCTTAGATAACTAAGATGGGTTGGACTATGATATGGTATACGTCAGATATATATCGAATATTAAAATTATTTATTTTAACTATCTAATTATCTAATCTGTATTTATTGAGTTGCATGCACCAACCGATTCACCCAAAAGCTTAAGCTTATGAGGAAAGGAGGGCAATTCACTTATACTTCAACACTCCCCCTCACATGTAGGCTCCCTCAGGCTTATGACGTGGAATAGAAGTGGACTGCAATTTTTTTTAATTACGTCAATCGGGTCTTGAACTCGAGACCTCTTGGCTCTGATACCATATTAGGTTGCATGCTCCAGGCAGTTCGCCCAAAAACTTAAGTTTATGAGAAAAGAAAGGCAATTCACTTATACTTCAACAGTATCGAGCGAGACACCAATATGACACTAAACCAAAGTTTCGGTGCTACAGAGAAATACATTTCCGCGCCACAGATTTGCTTCGAGCAAATTAAAGTCGCCTTCTTTCCTGACATCCTTACTGTCCATGATGTATGTAACCGGCTGCCATTACATCCCTTCCGAAACCATCGATGGCATGCCAACAGTTGCACGAGGGCGTGGGCATCCGAGAAGCCAGCCGGCCTTAATGGCTTATGCCTTCATTACTCCTCGTTCTGCATCGTCCCTCTCTGACTCTTACCTTCTTGCGACGTCACAAGAACCTCATCTGTACCTGCCATCCACTAGAAATCCCACCACCAGCTCGATGTCATCAGATATTTTTTAACCATTTTTAGTTGGTGAAGTTTTCCTAATCTTTCTTTATGTTTACATGCCTTTCAGAAAGTCCCTCTTGAGATTACAAGACTAAGTTTTGTGTTCTTTATTATTGTTTATTTTGTCTTGGCTAAGCTGCTAATCGGTTCAAACCGGTGAACTTCCTGAAGATAAGGCAGAGCTTTTGTCGATCATTTAGGTAAGACAATGCAAGCAATCTGTGCAGATTTCTGTCGCACTAGGCATTACTTTTATCTGAAGGCTAGAGATCTTATTTGCAATTAGTTGTGAAGACATTTGTACTATGATATTTTCATCTTATAACTCAGCATTTTTAGCTTCTGTATGTATATTTGTATGTACTTAACAAGACTAACACTCTTCAGGAATGGATCCATCGCTGCAAATTCAACATTTACCATTATCGTCATGATTATTAGCAAGTTAGTGTGATGCCCTTTTCATGCTAAGTTAGTTAATATGTCGATGATACTTGCTCTTTCATGCTATTACTTTTGGTGAAAAGCTGAACCTATTAATTCGATGAATTTGGACGGTACCTCTTGCTCTGCTCCATTTTTTGCTCTTCTCATATAAACTGCTACTGGAGCAAAATTGGTAATTATTATTTTTTAATTTTATCTATCAATATGTCAAAGAAGGAATTCGTTTGGTATACAAAATCCTTTACAAAGCTACAATGAATTTGACATTTCACCGTTGAGTTAAATGCATGGAACTTTGGGTAACTGGATGGGCAGATGAGGTCCATTGGTTACTAAGCCTAGAACATTGTGGTATCCCTTTCTGTAAGTCGCATGTTATTCTTTGATAAGCAGAATTGCCACAAAAATCTGTAGTTAAGCTTGGTTCTTTCCAATATAAGCTATCTTATTGCAGCAATTTCATTTGGTGTGTATCTCTGCTTTTGTCACATCCTTTTAACCTCATGTTCATACAACATACAACAGCTGGCTGGTACAATTTCAATATTGCCTATGTGCAAAGGAGGATCGTATCCATGTTTCTGTATGCTAGAGCAACTGTGTTTGATTTCATTAAGCAAGTGTGTACTAGTTTGTACAGTATTTCTCGTGAGTTTCAATGCAAGATATTCCAGTACAATAGTCTACTGGGTCAATGAGGAAGTCTGTTACTAACGAGTAACATTTCAGAGTGCCAAGTTTTTTTTTTTTTTTGATATTTCCCATGTTGCTCCTGTTTATCTTGATCAATGTATGCATTATGTCAACTCAAGGAACCGACGGCAAGGCGCATGGTAGTTTATTGGACAAGCCGATCGACGCTGTTTGACGAAAGAAACATGTTCACCTAACCCAAAGCTGTTTCCATAGCTGAGAAGCTTAGCACGGCAGGATAAGTAGCGTGCTGCCTTCCGTCCCGTTTATGCAACCGGTGACATCAGCGGGCGGCATCCACCGAAACCAAGTGAGAACGACAGGAAAAACAAGAGCATTTGGCTTATTTGGCCCTTGAAATATTCTTTTTCGTAGTTGGAAAGGGAACAAGAGTAGAGTGCTACCATCGCGGTGGGTCCGCCCTCCCCGTAGTGATGCACGCCACTGACGTGTAGCGGACTGTCCGTGCGAGAAGATAAATGTTGCTTTTGTGGTCGGAGAAATAGATAATTTTTACGATTACGTGCGAAGGAATACCGCAAATACGTTAAAAAAAGAAAAGAAAGAAAGCGTACAAGAGGACCAGGTAAGCCTCTAAAAACAAATTCATTTGATCTGCGACTTAGCACCCTAATCGTCGACCGGGGCCCGCATGCCATCCAAGTCAACCGAGTGAGCCACCCACCAGCTGCTAGTGCTACCGCTCGAGCTAGACGTAACCTCCACGCGCTAGCGCCTAAACCTAAACCGGCCCCTCCTCCGTCGTCTGCTCTTCCCACCTGCACCAACCGCTCCCGCTCCGCCCTCCCCGTCGTCCCCCACTGATCCACACCTCCACCGGCCCACGCTTAAGTTGCTCGCACGCGCACTGATTATGCCGATTAGCGGCTAGCCCCCGCCCGACACATACGTGTCATTGTCTGGGCGCTCCGCTTGTTAAATTTGCTCGACCGCGTACGCCACGCGCAGCGCAGCCAAGAACGGCATACCGGTGGTGCCATGTCGCTGCCCCGGCTGTGCTTCGTGCTGCCCATGGACGCCGACGAGGTCGTAGCTGCTGGTGTGCCACGCCGCAGGGTGACCCGAGAGGGCGTGGGGGCGTACGTCCGCGGCAAGGTCGCCCGCGCGCTGCTATGCCTGCGCTGCGGCTTCTGCGGCGCGGGGCGGTGCCACGACTCGTCGGGGATGAGTTTCGAGGACATCGCCGGCGTGGATGAGGTTGGAGCGAGGAAGCTCGGGGGAGCCGGCGGGAGCCCGAGGATATTCAGCTACTCGGAGCTGTATATTGGGACCAACGGGTTCAGCGACAAGGAGGTTCTTGGGAGCGGAGGCAGTCAAGTGCGTGGCCAGCCGCGGCGACCGCTTCGAGAAGTCGTTCCTGGCGGAGCTCGCGGCGGTTGCGCGGCTGCGGCACCGCAACCTCGTCCGGCTCCGCGGCTGGTGCGTGCAGGACGAGGAGGAGCTGCTGCTCGTGTACGACTACATGCCCAACCGCAGCCTCGACCGCCTCCTATTCGCACCGGCCTCCGCCTCGAAGCCGGGGCGGGCACTGAGCTGGGACCAGCGGCGGCGCATTGTCGCCGGGCTTGCAGCCGCGCTGTTTTATCTGCACGAGCAGCTCGACACGCAGATCATCCACCGGGACGTGAAGACCAGCAACGTCATGCTGGACTCTGAGTACAACGCCCGGCTCGGGGACTTCGGCCTCGCACGATGGCTTGAGCACGCAGTGTGCGGCGACGATGCGCCGCAGCTAGAGGTGTCGCCATCACCGCCTTCTGTGCGGTCGTCCTCGTTCGCATCGGCAAATTACCAGTTCCGGCTGATGGACACGAGTCGGATAGGCGGCACTATCGGGTACCTCCCACCGGAGAGCTTCCAGCGCCGGGGCACGGCCACGGCGAAGTCCGATGTGTTCAGCTTCGGAATTGTGCTCTTAGAGGTGGCCACAGGGCGGCGGGCAGTCGACTTGACGTACCCCGACGACCAAATCTTCATGCTGGATTGGGTGCGGCGGCTGTCCGACGAGGGGAAGCTGCTTAACGCTGGCGACCGTAAGCTGCCGGACGGCAGCTACCCGCTGTTCGACATGGGCCGCCTTGTCCACCTCGGCCTCCTATGCTCGCTGCATGACGCAAGGGCTCGTCCTACCATGAAGTGGGTGGTGGAGAACCTCTCCGGCAGTTGCTACGGCGACCTCCCACCGCTTCCGTCATTCTTAGCTCTCCCAAAGTACATCTCTCTTACTTCATCCTCCGACTCCGGCACGACAACCATCGCCACGGACAGCACAGTCACCTCTTTATCGAAGCCCGTCTACGCCACAGCAGCTGGAACTACCATTTACCTCACTGCGGAAAACGGTGGCTCTCGCTCTACGTCCGGCGGTTCGGGTGACAACAGCGGCAACAGCCAGCGGTCGTCGCGGCCAGTGCCGATCCCGAATGTCGACACTCCCCGTGAGATATCCTACAAGGAGATCGTCGCGATCACTAACGATTTCTCCGAGTCGCAGATGGTGGCGGAGCTCGACTTCGGGACGGGGTACGAGGGTTTCTTGGACAACGGCCATGGCCACGTCCACGTTCTCGTGAAGCGGCTCGGAATGAAGACGTGCCCGGCGCTGCGCGTCAGGTTCGCCAACGAGCTCTGCAACCTTGCGAAGCTCCGGCACCGGAACCTGGTGCAGCTGCGCGGGTGGTGCACGGAGCACGGCGAGATGCTCGTCGTCTATGACTACTCCCCGGGGAGCCTCCTGAGCCACCACCTCATCCGGCACGGCGACGCTGTCCTCTCGTGGCGCCACCGGTACAGCATCGTCAAGGCGCTCGCGTCAGCCGTCCTGTACCTGCACGAGGAGTGGGACGAGAAGGTCATCCACCGCAACATCACGTCGTCGGCGGTGTTCCTTGACACCGACCGGACCCCGCGGCTCGGGAGCTTCGCCCTCGCCGAGTTCCTGTCAAGAAACGAGCACCACGGCGGGCACCATGTAGTCGTGTCCACCAGTTCAGCGCGGGGCATCTTCGGCTATATGTCGCCGGAGTACATGGAGACCGGTGAGGCCACCACGATGGCCGACGTCTACAGCTTCGGCGTGGTGGTTCTGGAGTTGGTGACCGGCACAATGGCGGTGGACGTGAGGTCTCCGGAGGTTCTTCTTGTGAGGAAGTTGCAGCTCTGCGAAGAGCAGAACCGCCCCGTTGAGGCTCTCGTGGACAGGAGGCTGGACGGCCATTTTGATCGCCGCGAGCTCGTGCGGATGGCGAGGCTCGGCGTTGCGTGCACCCAGTCGGACCCAGCGGCACGGCCGAGCATGAGGAAGATAGCGAGCATTCTGGACGGCAACGACGAGGTGCTGAAGAAATTCGAGCAGCGGAAGGAAAGCTTGCAAGAGTGGGAGAGGAAGAACGCTGCTGCTCTGTCCTTAGTAAGGAGATTCCAAGCGCTCGGCATACACTGAAACGAACAACGTGAACTGAATATTTTCAATCTGAGAAAGAACACGGTGAATCAGTTTTTTTTTCTGTTCTGATGATTTATGACGCATTTTGTGTGTGGACATAGGCAAAACTCTGTTGTAAATACTGTGTGATTTTGGATTTGTAGCAGGCAGTTTACCACGTACCTCTCGTGTGTGTACATATGTTTGTCCAATGTTACGGCACTTTGTTATCTCGAAATCATCGTTTATCTAGCTCACTGTATCTCGTTTTCTGTAAATCTAGTCTCTTTGTGCATGTATTTACAAATTTAGCCTCTTCCTCACCGCGAAAAACGATACCTATCGCTTGCCACGCCCGGAGAGTATGAAAGATCATCGGTACCATGGCAAGGAAAAAGACCGTAGGAGTAAGCACTGGAGCGTGAAAGGAGGCATTGCTATGCCTAGGAGGAACCGAGGAGCCCATAACACACACATCACGCTTACATCATCCACGCACACACCCAAGTGCGGGTCACCTGGAGGTTATTTTTATTTTGGAATTTGAAGAGCATGGCTACGTTCTTTCTATCGTTAGGTGTCTACGGTTCCGGGGTTTGAACTTCAGAGAGCGCGGTGATATAGTTCTCGTCTCCAGAACATGACTTTTTGCACCAAATGGGCAGAGTTTACAACGGAAGCGGCCGGGCAAAACCTCAAGGAAACTTTCTGCCGAACGATAAAATAAAGTTAATAGTGTTAAAATCTGGACCTCTCTCCTGCAAACACCGATCCACTGACGCTAGTTACACGACGGGAAAAAAAGTACCGGAGGGATTGTAAACGCTGATCTCGCGTTTTTCGTAAAGCAAAGCCTTTACGTGCGAGGGGCAGGTAACTGATGGCGAATCGTATGGCTGGCTGGCTGCACGGGACTAGCATACTTTTATATAGAGTCCGTAGAGTCTTCTGTTCAGCTCTGTTGACGTTTCACCGGTTAGAGCAAACAGGGCGAACGGAGGGACAACGAACCGTCGTCTTTTCCGAGCATTTCTTGGAAGAGCTGAACGACGAGTCACGCCACATGGGACAGCATGTCAGGAGCACTGTTTCCCCGTCGTTTTCATTCTTTGGAAAACCAACGACAAACACCCGGCAAGTTGAAATGGCTTCTTATATTGCATCGTTTCTAATACTGTCAGTCGAAATGGTCCTAAGACTTTATTCTTTATAAATCTAGTTCTCGTACGATAAAAATTACAAAAGTAACACCCTTTTTCAGCACAAAAGAAGCAACATGGGATGCCTATCCCTGCTGTGCTTTGTAAAAATAGCACCCTTATTGAGCGTGGCTGCCACAACTGTCGTGATAGGAGCTGGTAGCTAGTAGTGTTCTGCCGCGATTGCATAGCGTGGGAGAGGATAGATGGCTCCTGTCAACTCTTCCGTGCTTAACGAGAAGATTATTTTTTGTAATTTTTGTCGTACGATAGCCGATTATTTTTTAAAAATGAAGTCTATATGGTCGTTCCGGTGAACCGTTCTCGATTAGATGTTGCAGTATTTTTCTTTAAGATGGGCTCAACTAGTAGTGGCCCGAGTGGGTTAAATGCAGCAATGGTGAAACTAGTCCTAAATAGAGAGCTTAGAAGTGAGCACAAAAGTCTAATTTGGTGAGTTACTGCGTGACGACGTCGGCATGTCCATATAGGGTACGGTGTACCGTTGTTGAGGATCTGATTTTGCTTTTAAAAAACGTTTGAAATATCATTGTGAACAGATTCTATTACTATGTTTTAGAAAGCACAAAGTAGTGTAATTGTGAAGTCAATTGGGGAAGAATTGCAATTCTTTGCTTATCATTTAACTGACATGCACCACAATTTTAATTGAAGACTTATAGGTAACATTGGTTCGCATGTACATTTACATACAAATGTGTTTACATTGTTACAAACCAACACTGATGCAAACTTGCATTGACATATGTACATAAACTACAGCATTAACAAAAGTACTTACTATACATGGTGTATTATTTTCTTTTTCACCGATTAATATAGGATTATTATAGATGTTTTTGGCTCTTAGCATTAATATGGAGGCTTTGATTATTTAGAATTTTACTTTCAAATTTTGAATGTTTTATGTTTTCAAAAGCAAAAGCTTGTTTCTCTAAATTATTTCGTATTAAATGTATTTGGGTAACATAGTTCTTGAAATTTTATATCTGAATTTATATAGTCTTTTATAACATCATTTTTGTTTTTTTATTACAAATTTATAAGCATTTGGATACGGTCATTTGTCAATAGTTTTAATTCCAAAATTATAGTATATGATGAGATATTTTTATTATATTTGTAATATGGTCCGTATGGACATGGTCTCATAGTTATATTTGGATTTGCAAACTCAGCCCGTGGCTGCATGACTCTTCAGGTAGTATCGGTTGCCTCTATTTGATTGAAATCTGATTGGGTCACATACTCACATGAGACACGATGAGTCAGTGTATTAGACAATTTTGGAGAGATATGCACCCATGTATAATAGAGTCCATTTGTAGATGTCATTTTTAAGAGTATCTACGGTAGTAGAGACGACTGCTATTTATATACTTCTCTATATCATCTAAAGACAAAACTAAAGATAGTTTTTACAATAGATAACATCTTAGGTTGTCTTTATGAGATTTAATAATCTTTTAATTATAACATAAAAAAGTGTTTATTATAGACAGTAACTCACGTAACAGTGTTTTATGCTGTCAATGTGGTCATCTCTTTATGAAAGATAGTTGTACTCTCTCACCTCCTTTTCTCTCTTTCATGTCAACAAAAATCTTAAGTGACAAAGCATATAGATAGCTAACATCACACCATTGTACGTACTATGAATATGTAGTCGTTCGCAGTAGTTTGGACCAATTTCTTGTGCAAGTTGGGTTGCGATCTCACCCACGCGACCAAAGCATTGCCCGTCGTTAAATCACTTGGTGGGTGGTATTGTTAATTATGTAGTATCAACGACTATATCGTTGAGTGCCCGTGCATTGCAACGAGATCTCAAAAGAAATTGATATGTACAATAAAACATGATCCAAATTATACCATGAACATTAAAATCAGAGGGACATTATGAGAACGTGTGAAATAAGCTCTTGATAGGCAGGTGGATTACCAGCCACTCTGTTAGCAACAAATCAAAGGCCAAACATCCCTAATAACCAGCAGGCACTATCAGCAACCAAGATATAGCGAGATTCCAGTTCCCACATATGGCGATTTGCACCTCGATCCTGATCTCGTCTTCATTCGCGAGGGGCGACCTGAGGTGAGAAGAGGGCTGGGGGATGCGAGGGCGGCGGCCCGGTTGGTCGAGGTAGTGACACGGCGGAGGGCTCCCGGGGGGTGCTGCGACGGAGGCAGCGCTGGCGAGAGCTTGTGTTCTCAGACATGGCAGAGGGTGGATGACCAACGGAAGTCGTCCAAGCGATGGCGTGGACAGTGGTGACTGGGCATGGACCTCCTCCTCCATCAGAATCTCGCTGAATGTTTGTGCCAATTTTTCCCTTCATCTTTTGTTCATATTTTTGGAATTTAAGTATTTTACTGCAGATATGGTTCATTGACTGAACATCTGTCATGGTGGTTTCTCTGTTCACGATGTTTTTCCGCTTGCTGCATCAGGTCGAGGCTTATGAATGTCTCATTGTTTCATATATATATATTTTTTAACTTTTTGAAGTCTTATACGCTTTGTACAATGTAGCCAAGAAATTCTCTCAACTGAAATTGTTTCTTATTTTTACCATGGGACTTTTTTGTAATCTGAGTGATCATAGAGAATCAGAGAGTGATGGATAACACAAGAGTACAAGACCATCATTTTGGAGTTTGGACTCTTATCAACACAAGAGTAAGAAGAGTTGCTTTGGAGATAAATACATGTAACTGAATTCCAATGATATTCTCTTAATTATATTTGTGGCAGACGTGGATGATGATCGATGACACAGAAAGAGGTATAATGAGATTATTTATACATGATGTTTCGAAGCTCTCAAACTTCAAGGAATTCACTCGAACCAGAGTAAGCTGTCACCACTCACCAGCCTGCCTACTTTTTCTTTATTAAATTCTCGTGCATAAACTGCTCACATGACGTACGCTTTCTACTAAAGCCGTGCAGCCCTCAAACTACACTTATTCTGGTTTAGTTTAATTTTTAGCAATAAGTGTGATTCCCATAATTGAAATTTTCACTTCATATATGTCGTTTATAAATTTGCAACGTTCAATACAAGACTTGAAGAGATGGGCCGTACAGATGCTCACGTCTACTCAGTGGCAGAACTAGAATTTTTTGTTAGGGGTGTACACTTCACACGTATAACTCTATAGTCTTATACGATGATTTTGTAAGATCATAAATTCAACACATATATTTAAAGTTTACTAAAAGTACGATACAAATAGTTCTAAGGTTTTAAAAATCCCAAACCACTCAAATTGAAACCAATTCAATCAACAAATTTAGTCTATTGGAGATGTGAATTTGTAGCACTTTTAAAATTTTTGGAGGTGGTATATACCGCCCATGCATCTACTTAAATGTGCAAGAGCTAGTTGTACTAGGATGGATCTCAATAATTTTATTTTTCATGGATGAGGCAAATGTATAGGTTTAGTGGGACTGAGTTGTGTGTGTGTATATATATATATATATATATATATATATATATATCATCAATTCTCTGTTATTGTTTAACCAATTGATGAAGCAGGTCTTAGACTTGCGTTACGTACATGACCTTACCTGAATTACTGGGTTATGAAATCGGCATGAAGAAAAAAAAAAATCAAACATGACGGCATGACCTATCCCAAGATATAGAAATAAAATCCATGTGACAAACGTAAACTGTACCCCGTGTCTCTTTTCCCATGACGTATATATATTTATCCCTAACGGCTGATCTCCAAAGCCATCTGTTGCACCGGAACTAAAGCTCCTTTACAACAATAGCCACAGGCATCGCTCATACCTATCCCTTTTTCGACCTCCTGAACGGAAATAAAAAGGCCACGGTAAATCACTAGGTTTTAGCGCATCCCACACAGGGAAATATAGAAAGCATCTCGAACAGATGAAAATGAAATGCATGCAGGGGAGTAGCAATGTATAGTCCAAAGATCAAACAGCAAAAGCTGAAATGCATGCAGGGGGCCGGCTAGCAATGCATAGTCCAAAGAACAGCAAAAGCAAGTAGTGGTTATGTGAACTTTTTTTTTAAATAATATTTTTTTATTCAAATTGCAAAAATATACTACGATCTCAAAAAATTACAAAAATATACCTCTGTCGCCCTTTGAACGGGCGACAGGGGCAACTGAGGGCTCTGTCGCTCTCTGATTGAGCGATTTTGGCACTTGTCGTCCATTGAATGGGCGACATGTCCCCTTTCCTGTAGTCAGTTTCTAAAGAAAATCATAACTTTTTCATATGATCTCGGATGGAGATGAACTTTATATGAAAATTGTAGCTCTCGACGAGATCTACAACTTTGGTATATAAATTTTTTTCATTTTAATCCATTTGGACTACCAAAAACGAGATAGAAGTTTCAGATCTAGTGTAGATCTGATTTTTAGATCTAAACTTTCCATCCCATTTTTGGCATCTAAGTTGATTCAAATGAACAAAATTTGTATATGAAAGTTGTAGATCTCGTCTAGAGCTACAATGTTCATATAAAGTTCATCTCAATCCGAAATCATATGAAAAAGTTATGATTTTCTTTAGAAACTGGCTACAGGAGAGGGGACATGTCGCCCATTCAGAGGGCGACAAGTGCCAAAATCGTCCATACAGAGGGCGACAGAGGCCTCTATTGCCCCTGTCGCCCGTTCAAAAGGCGACAGAGGTATATTTTTGTAATTTTTTGAGATCGTAGTATATTTTTGCAATTTAAATGAAAAAAATGTATTATTTTAAAAAAAATCGTGGTTATGTAGCACGGAGAAACTGTTCGGCTAGATCCAATGCCAACAATGGAGTGCTCTGCTCGGCGAGTTTGGATACCGTTCCAGCACACTTTAGATTTTTGAAAGAATTTAGATCATATGTTCTGCTGATTTATATATATAATTAGCCATCTACAATCAAACTACCATGAAAAAGGCAACTCTAGTTTAAATTTTAATTCAAATTTGTTCGAACTAGTTAGTAAACTATTTAAACTCGAAATAAAAAATCAAACTGTTCTGCACATGATAAAAATGAAAAATACCGGTTTTAGATCGTGGTGTCCCAGATAATTATATCTAGAAAAAATACCTTCTACTCCCAAATGTAGTTACTTCCACCTCTGATATACCACCTAAATGAATTTGACATACTCCTTTTATTACTTGGGTACACTCATATACTAATTATAAGATACTCCAATATGGTGCACATGAAAATATTGCAAGGGAGTCCACATTTTTAACGTATTTTGCAAATACATTTGTATCCCCACATAAAAAGAAGTATGCCTAAAACAATATATATACCACGTCTGAAAAATTGTACGTACCACCTAGATGGTCTTATATATTTATATACTACACGTACATACTCTCCGTTGTACGAGATACTCTCTATGTTGTGAGATACAACGTTAAGTACTCTGGAAGTAGAAAAGAGACTTCTGGAGCCTCTACTAGTCTCATTTCCTTCCATTTATTCCCCAACTTATCCCAAACCTCCAAAAGTTCATTTCTTCCTTCCCGCCATCTCTCACCTCCCATCATCTCTCCACCGGCTTCAGCCACACACCAATGGTTGCATACTTGCATCATGCATAGCGTAATGGAGCCTCACCCTATGTCTATATATACCACTCCGTTCTTGGTTTCTTGCATCTCATAGGTTTAAGCTGAAAGCCTGAAACCACAAAATGTTGAGGTGTTTCTTGCTCGGCGTGGTGGTCGCGGTGGCGCTGGCGCTGGCGGCGCAGCCGGTGCAGGGCATCCCTTTCAAGGAGAAAGACCTCGCGTCGGAGGAGAACCTGTGGGTGCTGTACCAGCGGTGGCGAAGCCACTACACTGTGGCGCGGCGGGGCCTCACCGACGTGGACGACATGGCTCGACGGTTCAACGTGTTCAAGGAGAACCTGCAGTACATCCACGAGGCCAACAAGAAGGACAGGCCGTTCAGGCTGGCGCTCAACAAGTTCGCGGACATGACGCGGGAGGAGTTCCGTCGGGCGTACGCCGGGTCCAGGGTGCGGCACCACCGTACCCTCAGCGGCGGGCGGAGGGGCGAGGGAAACTTCAGGTACGGGGATGCTGACAACCTGCCGCCGGTGATGGACTGGCGGCAGAGGGGCGCAGTCACCGGCATCAAGGACCAAGGACAGTGCGGTATGTACGTTCCTTGCTGATTCTTCGTGTGTATCGATCTAGACTCTTTTGTTTTATCAAGCTGTGTGGCTCAACTCTGCTGAGCAAAACTGTTGAAGGAAGCTGCTGGGCGTTCTCGACGGTGGCGGCGGTGGAGGGCATCAATAAGATCAGGACGGGGAAGCTGGTCTCCCTGTCGGAGCAGGAGCTGATGGACTGTGACGACGTCAACAACCACGGCTGCGATGGCGGGCTGATGGACTACGCGTTCCAGTTCATCAAGAGAAACGGAGGGATTACGACCGAGTCCAATTACCCATATCTTGCCGAGCAGAAGAGGTGTAACAAGGCAAAGGTGATGATGACTTGTAAGCTTGTGTCACTTCGGAGTTAAAATCAGATTTAGTGCAGAAGACTCGGCCATAACGTACGTGCAAACTGCCGAAGATCGGTTTAGCTCATGCATATATAACTCAAAACTTGATATCGAGCTGGATAGGATTTGGTATATGATCCTGGCCGGAGTAGGAGATCTTGATATATAGGCAGCTAATTGTTCGGTTCACGGTCGTCATTTTAAATTTTCAGGTTAAAATTTTGAATTCCTATTTTAAATTCTCAGCATCTAAAATTTGAATATTCATGTTTTTAAACTTATAATTTCACATTTCAAAATTTATGTTTTCACTGTGGCACTTCATATTTCAAGATCTAAAATATTTCTCGATTCAAAACAAACTCTCAAATTTTAACTATGGATATATCTATCTATCTATTTACATATCTATACCTGTACTAATTAGGCACTCTAAGTAAGCTCCCACATTAATCATAAAGATTTGGCCATCTATTTGCTGGGGCTGAGTTATAACGGTTTAGATTAAAAGAAAGAGTTCAGGTCAAGTACAATCTAAATTAACTAAAATTTGAAATAAAAAATTAAGGAAAATTAGCAATTTGACTTCCATAAGATTTCCAAAGTAAATCCATATATAACTAAAATTTAGAAATATAACTAAATCTATCTATCTATACCTATATTAATTAGTCACTCCGAAAAAGCTCTTATGTTAACTAGAAAGATATGATTATCTATCTGTCGGTCCCGAGTTACAAGGGCTTAGATTAAAATAAAGACTCCATGTCAAGTACAATCTAAATTAATTGAAATTTGGAATAAAAATTAAGGAAAATTAGCAATTTGACTTCTATAAGATTTCCAAATAAGTAAATCCATAAATAACTAAAATTTGGAACAATTACTAAATAATAATTATCAAATTAAAACAAAAGAGTCTATGCCAAGTAAGAGCCAAATTAACTAAAATTTGGAATAAAAAATATAAAAATTATCAATTTGATTTCCATATGAATTTCAAAGTAAACTCTATAAAATAAAATTTGGAATAGTAATAAATGAAAATATAAATTTTCATACGAATTCCAACCTAAACTAAAAAAATACACCGCAAGTATATATGATCAGAATTTGATTTGTATGACTTCCTAAATCCTAATTAATGTCCATAAATGACAAAAAAAATAGGAATAATAATTACTCACCCTGTCTAAGTTTATAGGACCTATTTTTCCCTTGGCACATAGACCAAGATGATATTAAAAATAACTAGATCACCCCTAATTATTATCTATAAGCACTATATTCAATGTATGTATGTCAGGATATAAAGTAAAATTGGATAATTATTAGGGGTATAGAGGGAAGATTACACTAGTTTTTTATTAGAATATAAAATCTGGCTTATATTTATGGACAAGATCATTCAAAAAATAAGCCTCATATTTTTTTGATGGAGTAAGTTTTCTTAAGTACAAGACAAATTAACTAAAATTTGGAATAAAAAAATGGAAAAATGGAAATTTAATTTCTATACAAATTTGAAAGTAAAACCTAAAAACAAAATTCGTAATAATAATAAATGAAAATAGAAAATAGATTTTTTATACGAATTCTAGCGTAAAACTGAAAAGAATCCACCCAAAGTATAATCCAAAAATATGCAAATTAGGAATAAATTAAAGATAATTAGATATTTGATTTGTATGTGAATTAGAAAGCTAAGTTTCAAAAATATTAAAATTCATAGTAAGATCTATTACGTATACTAATTATAAATTGTGAGAAAATTTTCACATTAATCGAGAAAATGAAAAGATTTAGCATCATCTAATAGTCCTAAGTTATAGTGGCTACCACACAATCCAAATTAACAGACTCAAGTGGCATTATCTGTGAAGCTAGTTTGTGCAAATGCACGGATTATCGAACATTGAAATGTAATTTTTTTTTTTTTTGCTCATGAAGACAATAAATGTACAAGATGCATGGCTAAAATTGCGAGTATGCATGTTATATAGTAATATATTTAGACACATCAAGCATTGCACCATCAGATCTTCAAATTAATGGTAACCACTGTACGGTACTAAACTTCATCTGAATACGAAATCGTCACTTTCTAGCCCTATAACAAATGTTTTTTTATATATAAACTTGGCTTCTTTTCAAAGGCAATTGCAAAAGTAGTCCCATCCAAGACCACGGAAGCGTCGAAAAGTGACATGTGTTACCTTCTATGAGCGTGGAAGGTAACATGTGTAACCTTCAAGTGCTTCCGCGATCGGGGATGGAACTATTTTTGCAATTGCATTTCGAAGGAGGCCAAATTTGCTACAGGAGAAACTACACATGAGGCTAGAAAAAGTGATATTTCTCGAAATAGGAAGTATAACATAACGATATAATACTAATTAAGGTTATATTTTGAGTTATAAAATTCAGACTTTTCCTATAGACAACCCACAACAAAGCACAAGGCCAATGATGTACTAAATGCTTACTAACACGAACATCTGGCTATTATGTTGCAGGAAAGGTCTCATGATGTGACAATTGATGGCTACGAGGATGTCCCGGCCAATGATGAGTATGCTTTACAGAAAGCAGTTGCAAACCAGCCTGTCTCAGTTGCAATAGAGGCCAGTGATCAAGATTTCCAGTTCTACTCAGAGGTAATTTGATCAAACTCTGTGCAACATACATGTCTTTTCCTGGTTTCGGCGGTGGATCCATTGAAATCCTGTGAGGCCATTGGAATTATACCATAGTAGTCGTATTCACTGTATACCTTGCAAATTACGAATCGAATTCGTCGAAGCCAAATCGATTTAGGGTACAGTGTTCATGTTTGCAGCTAAAATTGAAGAAAAAGTAGTGAACCGTGAACCCGAATCCCGTATCACTACTTGAACGAACTGTGTTTCTATCAACTATAAATTATTAAAAAAAAAGTTCAAATTAAAGAGCCAACTGCATAAACTTTCTTGATAGAGTATATGCTCAGTTAAGTGAGAAGTCTGTACTTACTCTAATCACCTTAACTCAGGGTGTCTTCACCGGAGATTGCGGCACAGATCTAGACCATGGGGTTACCGTTGTTGGGTACGGTACCACTCGAGACAGCACCAAATATTGGATTGTGAAGAACTCGTGGGGCGAGGACTGGGGTGAGGGAGGCTACATCAGAATGCAACGCGGAGTGTCAGACTCAGATGGGTTGTGTGGCATTGCAATGGAGCCGTCTTACCCAACTAAGTCAACACAGCATGCTAATGTCAGGGAAGGAGCTCTTACAGATGAGCTCTAGATGGATGGATGGATGGATGGCATCCTTTCCAGTGCTCATTGTTAAGGGAGAAGTGAATCCTCCCATATTGTATTGTGTACTTTATAGAAGATGTTACTACAAATATTGAATAAAATAAACGAACACAGGCACTAAAGTAAAATAAGTTACAGGAAAAGGAATTGCGTAGGATCTTTAAAGGGGAACTTCCTTATATGTCACAGAATTTTTGCACCCTTATACTTTTTTTATCCTAAAATGTAAGAGCATGTTTGGAAAGTAGAAATTGAATATAAGAACAGGACAAAATACAGGAATAGGAAAGAAATATAGTTGCAAAACGGAGAATTGGAAAGTATAGGAAATTTAGGGCCTGTTTGGAGGGGTCATAATTTGGGCTAAAAAGTGATTTTGATTTATCAATGTATAAAGCAGTTGTGGTGCGACTTTGGCTTTTTTGTTATGCCGTTTGGCAAACTGGCTACTGCAGCTGTAGCTTTTGGGGGGCAACCGAGCGGGAAGACAGTAACCTAGCGAAGCACAGCGGCGGATGAGTGGAGAGGTGCCGTGGAGGTGGTGAGGCAGGGTGACGGAGGTCGGGGAGGCGGAGTGAGCGAGATGGGAGACAGTCAAGCGAAGCCACAGCTGAAAAGCTCCTCCTCAATGGCTGCAGCTTTTGGAGGTGTTTCTGCTGTGGCTTAGCTTCCCAACTGCTTTGCAGTCATACTATTTGGGGGAGCTTTTGGCCCAAAGCTGAAGCACAGCCCCCTAAACAGGGCTTTAGACTATTGGTAGGAAAAACACAACAATTTTATCAGTGACCAGTAAAGTGCTGTACATCGCAACGGAGTATTAAAAGAGATGTACATATCAGATATCAGCAAAACGTGATTCTAAAGCGTACCACGTACATCAATTTTATCTTACACATATATAGTGAAATATACATATATACATTTAGGTCAAACTGGGCATAGATGTCCATAGTTAGTCATAGACGTTGTTTCTTATGGAACATTAGTACAAATAAAACATGTAAGACATCTAGGATGTTGTAGACTATAATTTTTGGTACATGTGCGAGCAGAATTGAAACTCCTATCCTTTCAAGGCACTTCGAGTGCTCCTAGTCAGCCGTTTCTAAGGATGAACTACATAGGATAAAAAGTGATGTGGAGGGGTAGTTAATGAGGAAAGAGAAGGAAACTATATCTTATGCAAGATACAGTCTATTTGAGAGGGCCAAGGAGTTAGAAACAACTTTGAAACTGCATTATGGATTGAGTCATTTCAATTTTACTCGTTTTGTGATAATGTATGGATCATTTGTGCCATTTAAGAGGATCAATAAGCTACCACAGTGGAAAATGGGTTACAATTGATCTTTTCTCATATGCAATAATAAATAATCTTGTTAGCTCTATAGATACAACTTATATATACTATGCATTGGATAGTTGTATCTAAGCATCCATTTAACACGTTCTCTCACCTCTTGGAAACAGCTGCCCTCATTGCTATTATTGTTGTATAACATTCACAAGAACACCATAATTAAGCCAGCAATTTCTTAAGGTGACCTCTTCGAAAATCTACTTTTCTGATTAAAAGGGCAATTGTAATTATGAACAAATAAAGAAAGCTTCTACTGTCTAGATTCATCTTTATACCAATGAGTTAGTGCAGGTAGTGAAGAGCCTAATCTCAGGCCATATTCGCTGAAAGAAAGCCACCTAGTTTACACACTTACGCACGCGATGCTAAGGGTGCCCATGCAGCAACATTTAAAATTCACGGTTTAGGCACACAAACTAACTAAACTATATAGACTGAAGGGAATTAAAAAGGACACCGTCATACAAAAATCTGTGAAGAAAAACAGGGGAACATACTTGGAATAGCAAATGGTTTACAACTTTCCGGTCCATTAAAATTTTCAGCTGTGCTACAATACCGCACATATTCTAGAAGACTATAAAAAGGAACGCACTTTGAAATTATAGCTTAGCAGTAGCCATCTTAGCACAACCAAGTTATATATGAAATTCAAGAAAATGGAGGTCTTGCATATTCGTACAATGAAATTATAGCAGTCAAATGAGAGAAGTGAAAAATAAATTAAAACCAATAATACAAATCTCAGCATAGAAAGTTAGTCATAGTGGCTCGCTACTAGTTTATGGCATGGTAGGCAAGGTTACTTTGAAAATAGCAGTAAGAAGTAAAGCATTGATAAAACAGACATGCCACTCCGTGTATTTCAGTCACATTTTTTACGAATCCCTCTTCATTTGCTAGCATAATCTTTAGTTTATCCGAAATTCCAGTTGGACCAAGAAGAGACTTGCACTCTGTAAGAGCTACTATCCCTCAAGAAGTGGTATCTTCTCTTGACTATTGATACGAAATTGACACACACATGGCGTATATGAACTCTTCTCTCAAGAACTAACCGACACAATGGACAATCAGTAGGAAAAAGAATTCATGCATCATATGTTACTAAATGAATACATCCAACCAAGTTTTCTAACCTTTTTTTTTACTTTTAACTTTCAGTTGTTTTGTTTTGCAAATGGGTTACTTCCACATACTTGACACAAGAATTTTGCAGGTACGAAGCGATTGAAGAATACAATTATGAACACTGTAGGAGGAAATTTTGGTACCTATTCTGCAGCCGCGGGACCTGAATTCATCTACTTACAGGCATTTTAGTGGAACTACTTTCTGCAATGGCAATGCATGCACCAAGATTAATTCAATCACGATTAATTAGCACATAATGCAAGGGTGAAAAAGATTAATCAGTTGTACTTAATACCGAAATTTCTGCATAAACATACTTAACGGTTCCTGAAAACTTCATGTATATCCACATAATTCTAATGTTGTACTAGATTCTAAGCAGGTGTATTAACATCTAACTTGCTACTCCATTAATATATGAAAATTATCTCGGCAGCGATCCCTATACTGTATGTAATAGATACATTAGAATATAAAAAAAATTCTAATATATCAAGCCTAGGCATAATAGGGGCACACGACTTATACACGTCTAGAGCCAATAACACCTTTTCAGATTATGATTTGTTTCACAGGCAGGAGGAGATTCAAGTTTCTAGGTGCAGGACCAAATTCATACCATCATTGCACGATGCAAAAACAAATTAATGCCCAAATGACCTCACAGATGATGGGGCCGTCGCTACTGAGTCTTCACGCCTCTTTGCCATGCGTAAGAGCCAGAGTCGCTGCTCAGTGCCGTGTCAACAAGCGGAGGCGCGCGCTCGACGGACTTGTTGGCCATCCTCCTTATGCTTCAAGTCTGCCTCCTCAGGCCACCAGCTGCAAGCAACTCTACATCTGATGATCTGAACACAGCACACGGAAGAAGCAGATCACATCACACGGTGCACTTGAGGAAGCGATTAACGTGAGGATGATGAAGAGAGTAGTGGAGTGGAGCAGAGATCAACTTGAGCACTTGGAGATACGGGAATGGGAGGCCTCGAGGTCATGGAAGGAGTCACCGTGGAGCGCATATCGAGGTGGCGCTTCAAGGAGTCAAGGTGGGACGTGGCGAAGCTCCTTAGGTCACCGACAGTGGACATGGAGCCGGCGGTGGGGGCGGTGAAGGGGGAGGCTGCCGTGGCTGCGATAAAGGACAAGTTCGGTATGGGCTTCGTCAGCGAGGAGGGGGAGAGCAAACTAAGGTCGATGGTGCTGGTGAGGTCGGCAGACCAGAGGCCGGCGAAGGTGAGGGCATGGCCGGATGCCGCGTCAAGCATCGCGAGCGCGGAGAGGCAGCATCCATGTGGCGGAGGAGGTCGGTGAGAGAGAAGCCCAAGTTCGTCACCGTCCACTAGGGGAACCACCTCCCTTCTCTCTCTGGATCCAGCCACAGTGCACCCCCATCGCCTGTCGCCGGCCTTTCCCTTCCTTCCTGTTGCCAACTTGATCCATTCCCATAACGCCATCCCCTGCCCTCTCGCTCACTACCGCCGGCCATAGTCCTCTTCATCACCGCCGTGTCCTCCTCTACCACCAACACAATCTTCTCCGAGCTCACCGCCATTGCGACTTTCACTAAGGCCAGCTCACAAGCATCTGGATCCAATCGGATCAGGCCAGATCTAGCCATTGGTGAGCTGGATCCAATTGGATCAAGTGATCCTTTAGTGGCCCTCTCATTCGTCACTATCATCGAGCCAATCACCGTTGTGTCCTCACTTCGTCGTCTCCGATCCAATCGCCATTGCATCCTCAATCTGTCATGCCTCCTCCATATGCCACCTCTGTCTGTGGCTTGATGCGGCTGGATCCGCATCACTTCCTTGCCCCAACCCTATGGCTTGGTGATGGCGGCATCCTCATGGCTGCATGGCATGGGAAACGCGGCAATAACAGTGATGTGCAATGGGCTAGCAATAATGTGGCGTGGTGTGGTGGTGACAATGCAATTTATGAAAGGCAAGTAAAAATCACGATATAATCGGCAATCAAATCAAATCAAATCAGTTAGTTTGTTTTCTTAGTTAGGCTTTCCATGTTTAGTAGTTGCCTTGGTTAGGTGGTCCGCCCACTATAAAAAGGTATGTATCCAATAGTTTGAGTATAACATAAAGAGAATAACACTAGAGAAGATTACCCTAAAGTTTTTTGTGTTCTGTTCGAACAAGATCGAGGCATCATGGAGAAGTATGCTCAGCTGTATTTCATCCTAGCAGCTGAAGCGACGTGGTTGGCTCAGCAAGCGGCAAGACCGGTACTTAGTCTCGAGGCAACGCCAGTTGGTGCAACGATGAGGAAGCCGAGGCTCGGCCAATACGGCATTGTAGGCACGGCAATGGTGGAGCTAAGTTCTCAATGTGGTGTGGTAACCATGGCGTTGGTGAGCTGTATGGCGGCATCTCAAAGTAGCACAATGGCGGTGGTGACGATGATGGTGCAATGGGTGAAAGCATCTAGACACCCGGTATGTTTTGGTTTTGATAATTAATGACAACTTTGTTATATGATCTAATGCTTTTGTTGAGAATATTGAAAGTAGGTCAATTCCAAGATTAATGATCATAGAAATACCAAGGAAGGCTCAAACCAATCGGCAATATGTCAAGATCATGAAAAGGTAAATTTATAAAGCTCTTTTCTAATCTTGTTGACGATCTTGGAGTTTGGAAGAAAGATCGGTTTACTAGATTTAGGGCCGTACTATTAAGAGGGATCTTGACGCTTATCTCGATGTCTTTTTAGGGTTTAAAGGCTCAAAATGCATATTCAAATAGTTGTCAAATGATAAATAAGTTTCAATCTTGAAAATCCTTTAGAACAAATCAAATCTCTGGAAACCCGGTGCTACCGCCCATGACAGCGCGGTGCTACCGGATGCGCGGTAGCACCGGCTCAATAGGGCGGTGTGAAAATTCCAAAGAAAGGCTTTTGGGCGTTTTTGTAGCCCGGTGCTACCGCCCATGGTAGGCCGGTGCTACCGGACCATCGGTAGCACCGGACTTCAGCCCGGTGTGAAAATAACAGAGGGTGTGTTTTGGGTGTTTTATTTAGCCCGGTGCTACCGCCTATGGTAGGCCGGTGCTACCGGACTATCGGTAGCACCGGACCACCATCTGGTGTAAAAATTTCAGAGAAGCATCTTTTCTGGGCATTTGGGAGCCCGGTGCTACCGACCATTATATCCCGGTGATACCGGATTCACGGTAGCACCGGCCCTGAGCCCGGTGCTATAATTCTAGAGAAGTGTCTTTTTGAAGAAAGAAATTGAAGTGGAGCCCGGTGCTACCGGCTCTAGTTGGGCGGTAGCACCGGACCCCCTGTAACGGTCTCTGGCAAGTGCATTAAATGCACTGTTCTAGCCGTTGAAGAGGAGCCCGGTGCTACCGGTCCTACATGGGCGGGTAGCACCGGAAAAACAGATTTTTACAGATTTGAGCTCCAACGGCTAGAAAGTTTGATGGAGGCTATAAATACCTCCCCACCTGCATTCTAGAGACTCTCTTGGTCCTCATTGATGATATTTGAGCTCTAGCAAGTGTTCTCCACTCTTGTGTGCATTCAATTTCCATTTGTGAGTGTGAGAAGTAAGATTGAGTGTTGCATTTAGTGTTTGAGCCTTTAGACACCGTCATTCGACCTCAAGCTAGCGTCAAGGTTTATTACTCTTGGAATAACGGCTTGGAGGCGATCGTGCGCGGTGAGCTTCTCAACGGAGATTGTGAGAAGCCCCGGCAAGTTGTGAAGGTCGGAGTTCGCCTACCCGGAGCGGGGAAGAACTACCTTAGTGATCGAGGAAGGCTCAAGCGAGTGGAGCCGGCTTGACGTGGTTCAAGTCACCTCAACGTGGAGTAGGGGAGACCGGCAAGTCTCCGAGACCACGGGTTAAATTCCTTGTCTCCTATTTGTTTGTGTTTGGTATTTTTGTTTGTTGAGTATCCATTTCATTAATACCATACTCTTCATAGTCTTTGTGCTCACAAGTCTTTTTGCTTCACTTGGTTTGACATAGCATTTTAAGAAATTACTAGAGCTTTAGTGTGTTCTTCATATTTGTATCTCAATTTTATAGTATCCTTTGTAAATTCTAAATTGTGTTGAAAAATCTAGAAACCTCCTATTCACCCCCCTCTAGTCGGTTATCCTTGATCCTACAATGGACACGGTCGTTGAGGCTAGAGTCAACGATGGTGGCACAGTAGGCGTGGCCGATGCGAGTAACATTGACGATGGTGACACGGTTCGCATGGCCATCTTAGATTGGATTGGCGAGGGTGACACAATAGGTGAGCCAAATGGCAATTAGACTAGTGAGGGTGGAACAGCGGGCGTGTTCATTGGCTATCATGAATGACGACGATGGTGGCGTGGTAGGCATGGTCAGCGAGGTCTTGGTCTGGACAACAGTGATAGTGCATTAGGAGTGGCTAGTGAGGTCAGTATCTAGCCATAGGCGGCAGCATGCCCATGGTCGCCGTTGGCGGCAAAGGCCACCGGCGGAGCCGATCAGTCACAGTAGGTACTTCGGGGATCACCGTTGGCGAGTGGTACAGTGGCACCATTGGTTTGGCTAGGGGAGAGAGAGAGAAGTGGGAAGGGCCAGATAAACACAAAATAGATCTGTTGTGGACAATGTACCAGATGGCCTACGCAAGAGCGTTATTGCGATGATAACATATTAGAGTTGTGGTCGCATTGCCGATGAATAAATCACACAAAACATAGAAGACATTAGAAGTAGTCCAGACAATATCTCGCTTAATGAGGGGTGGATACGAGATCCACATGAAGAGCCCCTGCTCCCCTATGTAGATGGACAGGGTCTTCCCTCACGAATCAAGAAGCAATATGGGACTAAACTAGACAACCATGGCTCATGGGCCTTTAATAATAATGGGTCTTTTTCAAGTAAAGTGTCCACCTGTCGAGGCTCATGGGCCGATATTACAATGTTCCTTATATTTGCCAAATCTAATCTTTCGAAAACCCGTTCTTCTCCATTTTATCTCCACTTGAATCCATTATTTTTCCTAAATTCATATAAAATTATACACTACCCTATTTTGCCAAAAAAATTAATATTTGAGATCATTTGAATTTTATTTGAGTACTTCGCCGACTAGGATCAGCGATTTGTTGAGCAAGGCAAAGTTACATCTTTGACCATGTTAACCCCACTATTTCAAATTATTTATGTTTTGTTTTAAATTACTATGCATGCGTATTTTTATTCAAGTACTTTAAATTCCTGCTATTAAATTGTAGTTTTCCTAATATATGTGTATAGCCCATTTTGATATTGAACATCTCGCAACTTGGCACCATAGATAAGAATTCTAGTTAGAACATTAGTATTGACTGGAACCTTTTATGTAGAAAAGTACTTAGCCATGCTTAAGACTTGTTAGGTTGGAATAGAAAATTCTCACTAAGAAAATTGAATTTTTTTAAAGAAATATATGCTTGACATTGGTGCGTCGTGGAAAGTAATGGAATATTTTCACAAAGTAAAGTTGTTTGTAAAATTTGGGTGAGTAGTTGACTTATCAAAAGTCTCGTCTAAGTCGATTAAGGATCAATCTACGAATCACTGGTCACAAAGCTTTCCCGTACAACCACAAGCCAAAGTAGGCTTGGCTTGGCCAACTAATTTGCAATGTCATAGCATTAGTTGTGCCATCTGGTGGAATATGGGTGATGAGAGGACAGTTTATTTTCACATGTGCAAGAGATCGGGAGTGAAACCTTAGTGTACCACCCTAGCCTAAAATCTGCTCTATGCCCAACCCGCCGTGGGGAAGACTCATGCACATATAGCACTCTGCTTAAACTTTCATTCTCGCTTCGTGTAAAAAGGTTAATTTAGAGGAGCTACATTTAGACCTAACAAGTCTTATATGCTACTACAACTTACTTTAGACAAGCAATATGCTACTAATCCCAATAACACAACTCCATATGAGCCACACTACAAATGGGTCGGGTATTATACTCATCCCCTTAAGGGTTGATGCCTTGACAACCCATCGTATAAACAGCAAATACCCAGAACCACCCTTGGGTGCAACCTCCGTGCCATGGGTAGCCGCTACTACGCCCACACATACACACATGTACATGTGCAGTGAGGGTTAATTCTTTGGTACCATGTGTAACATCCTAGCTCAAAATCTATTATATGCCTAGTACACCGTGGGACTGACCCGTGCACACATAACACATCGCTCACACTTTCATCCTTGCTTCGTGCAAAAGAGTTAACCCAGAAGTACTACGTTTGGATCTAGCAAATATTATATGCTACTAAAACTCACTTTAAACAAACAATAAAAAACTAATCCCACCACCACAACTCCACATGGGCCGAACTATGAATGGGCTGAAGTATTATATTTAGAGGTGGGATTGCACTAGGATGGCACATTATAAAAACTTTACGATGATCACTTAGTTGCATCCGTAGGTTACGGAAGCGTGTATTGGTCGATCTCATTCATGGGTATACCGAGCGATGCCTTTCGTGGAATTAGACTGGTTTATGAAATGGATTGGTGTCCATGGGAAAAATTAGATTGTTGCACCGAGTTGGAGCCCGTATTTAAGTTGGTGTTAGGTTTGTCACTATACTTGCTTTATTACATTATTGTATCCCTTCCACTTTCGAACTTAATTAATATTACTTAAAATTGTCAAGGACTACTTTACGCTTAAAACAACCGTATTAAGCCTTCCTTCGATAATATCCAAGCATGCATTATCTCTATTATTGGTGTAACTTGCATAATACATTTTGTACTCAACCTTAATTTACCGATTATTATCAGAGCGTTGTTGCTTGTGTCTTGGTGGTCTACATCGGATCCTTCCTTTGCATTAAAGATGCTAAGTTGTGAAGATCGGATAGCCCACATTAGTAGGGTCAAATTTGGAGATGGAATCCCTTGGGAAGGTGAATTTACCTACCCATTTTGTAGACGAGCAAATCAAATTCAAACCGATTTAGGATCAACGAATCTGAATTTCATATTATGTCTCAGACGAACAACGTTTCCAGCAACAAGCAACAGCACACTCACGGGCGCCGCAGCCAGGAGAGCAGTGTCTCCTTGCGCAGGAACAGGGTGCCATGGCGGGAGCTCAGCGAGAATCGAGCGCCACGACATTGCGTCGGCAGGACGAGCCATAGCACGCGTTGGGTGTGCTCTGCTCCGTGGCGTGCGGCACGTGTTGGCACAGCGAGGCAGAGGAGTGAGCTGGGTGTGGAGTACGTCGGTGAGGTCAGCGAGCAAGGCGGCTGCAAGCTGGGGCGCGACGCGAGCATGACGAGGAGACAACAAGGCTGGAAGGTTAAAAAAGAAAGGAAATTTAGAAAGGTTCCAGTGCAACAAATTTTGGTTCAAAACCAGAAAAAGGTAGCGTCCAAGGAAAATATGAGGCTAATTTATGAATATTTAGAAAATTCAGGATGGCATTTCGAATTGAAATTTGAAGAGTTTTTGCAAAAGATTTATCGAAAGATCTTTGAAAGCCAGAATTCCCAACGTTACATTTTTTTCGTTTCGAATAACTATTATGTGGTCTATTAATTTGAATTTCCTTGACATCCATATCATAGTAGCTAGGACATGCATAAATTACAATTGTATACGGAGCTGACATCTGTAGTACTCTCTATGTCATTTATAGATAAAATTAAAGACAATTTGTAGAATATCTCTAGGTTGTCTTTAAAAGGACTCCAAAATTTATGGCCTAATTGTATACAGACGACATGTATACAGCAGCAAAAGAAGTCGTCTATAAAGGTCTTAGATCAACTGTTGCATGCTAGATTCTATATTCTCACTCATCCGCATCATTAGAATTATATAACAAAAATTATAGGCGGCTGATTCATGCACTGTACTTACTGTTCTAAAGTCTGAACTAACCAGTAAAGCAACGTTTCCACGTCACTCTGTTAAGTGCATGTCGCGTTAAAATGAAAAAAAATCCATATAATATCCTGAACTTTGCTCAAAATTCTGTCTAACATCTCAAACTTTAAAACCGGTTATTTAGCATCGCGAAATGTCAGACAGACTTTTGAGCAAAATTTAGTGTGTTATATGGACTTCCCCCTATAAAACCAGCTTAGGATATTAAACAAATTGGATTGGAAAGTTTGTGATGCTAGATAACCGGTTTCAAAGTTTGAGGTGTCAGATGATGGACTTCTGAGCAAAGTTCATAGTGTTATACGGATTTTTCCCTACAAA